>OZ007561.1:181981282-183231282 GCA_963931875.1 Pollenia griseotomentosa
ATAACTACTTATTTTTGTCGAGGTGTCCCCAGAATTCAGTACTTACAATACACTTACTAGAAGTCAAAAAATATCTAGCTATTATTTAACTACTGGTAAGTTGAATTGTAAGTACTTACAATATACTTACCAGAAGCCAAAGATCACTAGTTAATAGACCTAATAAGTAATTATTAAGTGCGTTACCAGTAAGTAAATATTCAGTACTAAAAACAACACAAGTAATAAGTAGTTGTTGAGCTGATTATTAGTAAACAAATATTCAGTAGTGAAAATAATAGAAGTAATAAGTAGTTGTTGTGGTCATTACTAGTAAGTACTTATTAAAGTTTTCAAAATAATGACAATTGTAATGACAACTACTTACCAGGTAACGTATGAAATAACTACCACCTATTACTAAAAATCAAAAAGTTTTTCCTGGGTAGGTGCAAGCATCTAAGTTATCAATACACAACCTTATTCAACCTCAAGTTTACATGCAAGAACAACCAGCCAGCGGGACGGATGGACACAGTTAGATCGACTCAAAAAATGATTCTGAGTCGATTATTATATTTAAGGGTGTGTCTTGGACCAATTTTATATGTTACAAACATCAGCACAAGCGCTTAATACTCTCTCCACTATTGTTGGTAAAATAAGCTTTAGTTTCAAGAGAGTGTAACAGAAATAAATATTGTTTTTCACTTTTTTGTTTTTCAACAAAAAGTAGTAAATATTTTATTTTTTGTCGTCCATTACTTTTATTAATTGAGTTGATTTTTCATTGAAATTGGTGTTGCACAGCAACCAGAAAATTTAATCTACTTTGCAGCTTATTTCTGTACTCCACATCAGTTTTCTTTCTACTGTAGAACACCTTTTCTGAAGATGATTGTTTGATAACAAGCAATTTCCAATTGAATTATTGAATTATTTGTTTTAACAATGTTTTTTATTTTATAAATTTTTTTTATAAGTAACTACTTATGTTGAAAGTTGTTTAGAAATGGGATGGTGCTCTTAGGCAAATTAATGGTTTTTTAACAGTATAAAAAATTATTTTATTTAGAATCTTTTAGGGCCATTATTACAACCTAATGATAAAGTTGCTGATAGTTAACGTGAACAGTAGCTATCTTGAACGATAAAGTGACCAATAAGTTTTTTCCATTATTACAACTGTCCGATAAAATAAAAAATGTAAGTTATATACTGTGGCAACATTGCAGTATATACCGACTACTTTTGGTTGTTTAAAATACGTAGTGGCAACGACTTAGTTTTGTTTTATTTATTAATTAAAAACAAAAGTAAATTTTTGTGCTTTATTTTTGGTTTTAATGGTAAATTGTTTTGTTTTTTGTGTTAAATTGTGTTTTTTGAAAAAGTTGAGTAATTTAAGACTATCATTGAAGTTACCATAACTTCAGCAGAAAATATGGCATCTTCAAGTTCACTTGTAAAGTTACCATTAGGATGTAATAACCAAAAACTATTTATCTGTCAGATAGCATCCTAAAAATAACTATTTGTAAGTTGTAATAATGGCCCTTAAAGGTAAAAGAAATAATTAAAATTTGGTCGTTAATCACCAAATTTATAGAATCAAGCAAACAATTTCTTGATTTTGCACCTATTACCAAAATTATGATATTAATTACTAAAAATTGCTAAAATTATAATTGGGAATTTTTTTTTCATTAAATGATACATTTAATTTTAATTAAAAAAAAAAAATTATTAAAAAACTTTGCTATTGCAAACAATGTGTAAATTCTTTTAATTAAACATAGCTCAGGTCTTGAGAATTCCTAACAAAAATTCTACAAGCTTAAATTATTTTATTTTAAGCGAAAAATCCATTAAAAAATAATTGATTTAATTATCAAATTTATTAATTTTAAATACATTTCAAACAATTTTTTTTAATGATAAAAAACTAATAATGTTTTCTGTGTAGGGAGCAGTGCTGCCACAACGAATACAATTTTTACAACCAACATTTTTAAAAAAGTTACCCAATGTAAAAAAATATAACCAAATCTAAAACGCTTTTTATTAATTGAGAAAATCTTTAAAATTATTGTAACACAAAGGTTATTTGCACTTTTTAGTAAAACAATAATTATAAATCAAGAAAACAAAACAAAAAATGTAATTCTTTTACCTATTAAAAAAATAACGTGAAACTTAATTAAAAGTTTTTATTTATTTGAGACTTTTTTCGTGGGAGTTAGAGGAATATATAAAAAAAATATATTGAATATTTTTTAATATGCCAGTTATGAATAAAAAAAATGGATAATAGTTTTCGGCTTTTTAGCTGTTACTGTCAAATGTGGCGATTTCTTAATCCTTTTGTCGATGGAAATTTACGTTTAGCGATATGGCGATTATTTTGGAGAAGTTTAAAACGATTGGCGATATGCATTTTATGTATATATTTTCTTATTTACATATATCTTAAATTAACAATTCCTATTATAAAAAAATGTTTCGAAATTGTTCTAATATATCAAATAATTTGTAAATCATTGTAAAATTTTACTGCCTTTCGCCTTTCGTAACGTACATTCAATGGGGAAAAAGTATATAACTGACAGTAAAAATTTTTTTTTTACCATATAATTATCTTAAAAAACATTAAATAAATATACATACTGACAATTTATAAACAGTAAAATTTTAAATTTCTTTAAACTTACAGCCATTTCTTAAAGAAAATTCCATAAATTTTAAAATTATATTGATAAATCAATGTAATTTTAAAAAATCTTTAAAATTCCTACGACTTTTGTGTAATTTTTCAGTAATTTTCTAAAATCGATTCCGGATGATTTTATGCACTTCCTACTTTAAGTACTGATTATCTTTACTTCTCTTAAAATCAAGAAAAATTACGCTCATTAAAAAAAAAACAATTGAAAATCTCCATTGATTAAAACGTCATTTGTTTAGGATTTCAGACCATAGCGTTTTTAATATAAAAATCACAAATGGCAATATTTTCTAAGCAAAAATCTTAAAAAAAAATATTTGGTTGCTGTTTTGAAAGGGATTATAAAAAACGTCCGTTCATTAGTAACAAATAATGAAAAAATCGTAGTACACAGTACAAATTATTCGAGCTCGTAAATAATTGTACCAAAAAAAACATATTCGTTCGCAATTATTATTATTTTAGAAAAAAGTAACCAAAATGAAAAAAATATTCACATCTCCACATTGAAAAAAACTATAACCAATTTTGGTTAGAAATAACCAAAAACGGCAGCTCTGGTAGGGAGTATTTCGAATTCAAACATTTTGTAAAATAATTTTGTGTATATTGTACAGTGGCTAAAATCAAGAAAAATGATTCTAAATATAGAAGAAAGAAAGCTTCGTTCACAAAAGGCAGCAACATTTTCACTGGTGTTCATAACGGAGCAACAATTTTTTTCGCGACCACACACATTTTAATTAAAGAAACCGTTTGCAGATTTTGCGCAGAACAATATTACGTATTTATTATTATTTGTTGGAACATTTTGTTAAAATTTTCATTCAAAACTAAATAAAATTATTATAAACGTCAGAAACAATTTCATACAATATGTTGCTGAAGTAGAAGTTGACACAATTTTTAAAATTAAATTTTTTTTTTTTTTGAAAAATTAAAGGAAAATATACGAAATACTTTGAGAAGAAATAAGATAGAAGAAAAAACGAAATTGTTGCTCTGATTGTGCACAAAGCTTAAAGCTTCGTTCACAATCAAAAAAACATTTCCACTTGGTGTTCATAATAGAGCAACAATTTATTTTGCAACCACACACATTTGCATTAAGAAACCGTTTGCAAATTTTAGCTACAACAATATTATGCATTTATTATTATTTTTTACAACATTTTGTTGAAATTTTCATTCAAAACTAATAAAATTATTTTAAACGTCAGAAACAATATCATACAAATTGTTACTGAAATTCTAGTTGACTCAAATTTTTAAAGAAACTTTAGTTACATTTTTGTTTATAACATGAAAGGAGAATATATAAAATACTGTGGGAAGAAATAAGATAGAAGAAAAAACGAAATTGTTGCTCTGATTCTGAACAAAGCTTTAAGCTACTGGTTCTCCTTTTTTGCTTAGAAGAAGAAAGAGAGCTAAATCTGTCAAATAAGGTGATTGATTAAGCCATTCGGACTTAAGTTTATTGACTTTTGCCATCGAAATAGTTGATGTTAACACTGGTGAATTGAATTTTTCGCCAAAAAAAAAAAATAAATTTTACTTTATTTCACCACTTAAGCAATAAAATCATACTCGCTGTTAAGTGTTTTTTTCTTTTTTTTTGAGACAATCATCATCGTTCTTTTGACACAGCTCTCCAATTAAAGTCCACTGCTTTAATTTTTCCTTTGTGTAAAGTCGTGACCAAGGCCTCGAATCGACGCAAACACTCAGTTTTATTGCTGTAAAACATTACCAGACACTCCATTCAAAACGTTTCACGACACTTTTTTCTCTATTGCAAAATAAAGCAGTAGCCCTTCGGCGTACGGTGGGACTAACTTAAAATTTTTGTTCAATTTGCCTACTCCAGGGTTAAAAAAAACTGCAGTCGAAACAAAAAACTGTCGAACAAAAACGAAAATGTGTAAACAATTTTTTGCTTTTTGAGTTGGTTTGACAGCGACTGTTTACATTTAATGACAAATGAAGAAGTGGTAGAAATAACAGTTTTCCAACTTTGACAGCAGTTTTTTAAACGCTGGCTTACTCACCCACCCTTGAGCTGAAAATTATCCGACATCGTTTTGTGGATTTTCTTCACCGTTTTTGATGAGTATACCTCAATAGGTTGGTTGATCACTCGTACGGCCTTGCTTAAATTCTGCCACCCAATATTTTATAGACGTAAACGAAAAAGCAGAGTCGCCCGATCTATATTGTAGCTTTGACTCAATATTAGTTGGACTGAGACCTTTCAAGTGAATGTATTGAATTACATAACGGCGATTGGTTAACAATTTTCAATCGATTTAATAATTCAAACCCCTGGGGAGTTACCGCGTATTTTGATATGAAAGAAATAATGGTCGGGTTCAAGCAATTTGTTCTGCGTGTTACGATTTTCGCACTAGTATTTGTTTCGAAAGAAGTTGAGGCTTTGTATAATTTATCGAAAACAAATGGTAATTTTCAAAGTCGCAAATCTCTGTTGCGAATAATAACTGTTTACTAAATTTCCTATTTGTTCATAAAATCCAACCGTACCATTTTTTTGAACAAGTACAAACATCGAAATTAACAGTACAAATTGTTCCAACTCGTAAAATATTTCTTTTGAATCGCAATACGCTTTAACCCCCTTGATTTTTTAGTATAATTTAACACCATGTACGTTAAAAGGTTTCCTCTCTTCTTTCTTTAGTTTAAAGCTTAAATTTGTTTAAACATAATTTCTTGAATATTTGAACTCAAAAGCAAAGGACAAATACAGGTTTTCTCTATTATTGTAACAATATTACTTAAGTTTTATATTCTACATTTACCTTTATAAACGTATAAGTGTTTGTGTCTGATTGTACCAATAATAACATCTTAGATTTCCCTTCGTTGTTGATATAAAAAAAACATGTTTTCAATGATTGCTTCACTGACCAAGTGTCTGTATATGAAAAAAAGAAAAATAAAAATACGGGAGACAATAAACAGGGTAGGGTATCTAGATAGTAAAAAAGTAAGGGCACTATTTTCGGCTGTTCCGAATATTTATTAAACTTGATATCGTATTGTTTTCATATGCGATCATGGTAAATAATGGGTCAATCTTAATGTTTTTATGATTTTTTTGTCTACGTAAATTAATGTGAATAAAATTTTCGCTTTTATAATGTTATGAATTATAGTTGAAGGAGAACTTAAGTGTTTTGCAAGGATATTCTAATTAAATGAATTTTGATAAAAAATGGACCGAGCATCCCGAAATTGTTTTCCATATTTATTTATTAAATGTTCATTTGTTAAGAATATATTCTAACAAAATTTATTCTTATTTTAATCTTATTCTTAAGTTCTCCTAATCACGGTTCTCGTCCATAAAAATGGTTAGCACTCTTCCGATCGAATAAGTCCTGCAATAACTCACAAAAATTGGTAGGTATAATTTAAAGTCACTATACTCAAAAGAAAAATCAACCTATCTGTACTTAAGTCAATCCGAAGCGGTAAGTGCGGGCATTCTTGAATCATGTACACAAAGACTGATAAAGTACAGATTATTGAAGTGGGAAATACTTAACTGATCTATATTTAATCCAGAACTCGTACTTGAAATAATCTAAAAATAATATTGATTAAAGTAAAACTAACTGAATCCATCACAAAATATGCTTGATTCAGGTATTATAAAGTTGAGTTAACCCCAAATTCGTCATTGAAATAGTCTTAAAGTGAAATTAGATTTATTCTAACCTAAAGAACTTACCCCAGAGAACCAGAGCCAGAAGGAGAATATAATTATGATTGATTTACCCTCCCGTTTTACAACTTACAGTATTTCCATTATAAGACACCAGAATCATGGTATCAACTTAATTTGATTAACTAAATATAAGCTAAATGGAAATTTTGCTTCTTATTTTACTTTTTAAAAACGAAAAAAATGTGTTTTTCTTCATCTTCTGTTGTTGTTGTTTCTACACAGAACAAGCAAATTGTTTTTTACCTACTTGTATGGTGTTGTTGTAGTTTCTACAACAAACTTTCACAAACACACGCGTATGCACGCAAAAAGAATGCAATGTTAAGAGATGAGACTAATAAGTTATAAGAGATTAAAACACTCACTTTGTATTTTTACTCTCAGAAGGGCACCACCAACGAAAAGTTCAATCTTTCAATCTTATAAATATTCAAGAATCCCAAATATATTAACTTTTTTTTCTCTCACGTAAATATATCTTGATGTTACACACGAAATGACAAACTTATTATACCGAAATCAAACACTAGTATAAAACAAGTAAAACAAACTGGTATAAAATATGTCCCAAGCAGAAAAATAGAAAAGCAAGAGCCAATAAACAGAAGACATCAGAGTATAAAGAGAGTAGAAAACAGAAAATAAACTGTCAAAAACAACGTAGGTTTGTCTTTTGCAACATTCGATATATGTTTGTAATTGTGTTCAAGTACCCTTTCGACGAATGATGATGATGTTGAGACAAGTGATGTTTTTTCTTTTCGTAAAGACGTGTGTGTAAGTGCTTGTGTGTCTCGGAATAAACAATAGGTATACACTTTAATTTTTTTTCTTGAAATAAATTGTCTTAAGGTATGTTCACACTTGCCAAATGTTTGGAAGAAATCAGAAAAGGGTGACCACTAAATTCACTTTTTAAATATTTTAATTTAATTTATGTGTAAAATTAAACAAATATTTAATCTTATGAATGTATTTTCAATTAAGCTCTAGATTATAACTTCTTATTTTTTGTTAATTTTCCTGAAGATGCTAAGGTTAGTAAAATATCAAAAAGAAAATAGTTAAAGAAATAAATATTTTATATAAAAAAGAATAGAGCTTAACTGAAAATGCATTCATTATATTATAAGAAAAGGTCAATTAAAACTAAATACAAAAATGTAACTTACCATTAGATATTAATTCCCAGATTCTATTTGTTTAAATAATTAAGTTATATACATACCCAGTAAAAACTTCAACTACTTTTTTAAAATTAATAGCTTCTTTCACTTATTATTAAGTAGCTTTCTTTTATATAACTACTATAACTATTCCTATAACTATTTATTTTTCAAATGTATGTAGGTAACGACTTACATTTAAATGCGTTCATTTTGGGACATCCCTTATAAAATTCATTGGTTCTTTCAGTAAAATAGGAAGTAGTATTTTTACTTTTTCCTAATTACTTAAAATATTAATTTATAGGCGAAGTTTTTACTGGGATACAATTTAAAATAAGCACTATTCAGTTATAAGATACAAAGAATGCTGACGAAGGCCGTAGCGGGCCAGAAATTGCATTACATTCTGCTGGTATCTAATAGTTGTATACATTTTTTGTACAATTTACTTCATTGCTAGCCAAAGGATAGCTTAAGTAAGCCTCGTAACAGAAATATTAAAACGAAAATTCTGATAGTGCCTAGTAAATATTCCTGGAAAATAGGAATAAGACTATTCAAGTATGAAAGCTTTATAAATTGCAATTTGACATAGAAGTATATTCTAATTAATATGAAAATTTATATAATAAATGTTAGTCACCATGAGAAATAAATTCCCAGATTCTGTTTGTCTTTAAAACAAATATTTAATCATAATAGTGGCTACGTGTAAGGCATCAAATATTTGCTAAGTGTGACCATATCTTTACTAAAAAAGCTGTTGTTACTAAAGCATGAAAATAAAATAGTTAAATTGCAGAAAAGTGCCAAAAATGATTGAAGAGGGAGTAATAAACTTAAATAGTTACAATAAATAATGGCTAAAAAGAAGCATAGAGTAAATGAGCGAAAAACAACAACAACAAAATTAAATTGGAAATAGATAATGAATAGCCAACACATTTATAATCTTTAGTCAATAGAGTGGAAGGATTGAAGAAGAAGGGCATTTAAAATTTGTTGTTTGTTTTTTTTTTATAAATTAACTAGCTGTTTGGTCCCGGCGCTGCTCGGGATTTTCTTAAGTTTATGATTTAACTCATTTCGAGTCATTTTCAGTGGCGCCACCTGTCTGAAATTGGTCTTATCAATTTATAAACCTTCGCCGGCTCATGCTCAATAACTTTGCTAAAGATCATAGCATCGCCAAATGCAGAGTTTACGATTTAATTCATACTGAGTAATTTTCAATGGCGCCACCTATTTTAGATTTTTTTGTTATTCTTCTTACTTGGTCAGAGACCATTCCGAATTGGTACGAATCATCGAAATCGGTCCAGCCGTTCTTTAGTTATAAACGTAGAAACTAACGCCACTTTCTTTTATATATATAGAATAGATAGATATAGATATAGATGTTTAGAATTCTAGTGTAATATCTAAACTTATGCTCAAAAGGTTAATAGAAAATAGAAAAAAAGTTAAAAAGTTCTAAATTATTTTATTTACCACTGTACGCTATTTATCAAACCCAGTTTCAAGGAGTATGTTGCTCTTTCCACTGTCTATTCTAAAATAATTTGATGCAAATTATGAAAAAAGTAAATCTTTTTCTACACTTGCCTACAAATTTGCGCAGTTTATTTAAAAGACAATTATAAAATGTTTGTATATTCGTCTCTAATATTGTTTTCTATTCTACAACAAAATACCACCCTGTTAAAAGGTGCATGTATAAAATGTTGTGCCAACTTCTTAATAATGCAATTTCTTATTTGACTAGAATAATACAAAAATATGGATAGCACTGTTTTAACAGCTGACAAAAAGTTTGCTCTTCGAAGAATAAAAAACATACGTAAATCTAAAAGTTTGTGCTTCGAAATATAAGAAAAAAACATACGTAAATCTAAAAGTTTGTGCTTCGAAATATAAGAAAAAAATATAGATACCTAAACAAAAAGCTCTTGTTTTTGAGATATACCGTTATTTGGAAAATATAGGAGCTTGCCCAACTTATTTTCGAGTAACAGTTTAGTTTATTGAAACTACTAAAAAATTGCGAAATTACATTTAAGTAAAGTTAAACTTTTTTCTAATATGCGCAGTCGTTTAAGAAACATATTTTTTTTTTTGAAAAAACAAAAACAATTCAAAATTTTTGTTTGTTAAAAATTAAAAAAAAAAATTGGAAAATGCAGCTTTGCTTCTAATTTTTTTAAGGACACATAATAAACAAAGTTGCAAACAAAACATGCCATAAATGATTAAAAAATCTGTTTACAACTTTTGATTTTATTCACAAAAGACGAAAAATTTTAATTAATTTAAGAATTTTGTAAAAGGCAAAATATTTGTATGGGAGCCCCGCTAAGAAAATATTAATGACAAAGAACGATTTGAGGTCGGTCATACATTATATCCGCCTAGGGGCGACTTCTAAGCAGTTATGAGACTTTTTCTTAAATATATTTCTAGTCAGTACACAGAAAAACATTTTGCACCACTAAAAGCATTATTCAAAAATCAAATCAGTTTTAATTAAAAATTTAATCAAGTGAATTAAACGTTTAATTGATATTATTAATTTCTTTACTGGTGTAAATTAATATTGTCAATTAAACGTTTAATAATCTTGATTGAAACTTTAATTCACTTGATAAAACGTTTAATTCACTTAATTAAATTTTTGATTAAAACTGATTTTATTTTTGATTAATGCTTTTACTTTTGCAAAAATTTTTTCCTTAAGGAATGGCGATAGCGGATATGTATGTGAAAAATAAATGATTGAGATAAAAACTAAAGTGGGGTCATACATTTGACCCATCTAGGGGCATCCCAGGCGCTGGGAGCACCTCTAAGGGGTGGAGCAATACGGCAAGTATGTTTTGAGAAAATGTTAAGAAAGAAACAACTAATGGAGGTGCGTTATACATTTTATTCCCCTAGAGGCGACTTCGTGGCAGTTATCGGGCTAATGCAAGAATTTGATTAAAATGTCAAAGAGACCTTCACACTTAATAGAAAAATTAAAAAATTTTGTGCAATTTGTCAACACTAACAACTAAACGTTTTCCTTAAACTTGCATGTTTTCGAAAAAATTCAAAATAACATTAATCAATACATCCTCAAAATGACTTATTTTTAAAGGCGCCTGTATAACTTTGTATTATAAAATTATTTTTTATAACTCCTCTTAGATTCTAGGGTATCAGATCATGATTTGCCATGATGGACATATTAAAGAGAACTAGTCCAGGAAATGTTAAGTCGCTTTAAAGGTTTCCTCACATTAAAGTGAAATTAAAAATTTAGTATTTGTTATACTATTCTATCAGATTCCGTCATATTTTTTATATATTTAAATAAATTCATGGCTTCATTTTTTTAGTTAGTGAAATTTCGATAACTTACAAAAAAAAAAAAAAAAAAATCTTAAATAGAATTTTAAGGCGGCCCATACACTTGCAATATTATTGTATATGATATTCGCCTTATTTCCATTTTGTCCCATAGTATGCAATAATTCGTTTAATTGGGTTAATTCATTCAATAAAAAGGTGAACATAACCTATAGGAATAACATAAACCACATCTTACAATGTTGCCAACACATTTCACTTTCTTTTCGTTGTGCAATAAAAATCAAAAGTCTTTTGATTGTTGTCAATATATTGTGGCACCTTTGAATATCACATACACATTAGCGATATAATTGTACAATACGTAAATTTTAACAATTTTATTGCAAGTGTATGAGCCGTTTAAAACAAAGTATTTTAATTATAGGCTCACAATGTGCCACGGAAGTACGACACGGGATCGCGTTACCATTGAATAACGCAACTGAAATTTGATTGCTCTTCATAATCTTTTCTAAGGTGCTTAATAAAGTCAAAAGAGTTACTTAATACCAAAACAATATTAGCATAAATAATTCTTCAAAACAAACATTTGTTGATTTTCGTTACACAAATAAATCTTACATATCCCGTTTTAGCTTCTATTCCATTTCTATAAGCCTTAAGTCTATTTAAAGTTATACCCAGGATTCAGCTACATAAATACTAGTTTGCACTACTATAAAATTATAATAAATCTGTTGTCATGTTTGTTGATATTATTTCACTCTATTAATTTTTCACAAACTTAAACATTTTTATTAACACTTCCTTATATTTTGAGATACGTTTGTTGTATGTATAAGTAAAAATACTTTCAGGCAAATACCTGCACATGTACAAACATAAATATTGTCTGTACGGGTAAAATGTAGAAAAAAATGAGGTGTTATTTTCTTCTTTTTTTTTATAAAAAGAGAACATTTTTGTAATACGAGTAGGTACAACTCAGTCATTGTATCATAATAAAACATGCAATGTCACATTTGTTGAATCTTTATTATATATTTTGCTACAAACGTCGTATGTGCATGTTAAAACTAAACGGAAACAGGCCACGTTTCCGTTTTTTCCGTTATTGTTCTGCTTTTATTTTACTTGTGTTGGTTTGTTTGTTTTGTGCCCTGCAATTGAAAAAACCATAAATGCCGGATGTATAGACAATGAAACTTTTACACATGTATGTGTTTACCTTTTAATACATTAACTCAAACTCTTGCTTGCCTACTCATCCTCTCACGCGTGCAAGCATTCTCTCATACACGCGTTCGCTTTTAACCAAACAAACATTATTAAGTAAATTCATAAAAATGTGTTTGCTTATAAGCGGAGGGCAAATAATCAGTTTTATTTGTACTCGCTTTTATAGTTTTAGCAATCGTTTCTATTTAAATCTCTCTTTTTTATTATGAATGTCTACACAAGAAACATCAAAAATAAATAAAAAAAAATTTCAATAAAAATAAGTAGAGCTAACGCAATGTAACATTTAAAAAAAGGATAAAAAAATAGTTTTATTTGCCATGCAATTATAAAGAAACTTAAATTATATTGACAATAGGCAGCAAAAGACCTTTTACACTATTATACTGAGTACTATGGCATGTCAAAAACTCAATCAAATTCAAACTCTATAGCAGTGTGAAAAGAATTTGTTATGAAATATCAAAAATATGTAAATACATGACAGTCGAACGGCTCTCATCATGTTTTCGAAAAAATGGTAGTCAGATGGGGCTAGGTCTGGATTATAAGCTTTCCAGCCTCCTGTTTACCAGTCTTGCAACATTTGACAGAGCGTTGTCATTACGGTTTAGGTTTAGACTTTTTTCGCCAGTCAGAACTAACTTAATATGAATCCATTTAGTTCAATAAAGGTTACTTACTGATTGCAGCAGCTTAAATTGGATAAACTCCTTATGGGCCCGCCAAAGATGGAGCATTAACGCCATACATATTAAGTTTTTGGTGTTAAGTCGGCTGGTTATTCCGCCTTTTCCTTTTTGTATTTGGAGTTGTTGTTCTATTTTCATTATTTATCGCCAATCAAGAATTGATGCAAAAATTACATCTTTTCCTATTAAAGCTGCATTTCGGCCAAGCAATATTGTGTTTTAAGGTGTATCGTACCCAATGTCTTTGCTTATAATGGGTGATTTTTTAAGCGTAGTTTTTTTAAAACTCTAATAAAACACTCAAATTTGCATCATGTATTCAAAATTTTTATTGGAATCGATAAATTGGTCTTTGCCATTTACTTTTTAAAAATAACTTTATGTAAATGTTGCCCGCGATTCGGGTTCAAATGGTCCATTCGCAAGCTTCAATTTTGCACCACTTTTTCGAGCATTTCGGGCTGTATTCCATGAATAACACGTGTTATATTATACTCTTAGGCTTCAATACACCAACGACTTCACATAACCCCACAAGAAATAGTCAAGAGGCGTCAAATCACATGATCT
Source organism: Pollenia griseotomentosa (assembly GCA_963931875.1). Classification (NCBI taxonomy): domain Eukaryota; kingdom Metazoa; phylum Arthropoda; class Insecta; order Diptera; family Polleniidae; genus Pollenia; species Pollenia griseotomentosa. The sequence continues at coordinate 181,994,762 of OZ007561.1, forward strand.
TGGCGGCCAACTCACAGTGTCATTTCGAGAGATAAACTGCTCCCCAAATTCATCCTTCAATATGTCCATTGTTTCACGAGCTGTGTGGCATGTGGCACCGTCTTGTGGAAACCACATATTAACCAAGTCCAACTCAGCCAATTGGGGAAAAATAAGTAGCGTATCATGGCTCCATTTGCTCCGCCGTTGACGGTAACGTTTCATTAAAAGATTAAGAGAAAACAAGAAAGAGGTACCCTTCACCGACAGCTAGAATACTTGAGGCTTGCATGGACGTCTGTATTTAAATTGGTTGCGCTTTTGATATCTTAGGAAAACTAGAAGTAATTTGAACACCAATATTGTTCTTATCTTTCGAGTTGTTCGAAAATGAGCGTGTTTTCCACAGACGGACAGACAGACGAACATGGATAAATCTACTAAGAATTACTCACGGAGCCAGAATATATGTATATGCTTTCTGGGGTCTGACATGAATAATAAAAAAGCTTCACACGGAACGACACACTTCGTATACCCTCATTTACCAGTAGTGGTGGTAGAGGGTATAGAAATGTTATTTAACTTATTAAAGACGCGAATCATGTGTTAAAGAACTCCGCCTTTTGTATGTATCGCGTGTTTAAGGTATGCGTTATTCAGTGTAGTTGCCTGATCACAAGAAAAATTTCAAAGCTTGCATCGCTCTATCCATCTATTAAAACCGCAAAGCATTTCGTATACAAATGACAAATTGGGCAAATTTTAATCCTAAATACTAGACCAGGGTATGTAAAAAATTTTAATTTTTGAAGTCGGATATTTTCAAAACTATCAGCCATGTTCTAGAAATCGAAATGAAGTAGATTTAAAATCAAATTTTAAAAAGATTCATAAAAATAATCCTTTTTACCTACTTCGGTCATGTTGTAAAAAATTAAACTTAAAAACTCGTTCGATTTCAATTTCACTTCATTTTGATGCTTAGAACATGCCCGTATAATGCTATGTTCACACTTGGGTTTTTAAACGCGTTTAAGCAAAATGTTGATTAAGTTTATCAAAGCCGTTCATATGACATTTGAGATGATTAAGATGACAGATGATTAAGAAAAAAAAACACCTCAAACAAATTTATATTTCTTTAAAGTATCAACAATGGATAAAAATACTTTAATAAAGTTATCAGAAGATTATTTTAATCATTTAAATGATGAAATTGTGAAAATTTATGAATTATTTAAGCAAAAAAAAAATAAAAACATTAAGCAGAAATCGTGGCCGGTTGTACACGTTCATGTTCGCCGATTCTACATTATACTCAGTTTAATGAAGTGATTTAGTTGTAATCATGTCAATTTGAAGTGATAAACAAATCACTTCAATGTATGGCTCATCATCTCGATTTTGATGTGATTAGAGCTTAAGAACCCAAATGTGAACGTAGCATAAGAGTTAAGCTAAAATTGTTTCATCGTTTTTTTAGAACTCGACAAGAACATTTTATACATTCTTATGCTCCCTAATTTTGACTCTCTTGACAGGCCCACGAACAAAATCCAATACTAATACTCCTTTTTTCGAAATCTGCCACTGTGTGCACCATGGTTTGACGGAAAAATGTCCAAAATGTGAGTGTATAAAATGTAATTTTACATAATTGTGAATAAAATCAACATTTATCCATCGATTTTCATGAAAAATTGTTTATTTTATTTGAAATCGACGTACCTTTGGTAGGTAGCAAAAGGCAGGTCCCAATATTTTTTCATTATTTTTTTCCGTTCATGCAACGTTTTAGTGCTATTTGAAATTGAAATTCGCAAAACAATGTTGAAGCTCCCTAATAACTTCATAAAAAAATACTTAAATAACTTAATAAAAAAATTAGAAAATTCCTTTGTAATATTTTATTCGCAATTCTGTTTATTTAATAAATAAATTTTACAATTTTTATTATTATTGATATCATAAAATTTAATAAATTGAAATTTCTTGCCATATTATATTTTTTTCAACCATCCCTGGACAATTTTTTTTTAATAACTGCCAGGTTTAAAATTAAAGATATTAAAAATGCACTGAGGAATCAGTGACAATAAACACAAAAAACGATTATTATAATTATGATTGCATCTTTTGGCAAATAATAATATTTTTAATATTTTTTTCCATTTTCTTTGCAGTTACCAGACATAACCATATCATTTTCATTTGCAAGGAATAGTAATTGAAAAAATCTTTAAAAAGAAAAAAAAAAAAAAAAACAATGAATAAAGAATAAAAAAATTGAGGAAATTAAACGAAACAGAAAATATAGAAAACAATGTTTCAAAGTGGGAGTGAGAGAAAAAGATACACTTTACATTAAGTTGATGAAAAGTGTGTCTTGCAATTATTATTAAAAAAAGAAAAGTGAAGAGAGAAGGACATCCAGCGAAAAAAGGAAGTGCAATTTTTCCTTACAACAATTAAACCTGAGAAGACAGACAGACAGACACAGAACGTAGAACAAGCTGAGAAAAGCATATTGTGTTGAACAAGTTTATTGTTAAAAAAACAATAAAATGAAGTGCTATAAATGTCATATCTTAATGCCAACAACTTGGCAGTTTTCCTGTTGTTGTAGCTGTAATAGTTTAGAAACAACAACAAGAACAGCACCAACTATGATTACATGTAGAAATACAAAAACAAGAACACTTATATTCACATTCACACCTACAGCCAGCTCTACCTTATTACGAATTTCTATGTTACTTTTATTTCTACTGTTGCCAACACAAAATGCATTAGCCCGTCTTCATTCCTCCTTAACGTCATTACACGGCTTGGGTTCGGCCGGAGCTGGCGGTATTATTGGTGGCAGCATTGGTGCTGTTGGCGGTGGTTCCGGTATGGGTGGTTCATTATCCTCTAAAGATGCACACGGTAAGTTATAGTTTTATTTTGTTCCGTTATTTTTTTTTTTTATTTGTAATTTTTCTTTTTTAGCTACACGTCTCTTTTAAATAATTTTAAAAGTTTAGTCTATAGTTGGATGAATAATAAAAAAAGTTAAAAAAATACGTTTTAAACGTGATTGTTTACAACAGTGAAGGCTTTTAATGTAGGACAGCTAAGGAGGATAAGTTTAAGAAAAAAATATAGGAAGGCGTTAAACAATATATGGGATTAAAATCTTAGACAAAAGAAAAATTGCTTTTCTCGGGTCCAAAAATATAAAATGTTTATGGAAAGGTAAAAAATTTGGAAGGAAAAAGCTATGAAATCAGCTGAACAAATCAGCATTAGTTTTTATAACAAGCAAAAAGCACCTGGGTCATAAAAAACCACAACAAATAAAATCTGATGTAGGGCAGGTTCGGAAATGCATAGCTGCGCTGCATCTGTTGCGTATACGTGATTTGGCGTTGTTTGTGCAAATCAGCTGATACCGATTCTTGTTTGCAGCGTTTTATGGTTATATTTTTGAACACAATATGTTATTTTGGATATGCGTGTTTTAGATTCGTTTGCGAATCATCTGCTTTTATTTGTTTTAAAATTTTTTTTGTTTTGTATTTTCAATTAACTGACATTTGCAGTAGTGATGTCAGTGATGTACTTGTAACAATATCAAAGCTTAAACAAAAACCACAACAACAATAAACAGTTAGTTTATCTTTTCTTACAATCCCGACTTATTTTATTTTTTTGACAGCTGCGTAGGCAGCGAAAAAGCGTAGAATGCATGGTGTGGACCTCCAGCCTTAAATTGGTAGGCACGTCATCTGCTTTTGTTATACATATATTTTTGGAACAGCTGATATTAGGAGTGATGCCGGATGATATTTTTTCAAATGCGCTGAGCATCAGAAGCAGAGCAGTGGTGCCTTTCCGAACAGGTCCATATTAAACAACTTTGACGTAACAAAATTTTTTTTTTAAATTTAAAACACTATAAATAGCCGTATTTTAGATCTTTCTAAGGATGACCTTCGATGGATATAAGAGCCAATAAGCACTGCAACCTATTGGATTTTTTTTGCAGCCAACATCATCAGCATTACAGGTTTCGCTACGTATGCACAGTGGTCCCAATGACGAATTTAGCGCGAAAAAAGTCATCTCTTGTTTAAAAGCACTTAGAGGGATAAAAATTTATACGATTGAGGGGGCGTGGCACTTTTCATACAAAACAAGTTGACATAATGACTGCGTTAATTTGTATATTTAAATATTTTCACTGAGAGCATAATGATTAATAAAAGTTGTAAAAATAGAAAAAAAAATAGGAATATTGTGTTTTAAAGGTTTTATTAAAAATAATTAACATAATTGTGTATTTTAAATATATATGTACATAAATTTACATAAATGTTTATTCATCTGAATGGGTTTCCGCTTCATCCGAATCATCTCCGGAAAGGTTTTCTTCATTTAAATAATAAGTAATTAAAAGTAAAGCAATTGACTCGTGACACAATGGTTCTGGATTTCTATTCGGCAGCTTTGTAGAAAGAGAAGATATGTAAGTAGAAGATTGTTAAAAAGATCTTCGATGTTATTCTCCCGTGACATTTTTCGGCAGTGTTTCCATCATTAGTAGTTCCGTGGCCTGGCTTTGGTATATCGACTAACAAGTTCATCTCTTTTTTCATCCTATCAATTATCATTTGCTTCCTTGTTTTAATTAAAGCCTTTTCAGATTCTCCCCGAGCTTGCCATTTTTTAAAATCAAGTTTATATGCAATATGCAAAATACATTCGAACATCCTTATCCAATACCAATTTTCATAAAAATGTAATATATAACAGCATTATATTTTTTTTCTTGCACCTTTTCAAAGAACCAAACATTAAACAATTCTCTTTTGGTGATAGACATCGCAACTAAATGATTTGATATGAAAGCTTTCAGGCAGAAATCGGCAGGAAATTTTTTTACCATTTAACTGGCCACATATCATAGATGATAACAATATACAATATTTTGCTAAATCGGGTTAAATTCACATTTAAAACTCTAACACAAGTTATAATGCAATTAAAATTGCACAATTAACGAATACATCTCAGTTTTCACGTATTTTTTTCTGAACGAAATGCAAAATCGTCGGTATATTAGGAATAATAAAAATACATACCCCAATTGTATAAATAAAACCCCCAAATAATAAGGAATATATTTTCGTTTTATTTGTCAAGATCTCCAAACCGAACTAAAATATTGTCTACTCTGTTATGAAAAAAAATTTTAATCTATTGTTTGTCTTTAAAACGGTACTGCAGTATTAATATTGCTGATATAATAAAAAATTTTACACCGTTATGTAGGCTGAAGAATTGTCATTACAAAACCAAACAAAAAATTCACATATGTACGATCCGACTAAAAGACTTTTTTCGGGCTAAACTAGTCATTGGGACCACCGTGGTATGTAGTCAATTATCTTGCATACATTTTAGTTGGATTCATGATGGATTTGCCAAGAATGTTCTGTCTATGATACTCTAATACAGAACATATACAGAACAGGTGTTTAGTTGTTTTATTATCCATCACGCAGAATCTGGATTGTTTGGCAATATTATTACCTAATAAAAACTGTTAGTTTCAAGGACAAAGGCTGAGGTAGCCAGTTACTAATTTTAAAATTATGAATATCCTAATAAAATAATAAATAAACTGATGGTATCTAAGACAACATTGTTCAGTGAAAATGTGACAAGGTACGATTTGTTCTCTTCTTTCAAGCAAAAGTAACTAAAATAAGGATAAACTGACATATCTTAAAGATTGTCCAAAGTCCAAATTAATCTCGATTTCTCGCCTTCCTCAAAACAGGGCTTGGAAATATTTTTATATATATATTTAAAACAGTGCCCATGTTCTGTAACTTTAGTGAAAACCTCTCGCATTTAAAAGATGTGAAGCAAAATATTTCCTATTTTCTCGAAAAGAAATTCGTCGTAACCATTCACCATTATTAAAGCTGCTATCAAGGCGAATTCACTAGAAGGTGGGTTCAAGTCAACATATGGTGTTTTTCTTTTCGATGGTCGACTTGTCAAAGTGTGTATGCAAACTAATTTTTTATGTTAACTAACCTTTTTTTACTAGCAATATTTTTGACAATCCGACCACCAAAGCAGTGTTGTTATAGAGTTGACCTCACCTTTTAGTCAATGCGCCTTGGCTGCTATTGTATTAGTATTGAGTCGGTTACGATGATCAGTCTTAATAAGTTTTAGTTGGCTAAAAATGTTCGAATGTTTTGTTTCTGTACATTTTGCGTACAGATTCAATGTCAGGATTATACATGATACCTGTAGTAGTCAAAAGATACGAAAAATGTATCTTTCGTATCCTAACGGCAACACTGATATCAACATTACACTCGAAGCCGATATGACATTGCAAACGTTAAGAACGTCAGTCTCACATTTCGTTGACGGCGACTAAAATTTACTAAAATAAAACTTTTTTTAAATGACTGTCGCGAAACTACATCCGTCGACTATACCAAATAATTTAAAGTGCGACTTTTATGTTTTTTGTTATATAAAATTTTATAAAAATGTTAAAAGCAAAATAATTAAACAATGACAAAATGTGCCATGAACAAAATATCATGATTATTATTCTTTGCAATTTTAATATGTTTATTAGTGTTAGAATGTTTTTCTCGCCTTTTTTTATTCGTGAGTTTATTTGACAGTTCAAATTGGAACTTTCTCACAGAAATTTTACAGACACACATTTTCTGTAAATTTGCGAGTCATATTCTTACGTGACAGCTAATACGCGCCAAAAAAGTTGCAGACGCAGTTGAGTGAGAAAAACATTTGTTTGTTTCATTATATGGCATTTTGTGGTGTTTTCTTTTCTACAAAAAATGTGACATTTTATTTAAAAAAAATGCAATTTGGTGTCTGTTTCCTAAAAATTTTGCTCCCGAAAAGGATGAGTTTTTTAGAATAAAAAAAGCCACCCTTTTCGAAAGCAATATTTTTAAGAAACAGACACCAAATTGCATTTTTTTTAATAAAATGTCACACTTTTTGTAGAAAAGAAAACACCATTAGTTTCATTTCTCACATTTCAATCGAAAAGTTTCTCGACGCGAGAGTTACAGACCATGAGCACAGAAAGATTCTCCATTTAAAGTTGTAAATTTATTTCGCCATTGTTTTTTTTTTTAAATCCCTGTTCTTTTGCTTTTAGCTTCCACTGTCAAGTACTTAAAATATTTGCCCGACTTATATTTTTTTCCCTTATTTTGTTGTTATAACAATTTTCGTTGTTCGTTAGAGTCTTCTTTTTTTTTTTTTGTTTTGTTTATTTTTCATTGCTTAATAAATGTTAAGGATTTTTAACACTTTTCTGCTGCTAGTTTCTATTTGCGGTTGGGTTTTTATAAATACAAAATAGTGAATAGAAAAAAATTTAAAACTGTTACCAGTCGCAATTGTTAAAACTACGAGTCTCATAAAAACGTATGCAAATTTTTCAGTAAAAGTGTTGTAAAGATTTTTTTTTTCGTATTTTACTGCCAACATTCAAAATACAACAATATGCCATCAGTCCAAAACGTAACACCCTGCAGTTGAAAGCTGGACTTTGTTATTTGTTTGTTTCATTTGCATACATTTTTATTTGAAATTTTATTAGTTCCTTATTTTATCTAGAAGTTTTATTTTCGGCTGTTTTGTGCAAAGTAATGAAATTTAATTTGACTTTAGATTTAATATATTCTATTTTTGCATTTGCTGACTTTTTGTACTCGAAGTTCTTTTTACGCTAAATGACTTAAAGTAGGTGTGAGTTAAGTTAAAGAGTTTTCATTTTATTAGTATTCAAATTGTGTAGTTTTTATTATTTTTTTATGTTCAAGAAAAGGTTAAAATGTTAACATATTCTAAAGATTTCCTTATTTATTTGTATGTATATGTTTAACTGCTGCAAATAAAAGATTAAATCTAGGTTGTAACTTTATTTCTATTTTACCTTAATATTTAGAGTAAAATTTAGAATTATTCTGTAGTTGGTTAAGTTCTTTGTCACTTTAACCATGTCACTTAAAGTATTCGAGAATTCTAGTCAGGTTTTACTTAATGAGTTTATTTGGATCATCATTGCACAATCACTTAATAAAATTGCAAGACAAAAGCTTGCACTATATCTTACCAGCTTTAGTGGTGATTGGTATTATTTTCACGTGAGCTAAAAAATTTAGTGGTTTTGCATTTTTTTTAACTGCCACTAATGCAGATTGAAGACATAATATCTGCGCTCAATTCAAATAGTGCAAAATTTAGACTTGCAATCAAAAAAGCTGCATAGAATTTAGAAAATTAAATTTTGTATGTGCCACGGTCTTTGATTTTTGTGATGATGTGCATTAGAAAAGGAAATTAAGCAAAAACAATTTGTCAATAACGAAATAATTCTTGACTATAACCATGAAAAAAACTAAACAATTTTTTTAAGGGTAACATTTTTTAACAACCATCCAATTCGTTATTAAACATCAACAAAATGATTGCATCCATGGTTGCTTGTTATTCAGAGCCATGTTTTTAGAGGTTTTAACATAAACAGCAACGCAAAGTACAGAAATTTCCCCGCAGATTTGTTTTGCAAAGTTTCTTATGACCGAATAACCGTGTGATTTTTAAGTTCAGTAATGGAAAACGGAAGCAAAGATTCTTGCGTTCGAAGAGTTTCAGAAATAATTAAATTTTTTTTTTTTTTTTTAATTTTTTTTTTTTAATTTCCTAAGCTAATCCCGCGAAGCTCTATGCTTGTCTGCAGGAAAGAAACCAGAGTTTCTGGCGGGAATCAAACCCGCAACCTCGGCGCTGATAGACTAGCTTGCTACCAGCTAGCCTACCGAGGCACTCTTAACGGTTAGTTTTTACACCCAGAGAAAAAAAAGTTTAGAGGCAACCACGGCTTCCTAATGGAGGACTAATTTAACCATAATATGGTTGTCGGTGACAATAATATAGTTAAATTAACCATAACATGCTTTGAATTTTTTCATTAAAATAGTTTTGTTGGAGGTGACCATATTGAAACATGTTTTTTCTCTGGGTGTGAAACTTGATTAATGTCACAAAATAGTATTTAAAAAGTTAAATTGCTCTATTCGGCTGTGTCGAATCTTTGATAAAATCAACTGAGAGTTCGAATATTTGAGGAGTGGTCTTTACATGGGATCTATAAATTATAAGTCAATGTTAAAAGAACTGACCTCACTGTGTTATAATTCCTTGCGGTTTTAGGCGTATTAAAGTCTTTTAAAAAAAGACACATAGAACCTAATTTGACCTAAGTAAAATTTTACGATTTTTTTTTATTTTGCGAAGCACTACACTGAAATAATTTTCACCAAACAATTTTTTCAATTGTTCCAATTAATTTGGCTTAATTGAAAATAAAAATTATAATGTTTGTGTGTATATTTCTAAATATGCAAAAATACAAAATATTTCAAAGTTTCAACCAATTTTTTGTTTCAATTAACTATGTTGATTGAAAAATATATTTTGATTTGTGTTTACGTTTTATAAAGTCTTTTTTGCTGGTGTTGTATTATGCTTTACAACTTTGCTATATTGCGGCGAACAAAAACATCAAAAAATTACAACTCAACACAACCAGTTGTCTGATTTACAACTCAACTGAGTTGAGTTGTGAACCGTAATAGGGGCTTTAATTAATAGTTCAAATGTCTAACTAATATGTTAATTGAAGTTGGTTTTTAATTTTTCTGTGTAAAAGTACATTTTTAAAAGTAAGCGCAGATTTATGCGCTACGCAATAACAAATACAGATATGAGTTAAGTTAACGAATTCTTAACAAATTAAAAAAAAAAAAAAAAAAAATATAACACTTGAAGAGCTACGACATTCCCTTACTACGAAGCAATGTAACTGATCGTTACATTTGCCAACTTTTATATGCGCTAAATAAAGCGCTTTCTGTGTCAAAAATGTATTGCTACAAAATGGGACCTCACCATATAAAATTTATGTCTTCCGTTAGTGATATGGTAAGCGAAACTCTTACGTTTCTCCCATACAAACCTGCTTCGTTAAAAGCTCCAATTTCTATTGGGAGGTGTATTAAAGTGATTTTCAGGGTGAGATTTTATATTGGACCTATTGTAAATTATGGATCGTTGATTACAAAATTCGGTAGAGTGATTTCTTGTATTTAGAATTTTAGCAAATTTCAATACGGTAATACTACAGCATTATTCCAAACGGTTTTAGGCGTACTTAAGTGTTTTCCGATAGTGGCCTTTATAAGGGGATTGCCGTAAATTACAGACCGATCTTGTGTTAACAAAAAATTATAATTTCCAGCCATATAATATGAGTATATAACAGACATTAATCTGTCCATCTGTTGAACGGGAGATCGATCTGGAACAGTGGGTAGTTAGAGAGAAGTTAAGCCAAATATGTGGAAAAAAATATTGAAATGGGATTGTTTTGCACTTTGCAAAAACCCCAGGTGTCTTACTTTGGAGACTCCTAATTCCACTTACATTACAAACAAAGGTTGGAAATTCATCACACATGTGTGCTACCATTCGCGCGGGTTTTTATTCTATTCTTAAAAATATACAAAAATGTGAGAAGTTGCCGTTTTCTTTAATAAATATGTTGCAAAAATAAATGGCAAATTTGTTCCATTTCTTACCTTCAGTTATAATTGAGTGTGAGATAATACCCTTTTTTTGAATCTGCTTAAGTACTATTTTTATCCAAGAAAGTATTTTTCTTATTAACTTTTTTCTTGTGTTTACGTACAACTTGTGTTATAATGTGATTTATGGTTATAATGAGATGGATAAAAAGACTTTTTGTTTTTCGTTTGTTTTCTATGGTCCATACTTTCAATGAATCTGGGCCATAATTGAGGCTTAATGTCGTTAATGTGCCGAATTGTCTCTTCCTTTAGCTCTGGAATTGTTCTTGACTTATTGATGTAAACTTTTTCTTTTTAATATCCCCAAAGAAAGCCGTCCAACGGTGTCAAATCACATGATCGCCAATGAACATTGTCACGACCTGAGATAACACATAACCATTGAATTTCGCAAAAAGTGGCACCATCGTGTTGGAACCACATATCGTCCAGATCAAAATCCTCAATTTCTGGTCACAAGAAGTCCGTTATCATCTCGCGATAGCGAACACCATTCACGGTAACTGCTTGGCCGACCACTTTTTCGAAGAAGTACGGCCCAATGACGCCGCCAGCCCATAAAGCACACCAAACAGTGGGTTTTACATTTCCTACTGACGCGGTTTTCTGAAATTTGCGCACAATTAGCCCGATTGTGAACATATTTGGTCGATTATGCTGACCAAAAAAATCAAAAAGTGCATGAAATTCATTTTGATTTGAACGCCCATTTTTGTTAAAGGCTTCAACAATCTTAACGCGCTGCTCAATTGTGTACCTGTCCCTGGTTGAATTTGTCAAGCACTGAAACAAAGAAATGTCAAATTAAGTTTTGCAATAAACTTGACGGTAAGGTGTGACCTACAATTAACATAGTGCATTGTGGTTGGATCACCCTTTATATTCTCTCTAGATACTAGGGTACTCATTCGGTTAACCGTCTAACGGTTAACCGATTAACGGTTAACCAATTAATTACTACCCGATTAACTGATCGGTTATTTTAAAATGGGCCTTTTTCGAATAACGATTAAACCGGTTAATTTCAGGCGATTAGCCGATTAACCGAAGTAACAAAATTTTAAGTTTATTGTAGCATTATAACATATTTTTTGTGTTTTTAAATATGTGTTTTGTCTCATATACAAAAGGAATGTGTTTAGAAAAATATTTTTCCTTCTAGCAATTCGAAAAATACAGTACAAAATCAGAAATTAAGAAATTCGGAAATAAATTTTTTGCAGAATGTTCGGTGCTGAGCATTGCCAGGATGAGTCAGATGATCAGCTGACAAAAAAAGAAACTGTCCAATGTAACACAAACAATCGTTTAATAGAATTAACCAAAGCAATTAAAAGTGTTTAAAATTTTAAAAATTAAAACTGGACTCTAATGTCATAATGGAGGATTTTATATGTTTAGAGAAATACGGGAAAAGAACTGAGAAATAAGATAATCTGTATTATGGATTGCTTTCGAGATCTCCAACATCTTCAATAAGTGAAAGAATTTTTTCCAAGTCAAGTTTTATCGAAACTAAAGAGCAGAATCGCTTAAATCCTAAACATTTTAACATTTAAATTCTAAATAATAAATAATTTTTGCATTTTTATTTATTAAAATTACTTAATTTATACCAAAACTTTATTAATCGTTTAACCGATCAATAACAAAATTAACCGATTATAAACCGATTAAACCAAAACCTCGGTTAATTAATCGAGCGATTAACCGATTACAGCAAAAGCCCGATTAAATGAATACCCTACTAGATACAAAATACCTTTTTTTTAAGTTTTTCGATTAAATACATCATATGTTTATTTTATGAAGTCCTGCAATTAAACAAACTGTCTATGTCATTACCAAAATTAAATGTTGAATTTGAAACTTTTAAGTGGACAACTTGGCCTTAGAATTTATTCTGTTGCTCATTTTATTAATGAATTCAGTTTGAATTCCTTTTTTTTTAGTATCTTTATCTTTTTTTTTTGTATGATGCTTTTCTTTGCCAAACAAAATTTTAATTGCATTTTTGGTAACGCAATTTTGTGTTTGTTTAAAAAGTTCTTTCTATTCATCTTGCTTTGAAACTTTCTTGTGTTTATAATTAAATCTATGAAAACTTTTTTTCTATTTTGCTATTCGAGAAAAAAAACTGCATACAAAAGTGACCTCTATAATAAAAAATGCATCAAAGCATTGTTTAAATAAACACATTTTTTTCGTAGTTTACTTTTTCATCAGAAAGAAATTAAAGTTTCTATTTTTTTTTTCTTTTTTTAATGAATGTATATTATTCAACAATTTATTATCACCCTATTCATAGATTACAGGCAATTACACTTTTTTAATAGAAAACTTATAGAAAAGTATAGAAAAGAAAACGGAGAAAAAATAACTAAAAAAACTATCGCTAAACTATAAATGAGTATAAATTTCAGTTGTTTTTTTTTTGCTATTTTTTTTTTTAAATTTTTTCTTAAACAAAAAGTATTTTTTTTTCTTCACCATCTTAAATAACAAACTACTAAACTTGAGCAGCTTGAGATAAGAATTTAAAGAAAAGTTTTGTATCTTAAACGCACCAGCAATAATGAAAAATTTAAAACATGAACTAAAGTTTACTCTCGAACGTCTTTCCTATTTTTTTTTTAACCATTTTGTAGCTTTTTTGTTTCTTTTCTTTTGAATATTTTTTTGTTGTTATGACTTGTTTAAGTTTTGTTTTGCTCTGTTGCCTTTAGCCTCCCTTAAGTGGAGGTTCTTTTTTTTATTTTTTTAAGAGAAACGACAAAGTACGGAGTTGAATTATTGGTGAAAAAAAAGTTCTAGAATTTAGCGTTGTCTGCAAGACGCTAATATACGAGCTAAACATGATGTTGTTTAAAGAAAACCGAATGAAAAAAATAAACTTTAGAATTGTTTAGAACAAAAACTATATGTCACTTGACACCCCCACTGCGACCATTAAGCCGAAGTAGGAAAATAGAAAAAGTCTAATTGGTGATGGTAGAAAGAAGAAATTACTTAAAATTACTTTAAGACCGCTTGTGTTTTGAATAATAAATCAATTTAGGCATATAGGGGAGATCCTTGGAGCGGCTAAAAATGAGTTTTGTGGTAAATAAAAAATAAGGTTGACGATCAGGCAAATCGAATCAGACGAATCTAATCAAACCAAATGATTTCGAAATAAGCAAAAACAAGTAAAAGTGCTGTATTAGCCTGTGCTTTATCTTATTTACCCTTCACTAAACCGTTGAAAAGGCAATGGTACCCTAGTTTTTATAGAAAAGTCGTGCAACAATTCTTATTCTGGAAGCATATTGGTATGGACGGACTCTAGGTGAAATTGTAGGTTTATTTTGCTGATTTTTAAAATCAAACAGACTCAACCTTATCAACATAGTTGATAATTTTTGATAAGTAATTTGGGAGAATACATATATGGATGCCGGGTGAAATAATGTACCGTTTTAGATCATTTTTAGTAACCATTTAATATTTTTAATATTTAAGCAGTATATGCCACTAATCTGGTCATCCTAGCTCATATGGTAGGATGAAAAAACTATGTTTGTTTAAAAAATAGCCCAATAAAAAATTTCATAATTTTGCGAAGCACTAATATAAGCGCACAATTATGCGCTACGCAATAAGACATACAGAGGTGCAGTGATGTAAGTGAAGGAGCTCTTAACAAGTTTCATTAAAGAAAAATAATATTTCAAGTGCCACGGCATTCCCTAACTACGAAGCAGGTTTGTAAGGGACAGCATCAAAAATAACTGTAAAACAAACATTCAGTGTGTAAAGCTAATAGCTACGCTCAAGAGTTTGTATACTCGTTTATTAAAGCGCTTTATGTGTCAAAAATGTATTGCTTCAAAGTGGGAACTGGCCATATAAAATTCATGTCTTCCGTAAGCGGTACACTGAAAGAAAAATGCTTCATATATTTAATGAAAATTTTCATTGTCTAAATGGAATTTCATAGTTATAATGAAGTCTTTTCGTTAAAATCGCTTCATTGTATTTCGTAATTACGTTAAAAATTTTCATTGGATATATGAAAACTTAAGTTTGTCCAAGTTAAACAAAAAATACAAAATACAAAATTATAGTTTCCTTAAAAAAATGTTTAATTGTTAATTAAAAAATGTAAGATTTAATTATTTTGTACATCTAATGTTTAATGCCATTAAATTTATGAAATCAAAATTTTTTTTATAAAAGCAACATATTTCAATAATTGCCTTCATAAGTTTAAATTTTCATTATGACAATAAAAATGTCATTATAGTAATGAAACAAAAACTTTCAATCAACTTTGTTATTGTTGTTATGGACAATTTAATCTCATATTAACGCTCTTAATTGAGTAAAAAACGTAGTTTTTTTTTATCCAAAAACTACACTGCCCCGGTAGGCTAGCTGGTACTGAGCTAATCTATCAGCACCGAGGTTGCGCGATCGATTCCCGTTAGATACAGAAAAAAAATAAAATAAAAAAAGTTAAATAAAAAAACAAAAATAAATAAAAAAAAAAAATTAAATAAGAAAAAAAATTTTTTACTTTATTGAAAGTATTCATCCAATAAATAATATTCATAGATCTAATGTAATGTTTCATTAAATACATTTTAATGAAACAGGTTTCATTTATCCAACGAAGCGCTGCATAGGTTCCTTTTTAATGCAATTTTTAATGGGATTAATGTCAAAATTCATTGGTATTGCGAAGAAAATTCTTTCAGTGTATGATAAGCGAAACTCTTACATTTCTCCTTTACAAATCTGATTCGTTTGAAGCTCAATTTTTTATTGGGAATAATTTCTTCAAGCTATTTTTGCGTAAAAATAATAACCAGACGTGGTTTTTGGCTCATATTCCAGCTATGTGTGGACCAATCCAGCAAAATTAAAATACCAATTTATTTTGTACTATGTATATGTGATAAAAATGTATAACATAATAGTCCTTATTATATCTGTCGTCATTCAAAAATTGATTTCATCATAAACACGGACAGACGGACATCGTTAAATCAACTTTGCTTCTAGAGTTTTGATCAATAAAACAATTGAAAACAATTGCCGCTTTCCCGGGAATTAATTGCGGGATTTCCGGAAAATTTTGCACAATTTTTTACAAACTACTTTTGTAAGGGAGCTCCACTAAGGGGTGGTGATAAAGGGCAAGTATGATATGTAAAATAGTAGAAGCATAGCTGCATTTTTTAATTTTTTATGTCGTTGTAAAAAACAAACTTTTTGAAAATTTTCTAAAAACTTATTTATTTTTTGCAAAAAAAAAAAAATAAAAAAAAATTACGTTTCTAAAACGAATGCGTAGATTGAAAAACAATAAGCCTTACTCAAAGGAATTATAATGGCGGAATTTTGTTTTATTTCTTTATTCAATAAACGAAAGCGTTTTTCTTAAATTTTTGAAATAACGGTATAACTCGAAAACAAGAGCTAACCAAAAAAAGGTTAAAACGCCAGGTGCCCGGCTGGATGGTTTTTTTTTAAAGAAATAATAAAAATGATTTTCAGCAGAATTAATAGAAAATGCGTTTCTTTAATAAATTAAACATTAGATTTTTTAGTGGCTTATTCGATATTTTTCGGTTTATTTTGTTTAAAAAGAAATTAAGGAAAAACTTATTAACAACTTTGCTAAAAAATTAATCATTTCTAAGTTATGAAACATAAAAGTCAGATTTCATGTAAAAATATAATTTTTCTTAAACTTTGTTATAATTGAAATCACTTTTTATTAAAGCCTTTTCTTTAGCTTCACTTTGGAAAATCAAATCTTGTAACGTTAATTTAACCGCCTTATACTCAATGAAAATGGATGAAACTTTGCAGGCATACATATTCCAGATGACAATACACGAATACATGGGCCTAGCCAGATTAAAATCCTGGGGGGGCAAAATTTTTTTTTTTTTGGTAAAATGCTTTTTTGACCGCCTTTTACTCAATGCAAATGGATGAAACTTTGCAGGCATACATATTCCCGATGACAGTACACGAATACATGGGCGTAGCCAGGATAAAATATAGGGGGCGGGCAAAATTTTTTAAAAATGTTCTTTTTTTAAGAAAAGCGTTTCTTAAAAAAATTGTTTTTAAATGTTCTTATTATATATTTTTCTGTGTACATTTTAAGCGATATTTGTCGTCAATATTTCTAAACAAAAATATTTGCCAGTTTAAAATAGAAATAAACCAATTCTTAAAAATACGTCGATAGTTTAACTAAAAAATTTACAGAATTTCGGTGCTGCTTTGAACTCTATTGAGGTAGCAATAAATAAATAAATGAAAATGAACCATTAAATAGTTCAAAAGTTGTAAAGTCCCGCAAATATTTAACGGGGCCTTAAGCAAGTAGTTTGATGAATTAAAAATAAGTTGTGTCTATGTAATTGCAAAAAACCTTTAGAAATGCTGCTAAGGATCTCTAAATAGTTTTTTTTTTTTTTTTTGTGAACAATGTAGAGCTTTTCATGGAAAACAAGAAGTATAGAGTTAAATTTCGTTTCAACTTTGTAATAAAGTTAGAATTATTCTAAACTTATCAGTTTGTTTTAACAATTTCCTAAATAATTTTTATTTTCCGTGTGCCTTTTATTAATTTACACGATGCTTGAAACAAAGAAATTTCTCTAATTAAACTTCCATTTTATACTTCCGTTTTGTGCTTCAGCAAACTGGTCAAGTAGCTTAAGATTTTTTCTTTGTATATACGCGCGTATTTATTTACAGAAAGAAATTCCTTAAATCTCTTTTATGTGTTAAACACTTTTAAATACACCATATCTGTTGTTGCTGTCTTTTGTTTTAACAAGTTCTTCTTTAAACAAAAATATTTATCCCTTCCCCGCCTCCCCCCATTTTTAATATTATGGCACGAAGTATAATCTTTGTAAAATTTCAGAAAAAAAAACGAAAGATTCTTTAAGAATACAAAAAGCTTGTCGCCATTTATGAAGGACACACAAAAGAACAAAAGCTGTTAGTGTTCCAAACCAGTATAAGAGTACAAAAAAAGCAACCAACTAGTTACGAGTAAAAAAAAAACAAGGAAAAACGAAAACTAAAACTAAAAATTTTGCGAAGGAAAAAAAGAACTATAGAAAGCAAAGTTTTTTTGTGTGTCATCTTTTGTTTAAATTTTTATCTTTTGTTTGTTTTTCATTAATGCAGAGAAAAAGAAAAACGAGATCGAAAGAATGTTTTTTTTACTCTTTGGCTCGAAGAAAATTTGATGAAGAAGAAACATGGCTAAAATGAGTTGAGAAGACACTTACTAACATTAAAGCAACAATAGCTACGCTTACACTCACATATACAAAGGTGCTGGGTAGCACTAAATAGAGTACGTAACTCATCAGGAGAAAATGTATTTGTCAGTAAGTAAATGTTTCATAAGAAATATTTTTCGAAAACAAGTTTTCGAACGCAGCATTTAAATCTTCATTGCACAAACTCTAGTTGTTTACAGTTTTATTTTTTCTGAATAGCAATTTTTTTTTTATTAAAATGAAAGCGTTGCTAATATTTTAAACAAATTGATGGTTGGCCATCTTTGAAATTAGAAACTCGTTCTTTGTTAAATTTATATACACTTATACTTCATTATGGTAGCTATCCATAAAAAAATTGTTCAAGTTTGTAAGTGACTGTTTTTCAGATAGTTCACCACTCGTGCGAATTAATACACTTATTCAGGTCAATAATTAAAAAAAAAAAAAAATTGTGGTATGACCGTTTCAAATTCATTAAAAACCAAACATTTATTCCAGTGCTGCCCTCAGTGAAAAAAATAACAAAGCTTCTGGTCTAAAATAATTTTAAGCCATATGAAATTACACAACAGATATTAATCAAACAGTTGAAATTTTTTAGATTCTGTGAAAAGTTCTTTAGCCTTTGACAAACTTAATACCGTGTTCAGATATGCACCTTAATTGAGTTTTACGCAATTAATGACATTATTGAGCTCAATTATCCATATAAAATTGCAATTTAGTTATTGTCGAATTAATACGAAATTGTTATAAATATTGAGTAAGATTAAAATGCGAACCTGTCACAAATGTGTTTATTGAGCATAACACAACATACTAAACAGGGTTTTGACATTTGGCAACTGAAATTAAAACAAAACAAATGCTCAGCCAGATGTCTATTCCTTAAAGATGTCAAAACTTGTTTACATTTTGCTTATACATGTACATTTTTGTTTACGTTGAATGTTGTATGTAGTAGTAATATAAATTGATTTAGCAAAATTGTGTATATGTGAACAGAAAGATAATTATGTCAATAAACCGAATATTGACTCAATAAAAAAGGTATATCTGAACACGGTTTAAGATGCGTGTCACTTAAAGACGTTTCCAAGCAAAGTAATGTTGTAATACCCTGCGTTTAAGCTGATCCAAAACCGGGCAAGTGCAAGTTCGAAAAACTCAATATACCCCACTTGTTCACTTACACCATCACATTTTTGTACTTGCAGTCAACTTGCAAAACATTTTTGAAAACAGTGATTTTTTTTTGACACTTGCAGCACGTTAATGTCAAAAATATAAACAGAATTACAAATATTATTAACTTTATTCGGCCTTTAAATTTCCAATCAAATAAACAAGCTCGAGGCCACAATTGATTTTTTAATAAATTTAATTCTTTATTATTTTTCTTTTTTCAATATTTCCCTATCCTTGGGATGGCATCATCAGGAAAACTTTAAATATGGTTTTAACTTTTCTTTAAGTAAAGGGATTATTTTCTAAAACACTACACCGCAATTAAAAATATTTTCATACAAATTTTTGAAAATTCAAAAAATTTGATATGAACAATTTTTTAACGCAAGGTGAAGGGATATACAAAATAACAAAAACAAATAAGATAACACTGGTTCACAAATTTTTAACTTTTTGCCATAACCTCAAAAAAGAGATGTTTTCTAAGATAAATCGGGGCTGCTGATCATGAAAATGGCATTAATTTATTTTCTCGAGAAGCGTTTTTTAGATAAACGCAAAATCCTTGTTTGTTGGCAATCCGTAAGGCTGTTTCCAAAAATCTTGACAACTGATTTTTTAACCACGCAAATTTTACACTGTTACAAAGATATCTTTTTTTTATCTTTCAGCAGATATTTATACTGTGTTTATCGGACAAAAATTCACTGAATTACATGCCTTAAGATTGGAAAAAATTGATTTTTCTACGTTTTTTCAAAAATCAAAATTTTCAGTCCTTCCCTTTTTGTAATTTTTAAGCCCATATCTAATAACACAATCTTGTTCCAAACCTATTTGTAACAAAATGGTTATCATCGGACAAAAAATAAGAAATTTGCAACATAAAAAGCAAAAACATCCAAATTTAAATTTTCAATAAAAATTTTTTCTTTTCTTTGTTGTGTTGATTAGATAAGGATTAACCAACTTATTCATAAAAAAATATTTCAGTTTTATTAAAGGTTAATAAAACAAATTTTGATATAAAATTTGTTTATGAATAAGGCCATAATTCTATTTTTGGTCAAAAATTTCATATTTATCCTCTTCGATTTATCATTTTATGTTGCGATGATGTTTCACGAATCCGCATTCACCACTGTTTACCCATCATGGTTTGATCCCAATGGCGCAGATAATGCTTTTCCATTACTGCAAGACCTCGGTGAAATCTCTCACCTTGTTAGTCACATTGAAACAAGTCTGAAAATGTTAAAGAACACGCATTATCAATGACGTGTGTGCCCCTGTAATTACAGGAAACCCATTTACACTTCAAATAATACTGATTTTTTTTATTTATTTGATATAAACCTATGGCATAAGAGTCTTTCATCATATTTGGAATTAGGTGACAATCGTTATGGCTTCTGTTGTTTCCTTAAAACTGTCTTACTACGTTCTGAAAATAGTTTCATATATCTTGGAGCGATTGCTATAGTAAAAAACCCTTGTCTCTGTGTCCGAAAATCATCTTTTTTTTCAAACATGAAGCGAGAATTTTTGAGTTCTCTTTTGACAAGTTTAAGTCACGATGTAAATCATTAAGTACGCTTTGCCTTATAGTTCAATATTCGTATCACCTATAGAATTAAAATTCAGATTTAAATCTTCCTCATTATCTGCTTTTAGTTTAAATGCTGGAGGTTTTCGCTTTAGAAATAGAGATTAATTGATTTATATCTGGATAAATAACATAGCAATTTTTTCCGCTGTGCACTTTGGTCATGCAGATATAGCAATCAGTCATATGATCCATTGGATGCCTCCATTCAACTGGCTCGCCGAATGACAAATATTTCTCCATGCACTTACCAAATTTAGTAAATTTTACCATGGCTTATTGACAAATATCGAAATACCGGAAATAAAATTTATAAGATTCCAAAAAGATTTTGGTAAACTTTCTTCGGACTCTTTTTTTAAAAATGTAGACGGACCACAAACAAACTAAGAGTTATGCAGTGAATATTCACATATTTTAATATATAATGTCATTTAGAAATTTCAAAAGTTATTAAAACAACAATAGGGAGACAGTGGCTGACTTCATAAGCTCGGTGTTGCAATGCAACACTAAAAGGCAAAGAATTCATAGACAATTTTTCTAAACGCATTGCCTGGAGTTTATTATTGAATGGTTAACGCAGTCACTGTACAACGGTAGGAAAATTTGTGATGCTTTGTCAACGCATTCGTTTTCAGTGATGCTTTGCAACATTGCATTTCTGAAGTCATCCGTTATCTTGAAATAGACCGATAAGTGAAAGCATACTACCTAAAACCGCAATAAGGTACATAAATATTATAGTAGCGTTGATAAAAAAAATTTTTTTATAAAAAATCAAATTCGGATATTTTCACTAAATATGCTGTTATTTCTTAATTTTTTGTCCGACGATAACAAATTTAGCGATACCACATTTGGAACAAAATCATTTTTAAGATACATGTTAGAAAAAATTTTTAAAATTTTTTTTATTGCCTTACGGAGCGAGTTAAAATGGTGAATTTTAAAAAAAACATAAACAAATAACATTTTTTTCAAGTTTAAATTCCTGTAGCTCAGAAAATTTTTATCCGACCGACATGGTATAGATATGTGCTGAAAGAGAATAGATATCTATGCAAAATGTTAAAACTTGTACAATTCAGTTGAACAGTTCTCGAGATTTTTCGAAATACCTAAGACAACTGTGGAAAAACAAGATTTTCGAGTATATCTCGAAAACGCTTCTTGAGAAAAATAAATGAATGCCAAAATCGTGTTCAGCAGCCCCAATTTACCTAAGAAAATATCTAATTTTTGAGGTCAATTGTTTTTGTGTCATAGTGTTATTCAGATATCTTTATAAATATGAGATTTTTTTTTGCCATTAAGTGATTTAAGGGGGGTTTATAGAACCTATGTGCTATTATTTCCAAAATTACGACCTGTACTTTGCTCACACAGCTTAAATGGACAGCCAGCCAGCCAGCCAGACGGAGTTAAAACGACTCAAAAAGTGATACTGAGTCGGTCGGTATACTAAAAGGTGAGTCTAGAAACGCAAAATACCTTCACTTCCATCTAATTGTGGAAATTTATGAGTTTTTTATTTTTTTTATTGCAAGTTGTTTATAGTCAGCTTAAGCCAGTGTGGTCATATCCAAAAATATTTTACAGCTAAATCGGCTTTTAAATAATGCTAAAAAAAATCCTAAACTGCCAAAAAATAATGCTAAAATTTGAATTGTATTATTTTTTTTGTTATTTTAGTTAATATACCTTTATATATGATTTTACATAATTCTTTCCAATAAACTCACATCATATCAATAGAACAAACTAATTAAAAAATAACAATAAAATATTTAGTAAACATAAAAAGTCTTAAACTAAAAAAGAAATATATTTCAGTCTTTTTTAAGGGGGGGGGGGGGGGGTGCTTTAAAGTCATGCAAAATAAGGCCATGATGGCTTTATTGCTCAATTGAATGGGTGATAAAGCCATAATGGCCTTATTGGACAATCATTGAGAGATAAGGTCATATTTAAAATTTTGCTAAATGAGAGATATAGCCATATTTTTTTTTTCGCAAAGGTGAGATAAAGTCATATTTTTCCCGAATATTGTTACTTTACTTTAGTGTTTCCGGGAAAAGTCATTTTTTTATTCTTGTGACGCACGCAGGAAAACTTTATTCAGCGAAGCCACCTGCCGTGTCCTACTGGGGGAGAAAACCCTTAAGCGCGGCCGCAGGCCGCCACGCAGAAAAACTTTAGTATGCGAAGCCAGGTCCCAATACTTTACTTTAGTGTTTCCGGGAAAAGTCATTTTTTATTCTTGTGACACACGCAGGAAAACTTTATTCAGCGAAGACACCTGCCGTGTCCTACTGGAGGAGAAAACCCGTAAGCGCGGCCGCAGGCCGCCACGCAGAAAAACTTTAGTATGCGAAGCCAGATTTCAAAACTTAACTTTTGTGTCTCCGGGAAGGCTCTTAATTATAAAAATATGAAAACTATTAATCAATGTAAAATGCAAAAGTTCTTCCAAACTGAAATGAGAGATAAAACCGTTTTCTAATATTGCTTATGTGAGCTAAGGCCATGATGGTTTATCTCCCATTCAAATGAGGGGAAAAAAACAAAAGGCTTTATCTCCCTATTGAATGATAGATAAAGCCATTATGGCCTTATTTCGCATGACTTTAAAGCAACCACCCGTTTTTAAATATAACAGAACATGAAAGGAACTTGACCTATAAATGGCTTTAATTAAGTATTTAAAAACAATTTATAGCATGTTTTATAAAAAATTTCATTTTATAAATTAAATACGTCATTAAATTAATATTCTTCTTCAACTTCTGAAGAATTGATCGAGAAATCATCATGAGATCGTACATTTTTTTAAAACTATCGCAACATTTTTAACCACACCTAATAAATATAAAGTAGCGTGTTCATAGTCTTTAACGTCATTCTATTTCGAGTTTTCGATTTTAAGAGATTAATGCCACTAAAATCCTATTTTAACTTCCGCGTTGCTATATGACAAAACCAAGAACTTCATTGCAAAAGAAGCTAATTCACTGAATTGATTTTCATTTAATGCATTTTTATATCCATATACATTTATCGAGAAATCAACTGTTGAGTTCTTGTTAAACAATTCATATGAATTTAGTTTCTGCCACTGATGTTCCAAAGTTGTAATTTCTTTTACAGTGAATTCAATCATTTCTTCTTAAAAATGTTCGCTTAATTTGCATTTATTAGGCTTTAAACTGTTTTCCACACAAAAACTTAGTATTTGTTAAATTATAAAAATTTTTTGGCAATCGTTGTCAAAGTTGACATATTAATTGAGCTATAAAATCTCGGCATGTAATTCAAAATTTGTTTTTCTATTTCAAAAGTTATGGTATCTCATTTCGTTTCCAAACATTTTTCAAAATTGTAATTGAGGGAAAAAATCAGCTTAACATGAATTTAATGGATCAAACTCATCAATTTTTGAAACAACTTGATATGAAAGATTTTTTAAAAGATTGTACAGTTTCTATAGCAAAAGAGTAGGGATTTGTATGTGCATTCAACAAAAAAGTGAGGTAGATTTTCAAAAAAAGATTACTTGAATATTAAATTAAATAATGCTAAATATGTAGTTGAAAAATGATAAAAAAAACTGCTAAATGAAAAATTTGCAGCAAAATCAGACAAAGAAATGCTAAATCTAGCTGCAAAAATGCCAAAATGGTCACGCTGGCTTAAACTATGCTTCTCCAGAACTACAGGGTCGATTTTTTTTATGAATCTATGTGTGTTGGTTGCTAGTTTTTTCACTAGAACATGCATTCTTTTGCTTTGCTTTTGTTTGTTAATTTTTAGAACAACCCATACAAAGGAAAAGCATCTGCTGCTTCATCTGCAGCTGTTCTAAACTACATGCTTTTACGTTGAATAAATAACTAAAAAAAAAAAAATAACAAGGAATTTGCTTCTTTCATCCTTTAAAAAATAAAGAAAATTGCAATTTTTTTATTCAAAAAAAAAAAAAAAACTTCTCTTAAGTTCTTTATATAAAAAAAGCTTATATCTAGTGTTAGTATCTTGGTACTGAGTTGTGCGTGTTTCTGTGCAACGGTTATGTTTAACTTAATAGAGGTTTTGTTGCATTTAGTATCTGTGTAATAGGGATTTTAGCTGTTTAAGTCTGTCTAAGAATTTTAAGTGGGGATGTTGTTCTCTAGTGTTTGCAATGTTGCCTTTGCAGAGAACAGACTTTAGCTTAAGCAACGACGCATTTCTTTTAATCTGTCTCAGCACAACTCAACTAATGAATTTTATCAATTTTAACACATTATTCGTGTTTCTACATTTTTTTTATCCTTTTTCTCTTGCGGTCCTTTAGGGCATGTATTATTATATTTTTTTTAAGTGCAATTTTTGTTGTTGTTCTTTAGATGTTTTAGTAGGTTTTTTTATATTTTGTCTTAAAAATACATTCTGTTGTGTTTAATATTTAACACGTGTTGGCTGGTAAAAGGTTGGAAGAGGAGGAGTGGAAAGGAGGAAGGGGAGAAGAGGCTGCATTTAATTGCGAATTTAAATTAAATTTTTAGGACTTTTCGTTTAAAATTTTTTTTGCATATATTTTAGCAAAAAAGAACAGCTGCTTTAATTTCTTTTTAAATTTTAGCTGGAATAGGAGAAGAGTTTTGGATTTAATTCTAGTATTTGAATTTAATATGAGACAATTTCTGTTCTACAATCGTTCCTGGGCCCGGTTTCTTAAAACTACAAGTTACAAATCTACAAGTAAAATATATTTGAAACAAAAACAAAAATTTTAATGTGAATAATTTTAATGTGAATAATTAGTAAAATTATTGTAAAATTCTTGTTTTTTTTTAAAGTGTGTATTTTACTTGTAGATTTGTAACTTGTAGTTTTGAGAAACAGGGTCTGGAAAAAACTTTAAAAAATGTGTTTAGTTTGTTGCCCGAAACGTGTTATTAAGTTTTTAATTGAATATTTCCAAACTTTGCTAAAACATTCATATAATTTAAATTGTTATACAATCGAACTTAATTTTTCCTCGAAGAAAATTTATATAACGTTTTGAAAGTACTATTCTATGTCCCGCATAAATATTGATATTATTTTATAACTGCCTGGCCCACGATGTCGACGAGAACATTTCTTTCGTAAATTTATATTGAAAACAAAACCAAATTTTTGTTTTTCATTATTGTTTTCAATATAAATATGCGTAAATATCGTGGGCCTGTCAGTAAATAAATGCTAACAACAAAGCTCTAAATTGTTTTTTTTTTGCTTATATTTACTATTATTGACTATTTAATTGGTTTTAAGTACTCCGACCAAATTTTCGAAAATGTCAAAAATTTACTAAATAGTTGTAGAATTTAATTTTTATAAACTTTAAAATAATTTGTGAGCTTAACCATTGCAATTCAACTCACATTTTATTAGATTATACATATGTTTCTAAGTTTACAATTTTTCTTAGGTCGTCCGTAGGCTTCTTGCGCTCTTTGACATACATCATTGACTAGAATTGCAACTCTCTCAAAACAAAATGGACAGGTTAATATGCCAAAGTTTATGTTTCTAGGTTTTAACAAAAAAGTACCTAAGTTTTTTATCTCATAGATTCACCTTCACTCAGGAACCTTCACCTATAATTTTATATTTCTAAGTTCAAAATTTTTTTAGATCGTCATTAGAAATTCCTAAAGCTTTTTGACATACAAAAATCATTGACTAGAATTGCAACTCTCTCCAAAGTAAAGACATTTTTTACTTATACAACTACAGAGCTAGTTTTTTCTATTGACAAGTCCGTAAGGTTTTTTT
The DNA here is from genome assembly GCA_963931875.1 of Pollenia griseotomentosa. Classification (NCBI taxonomy): domain Eukaryota; kingdom Metazoa; phylum Arthropoda; class Insecta; order Diptera; family Polleniidae; genus Pollenia; species Pollenia griseotomentosa. The sequence continues at coordinate 182,021,353 of OZ007561.1, forward strand.
ATCTCTCTTTCCATTCTAGCCAATCTTCTATACTTTTTGACCTTATTTTGCACATTCGTCTCAAAGTTGAATGGGTGTCTAAATTTAAGGGATCATCGGTCAATGAAAATCGCTAATGGCAGATGATCTGAAGATTTTTGTGGCTTTAAATTGATAAATGCCACTTGCCATACAGCAAGAGTAACAATGGATCTATTGAAATAAAAGTTAAAAAATCGCATTATTTCTCGTAAAGGGGTAGTGAATTGGCCACCGATTTGACACCTTTATACTATTTTTTGTGGGTGTTTTGAGATCGAAAGTATGCAGCAATAGTCCCACAACAGTTTAAGAGCTTTAAAACAACATTATCGAACAAATATCAACCATTGACAAAAGTTTATTGAAAAACGTGATTGAGAATTTTGATAAAATATTGGAGGCCTACCAAGTAGGGGGTAACTTGACCGACGTAACTTTTCAATTTTTAACCGGAATCTATTTGTGATAAACTGTAATAAAAATAAATATAAGCTGAGAATTATTTCTTTTTATAAGTTACTTTTTGTATTAAGCATTTTTATTTTGCAATTGTATTCTATGAAATCTATTATATAGTTCTATTTCTTCACATATTTTTATTCTAAGCCAACCTTTGGTTAGTATTGAAGCTATAGATACTGTCAGTGTCAAAATAAAAGTGTACAACTGGTTTTCCAATATAAAAAGTGTTATTTTAGCAAAAAAGAATTCAAATTTTTAGAAGTTTATTATCATTTACAAAACTTTGGACAATGTTATTGCAATATAAATTTTAAAATTTGAATCACTTCAAAAACAATAAAAACAGTACAATAAAAAAAACAAATTTACTCCGTTTTTAACGCGTCAAAAAAAGTGTACAGTTTTAAAATACTAAGAAAAGTAAAGTGGCTAATACTTTGTTTGAATTCTTTTTGCTTTTAGGACGGCTTCTAGTTTCTTTGGCATCGATTTCGCCCATTTTAAAGTTAGCGCAGTAGGCAATTTTGGCTACGCTTCCTGCAGAATTTTCTTCAGAGAGTGCTTGCGGCTTATGTTTTTTTAATTTGTCTGTTCAAATATTCCCAGAGGTTTAGTTGAGTTGATATAAACCGACTATTGGGCTGATCCATCTGTTTTAGGACGTATAACAAAAGCCAACCTTATCACGTTTCAGTATAGATCCTGTATTTTTTCCGTTAAATTTCTTATTTCTACCTTTTGACAAATTTGGCAAAGTACAAATTTAACTTTTTTTTAACTAACATAACACTTTTTTTATTGGAAAACAAGCTGTACACTTAATTTTGACGCTCACAGTATGTACCTATATTTAGGAATGATTCTATACACTACCAGACTATCTTGTATTTTCCTGTTACATGTTTCACTTTAGCTATCCTTTGGTTAGCAATGAAGTATTTTATATGTATTTAAAAATTTTTCTGTTAAGTAAAAATGTTTGAAACAAATATATTTTTAATATCACAAACCAAACCCTTTTTTTATAAAAATTAACCTCAATTTTTGGACACCCTTTATAAGCATTTCTCCTTTTTTTTTTAACACAAAAATTTGTATCTTTAAATCAGTATTAAAACAGCAGCATGTATACATACATATGCACCATATACTTTAAAGCTGCTTTCAAATGTTTCCTTTATAAACTACAGCATACTAATGAGGGCATTGCTATTTTACTATTTCTTTCTTACTTTTTATTCTTCTGCAAAGAAGAAATTTAAGTATGTATTTTTTTTTAAATCCCCTAGACTTCACATTTTAAACATCCTTTTCTTATTTTTGGAACAGATCACATAAGAAGACTTAAATATTGTACTTTAGACAGCGGCACGATTTCAAAACATTTATATTGCTTTTATTAAATTTTGTCAAAACAGCAAAAATATTTTACAATAAAACAAATAACAAAAATAAAAAAAGCAAAACAAACAAAGTAAGTAAAAACAAGTACATTTAGAATTAAACGTATATACATTCGCATATAAGAATTATTTGAAGCATCACAGCAAACATTTGAGTTTGATCTTTACTTTAGTAACTGAAAAGTAATGTAGTCTGTTTAGTTGGGATTTTCTTTTTCAAAGTTCACAGTGAAATAAGTCAGCAGAAGTAAAGATTTCGAAATTAACTCCCTTTTCAAAGTTAAAAGAGTTATATCAGTATAAAAGATTTTCCTTGTTTCAAATGCGAAAAAAATCCCAAAAGAACGTGTTAATTACCAAAAATCTTTTTTTATTGCGTTTTGCACACATTTTTGGGGTTATTCATATCATTTCCTTGGGGATTTTTTACTGCCTGCACTTCCACCTTAAACTTTACAAGGGATCTACATACTATATAAACCAATCTTTTTAAAAACTGACCTCACAGTATTATAATTTCTTGCAGTTGTGGGTGTATTTAAGTGTGTTTCTAGCAGGGCTGTGGAGTCGTTAAGAAAAAGTTATAACTCCGACTCCGACTCCTTTTGGTGAAATTTTTTAAGTACGACTCCGACTCCGACTCCAACTCCGACTCCGACTCCTACTCTAATCTAGCATTATTTAAGAGACTAGTTTTTTTTTGACTTTAAACTCTTTTTTAATTTAGTACCTGTTAAATGGTTAAATATAGCAAGAAAATGATTCTGTAAAAATTTCAAATCGATATTTTAATTCTAACGTGCCGCGCATTGAGCTTTAACATACTAGTTACTAACATATGAGTAGGAAAGCTGCAAAAAATTTTATTTGGATTTTGGAAAAATTGAAAACAACACCAAATCCAATTGGCTTATACGTTAAAGGCATCAAGTGTACTTATGTGTTGTTTACCACAATATTAATAGAGGCAAAGGACAGTCCTTTTTTGTAAATTGTGAAGTGAGGTCTTTTGTTTTTAATATACATTTTATTTATTAAGTCAAATCATTCTCAGGAAAATTTTATAAAGTTTATTAAAACATGCATATGCGCCTTCAGTTGTTAGTTCTACAATTTATATAACACATTTTGAAGAGAAATGTAACGTAAAAAAATGTTGTTAGCCTTCTATTATTTTTGGGAAATAGTACCCCTTTTGTTGTTGGTCTTGGTGCTGTTTGTCTCAAGGCATGGAACAGTACCATAGAAGGTAACGAACCTTTTATGACGTAATTTTTTATGTATATCATCGACATAAAAAAAATATGTTAGGATCATATAAAATATTCGTACAAATGCACATTTTTATAACATAAACATCATTTGCGATTATCAACATGTTTGCGCGGTCTGCTGTAAAGTTTTCAAAATGTGGCTTGATGTAGTTTATCTCCCACCTGCAGAGTTAAAAAAAAAATGCGAATTTTTAAACTGCTAAATTTAAATCTTTTTCTTCAGTGTACTCGCCATTGCATTTTTCCGTTCCTAATTCAATATTATTATTGTCCAAGACCGAAATTTGAAATTGCAAGTCTTTATTATCTCTCCAATTTTCCCTAAAGTGATAAAAGTATTCTCAAATCATTTTTCCCACATTGATGGGAATTATATCTGGAACAATGTCATGTATTTTTCCGAGTTCCTTTTCCTTTTATTCTATTATAATTCACCTTGAAGGTTGGAACTTCAAATGTAGTTCACTTAATGCTTTCACCACAGGAGCTACAGCTGATTTCAAGTCATATTCATGAACATGACTACAAAAATATTTGTTAATATACGATAAATAAAAAACAACATCTTTACAAATTTAATTTTTAAATTCCTTAATTCGGCTCTATTTCATTAACGATATCTTGGCGAAATTCAAAAAGTGAACCCGCTGGTTTTTGTTACAGAAATTTGAGGTCACATTAAAACATAGAAAAGGACATGCTTTGATACAATCTATATAACTATTCTTACAAATTCTTACAAATTGTCAAAATAAGATGTTATCTCAATTTTTTAATTTTTGAAACTCACCTACTGATATAAAAAGTATACTGGTCCTTATTTTCTGACTTCACAATTTCAAAAAGCAGACCCTCTTATGGCCAATTCCACTAATTTATTAATATATCAATTTATGTTTAAAATTTGTTTTCTTATGTCAAATAAAAATAAAATTATAAGAAAAATTATATTTAAATATGAATTGATATTTAAAAAGAATTGGAGAAATTGGTCATTAAAATTTTTTATTTTGAAAAATATTAGAAAAATTTTAATGCAAAAAAGTCGGAGTCGGAGTCGCTAGTTTTTGTGGGTACTTCGACTCCGACTCCGGTACAAAAACCTCAACTCCGACTCCTCAACTCCGACTCCGACTCCGACTCCACAGCCCTGGTTTCTAGAGTGCGCTTTATATGGGAACTATGACAAAATTAGAGGCCGATTATTACAAAGTTTTAGGATTTAATTCCTTGTCATGGAAATCTTATTTGGACCTAATTTCAATAAAATATCATAATTCGTTTCGATGTTAAGTGTATTATATTAAGAGTTTTTTCTTTTCCTGGACTTTTTCATTTCCCGGGAAAGCGGGATTTATTTTTCAATTTCCCGGGATCCCGGAAATTCCCGCTCAATACAAATCGATGCAAAATATAATTTAATTTAATTAATTTGAACAAATAACATTTTCTGAGATCAATTAAAAAAGTTTATAAAGGCATTTAACTTTTTTATTTCTGTGGCAAAAACCAAAAAGTGCTTAATGGCACCTTCAATCTTCATGTTCAAAAGTACAGATGGCCAAAATTTAGAATATATTGTAGGATTTTTGAGGATGTTATAGCAAAATGGCTTTTTGGTTATCTTTTTTCAATGTGAAATAATATTTGGAATAATTAAATCTTCCGATCTGTGACATAAATAAAAACTATAACCGCAGAGAATTGGTGATTATCTTCAGCTCGGAGTAAATTTCCAAAAGCCACCTTAAAAGATTTAAATGGTTCTCCTATAAAACTTAACAAATAGACTTAAGCACTTATTGTTACAGAATAAATTCAAAGCCAACAGCATTTATATAAAACCAAAAAAGTTAAATTATTCAAACAAATTTTTACAAAATATTTCTGTTAAAATAGGATTTTAGTTCAGAATAAGCATTTACAGAATCGTTTGAAAGCATTTTTCTTGTTTTTATCAAGAAGATTTCAATTATAAAACACGTTTCCTTTCTACGGATGTTTGTATTTATAACCAAACGCACATTATATAATCTATAGACACATTCAATTTTCTTAGCACTTCCTTCAAAACTTGTAATTCTTTAAAAAAAAAAAAAAATATTTTCTTCAAATCGAATAAGGGTTTTCTTTATTAATAACTTTTGTCATAATTTCCTACAGAATCTTATCCGAAAAACGCTCTGCATATAAGATTATTTAATTTTTTGAAGCAAGTGGGTACCACATTTTTTCTTTTTTTTTAAATAAATCTGCACAGAAAAAATTCTCCAACATTTTTTACCAATTAAAGCATTAATCAAAAGTATAATCAGTTTTAGTTAAAAATTTAATCAAGTGAATTAAACGTTTAAACAAGTGAATTAAACGTTTAACTAATACTATTAACTGGTCTAATTGATACTATTAATTTGTTTACTGGTGAAAATTTAATTAAGTTTTTAATTAATATAACAAATTCTTTAATTGAAATCAATTTTTATTTTTTTCTGTATGGGTCTTTAAGCAAATTTAAAATACTGTTCATTTTTACTCTTCTTCTTTTAGAGCATTAAACATTGCCTGACTTATCGGCTATGAATTGACATCTCTTTGGCGTTTGGCAAAAATGTCTGAAATTTTAGTTTTTCGTTATGTTAAATTGAAAACTATTTATTTGGTGTATTTCGTAGACTTTTTTTATAAGAAGTGATGATTACAAAAATAAGCAGTTGTGCTAGACTAAAGTGATTTAAGCCAAACAAAAGAGAAAAAATTGAATTAAAGCGAATCAAAGACTCAAAATGCGTTTTTTTTTTGACTTTACCCCATTTTGCCTAACGGCTAAGAACTATTTCATGACACAACTTATTTGCAATTATTCATATTAGCAGTAAAGTTGGCTTAGTTAAATAAAAAAACCCGGGAATTTCTGAACAAATTTCCTGGAATTTTTCTCCCGAAAAATGTGCGGGATCCTGGGATTTTTGACCCGGGAAATCCCGTATAAAAGAACCTTATTATAATAAGGCAAGAATATTCGAAGAATTCCACGCAAATTATGGACTTTTAATTGCCCTGAAGAGTCAAAGCAGACTCGAATATAATTAAAAATTTCAAAAAAATGCTAGCTGGGATATAAAGAAGCTTATGCCTATGTAAACCGACATTTTACTGAAATTAACACAGAAAAAGAGAAAGGAAAAAATCTGGAGATAATTTTTCTTTGTTTGACGCAAGTAATGAAAAGGAAAGTCATATACATACATATTACACAAATGTCAGCAACAACACATTAATTTTCTTTTCTTTATACACTCACAGATTTTGCACACATACATATTCATTCCTTAAGATATGCTGAGTTTTCATATAAACATTTTTTTAAGGATCTTAAATGAACATGGGTTGTCTTTGTGCATAATAGGGAATGCTTATAATACATGGACAAAAACAATAATAATAGTAATAACAACAAGAACATCAACAAAGCCAGCAAGCAACAGCAACAAAAATAAAGGAATCTTAACAAAGAACACGTACTCTCACATATTCAAAGAAATTTTTAAAACCGTTGTATGATTTTTTCTTTTTTTTTTCATATCTTTTCTTCTTTTTTTTGTCTTTTCCAAATTAAGACTTTTACAAAAATATGACTTCGTTTGACAGTTCCTATGAATTTGTCCTTGTTTTTGTTTTATTGAAAACAAATTGTACTGCATTCTTTTAAAATTTTTATACTGCACCCCTTATAGGGAAATTTTTATGCATTTACAACATGTTTTTCTTTTGCAAAATTATTAGCATGCTAACATATCGGACTTAATCAACAAGAGGGTGGTATTGACCCAAAATTTTTATTTTTTCACTTTTTGAAAGAAATTGACAAGTAATACTCATAATCAACCGCTGTAAAAATTTCAGGCTATTTTGTCTTCTTTTTGGTAGTTAAAAGTTTGGTTTAAATATATTTTTCATATGCCTTTAATATGTAAAATTAAAAAATTGTGTTGCTTTTACTGAAAATTTTTAAATTTTGAGTTAATACCCTCTTGTTGATTAACACATTGAGTGCCACGTCATACGTTTCCGCACGACACCTAAGTCGTCGTGGGGTGCCACGTCGTACGTTTCCGTACGACAGTGATTTTTTTTCTTAGTTTATTTAGAGCCTGTCGTTCATTTATAGACGACATTAAGTGAAATTTGTTGTGATTTTTAAATAAAGAACTCTTTACTGAAAATTTTTGCAAAAGGTTTTATAAAGTGAAAAATGTATAAAATGTAAATAACACAAAAACTGCTTGGCCTCCTGGGAAGGTTTTCGTCAAAACCGCTTGGCACTCAATGTGTTAAGTGGGATATGTTAGCAGGCTAATAATTTGGCAAAAGAAAAACACCACTGACATCCACAAATTATGGCATTTATTACTCAATAAAATGTAGTAAATGCAAGTTCGAAAATTATATTCTGTAGGCAAATTTAATGAATTTTAAATAATCTAAAGCCAGGATTTTACATTTTAGCTTAAGTAAAAACACTGGGAAAACTGTAGATGTGCTTTAGATAAACGCGGGTACCTGCCTTGTCGGTCTAACCACGTAATGATATTTACCAAGGCCCCCCTGTGTAGGTGCACATGGGTATCAGGGACTTCGGCAGAAAACAGTACTCTCTTCCTTTTACTACAAAACAGCTTCTGTTGATTAGCAACAACACTTAGGGGAATCCGCCAACAGGAAAAACTTCCCTACAATGTGTATAAAATCAGCTCTTTATACTGACATTTTAAGATCTCCCTTTCAGAATGTGAAACATTTGGTATGGTGTGAAACCTTTACGTAAGTACTTGCCATTGTGGCCCTTCTTACGTTGGTCTTAGCACATCCAGGTAGCAAATTGAGTGCATCAGCCGGCAAGATTATACAGATCGTACCTGGCTTAAAAGCTGGAGCTATCTAACATCCGCTGTTTTAAAAAAATATGCTAGCAGCCTCTGCTGAGCAGCAACAGCACCTAGGGATAGTCTTTCGTCAGGACGAACTCTCGCACAAGTGGCAAGCAATCAGCCTTGAGAGGGATTTTCAGAATCTCTTATCCCGCGACTTTGCTTAGTAAGTCACAACCAATACGTCTTCTCCGAGAGTATATTTTTAATGGCAAAAAGAAACTTCCGAAAAGAAAATCTTTTTGAAAGATACAAAACATTTTCCACAAGAAACATTCTTACGAAGGCCTCAACCAGAAGCCCGTTAGTTGTAACTCACCGGGAGCCACTGACTTCCGTGGTACCAGGTAGCATGTCTTGAGATCTGTAAATTTTTATTTTTTGCCGAGCACTAGGTACTGACTTTTTGTTCGCTTAATGCACAGATGCACAATAGCCAGGTCACTATTCCATCTCAAAGCGAATAGGATCAAAGAAAGTACGGCAAAGTTTTAAAAACAAAGGGTAATGATTTTAATTACCCATAAAATCAAAATGATTTAATGTAACCTTAACCAACCATTTAAAAAGCGATTCACAAACCCAAGACAAGCTTTCTTTTCTTCATAATGTTGAAGAAATTAAATAAAATTTTTTTAAAACGTGCATATAAGAGTTCTTTCTCCTTTATATGCACCAAAAGACGGGAATGTTATAAAATGCAAATCGTCTATATATGAAAACTATTGTAGGTATTTAATCCTTTAATTCTCAGTGGAACAAAGGGGCCACTACATTTGCATAGGTTTCAGTAATCATTTTAAGTTCAGGGAGATTGACCTATAGCTCTTTTAGGCTGGTGCTGGGATTGCCACCTGGCCACCAGTCTAGCTTGGTGAAAGTCAATTGCAAACTTAGCAAATATGCCTACTTCCCGAGACGTATTTTTTTTAAATGACCCTTTGGACATGCTGATGGCCGTCGCTCTAACTCGCTTGCACCTCAACAGAGGTTGTGCACAGGAAGTACCACGAGGAGGCCACTGCCGTAGCCATGGGATCCGCACGCTGACCTACGGGTCGACTTGGATTGACTTATTAAGGAAAGTAGACACATTATCTTATACTTGTCAATTTTAGACTTTCAGAGCCTTAAATGTTTCAGAATGATCATTTAATCAAACCGTAAACATTTTCTTACTTCCTTAAAAGTACACGCAGAGAAAAAATATTGTTGGGCATGGTTACGGCAACAACACTATGTTTAATGTAACAATATATTGTTGTCGTACACAAATAATTGTTATTTTTATTTAATATCAACAATATTATAGTTACTGTAAACATATCAATGTTTATCGCAATTATGAATTTGAGTATTGTTGACCGAAAAATAATTATTTTTCTAACAACTTAATTATGATAACTTTCTAAACATATTATATTTCTCACAACCATATCATGATATTTAATAGCCATAACATGATAACTTTCTATACATTTATCATATTATGTTAAAGATGCCATCAAACTATTTTTACTCTAATCATATTATGTTAGCGCCATTTGTAAAATAATTTTGAAGAAGTTGTGTCGTTTTTTTCATTTGTGAGCGGTTAAACAATTAAAAGATAAAATTCCATAAAAAAAATAAGTTTAAAGAAATTAAAAAATTAAAATATTAGCGGAGGTCATTCAAGTATTAGTGATGTAATAGTGCAAATGCAAAATATCATAGTTTTTTGTAAAATCCAACAACAAACCACACAGAGATTTTGTTATATTTTATAAAAGTGCTACGATATTTCTGTGGTTTTCATGGGCAACCGCGTATGTCTTAAAACAAATTGTTCAGGAAAGCCGAAAACCCATTCTAGATCAAACTATGGGCTATTTATTGCACATTTTAAACTTTGTCATTACGTTACAAAACGGAATTGATCCATCTTTTTTCAAAAAAATATAAAGAGCGTTCAAAATTAGGCAATATGACATCAACATCTTAAAATCGATAAAATGGACACACGCGGTTGCCCATGAAAACCACAGATTTTTCATTTGCTCTTTTGCAAGCCTTATATTGAACTCCGCTATTTGATTGAAATTAAGAAAAATTGTAAAAAGCCACAAAATAAAAAATCGATTCAAAAATATTTGAATTTAGTTTGTATTTTTATGACTGATATGAAAGGTGCTGTATCATTATATGATTGCTTCTAAATTTATTATGATTAACATGATGATAATATGATTACTTCTCAGCTTATTATGATTAACATGACAATAATATGATTAATTTCTTAGCTTATTATGATTAACATGACAATAATTTTAATAAATTTAACTTAGTATGATTAACAGAATAACAATGTGATTAAGGGAAAAATATTATGATGACATATTACGAGTATATTGAGTCATAATATGTTTCAATAATAATCTTAATATGGTGACTACAATCATAATTCTTATCATAATATGTTGCTCTTAGAATATGTTTACCACAACCATGTTTTTTCTTTGCGTGTACCCATAGCTGACCAGAGCCCAATCAGGTGCCGCGGACCAGGTGGTGGCTCTCGTTTTTACGTAAGTCTTCAAGAGAAATTGCAGATTTCAGGTCAGGTTCGGATTTTTTACCTAAAAACAGTTAAGACTTTAGCCTACACTTTTTCAACAAATCCAAGCAATTTTAAGTTGTTTAGAAAAAAAATGAAACAAAAAAGGACACTTCTTACTTAGGCCTGTTATTTTTATGCCCTGGGCATTACTTCTTAACTTTTACTTTATCATTCTTCTACTCGTATCGTTTACAAAGCTGAATATAAAATGAAAATATTTTCAAGAAAACACTTTGTTTATGTTATTGTTATTATTTCAGTTGTTTATGGGACAATATTGTTATTATTGTCATACTCATTTTGTCTTAAATGAAAATTATTGTTGTTGCTTGCGTTAGAACAAAACCCCAAAGTTAGGCACTTCATTTTGTTTTCTATTGTTATATATGATCATTATAGTTGTGACATCTGCAGTAAATAATAATAAATGAAGAAAAAAAAGAGAATATTTAGTTCTTTTTTCTGTGTTTGGGTTACAAAAGTTTTAGCAAAATAGTTGTAATAAAAACTTATCCCTGTTCCTTTGGTATACAATCACTGAATTGACCCAAAGTTTAATAATGTCCAGTTGTTAAAGAACAAGGTAATAGATTCTTTTATTAAGGTCTTTTACCATTTATTTACAAGCAATTTGGTAAATAATTGTTTTTAAATTGTTGTAAATAGAAATACTGTAAGAAAGAAAAGAGTTCATATACTGAACCGAAAGTAGTAAAAAAATAGAAAAATAAATTGAAAAGAAGTTAAACTTAGGTTATTCCTTAGTCAACTTACCTTTTTCTAGTTTAATTACAATTTCGTGTCTTTAATTAACATTTTGATAAATTTGTGTAAATAGTTAAAGCATGTTTTACAAATGGAAGTATATATGCAAATAAAGGCAGGTCTTAATGAAGTGAAATTTTTGCTTAATTAAGCACTAACTAATTTGTTTTATAATCTGATTTTCTTAAATTTTTCTTTCCTTTAATTATTTTAAATAACATTTCTGCATGATTATAACCGGATTAATTTAAATATTTATAACTTGACAAAAGATTCAGATCGATCGTGTTATTATTTTGAACTTTAACAGATCTAGATCAAAAATTGAACATTGTGTTTTTTTATTGATTTGGAAAAATTTGTTAGAAAAAAATCCGGCGTAGATTTTTATACACAGTTTATTGCCATACATTTTTTTTCGGTTCAGTGTATTGTTTATGTTTTGTTTGTGTATATGTTTTGTCATTAAATAATCCAATTATATTGATTACCTCGTACTACGTAATAACCAGGTATTTTTTTAATCGATTAAAGTGGACAATGTAAAATATGTATGTACATTCACTCACAAGAAGAATCAATCCATCCGTACTCAAATCAATCCAAAGCGGTAGTAATAGTACGGTGAGCACAGATTTTCTTGAATCAAGTACAGAAATATTGATTTCAAAACGGATTTTCAATCACAAAATACTTAAATTATCCATATTCAATCTCGATTTTGTACTTGAAATAATCCAAAAATGAGATTGGTTTGAGTAAATCTAATCTCAAAATGCGCTTGATTCAAATATTTTAAAGTTGATTTTATCCCGAATACGTACTTGAAAAAAAAACAAAAAATAAATTACAAAGAGGAAATTATTATGATTGATCTACTTACCCTTATTACACATGACAGAATGATAGAACACCAACATGGTTTTTACTTCGGAAATCTTATGTACATTAGGGCGGGTCGTAAAAAAAAACGTAATCTACATCAAATTCTAAGAAAATTTTCCAAAGAAACCATGGGTCTAAAATAAAATCCTAATCCGCGCCTCTCGTCTTGAAAATTTGTATTCCCGCCTTGGCAAAAAAAAATTTTTTTTGAAAAAAAAGCTTTTTCCCAAAAGAAATCGAATTTTCTGAATAAAATTGTTTAGTAAAGTTGTTGTTTTGCTCTTTATATTTTTCTACACTCAAAGTCTTTTTACATTAAAAAAATATTCACCCAAGTAAAAACGTTTGTAAATAATTTTGTATCTAATATTTTTATAAGGAACATAGATAAAAAAATATTCTTTCATAAAAAGTACCAAATTCATACTCGTAATTTTTTGAATAAGTTTCGAATGTGGTATACACTTTACTTCTAAATTTATTGGTGCAAAAGATAGATGGGGTGACAAAAAAGTACCAAAATTCAGGTTTACCCCTTTTTTTCCTAAAAGAGCCGAATTTCAAAAAAGTACCACCAACCTGTGCGCTTATTTTTCAAAAGAACAACGATAAGTATTACAGTTTTTTTTTGTGTCTCTTTTAGTTTTGGAGATATAAATTATCGAATTTACCTGTTTTTACCCTTTTTTACCCCCAAAACATTCGAATTTTCAAAAATCCTGTCTAAGTGGACCGATTTGGGGGAGAAACCCACCTCCGGTTTAAATTTCAAGTTTTTAGTTTCAGGTGTCAGTAACGTTACAATTTTATGTATATGGATAAACTTTTTTACTTGGGTGAATATTTTTTTTTAATGTAAAACAATGTTAAGCGTAGAAAAATATAAAGTGCAAAAGAACTTCTTTACTAAACAATTTTATTCAGAAAATTCGATTTCTTTTTAGCTATTTTTTAAAAAAAATTTTTTTTTGGCAAAGGCGGGCATATAAATTTTTAAGTCGAGAGGCGCGGATTAGGATTTAATTTTAGACCCATGGTTTCTTCGAAGAGTTCTCTTAGAATTTGATGTAGATTACGTTTTTGCTATACGATTTTTCATTTTTTGTTTCATCCATACAAATCGACCCGGCCTAATGTACATATTTAACCAAAAATTTAAACTTAATGAGAAGCAAGAGTTCAAATTTACTTTTTAACCCTTTATGGTACACACGAATCTGGCCAGACTTTTTTTCTCAATGTGTAAAGAAAATCAAAACATGCTTAAGCCGGAGGGTTAAACACAACGAAAAGTTTAATCTTTTTTTACTGGATTTAGTGTTATTCGTACTTGAATTTTTGAGTACGACCCGTTCTTAAAGCAATCATAAAAAACTTGATTTATCCCGAGTGTTTTTATATCTGTGTAGAAATCAACTTTTGAAGATACTGTTTTAAAAATGCCTTTAATGTAATTTACAATTTTAAAAATTATTTTAGTTTTTGCGATATTTTACTATTTTTTTTTTACTTAAAGTTAGTATAAAAAAACTTAATTTATCCAGAGTGTTTTTCTTTCTGTGTATATAAAAGTTATATGAAAACATAACAATAAGAATGCAGAGATGACAATTTGTTGCATTTTATTTAACTAATTCTTCATGTTGAACAAATTTTGTTTCCTTTTCTTTCAATTTCCTTAATAATTGTTGCACATAAAATATTTAATTGAGAGCTTAATTAATTAAAAATTTTCCCATTAATTTGTCATCATGAGTGTTAAAATATTTGAAAGATTTATCAAAGAAATTATTGGAAATTTATTTATGACATGAATAGTTTAATAATGCAAATGTGTGAAGACAGAATTTTTCAATAAGCTTTCAATTAGTATTAAATTTTTGCATAAGAATTTATGGTAATAAAAATTTATGGCATTTTATAAAAATGTCTTTTTAAATAATATTTGTTGATTTATGGCCTGTTCATCGATATCGAACAAAGACTTCGGTCGCTTAACTTGCATGTAAAACAAAAACAATATTTTCTAATTAGTTTTTGTTTTAAATGTTAGTTAAGCGAACGAAGTCTTCGGTCGAAAATAGATGAACAGGCAGTAAATATAGAATTCTACTAGAATGAAACGAGAAAGAAAAAACACCTTACTCAGCTGTCGAAATGTTCTATGATTGTGTCAGTAAGAAATGACCCAGCTAGCATTTTCAATGATATTAGAGGCTACTGGGAATCTCATAAAGAGCGTTTTTGATCGTCGACGAGGGGATTTGGTGATTGCAGAAGATTCCTCGTACGGGACAATCACTCTGTCAGATACTTCCCCAACGTACCGAAGAACGTTTGTATTATATGTAGAGGTAATCGTTTGAAATGTGTGTAAAGCTAATCTAATGAGTCTTTCAAAAAGCATGCCAAGAATCGTATGGGACTAATGTAAGATTTATCTTACAGCTCCAGAAATACCTAAATAATAAAGTTAGGCGTTTTTTTCAGACTATTTACCAAAACTGGGTGACATTTCAATGATTCATACAAGTTAGAACTTTTTTAGGAATCGGTCTTTTTTCTTCTTCGACGTTAGGCAAACAGGTCTGTAGTTTTTCGTAATGTTACATTGAGAAATATTTATTTCTTATATTTCATAGACTTTAGATAAAACACTCAGCGCCTTCAATATCGCAGCAAAAATGTCCAAATAAATTTCCAGAGCTCGGTAGATTTGTGTAAAACATAAACGCTAATAGTATTTGTGTAGTAAATCATTAAAAAAATAACGTTTCCCGGTTTGTCATCTTTCGAACACAAAAATAATACTGTTTTTATCCAACTCAACAAAAGATGAGAACATTTAATTCCCTTCGGTTTTTTGTTTTAAACCACAAACTTCATTGAGTTCGGTTCGGCTCATTAATGTTCGTTCGTTTGTTTTTTACAAAAACAAAATACACATACGAAAAAAAAAACAACAGCCCAGCGGGAAAAAGAAGGAGTACGGATGCCTTCTAGAAGGCCTCTGTACTATTATTTTTTGGATACATAAGGCCTGCTCACTCCATTCCATGCTCATATCTTTTTTAACACGTTGTCATTGCGGAGTAGGCCTTCCGCTCTCGCTTCTTTAGCAGGTACATAAGAATGGTAACGGAATAAAAAAAAAATAATTATTTTGCTTTTGCTTGTGCAAAAAAAACAATACAAAAAATGTTACTCCTTTTCTACTCACTTCTCACGAGTGTGGAAGGTGTATCTTATCTCTTATACCAAAGTGCTGAGGCCTTCTATAAGGCATTCTTTAGCTGTTAGATAAGAATACTAATTGAACCAAAAGAATATTTAAGCAGGCCTTTAAAAAGGACTAAAGTGAGAAGGTCTTCTGAGTTTTCCCGCTGGGAGCCAGCAAAATAATTTTTAACAAACAAAACATAGACACAATACACACACACAAGCTGTTCGTGCTGCTGTCGTTGCTAAAATGTTCTGTTTGTTAATTTCTTTATCAATATTAAAAAAAAGAAACATTACATGTTTGTCTACAGTATCACAACAATTTTTCTGTTTTTTAATGAAGAACAGAAAAATATAAATGTATGTAATGTTCGGCACTTTCTTGAAAATAGTTACGAACGGTATTAAGGGCTGGGTTCGTCTGCACGAACACTAAAAAAAAGATATCGTTTCTGGGTGTGTGAGCCGAACGGTAAATAATGTTCTGTTTATTTTCGAACACTGCTTATAAAGTCATTATCAAGGATCATCTAATGCACGCCAACACACGATGTTAATTGTGGTCACAACTTAATGTCAAGTTTTTTGCCCAATTTAATTTGAATTTCCTTCAGTGTTTGACAAATTAAACCATGGAAAGGTACACAATTGAGAAGCGCGATAAGATTATTAAAGCCTTTTACGAAAATGGGCGTTCAAATCAAAATGCATTTCGTGATTTTTTGGTCAGCATAATCGACTAAATGTGTCTACAAGTAGGAGAATTGTGTGCAAATTTCAGGAAACTGGGTCGGTAGGAAATGTGAAAACACCTGTGTTTGCTCACCCAGTTCGCCCTGCGAGCAACATTGCTGTTGTTCGAAAATGAGGTCAGCTAAGCAGTTACCGTGAATGGTGTTCGCTATCGCGAGATGATAACGGACTTTTTGTGGCCAGAAATCGAGGATATGGACCTGGACGATATATGGTTCGAACAGGATGGTGCCACTTGCCACACAGCCAACGAAACAATGGATCTTTTCCGCGAGAAATTCAATGGCCTTGTTATCTCACGTCGTGGCGATATTAATTGGCTGTCAAGATCATACGACTTGACACCGTTAGACTTATGTTTTCGGGGTTATTTAAAAGAAAAAGTATACGTCAATAAGCCAAGAACAATTCCAGAGCTAAAGGATGAGATAATTCGGCACATAAACGACATTGAACCTCAATTTTGTCTCAGAGCCATTGGAAATATAGACCATCGGATAGAGGTATGTCACCGAAGCCATGGTGAGCAGTTGGCCTATATTTTGTTTTACACGTAATTGTCATAGATTCTTTTATAATAATAAGAATTAGTAAGATTATTCTCTGAACGATTTTTGATTTTTTTACAACATCGTTCGTTTCATATAAAATTTCAAATACGTTATCGTTAAGGAATTGAATCATGATTTTACCTACGCTTCATATACCTGTTCTAAAAATTCACTTAAATGCCTAAAAAATCTTAACGATGTTATCAAGAATATGGTTAAAATTTGGTGCTTAATGGTTTTCTATGATTTAAAATCTTGCTGTTTGATTTATAGATATTAATTTGTAATTGTTCAAAGTGCCATATAATGTCCACTGCCTTTGAATACGCCTTAAATTGTAAATAATATAACGTAAGGATTAAGAAAATACTGAACAATAAGATGATATTAACATGATTGATATTAACAGGCAACTATAATACGGTTGTGGCTTTTTGATGTAGGACTAATTTAAATAGTAGTGTAAAGATACGGCTTATTGCTGATACGATAACTTTACCGATACTCAATTATTGATACGCATATTGAATTTGAGTTCAAGTTAAAATAAACAAAACTCAAGTAGAGTTTATTCTTTATTATACAAAATTACTGGTAAAAAATTAATAATATTTAAAATCGATATTAACAAGATTTAAAAAACAAAGAATTGAATTTGAATTCTGGGCTAAATAAACAAAAAATAAAACGTTTTTTTTTTACAAAAATAATCATTAGATTTTTGTTTAATAAACAAAGTATTTTCAATTTTTGCAGCCGGAAAATAGTGTCTCAGATGCTACAGAATTAATTTGAAAACATAAGAATTTCTGCACCATTTTCTTCAAGTGCCTCGGTAGGCTAGCTGATAGCGAGCTAGTCTATCAGCGCCGAGGTTGCGGGTTCGATTCCCGCCAGAGACTCTGGTTTCTTTCCTGCAGACAAGCATAGAGCTTCGCGGAAATAGATAAGAAATTAAAAAAAAAAGTTTGGGTTTAACATGTTATTTCGCCATTAAACAAGAGAATCTGCGAATAGCAGAATCACAGCATAGGATGTAAAGAGGCTTGTCCTCCTCGGATTCTCTTATATTTTTTTTACAAACGCTCCAAAGGTCAGTTCTTTTATACTTATTAGAACTTGTACTACCACCTGTAGGTGGTGAGATGCAGATTCAGAGATATATTAAGTAGGTCAATAGGACGCTTTTTCAGTAAGATTGAAGTCAGTTGTCTTTGAAATTATAGTGCGTTGTATCGAGGGTCAAACATTGCAGATAAACAATAGATTTCATTATTTTCTAAAGCCTCAAATATTTTAGTTCGAGCTAATGCTAACTTAGCCGCTAAATTTTGAACTATTTATCCCTTTCAGACCCATGCTTTAAATTGCTTTCAAATTACCGTAAATCATAAAATCAAACAATATATTTTTGTATTTTGTATAAGATAGACCCATAAAATATTCCTACATGGTCCTTTTTGGCAAACAGGACATCGCGCAATTGTGCGGTCTAGGTCAATATCTGCAAAGTAGCTTCGAACTGATAAAACATATTTTGGAGCTTTTCTAACGTTTTGCAACTAGGTGGTATTAGAAGTTCTGTGTTCGGAATTGATAAACATTTCAATATAACGTGCCTGTTTGGTATTTTGGATCTAAAAACTGAAGGTAGTTGTGCTGTACCTGGGTGGTCCGAGATGTATGATTGTTCAACTGATGTACTTGTTTGGTCATTCGTGTTTGGGAAAGTGATTTCATAACATGAGGTTTCGTCACTTTCTTGTGCATCTGTATTTACATTACAAGGGATCCATGTTGCATCAGCAACATTACATCAACACGAAAGTCAGCATCAGAATAGTTAAGAATGTTTAAAACTGCCTCAATATCATAATTTTCATTCAATTCAAAAAATTTCCCTGTAAAATTATTAGATAGCACAAAAGTGAGCATAAAACAAAATGTCATATTGTGTCTGTTCAACACAATTGTGCTATCTGTATTTTCTTGAGCGCTGACACCTTGTTACTATGCACAATATCAACACTAACGAGCCTAATTGTTGCAAAATCTCATTTTACAGTTACCACTACTAATAATAAAAACGTATTTCAATATTACTTTACACTTGTGGAAAGACACAACCAAACTCATAATCTATACAGTTTTTCAAAAATAGGACCACAAGCGGAAGTAGCGGGCAATTTCTGCCTCTCACAAGCTTTCAAACCGATTTTAATGAAGTTTATAAACATAGATAAATCCATATTCATATGGACACATAAGCATGATGTGTTTTTAAATACTGTGGTGTAGGGTATCATATGGTCGGCCTTGACCGACTATACTTTCTTACTTGTTTTCATCTTCGTTAATTCATTTAATTTATGAAACAATTTCATTATTCTGTTTTAATTTTATGCTCTGCTTTTTAATGTGTTATTTCTCATAGTTGCTTTGTAAAAAATAAACAAAGCAAATTAAATTAAATTATCTTTTCAAAAATTGGAGTACATAAAATATAAAAAGTATCGTCGTATCAACAGCAAAATAACGCCGATAACGATATATAGGAAAATCTGAGGTATCGCTGATATATCTGTATCGGTATTCGGTCTGTTTGAAATTTTTCGTTAAAAATAGCTTTGTTCTGTTTTCTTTGGGTGTTACAATCACCATTTCCATAACAATTGTTTTCATATTCTAAATAATTATTTTTTGAATTCTTGGTAGAGGATATCAAATATTTGCCACAAGCAAATATAAAAACTTTTAATGAAATGTTCCGTTACTTACATTTAAAATTAACCATAATTGTAAGTTTTTAATCTCGAAATAAAGTTCAGTATAACTTATTAAACACTGTGTAGCATGCTTTCAGGCTATTTAGTTAAATGCTTTGTTAATGCATACTTTCCAAATTTGCGCTGCTTAAAACAATATTAAGAGTATTTAAATGGCAATTAAAACAAATTTATGACATAATTGCACAATAAATAATGAATAGCAAAAGAAGAAATTAATATACAAGAAGATATTTATTAAACTTGAAGTAAATTTTAATGATACTTTACTTTTGAGAAAATTCTGCTATTTCATTAAGTAACTTTAAAATACAAAAACTGTACTTTATCATTAACTTGACATTTGTTTTTTCTTTTAAAAATTTTATATTCTATTGTTTTGGAGAAAAAAAATTGCAATAGAACACAACAATATTTTACATTCAAAAAACATATAAATAAAGTTAACAATAAATAGCAACTTTTGTTGGACATTTATTACTGGACGAAAAAAAATGGAAAACTTAAAAGATTTACGTTGACTCGTGCTTAAAAAAGTAGGGACAACAAATAATAATGACCCCAAAGGATACAAAACACTGACCATTGTTTGTTTGCTTGGTGTTGTTGTTTTGCTTCCTCCCTACTTTTGTTGACAACAAAAACAATAATAGCAATTTTGTCTTAAAAACAAGTCATTCTTCACTTTGCACTTTTAGCATATTTGCTGCTTTATGTTTCTTAATTTTTTTTTATATCATTTACTTGCTAAAGTTTTATTGTTGCTACATTTTTGAAAAAAAAAAAATTTGAAAAACAACAAATTAAAATTGCATCCAACCTATTTGCGACTCTAGAAGCAATAACAACAACAACAACTACAAGCAATAATTTCTTTCGAATTATATGCATTTTTAACACAAGACTATCATCATAGTTAAAACCAAAGCCAAAGGACTACTGGGCAGTCAAGCAAAAGTTGATAGCAAAAAGAAAAAATGCTCTAGTCATTTTGCCTATAAACCATGTTTTTTGGCCAGTATATTAAATGGTCTTTTCCACAAAACTTCAAAGACATTTATAACTACGACAAAAAAAGAAAAAAAAATAAAAATACTACAAGAGCTTAATCTATAGCAAGTAGCAAAATATTGCACTGTGTATAATAGCGCAAGCCTTGGTTAGGAACATTAGCTTTTATGTGGCTAAAGTGGTCTGGTCTCATTTCAAATTGCTATAATTTGCATATTTACCAGAAAAGATAAAAAAAACACGAAGAAAGACGACCAAAGCAATGAAAGTTAGGGAAAGAAAAAAAGTGGAACTTAGACTGACTTTTATTGCTTTGAAAACAACTGACATTTAAGTGAACTGTGAATAGTTAATTTTTTTCTAGTCCTTTTGGTTTAGTATTAGGGCGCTATAGTTAATTTTAGAAGGCTGGTAGTTAGTCGCCATTGATTGGTAACGGATTTCACGCATAGAGTGCAAAGTTTTCTGTTAACCCTCGAAAGGGATTGGATGTCTTAAGGAACTTTAATTTTTTCTTATTCTAAAACGTAAAATTTAAAAATATACAGCCATGTCACAGGGTACAATTCCGTTCGGAAATGGAATTCATTCCGTATTTTGGTGCTTCAGAAAATGACGGAAATTTTGTTTTTTGGATTAAACCATTTTCATGAACGGAATGGGAGTTTTCTGTATCTGGAAGGCCAAAACACTATCAAAATACACTTTCTATCGATAAACAAATATGTTTTATTCGGTTCCGAACGGAATTGTTCTCTGTGACTTGGCTGAATATTTTTTTTATATTAACTGACTTAGAAAAAACATTTGTAGCTTCTATTCCCAAAAAATATAGCTTTGCAATACATTTTTGTTAAGAGTGAAATTCGGAAATCGATTTCGGAAAATGTTTGCTACGACCAAGCAAAATTTTCTGTTTAATTTTTAAGCTTTTATCAAAAAGGAAAATATGCTTTTTAGCTTTTTCTAAAGGCTTTACCAGTCATATTATTTTTTTAATTTCTGTTGCAAAACGAATTCTAACAGACAAAAGTGCTATATTTGATTGTACCGAATCTATGATATGCTCCACCGATAGTTAAAATATTATTTTTATAAACTGACTTCACAGTATAATAACTTTTTATGAAGTATATTAAAGTCTACTCCAAAAGTACGCTTTATCTGGACCGAACTTCTTGAAACTTTGCAGTGTGATTTCAAGTTTTACGAAAATATAATATATCAAATTGCTGCATCAAACTTATTCTTTACAGTTTTCAGTATCCTGAGTTAGACGCCAGACTCGGAATACACTTACCGAGTGTGGCCTCTAACTCAGACTGATGGTACATTATGAAGTTATCTTCATGAAATATAGTAAAATGATCTATAATCACATAAGACGAGTTTGCACAGAAAAAAAATTTTGCACTAGTAAACGCATTTATTAAAAATAAAATCAGTTTTAATTAAAAATTTAATCAATTGAATTAAACATTTAATCAAGTGAATTAAACATTTATTAAATTTTGTTAATGTGACAACTGAATCAATTATTTTTTTTTGTTGAAAGAAAATTACAAATATAATTTTGGTTTAACTAAAATTTTAGTTGTTTTGAAGTAAATTTTGAATTAAAATAATAATTAAATAACAAATAAAATAAAATACTTTAACACTCAATTCACATGAGGGCTTTTACGACGTCGTTTTATCTTGATTTCCTTTTAAAGCAACTTCCAATATCTCTTTGCGTTCATACGATGATTTTTGGTTGCATGTCTTTTTTTTATTTACAGTATGGCCTTGATTATCCGTCATTCGAGGTACCGGCAGCTTCAATTGACTGGAAAATAAAAAATTTTTTGCATTGATTTAAATTACCTCTATTATCCGGCATTACCTCTGTTATCCGAAATTATAAACAAATTATCTTTTTTTCGTTTACTTTTGAACAATCAAAACAAATTTAAATAAACGAAGAAAGAGAATTTCACAACGTACTGAAAGCATGTTCTGCCAAAATTACTTTTTTCCTCATGTTTACATAATAATACATTATATATTTACATAAAATAAGAAACACGCCAAAAAAATAAATAATCAAGAATGCTGCCGGTCCCGTCTATTATCGATAATCGAGGTCTCACTGTATTTTCAACCACACACTTCAAAGTAAGAAAAAGAATAAAACGTAAAAAGAAAAAGTTAAAAGAGAAATATAAAAAACGACATGAACAACACAAAACGAGTCGTTTTGTTTACCCCTCATTCTTCTCTACACCGCTCGCCAACAAACCAAAAGAGACGTCGACAAATCGACGTCGTAAAAGCCCTCATGTGAATTGAGTGTAAGCTTGTGATATTGTTGTTGGAAATTGTCATAATCAATCAACACATAGTTTGAAGTTTTGTTGAAAGAAAATTACAAATATAATTTTGGTTTAACTAAAATTTTAGTTGTTTTGAAGTAAATTTTGAATTAAAATAATAATTAAATAACAAAAAATTATTCCTTTTAAAATAAAATAGTTTAAGCTTGTGAAATTGTTGTTGGGAATTGTCAAAATCAATCACCACATTGTTTGAAACGGCAAAGTTTTTTAACCATTTCTTAATTAAAATTAAAAATATCATTTTTTGGAAAAAAAAATTTAATATATATAATTTTTACAGCTTTTAGTAATTTTTATTGCTGATGAAAATACAGAAATTTATTGTTGAAGGGACAGCTATTCCTATGCGCATTTCACTGGTTGCTTAGGCCAGTTCTTACTTTGAAATAAAGTTTTTCAAGACTTATCTTATAATTAATGGATGGACAATTTGTAAAGATAAATTCCTTTCAAAATTAAAAAGAGGTAGTAACTGAATTTTACTGTTGTTTTCCTTGGCACGGCAGTAAACACATTTTTGCTTTAATGTCAAAAGCTGAAGTTAGCTCATTAAGATTTTGTTAACTAAAAAATGGTTAAAGTTATCATAGTAGTGTTAAATTTTCTATACATCTTAGAGTGTAGTGATGAGTTGGCGAGACAGGGCGCGGAGACGGAGACCAGACGGAGACCGTGTGGAGGCAGTTAGGCCTCCAATTGGCTTCCTCTTTGGAAGGATCACGGAATGGATTCTGGGTGCGACCAACCGGGCCTGGGGGGACCGAATGGACTGCCGGGTATCAAGGGCCGGTGCTTAGGAAGTCCGATTCGAAATTGCTGCTGGGCAAGAGTAGGGTCTGTGTTAGGACCTTGATAGGGGTTATCACGGGCCACTGTATGATAGGCAGGATGGCGGTGAGAATGGGATCCGACTTGTCGGGCAGTAGATTCCTGGGCGAGTTAGGGGACGTCTCGGAGTGTGGACTCGAGTGTCTTATGGGATTCGTAATGGGGATGACCTGGCTGCGCGAGAGGAGACGGGGCGCTGTCCGCGCGTAGGGTGAATTTTGGTTTGGTCTTTACTTATTTCTCTATCTATTTTCTGATTCTCGGGCTGTCATTCTCTTTTTCATCTACCTTTTATTTTTTCACCTTTCTATTTTAATTAAGGCGTCGCAATGGACCATATTGGTCTCTGGGTGAAGGTGTGAAGGAAACTACACACCAGCCTTTCTACCTACCTACCTACCTAGAGTGTAGTCAACTACATTTCCGCTGTCTGCAAAGTATGTAAAAAGTTCGTTGTTAACTAAAGTTTTTCTTCTCTTAATACATATTTTTATTTAGTTCTTATATTATATTTATACTTTTTTTATAAGAAAAACACTCTAAAGTGACTCAAGGAAATTTGTTGTTTTCTTGCTGGTCGAAAGTAAAAAAACACAACGTTTTTTTTTTGGTTTTGTTAAGGGTTAAACAGTATTTAATGACAGTTTATTTGTAACATTTTATAAAAGCAATAAATAAAATTAAAAAAAAGACTTATAAAAATAAAACTATAACAAGCGTATAAATACATTAAAAAAAAAGGAAAACTTAACTAAGAAATAAATATACGTTACACTTATTCTAAGTAGTCCAGTGAATTGAACTAGAGCAAGGCAAAGTTGAGATAAATTAAGAAACAAACAAAAAAAAAAAAAAATATTTTAAATGTTAACTCATGTCTTTAGCAATAAAATTTCATGACAATTTCATTTAAATATTGTGTACAATGGATTAGCGTTAAGAAGCCACTTTAACTACTTGAGTCATTAAGTGTTTTTTTATACGCAAAAGGGCACTAAATATACGCACACATATAATACATACATACATACATACATTAATACATATACATTGTGTCTTTTTTTAGTTGTGTTATTTTAACAGTTTTAAAAACAAATTGCCAACAATTAACTTTCAATTAGTTTAACTTAATCGTATAGTTAGAAACCATAGACAATTGTGACCCACTTTATAAAAGTGACCTTAAATAAATACAACTTAAAAGTACTCGTTTGTATGTACATTATATCTACATAGACACTTGTATTGTACTGAATGAAGTATGTTTGCTTAATAGTATGAGCAATTTCCCTCTCTTAAAATTATTTGTATATAAATGAGTGTTGTTTAAGTTAACCTAGTTTTTTGTTTTAAAATTTCTATAAGTTTAAATTGTTTTATTTAAAATTAAATTTAAATTTTTTATAGACTTTAATTTGTAATTTTAACTGTCAAATTAAAAATTGTTAAATTATTCATCAAAATTCGAAACATACCGCAGGCAAGGTTTCTGAAAAATTTTATGTAAAACATTCAACAAATTGACATTTTATATGTGCAGGATCTTATAACTAGGCGTTCTCGACTATTTTCAGTCGTCTAAGGCTGATGTCAGAGTAGTCGCTACAGTCGCTACATGGTAACATATATTCAAGGTGTCAAAAGAAGCATTCAAGTGCCACGGTTTTTTTTACAACGGTGTGACAGATACTTCATTCCATCTCATCTCCTTACTATTTATACCACCTTTGTATATCCAACCACGAACGGAATACAGCTTAAATGTGTGGGCTTGTATATTTTGGAATTTTTCGACCGCGTGCTCATTGGTGACATTAAGGAATCAAGCCCTATTGACTTCCTTGGCCACCATCGCAATATAAGTTGTATTTTTTATGTTGTATCGTTACTACAATGGTTGGGATCTGGTTACCGAAACTCGTACGTTTGTTCGTAAGACACATTTTCCCTTAGAGCCCATTTTTTGTGGTCGATTGGCCGGTGCATCGGATAATGGATTACAGGAAAAATTCGTGTTTTGGCCGGACTCTTCGTATGTAGAATATCCTTCCTGCTGAAGTCTTTCCTCTTACTTTCAACTCCTTCTCATAACCTATTTTCCTAGTTCCAAAACAGGGATCATCCCCTTAGTGCTGCTTTAAAAAAACTATATTTATTTTCTAACAAATTTTTCTTTTAATAATTGTTTATTTATTGCCCTTTTCATATATCAAAATATTAGCTTTTAGAGTAAGATTAAAAGAAAATGGTTTATCGTATAAAAAATTTCTTTTACATAGTTTTCTTCATCTAAACTGGTTTTTTGTTAGAATATTTTTATAAATAACATAATAGGAATAACTATTTTTCGCCAACACATAACTACAAACTACAAAGTTTTGAGCACTTGATACTCCTGAACAACCGACATTCAACTGTCCATACGAAAAGTAAGGAATGTTTCAGTATGTTTATGCCGGCTACTGGTTATCTGTCTATCAAATTTATTAAAACGGGAAAAAGTACCAAAAGTACCAACTACACTATTTTAACATCATAAAAAGTAGCCTAAAGAGAAAAAGTGAAATAGGTAATATAGTACCAAGAGTACCAGCTTTTCCTTATTTTAGGCCCCCAGAAAGTACTTTGATTTTTATGTATACGAAATTTATCGAAATGAAAAAAAGTAAAAATTTTACCCCATTTTTATCTGTTAAAAATATTAATTTTATCCATTAAAAAGTTCCTATATTTTAATCTCAACATCAACGAATTTATCAAAAAGAGAAAAGGTACCAAAGTTTCAGCCACAACATAACAAATATCTTAACATACAAACTTTCACATTTATAAAATTTAATAATATAATATTTTAATATTTAATCAAATCCTCTTCTTGTTCTGTATTTTATGTCCTGCGAGTTCTGGACGAACATTTTCCCCATCACAGCTTCAAATTCTTCCGCTTAGTAGTTTTATTAGTTGAAATGGAATAAAAATTAGTGATTAAATTAAAAAAACGATAAAAATCATGGTCCGAAAAAAAATTCACTGGGCTTTTGATGAATAGTTAAAGGAATTCTTACTTTGTTCCATGGTTATCTAGTAAATTACTTCTGCTTCCAGAAAGTGAACGAAGGGCGCCGCCTATCTACTGGGCACTGGGGTCTTAGATACCATCAGTTTATATGAGGTAATGTCATTTATACAGATTCTGCAAGATCGAACTTTCTAAGTTACAAGATTATAAGCGATTCATTTGATGTATGCTGTCTTATCTGAAAGAGTAATTGGCGTCGTACGTATCCTAGACCTGTGAATCCTGTGAATGTTGTGGATATACTAAATGTCGCAGAGTGTATAGTATTTAATCAGAAGACTGTGTACACGTCATACTGGATGTGCCAGGCGAATTTGCATCCAGGACTACCACAATGGTGTTGGTCCACATGACTCTAAAACAGCAAAAAGTTTTTATTTTCTGCAAATTGTTTAAGGAAGGCTGATTATTAGGTTATATTAACAGCAACAAAATGTGAAGTACCCAAAAGATTCGCTTTTATTTCCAAATTAAATTTTTTCGCTTTTAATTAACCCCAAAATAAATTTTTTTCAATACGGAAAAATAGTCATATGTGGAACTTATTATGTACTTTAGGGTATCTAATTACCCATTGTCTTTAGACAACGTGTGGCGGCCAAATTTATTTACAAATCGCTTTTCGTTTTTCACATTGCTAAGGGGATACCTCAAATTTTTTAAAACGTTTTGGATTTTTTTTTTTTTGTTTTTTGCATTGTACTTTATTTGGGAACACTTTTTTTAAAGCATTTTTTGACTTAGGAAAAAACCTCATTTCTCATTTATGATAACTAAATGCAAAAACCAAGGAATTTTACTGTTTTTATCCCAGCAAACACATAAATACTCCATATGTATTGGCAAACGTATTGCCAAGATGAAAAATATTATTGCGGCACTAATCGATTTCGTATTGCGAAAGAAAGCGATTCTTTTAGGTGATAAACTAGCGATATTGCCAGATAACCACTTATTAGAAAATAGGAATTTATCGCCAAAATATCATTAGGATGATAATAAGAAGATTAAGCATTTCAAAAAATATTAATTTACATACAATTAATAGCACATTTTTATTTTTAATTAAATTTTTTATTATATAAAATATAGTTACAAAACAAGTAAGAAAGTATAGTCGGTCACCATATGATACCCTACACCACAGTATTTAAAAACACATCATGCTTATGTGTCCATATAAATATGGATTTATCTATGTTTATCAACTTCATTAGAATCGGTTTGAAAGTTTGTGAGAGGCAGAAATTGCCCCCTACATCCCCTTGTGGTCCTATTTTTGAAAAACTGTATAGATTAAGCGTCCATATAGATATGGATCTATCTATGTTTTAAATTTTACTAAAATCGGTTTGAGAGGCATAAATTGCCCCTATCTCCCCTTGTGGTCCTATTTTTTAAAAGATGCATACCTTGTGTGTCCATATGGATATGGTTCTATCTAAGTTTTAAATTTCATTAAAATCGGTTTTATAGTTTCTGATAGGAAGAAATTTCCCCCTATCTTCTATCGTTGTCCTACGACTAGGCCCATTTTCAATAGGCTTGGTGCTTGTACCAATAAGAACCTATGCCCCAATATTTATCAAATTATCTCCAAAATTGCGACCTGTACTTTGCGCACAAGGTTACATGGACAGCCAGCCAGCCAGCCAGCCAGCCTGCCAGCCAGCCGGACGGACGGACATCGTTAGTTCGACTCAGAAAGTGATTCTGAGTCGATCGGTATACTTTAAGGTGGGACCAATATTTTATGGCGTTACACACATCAGCACAAATGCATAATACCCTCTCCACTATTGTGGTGTGGGTATAAAATTAAAACAATTTATTTAACTAAAATAAATTAAACACAAATAGCCAAAATTGAGAAAGAAAAGAGAACATTCTCTTAATTTACCCTATGCACGACACTTGAGTTAAATTTTTCTTTGTTTTCCGTAAAAATGTCATCCATAAATTTTGCAGCTTGACTTTTGCGTAGTTCTTTACTGTCTGTAATATTTGTTATCGTTATCGGGGGGATAACGCCCTTTTAATATATTTTGTTATATACATAACATGTAAATAGATGCATTACTATAAAAAATTTAATTTTTTTCTCTCTACATTTTGTTCTTTTTTTTTGAAACATAAAGAAAATAAAAACTTACTTTGATTATTTTCTTCTGGATGACAATTTTGGGATATTTCTAAACTATTGCCTTAGGTGTTATCTTCCATTTGTTTGCAGGGATATTTCTTAAAATAACTGTAAAAACTGTACAACGCAAAAAAATAAAATAAAAAATAGTAATAACTGATTCTTATAGAGGGGAATTAAAAAAAATATACGTGTATCGGCGTTTTAAGAGTTTACATCTGAAACTCATTTTACGGCCAATTTTAAGTTGCACCCTTGTGCAGTTTAACAACGTAGAAAACCGTATGGTACTTAGGTTTTCGGTATAAAGTGTATTCAGAAGATTTATTCAGAACATTGCAAGCATCATTTTATTGGCAAACATTTACCCTCTAATTCTTCTATAAATAAATCTTTTAACAATTTAAAAAAAAAAAAAATGCAAAATAACCTTTAAAACAGGGATGTATGTAGTTGAAATAGTTTGCGAAAATATTTGTATTGAAACTCTACTATAGGTCTCCGAACACGCTTAAGTCGAAAATTAAACTTTAGTACCAGAAATAAGCAAAAACTTTAGGGTTAATATAGTTTAAATATAATACAAAAAGGTATTGAGCGGATTACTTTGTACCTGCAGATATATTCATAAAAAAGGGAAGTGTGAGTACCAAAGCATTTTTAATACAGTTTTCTTTTGGCTCCAGGCAAATCTACATGATTACGCGGCTAGAAGTTTATTGTCTATTATTTTCTTAAAACAAGAAAATTTAAAAATAATCTCTAGATTTTAACTTATTTTGTTCGTATTTTTTAGTATTTTTTTAGTCATAAATCTCCATAATTGTTGAAAATAATTTTCAAAGTAGGAAAGGGCATTTCCTGACAATTAAAAGTAAATTTGTTCTTTCGTTGTTGTGTACAAATAAAACCATGTATCATTGTTATTAATTTGGGAAAATTGGGCGTTGTCATTATACAAAAATAATCTTTTTTTTCTGTTTTTATGGGCTGGCAAGAACATGTTTATGATTATATATTGCTGAGTTATTTATTTGAGGTAAGTGGCATTGTAATTGGTCTCGTTACCCTGCATACAACTTTTCCTTTCCTTATGGATTATACTATAATTTTCCTTAAATAATTTAGATAATGGTGGTAAAAAAAATTTATATAAAGTTCGTTTCGATGAAATTTTGTTTCGAATACCTTTTGGTAAATTCTATTTTATTGGCTTGAATAATTTAAAAACAAAAGTAGTTTGCTTTTATACAATAATATATTATTTGTTGGTAAACTATTTATAAATCAAATAATAGGTTGTTAATACATTCAATTGCTTTTTCCAAGGCTACAAAAAAAAAAAACATGAATTAAATAGTGCACATACGTACAGGTGTACAATTGAGTTAATTCTTAACAATTCAAACAGTATTTCAGCTATTTATTCTGATTGAAATTCAATGTATGTATTTAGTATCTAGTCAGAAGGATTTAGGCTTTCAGAAAATTATGCTCGCAAAAATGATCTGACAGAAAAACGAAATCATGGAATTCATGTTCCTCATCTGCGCTATTCATACGGACGTTGGTAATTAAAGTGCTATAAATATTTTGGGGTTTGAAAAGGGCTTTTAAAAAATTAGGAATATGATAGAGTGAAGTGGTATATAAATGGTTAGTCTCTGATAACCTAAATGTATCTCTATTAAAAATATTTCTTTGTATTAAAAATGGATTGTGTTTCTGCCGGAAGCAGTTAAGTAAGCAATATGTTATTACTAGAACTTAGTTACATACAAAAGCTTATTAGCGAAATTAAATATTTAATTTCAAAAAGTAATTTCAATTTTCGGGAATACAAAATTTTAATTGTAATTTTAATGTAAGATGAGATAAACCCACTGTTTATTGTTAATGTGTTTTGTTTAAACTTTGATATTATTACAAGTGGAACTGTTGCTATAAGTCTTATACGCTTAACAGTTTTATTTGGTTTAATATCTTTAGTTTTTCTAAAATCTTTATGGATGAAGTTTCCTGATGATCTGGCCTAAGCAACCAGTGAAATGCGCATGGGAATAGCTTATCCCATCAACAATAAATTTCAAGTGTTTTTATCAATAATAAAAACTGGGAATTAAGCACGAATAACAAAATCTTTTTAAATATTTAATTTTATTTTTAAAACAAGTGGCGCTAGGATCTAAAGCTAATAATATATAATCAGTTATGTTCTTCACCAAAAATCTTTATGAGAAATTGATTCACGAGTTTAAGTTTTTTTCATTTCCTGTTTGTCCAAGGGAGTAGATTAACCCTTCGTGGTACACATGAGTATGGCCAGACCTTTTTTCAATATAAATAAATGTATTGAAAATCAAACATGCGTACGCCGAAGCTTTACATCTTTAAGATTTTTGCATAACATTTGATTGATTCGGAAATTGATGTGTGTAATTTAAGAAGGCATAATTTCTCTTTCTGCAAGTGCAAGAGGCTTTCGTGTCCATTTAGAATTTTTAGGTTATTTTCTTTATAGATAAAACAATTCTGCGGAATTTGCTTAAAACTGGATGTTCTTCAATGAAACTAATCTAGTGCCACAATAAATGAGTTATTTCTTATTTATTAATTTGTAAGTCCAAGACGAGTTATTAGCGTAAAACCTTTAGAAATAATGTGGTTTCTGTGATTTAAAGACTTAGTTTTTTGTATTACTAACTAAAATTTTCCAAAAACCTAAGACGGGAAATGGTTTGCTTTAAGATACTGTTCTAGCAATAAGGGTTTGCTAGACTTAACTTTAACAGACTTTGTAAAGTCCCAAGCCTAAATTGGACACCGTTTTGTTTGTTTTTCTCAAATGAGGCTTGAGAAGACTCAGTAGATAAAGCAAAAATTACAAAGTTTGTCCTCATGACATTCGCTTGACAGTTTTAAAATATTTGTATAAAGAGATATCGCACTTGATCAACAAGAGGGTATTTATTCAAAATTGAAAAATTTTCAGTAGAAGAAAACCTATTTTTAATTTAATATTAAAGATAAATGAAAAAGAATTTTTAAGCCAACCGTTTCATTGCCAAAAAGAAAAAATAAAGCACGATATTTTGACAGCGGGTAGATATGAATATTACGCGTCGATTTTTTCCAAAATGTGAAAAATAAGAATTTTGAGTTAATACCCTTTTGTTGATCAAATGCGATATGTAAATAAGTCCTATAAAATAACCATCCTTTACACGATTCCTTACTTTATATTAATTAGAAACATAATCTCTTATTCTTTTTTATTTTTTGATTGCAAATTTGTTACTCGGTTTTTGAATGATCAGCGGTGATTTTATAGCTATTTTTTCAAACAGAAACTGGGAATTATCTCCTTTCGTAGGTTTCTTTATATTATATTCAACATTTTTTATTTTTCGAATTTATTCTATGAGTTACATTTCAGTTATGTATTTTGTAAAGCTTTTTTGTAATAGTCTTATTCCTTCAATTTTTCAGGAATGACTTTATACACTACCAGACTATTATATTGTATCTTCTTGTTAAATTTTACCTACGCTATCCTTTGGATAGCAATGAAGTATATTGTATGCACAGAAAAATTTACAATTATTAGACACCAGCAGAATGTAATGCATTTTCTGGCCCGCTACGGCCTTCGTCAGCATTCTTTGTGTCACAGTGGATAGTGATACTTTATAAATTGAATGTATTTAACTCAAATATTTTTAACAAATAGAAACTGGGAATTATATCCTTTTGTAGGTTACTTTATATTATATTCAACATTTTTTTTCGAATTTATTCTATGAGTTACATTACATTCTGCTGGTGTCTAATATTTGTAAATTTTTCTGTACATACAATATACTTCATTGCTATCCAATGGATAGCTAAGGTAAAATGTAACAAGAAAATACAATATAATAGTCTGGTAGTGTATAAAAGTCATTCCCAAAAATTTGAGGAATAGAACTATTACAAAAAAGCTTTATAAAACACATAACTGAAATGTAACTCATAGAATAAATTCGAAAAATAAAAAATGTTGAATATTTTTTCAAACTTTTTCAATAACTTAAATAACTTCATTTATTAAATGAGACACATTGGTCTGCAATCACAACTTTTTCAATTTAATTTTCGATTTTTTTTTTCATCTTGATAGCCCGTGTATTCCTGAATATTTTTTAGCCAGAAAAGTTCTCCTCTACCTCTCGAAAGTCTTCCTACAATTATTTCATTGATAGTTTTGGAACAGTTGTGATTTTTAGTTGAACTGTTAATTTTTAATTCTTGATATTTTTAGTTAGGCTTGAGTTCATCAAATTTAATTTTCATTAAATTATTTTTACTGAAGGAAAGTATTTTACAACATGAAATTATTTTAAAATTTATTATTATAATTATAATATTTATTCCTGGCTTAGCTGGGGATCGAACTCGGATTTCAAGATGTTTCAATAATCATCACATTCTTTCATCAGAATTCTTTGACGTTCTAACCTCTGCACCACTGCGGTGACTGCCAGCCAACAGTCAAAAATCAATCTGCTGCAATCATCATTTTTTTTTTAATTTTATTTACATGTTGCTTCCTTTCCCCTGTTTTTTGCATTCTTTCTGTCAAGAATTTGTCTTGAAAACCTGAATACATTTGTTTATTACGTTTTTTGTTCACTTACGTCGACATTTTCTTTTTTTTGTACAACTTGAAGTACAAATGTAAACATTAGAGCTTGTGCCATAGCCATTTTAGAACAATTGTGATTTTTTGTTGAATAGTTAATTTTTAATTCTTGATATTTTTAGTTACGATTTTTTGTATAAATTTATATATATCGCTCCTCAGTATATGCCCTAAATATTGAATTTTTCTAGTAGTTATATTTCTGATTCCTTTCAATACTTTATTATTTAGGACACGGTCGGACCAAGGAATTCGTAATATACCATTTATAACCACATTTCAAAAGCTTCTAGTCTTGTCTCATCTTCAAGATTTCACTGCCTTTTTCTTCGTAGAGTATCGATTCATTCAGCATTGTTATTTTGTCTGCTATCAGTTTCGTTAATCGGTTTTTGTTCCAGCTTAGTAGATGATTGGTCTGCTGTAGAAGGTCCTAGGGTAATAGGGCTGCCGTCTGTTGTTGCCTAGAAAAAACGCTAATTTTTGATTACTACCATTTCTCGAAGGTGTTGGTGGCTGCCTGCCCGTTGTCGTGATGTTATCGTGTTTACCAGGGGGAGAGAGGTCAGGGCTCTTCTTGGATGGATTGTTTGGAGGGGGGTTGAAGCCACTTAGTTTTTAAAATCTCGAAAACTCCCTCTGCCGGGGGTGCTTGTATATTATGCATTTCTTATAAATTTCCAATTTGTATAATAAATTGAATTAGGTTGTTATCACAAGTCTTGTGGGAAGGCTTATGTCACCGTTACTCTAGACATTGCTTCTCAAATTTGCTTAAATTTTCATGTGATATTTTTATTTAAAAAGGATTTTTTAAATAACCCTACCTCTAGTAAATATTTTGCACATTTGTTTACTACATCACGAACAAATCTTTTATTTTTTGCGACAATTTAGCACAAATTGTGAAAAAGTATGAAATTAACCTTAAAAAACAATTTTGATGTTAGAAGTTTCTGGCACTCAAGTTGAATTTTGAGCTTTGTTGTTTTAAAAAGTTAATAATAGAGTTTTAGAGGGTCAAAATGTTTCATAGAAATGAGCCTCGTAGGATTTCACATAAATCTTCTTAAATGTTTTCTATGACGATTGATCAGAAGAATGTTCTTAATCAGAATCACTAGTTGAAACGTTGTTATTTTTCAAGAAATTTCTGGTTGGAGCCTTCATATTTTTTAAGAAATTTGATTTTGTTGTACAATGTTATTTAAAATTATTTCAAAATTAAGAAAATGAACTTGATTATTTAAAGAATTGATTTTACAGTTTTATTGAAAGTTCAAAACAATTAAGAAAAGTTTGTTATTTCCAAACATTGCATACGAAGTTATTCTTAATTTTTTTTATATGACGCCTAAAAACTCTCTAATTTATTTAGACCTTATTTTCTTTTTATCCTTGATAATTTATAGCACGTTTAGAAAATTTCTTAAAAATATTTAAAAAAGTATTTTAATTGTTTCTGTAATTTTATAATTATTATCTGTTTTATCAGCTAGCAGAAAGAGGAAATTAGAACAATATAAAAAATATTACTTTAAGAGATTAAAAACAACTATCATTAAAATTCCTAAAATATCTCGTAAAGTATTTTAAATGAAAAAAGAAAAATAACATGAATTTACGTGTTATACATATATAACGATGTAATTAAGTATATCAAGGTATGTTATCCTTAAGAAAATAATTACATATACATTTCATTAAAAGTATACGAGTGTAAACAGAAAAGAATTTACATAAAATAAAAAATAAATTGAGCAAAACAATTAGAGAATTAGGGAAAGCAAAAAAAAAAAAAAAAAAATTATTATATAAAATAGGTTGACCTTGTTTTAGAATAAACTTCCTTTTTATTTCAAAATATATCCAAAAGAAAAGCTTAAAGTTCTTCTAAGTATTTCTCTACAATACTTTTGCAACTGCATAGGAAAGTAACATCAGATATATATATACTATTAACATATATAAAAAGTTTTACAAACAGTGTCGAAAAATCAATAGGGGTGATATCGAGCCCCAACCGCGAAAATAACGTAAACGACATCATTTTCATTTTTTTTCATTTTTTTCATTTTTTTTTCAATAAAATACTTTATTGGCAACACTTGCATCATCTCATAAAATGTAATGGTCACATAAGGTACCGTTACGATTTAATAGCAAAAACAATTCATACAAAATTTATATCAAATAATATAAAAAAATTATCTCCTGTAAATATATTCCTCGATATATTTCTTCCAAATAACAAATCATAGAAAATTTTGAATTCAACTTTTATTAATGACACAAACTGCAAAATTCTTTCATAGCAAACCTCTGGAAAATTAAAAAATATTAATGGACAAATAAGTGCTCGTCCACACTCTTCATATTTTATCTGGCAAGTCTTGAGCTTTTAGGAGAGAAGTGAAAAAAGAGAATGTCATTTTCTTTTCTCTCTCTTCTTAAAAATCAAAACTTGAATAGTGTAAATCAGCACTAATCAGTTTAAATGGGAAATGCTTTAAGCAGCTTGGTACTCAATTTCATGGGATGCATGTGCCAATCTCATAAATTCAATGAAGATGCGAGAAAGTTAATAAAATTGAAGAGGCTTTTATTT
The DNA here is from genome assembly GCA_963931875.1 of Pollenia griseotomentosa. Taxonomy (NCBI): domain Eukaryota; kingdom Metazoa; phylum Arthropoda; class Insecta; order Diptera; family Polleniidae; genus Pollenia; species Pollenia griseotomentosa. Next base: position 182,057,730 of record OZ007561.1, read on the forward strand.
TACAATTATAAAAAAAATATCTATGTTTGATGGCAAAAAATAACAAAACGAAACCTCCATATTATTTTTTTTACATAATAATTTTTTTAACATAATACATTTTTCGAATACAGCTGGACTGTAACTTTTTTCTTTTTTTTAAATGTAGACAAATTTAATAGCTCTAATTTAATAAACATATATTTAAAATATTGTTTATGAAAATTTAAATACAAATTTAAGAAACTATTGAAACTATTTTTTGTGTCCCTTTAATTTTCACCGACACTGTATATGTGTATAAAAGTTTATAAATAATTTATACCACAAAGTAATTAATTTCTACTTCTCTCTCATGATTATGTGTTGTAAAAAACCAACTGTAATTATCATAGTTTACTTTATGCTCATACAGTAAACACTTATAAATACTCCACTAACACTTTTACACACACTGAAGTAAACAGAGAGAAGGAGTAGGTATTCATTTTATACATATTCATTCGTTATCTTTAGAGAGTGTGAGAGAATACTTTAATTCAACTTATATTTACACTAAATGGTAATCATTTTTGTAGAGTTAAGGGCAGAAAAAGAAGTTATTCTAAATTTTTGGAATGTTATTCAGACTTTTTTTTTTAAATTATCATAATAATAATTAAGAATTTATTTAAAATTTAATAGATGCTCTTGCCACTGAGAAGATCTAGTAAAGTTTTCTTTCCTCTTGAGGAAATTGACCAGTTCGGTTTTTAAACTTGGATTATTTTATTATTCGCCAAAATATTATAATTGTTTTTATAAAATAAGACGTTTTTCCTTTATTAAATATTTAATATGACGAGTTCCATAACACAACGAATAAATTCCATTTTTAACAATGTTTTCTTGTTCTTTACTTAATTTCATATTTTTTCTAAGAAATTTCTAATTGGTGTATTTCTAAGCCTGATACCGTCAAACGAACTGGCATATTGCGTTATCGTTTTGACATTTATTATCATTATACTAAAAAATTGGAATCTGTACACAAGCAAATTCCTTTATTCTGTGTTTGTAAACTCCACTGTGGAATCTAAATATCAATGAACCTCAGTATAAAAACCGTTTCAAACTAATTAATCTACCAATATATGAACAACTCCTTCATGCTGAATTTGTTTAACGGTAAAATTGTCTCCGGATTCCTACTTTGAAAAGTTGAGTTTTCAATTCCTTTTCGTCCATTCAGAAATTATGTTTCCCTTAGACTTCAATACTCGCGGTCTAATTACGCAAATTTATTTTCCTTCTGCAGAATTAGCTTCGAATTTAACAATTTTTATACGTATATTGGTTTTACTGATCTTATTGGCGTCAAAAATAACCTCATAAATGTCTGAAGATTAATTTAATGCTAAATTTTTATTTTTTGATATGTATTAAAGTATCTCAATTTATTTAGTTTAAGCATACTAGCCAGTATAAAATGTTAGTTTTATTAGCGAATTAGGTAAATAAATAAATAAAGTAAGTTCATACGACAACTCATTAGCCACTAAATAACAGGACCATTACGCGAAATTATTCGTTTGCTGAAAGTTTCTTTTAGTAAATTCATTGCAGCGTCCGCTTTTCTGTATATTTCTCCGTTCAGTTGGAATCCAAGTTTAGCAACATTTAGTTTAGGTACAAATAAGTTAATAAGAATACCTGTAAGCCGCTTAAGGCTGACTGTAACCTGCTGACCATCGTTATTTGTGGATACGGCCCATAAAGCTCACAAAACAGGCCCCTAAAATTCACTAATCATTGAGTTTTTAGGGCAAAGGCAAATTCATATAAATAGTGGTGGCAGTACTACAACAAGTACAACGCCAAAAACGCAACATTGTACTTTTTTGTTGCTTTCGTTGGTCAATACGGCAAAAACACATGCAACTTTATGCATTTCTCTTTCTAATTTAGAAAAAAAGTAGCATCGCTGTATTTTCAATGCCTCCTGAAAAGTTTATTCGCCTTGGATATAGAGGTATTTTAATAATGGCGTGAGAGTTATTCTCTCTCCAAATGCTTTAACTCTCTTTACTGACATAACCTTTTCGTCAAAATTATTATATGTCACAGACCACAAGTTTTAAAAGAAATTTAACCACAATTATTAAACACTGCTCTGAATTGCCCAACCAAACTTACTTCAAAACCACCAAAAATGTCATACCAGCCGTCACAGAAAACAGTATTGCCAGTTGTAAGTTTATTGGAAATAAACAATAAAAAAACAAGAAAAAATTATTTTCCTTTAAAAAAAAACCAGGGTTTAAAAACTGCAGTCGAAACAAAAACTGTCAAACAAAACACCAAAATGTGTGCACAAATTTTCCCTTTTTGAGTTGGTTTGACAGCGGCAGTTTACATTTAATAAATCAGAAGTAAAATCAACAGTTTTTTTTGGCCAATGACAAATGAAGAAATGGAAAAATAGCAGTTTTTTTTACTTTGACTGCAGTTTTTTAAACGCTGAAAAAAAAAACACCCGCTTCTATAAGACTTGCGTATAATGGTCAAACTGAATATGTATAATAATCATACGCCACCATGTATAAAAAGTACTATGTGCACTTTTTGCCATAATTTTCTTTCTGTTCACATACAACATTCAACGTAAACAAACATGTTCATGTATAGTTAAGCAAAATGTAAACAACTTTTGACATTTTTAAGGAATAAACATCTGGCTTTTGCGCAGACCTAATGGATACTCCTTTGTTTTGTTGTAATTTCATTTGCCAAATGTCAAAACACTTTGTTTAGTAAGTTGTATTTCGCTCATTTTAATTTTACTCAATATTTATACACTCATAAAATTATTACAGTAGCTGATTGTGGATTATTAAATTCGTTTTCCGTACTGTTAAAATTGAATAAAAATATAGTCATTTTACAAATAATATTATTTTTTAACATTTATGTTAAAAAATGTTTTTCTGTATTTATTTTGTTAAGTAGTTTGATTTTGTCGGTTGAAATATATTTTTTAAAAGTAAAAACTATTCAGTTTTAAGGAAAAATGTAAAAGTCATTTGTTTTAAATGAAATGTAAATTATCCGTTTTTTTAATTAATTTTAAGTTGTTCAAAATGAATTTTCGTTTGAATTTAACTACATAATATTTTGAGTGTAACAATTTATTATTAATTGAGCAATAACTAAATTGCAATTTTATATGCATAATTGAGCTCAATAATATCATTTATTGCGTAAAACTATATTAAGGTGCATATCTGAACTTGATATTAGTCTTTTACTTCTGTGCCTTGCTGCGTTATTCGTTGCATTAGGTTTTTTTTATTTCGCTGAAACAGCCAATGTCTTAGTTATCCCAGAACAGTTTTGTAAGGGTTTTGCTAGCCAATGTCAGTACGAACCCTAGAGGGAAGCGAACTGACGCCGATGTAGTCCCGTGATAGGTATTTGGTGGTAGAGACCGGTTCTAGTTTAAACACTTTCTATGAATAAGACCTATCACTTTTACATGGGTTTGTCATTGGAGGGGGTCAATTGACACCATTTGACCAGTCACATGAACATACTTAGTGTCAGTTACTAAAATGTAGTATTATTTCAATAAAACAAGTCCTTGAATTAAATTCAAGAACCAAATTTTAAAAAGTACCAAAAAAATAAGTCACAGCACCGGTGAAGACTGTACTGAAATTCATTACTTTTTCTAATTTTTTGTTCTTCATAAGCCAGTTAAGGGATTGGTTCTTCTTTCACTGGTCATGAGTCCTTTCTATTTGTAATTGTTCTATTTTCACAAAACCCAGGACTAGTCTGTTGGACCAATTGACACAAATTTCCCGCAGCTTAAAAGGCCAATGTCTTCTTTGGCGCTTTTAGCAATTACTAATATTATATTTTTGAAATAACCGTGGGGCTAATGTCCACATGTCTATGGACAATCAGTTATATTACACTTTTTTTAGGTCCACCAAACCACGGGAAAAACATCACCTTTCTTATACTTCCTAATGAATGAAAGAGTGAATGGTCGGGGTGGCAGGAAATCGGTTCTTGTAGCTATCAGAATATAATGTTTCCGGCCGGAACATTTATTTTTCTTCAATGTTACTGCAAACGCATTAAAAGCTGAGGGTAAACAGTAAACCCTTAAGTGTATACTTGGGCCTGGCCAGGCATTTTTCGAGTTGCTTCCAGTTTTTTTTTTTCATATAATTATAAAATATATTAGAACGAAACATTATGCATTCCTCAATCAATGTGTGTTTTACAATAAAATGAGAAAAAAGTGTAAATTTAAACACCGTGGGCGTGGCAATTGGCCAAATGAAAATTTTGTGCATATTGTATCCACCTGGACCTGCCCAGGTCCTGCCCTATTATATATGAACTGTAGTTAGTAACATCAAAACGAAATGTATCCATAAGCATACGCTACACATAACAATTCTTTCTGTACTTTTTTTGAAGAATTATTCTATTTGACAGCAAAATGTTCTTGCTATAGCCATACAACTCCATACATATACAAGTAGTCCCAGCCAGGCTCAGGGGTTCTATAGTGTAAGTTTTTTTATAGCCACAAAAAACTCCATTTAAAATAAAAGTGGTTCCCGCCAGGTCCAGTTGGCAGTTTGTGCCACACAAATTAGGTGTCTACTTAAAAATTTAGAGAAAACCACAAATTTCTTTAGGCTGGATAAACTCACATTGAAAAGAATAGCATTCACGCTTCAATAGAAAAACAAAAAAAAAAAAAAAAAAAAAACACTGCTGGTATAGAGATTCCTCGAGATTGGGAAAATTTAATGCGTTTGGTGCCGAGAAAACCTCCTATAAAAGTAAAAGAATTGGAACGAACAAGTTCAATGTCTGCGAATTAAATGGATGCAGTATAAAACAAACACTCAAAATATTTTATATAAATATTCATTTGAGGTCGAGTTTTATATTTTTGAAATAACCGGAAATCGCAGCAAACACGACAGGGTAATCTTCTCAACCTTTTACGACTCAACAGCGAACCTTGAAGTACACAAAAATTAAATGATTTACCCAAAATTTCACCAAGTTCAGTTATAATTAACTATCAGTTATAGCTGTCAAAACATATTGTTAACTGGAAGAAAGTTTTAACTGAACTTGGTATTAGCATTAGCAATACTAATCGATCATATTGCAATCATTTTATTGAACCAATGTGTAACTGCAAATGTCAATATCATGGAAGAAAAACTTAATTTACCAAGTTTTAAACGCAGGTTGTTTTATTTTTTTATTTTACTACATTCCCAAAAATTACTTTGATAATAAATTTCCAAGTGCCCGTGCATAAAAAACTGAACTGGCAAGTTGCTTTGTCTTGTATTTCTTACAAAAACAACAAAGCAATTTATTTTTTCTTAACCCGCTTACAACTACAATTAATGTTGAGAAAATTCCAACCAATTGTAGTGTGGAATGTAATGTTTTTTTTTTTTCTTAATATCTGAATTTTTCAGAAAGGCAAGTTCAATGTGGTCTTCACTAAAACCATATTATATTTCTAGGCCAAAGTGGATAAGTAAAACTTCTTCTCAGCTGTTATCAAAATTGTTTTCTTAAAAAATCTTGAGTAGTAATTTCCAAAAAGGGAATATTTTGACATGTGCCCTTTAAGCACCAATCCACAGACTTACCCTCGTATTCATAAACGATTATTAAATTTAACTAACGTTTATTCAGTAATATTTTGACTTGTGCCCCTTTAGCACCAATCAGCAGATTTACCTTCGTATTCATAAACGATTATTAAATTTATCAAACGTTTATTCAGTAAAATTTTCATAGAAAAGTTGTTTATAAAATCAAAAATATTTTTATGAATGCGACAGTTAATATTTTAAATATCATAAATTTAAATTATTCGGTATATACGCTAATCATCTTATTTTATTAGATTCTTCAAAAAAAAAAAAAAAAAAAAAAAAAAAATTAATTATACACAAGTGCATTGCAAAGAGAAATAATTTAATGCACAATTAAATTCTTTTTAATTCCCACTTTCCCGAGAGATTAAAACGCTATTCCTGAGAGTAACCAAAAGAATAAAAATATAACTATTTCTCAAACAATTCTCAACCTGTCACCAAAAAAGTTAAACTCAATTGAATTGAAATTTTTTTTAAAACCTTCCCAAGCCAGCCGCGTAGGAATGTAAACAATGAAATCAGAACACTCATTACCCAACACAATCATGAAAAACTTAAATATTCTACTTAAGCTCTTTCTTTAACAGGCAATTAGTAGCATTTTTAGAGAGATAATAATGAATACTGATAGCAAAAATAATATTAAGTTTTGGAATGAAAATATAGCAATTAAGTTAAAAATAATTAAAAGTAGTATAACAAAAAAGTACTAAAAAAAAATTATTGCATTTTGAACTAAAGCAATATTTCTAGTAATCCATATTTATTCAGGAGCTAATACAAGAAAAATCGATCCTAAAAAGGGGAATCTAAAGAATTTTATTAAGGCTGCCACTTACGTAATTTGTTTTTGTTACGCATTATTTAACTTACATTACAACAATATTGGAAGGTAAACAGTATTAAAAAGGTTTTTAAATTACACTTAAGTAAATTAATAGCTCTAGAGTTTTTTAAATAAATTTTCGTTCGGTGGAACAGGCATAACATAATTTTGGTTGACGGAAGGTGTATAAAGGCTAAGATGTAATTAATGGTGTTTTTTTTTCTGACAATAATGTTTCATGTATGTTACCATTCCTGCGGGGTCTTGTTCTATTCTAAAAAAATAACCAAAAATGTGAGAAGTTGTCGTTTTCATTTTTAAATATGTTGCAAAAATAAATGGCAAATTTGTTCCATTTCTTACCGCCAGTTAAAATTGGGTGAGATAATACCCTTTTTGCATCTGCGCTCCGTTCTTTTTATGCAAGCAAGTATTTTTTTATAAACTTTTTCTTGTGTTTGCGTACAATTTGTGTTGTTTTGTGATTTTTTGTTACATTGTGATGGATATAAAAACTTTTTATTTTTCTTTTGTTTTACTTTTATTTAAAAATTATTTTTGTTGGCGCAAAATTGTTTACAACAGCTGACTTTAATTATGGAAAATCAGTGTTGTTAACGCATATTAAGTACAAATTTTGAATTCAATATTTAATACGCTAAATACATATTAGTGTTAAGTGTAAAACGTAGCTCTTATTTTGTTCCATCTTAGAAAAATGTATCACTTTGTAAGGGTGCGTGTAACCTGTTAAATATATTACACAAAAATAATGCATTATTATTTTTTAGAAAAGAAAACACCATAAGCCTTTACACACGTTTTGCCTACTTAAAAATGCAAAATCTTGCCTTTTTTCTTGAGCAAGAAGATTATAAGGAGTGGTCCTACAAAAACTAACGATGTTAGTTGTAAATAAAACAAAAAGTTCAATATGTTCGACCTTTTGTTGTAATTTTAATGTGAATAATTAGTGGAGCTCAAGGTCAGTTATTTTTTTAATTTTTTTATTTATTTAAAAAATGTTTCCAATATTTCGAGATCCACTGGATCTCATCTTCAGGGTAAAGAGGAACAATAATTAAAAACACGTCTCACACGGTTTTACAGTACAGTTTTAAATGTAAAAACCTTTTTTTTTAAATTAAAAAAAAGGTTTCAGATAATTTTTTTAATATTTTTTATAATTAAAGAAGGTTCTATAGCAATTGTGTGTAAAACAAAGTATCGGTCAAATTCTCGCCGCGGCTTTGGTGGCAAACCTCTACCCGATTTTCCATACTTTCAATGACTCCGCGACATAATTGAGGTTCAAAGTCATTAATGTGCCAAATTATCTCATCCTTTAGATCTTGAATTGTTCTTGGCTTATTGACGTACACTTATTCTTTTAAATATCCCCAAAGATAGAAATCCAACCCCTCGACATGAGATAACATGGCCATTGAATTTATCGCACAAAAAGGGCATTGTTTCATTGGCTGTGTGGCAAGTGGCACCATCATGTAAGAACCACATATCGTCCAGTTCCATATCCTCAATTTCTGGCATCAGTGATGTTCGTGTATTTTCAATTGCTTGGCACGACGGGGAATCGTGTTTGACGACTGTTCTGCCAAACTATCGTGAACAACATCAATGCTTTCCGCAGAACGAATTCGCCGAGCATGCTCAGGTTTTTCACATTTTCTGCGGACCCGGTTTGCTAAAATTTGCACACAATTCTGCCGATTGTGGACACATTTGGTCGATTATGCTGACCAACAAAATCACGATGTGCACAATCTTATCCCGCTGCTCAATTGTATACCTCTCCATGGTTGAATTTGTCAAACACTGAAACAAAGAAATATCAAATTAAGTTGGGCAAAAAACTTGACGTTAAAGTGTGACTCATATTTAACATCGTGCATTATGGTTGGACCACTCTTATCTACTACATAACTGTAGACTATTGTGGAAAAACCAAATTAGGAGTATAATGAACAAAGCTTAACAAAGCCATTTGTACCCGAGCAATATTAACAAAATGGGTTATAAGTCCAAAAAAGTCTCGCATACTTCAACAAATAATTAACTTACCCTTTAGTAGATTATGACAATAGGTATTTTTGGGGTAATGTGTGGTATTTTATAGATTTTATATATTTTATAGATTTATAGATCGTGATGACATAAGGTGTGATATGCCCTCTATTCCCTTTTCATCTGGATTAGACGGACACACACCGAGGCAAATCAAGTCACTTCCAATTGACGTTTTATGTCAGATTCTGAACAGTTATGAGGCCTGCTATATAACTGCTCTTGATGTTAGTAAGGCCTTTGACTCGGAAATCGTGGGGCCTTCCAAATATGTTATATAAAATATTTACATTCTCTGGGAACGTTATGATCGTCTGCTTACGGGGGATTGAAAGGATAAGTAGCGGTATGTTAGGAGACGGTTGAGTCTTCCAGACCAGGCACTAGGGTAGGTCGATTAAGCAATCAATATTGTGCCATCGATAGCTTTTGGCATAAGGAAAGAAAACTCCACTGCGACATATCAAAAAAACCGTTTTCGAGGCGTCCAAAAAATCGTCTAGGAACCAAGAAAAAACATTTTTTTTCGAAAAAACGATAAAATTTCAAATTGAAATCGCCAATTTTTTTTAACATATGTTCCTACTAAAAAACCTTTAAAATTAACGCGTAAAATAAATAAATTATCCGACAAAAACTCGTCTTAAACCTCAAGAAAATTTTTTTTTAAAAAACTGATATCGCCATCGATTGTAGCGTACAATTTCAATTTGGAAAGGTAATATTTTAAAAAAATAAAATTAGCCGATTGTTTTTTTATTATCTCTTAAAAAACCTTTAAAATAAAAGTTGAGAAAAAGTCAAAAAATTTAAATTCGATGATTTTTTTGATAAGTCGTAGTGGGATTTTTTTTCCTCATGCCAAAAGCTATCGAAAAATCGATGTCACAATATCGACAAATTGTTGATCTTACAAATTGGCCCGCTCTACCAGGCACCTCTCTTAAGACTATAGCGATTACTAAAGTTACAGTTACCCCTTGAGACTGGTATTTTTTACAGTGGACACTTTCGTGTATGTTTCAATATTGTGGAAATTACAAATGGAATGATAAACTTAAATCTTTTCTTAACAAGGTTTCGTTCAAATGTGCTACTTTCCCATTTCATTCTATTGATAAACTGAAATTTATTGTTGAAGGGATAAGCTATTCCTATGCGCATTTCACTGGTTGCTTAGGCCAGATCGTCAGGAAACTTCATCCAAAGATTTTAGAAAAACTAAAGATATTACACATATAAAACTGTTAAGCGAATAAGAATTATAAGCCACAGTTCTACTAGTTACAATATCAAAGCTTAAACAAAAACAACAACAATAAACAGTGAGTTTATCTTTTCTTACAGTCCCGCTTTTTTTCCTAAGGGGAAGGAGTTATAAAAAGGTATGCTTTGTTTTTCTGAAAGTTTAAATTCAGATCTTATCCTGCTTTTTATAAAAAAAAAACCAATGATTTTCTGCCAACAAATACATTTCATGATTTATTTAATATTTATACAGAAAGTGTAATAACATTCCAACAACTAAACATTGCTAAACAAATAGCATTTGAACAAAAAATATGATTTTCTATTAACAACACACATGCATGTCTTTAAGTCTTATATTAAACAAAACAGTTTGCCATAATTTAAATACTTTAGTGAGCTCTTTTTTGTTTTGTTTAACATAAATATATTTGTTGCTACAAATAAAAAAACAAGCTTAAATAAAAACACCCAGTTGTTCTTTTTTTATGAATATTCCATCCTTTTATTTAATATACCTGGGCTAAAGTAATCAAAATTGTTTTAAATACTTTTTCACAAAAAAAAAAAAAAAAAAAAAAAAAAAAAAAAAAAAAAACCAAGTTAAGACTTTTTGACACCCATGACTTTTAAGTACTGAAACAAAAAGTATGGGTTTGTTTTACTGTGTTGCTTATTGTTTTATTATTCCTACTGTTTTTATTCAACCAATTTTTTTTGTTGCTTAATATTGTCGTTTGTTAGTGTTCTTGGAGTTGGAGGTATTTTAATGTTTTTTGTAGTTATTATGAAACATAAATTTTAATAAACAAAAAATTAAGTAGCAACCTGCCTTCCAACCTTTCTTCAAATTATTAAAGCACTTTGTGAAAAAAAAATCCGAGCAACCTTTTTTCTGTCAATACAGTGGGTGGCAAAGAAAAGGCTTATATCTGGATTTCTAGTAAAACTAAAAATATTAAAAAATGAAATGAATATGAATGTTTTTTTTTTTAAATAAAATTATAAAATTACAAAAAATTTTTATTAATCGATTAATCATAATTTTGATTAATTGAGATCTTTGAAAAGTTTAATAAAATTTTTATTTTCAAAGATTTTTCAGAACACTTTTTAAATCTTTTAGAAGGATCTTATTCAAGGTCGAACTTTAATTTTGTAAATAAAAGGCTTTTTAATTTTGAGTTTTAATTTTAATATTACGTTTTATTTAATTCTAAGTCCACAAGTTTTTCGATTTTGATAATTTATTTTTTAATTGTTTGTTTGGTTTTGTCTTTTTTTTGATTAGGTTTTTATGTTTTAGCACAAGAGAGTCAGAATGTTGTTTTTACTGATTTTCTTTTTAATGTTTGCAGTTTAACAATCAAAACTAGAGTGAGTTTTAATGATTTAAAAAATGATCTTGCGAGTTAAATTTAGTACAAGAAAAATAATGCAATGACAAAATGTGAAATATATAAATAAAAATTTAAGGACCGTTTATATTTTACAGGGTGTTTTGTTTAACCCATTAACGCCCTCTGTACTATAAATAGTACACCACTTGAAAATTACGTAAAAATCGCCTCATGCGATTTTTTACCCTGGCAACGTTTTTAATCTGTCAGTAAGAGTATATGAAATATGAATGAAGCGAATTATTATCAAAGCAATCAAATAATAGTACGGGTAATCCCCGTTTTGTTCAAGCGTTATTTTTTAGTGTTGGCGTGTTAGTGCTTATTTAGTTTATTTTATAAAATTTGCCTTTGCAAAATGCCAAAATGGAATTTTTTAACATATAACACCATAAGTTATTAAAAAAATCACGTAATAGTTAAAGTAATCTTAAGTTGTTCGTGCTGTAATATAAAAAGTGTTGCTGTACTAAATTTAGTACACTGGTCGCTTGAGGTAAGAAAATTTAGTGCAGTGAAACTTTTTTTGTTCTTTCCAGTTAAAGTTTTTTTCGTTTTTTTTTTTCAATTAGATACTTTTTATTAAAATTTTTTTTAATTAGAGACTTTGAAAATATTTGAGCTTCTTCTTGACGATGAAGTGCTTGAGCTTATTGCATCAGAAAGCACAATATATGCCGGACAAAACAATAGACACGACAATATTTTTACCAAAGAGGAACTCCGTAAATTCTTGGGCATACTTATATTCACCGGATATCATAAACTACCCAGTGAAAGGTCATATTGGAGTGTAGATGAAGATCTAGGTGTGTGGCATTGGTTTCTGATTGCATGTCACGAAACAGATTCTTGGAAATTAAAAGAAACCCGCATTTTGCAGATAACTCTATGGCATCGAGCTCTACTGATGAGATGTTCAAAATACGTCCACTTTGTAATATTTTACAAGACAAGTTTTGTCAATTCGGAATGTTACATGAGAACTTATCGATTGATGAATCCATGGTTAAGTACTTTGGTCACCATTCAGCCAAACAATTTATAATGAGTAAACCTGTGCGATACGGATATCGTAATTGGGCATTGACCAGCTTTGATGGTTATTGTTATACATTTGATATTTATTGCGGAAAAACATCTGAGGCTACCACCGATCCTCTAGGATCTCACGTTGTGAAGGGCTTACTATCAAGAGCTCCAATAAATCCAAAAGAACACGTCGTTTATTTTGATAACTTTTTTACCAACTACAACCTGCTTGTAGACCTAAAGAGCCTTGGATACAGAGCTACTGGAACCTTACGCGAAAACAGGACGAAACGATGTCCATTGATTTCATCAAAGGATATGCGTAAAAAGTCTAGAGGTGAATACGACCATAGGTTTGATAAGACAAATTAAATTCTAATGGTTAGGTGGAAAGATAATAATGTTTGCACGATTGGAACTAATTTCGATACTGTAGAGCCATTAGGTAAAGTTAAAAGATGGTGTTCCACGAGAAAACAAAAAGTTGATGTAGTATACCTCACGTTTTCCAAAGTTATAATAAAAGGATGGGAGGAGTAGATCAAATGGATCAGTCTATAAGTCTGTACCGAATTGCAGTAAAAGGAAAAATGTGGTGGTGGGTCTTATTTACATACGTAGTGGACACGAGCATTTCAAACGCATGGAGATTATACTGCATTACAAATCCTGATGAACGTATGGATCAACTATCGTTTCGTAGGCATTTAGCACGCTCCTATTTGAGGGAGAAAAAAAAACAATAAAACTAGGCCATCGTCATCTAGAAGTGAAGGAGAAGAAAGATAAAACAATGGTCATAACCCCCAAAAAATACCAAGCCAACTTAGATGTATTGTATGCTCTAATCGAGTTAAAACATCATGTGAAAAGTGCCTGAAAACGCTATGTATGGAAAGAGGATGTTTTGCTAAATACCACTCCTAAGCGCCCATTGTACTAAACTTAGTACATCCTTAAAAACACAACTTTGAATTCTTTTTTGTTTGTTTTTCTTTTATAGTATGTTAATAATAGTGTTTTAACACAGAAATAAAAAGTTGAATCAGTAAAATTGTTTACGCTTTTCATTTGGGCGTTAATGGGTTAAAACAAGTCATCACTAAACAGATCTAGAATACGTTTAGGCACTTATCAATCCTCTGAAGATTGTTTTGAAGTATTTTAAATGAAAAATGACAAAATTATTAAACATATTCTTTGCTCGGCGAGTCAAAACCTCTTCTGCAAAACTAACAATATGAACTATGTAAGTTAGTAAACACAAGCCATGAACTGTCGGATACACAACAACATTCCAAATACTATTTTGATGCATTTAAAAAGGTTTTAGTTTCAGTTGAAACTTTAGTTATTAGTAATCTGAGAAAACTTAAAGGAAATTTCATTTCGAACGTGACAAGAAATGCCAAAACCACATCGACCAATAAACGTAGTTCTTTCTGCGCATTTAAATGTTGTTCGCAAAAGAAGAGCGTTCAGCTTATAAATTGCATTGATGCTGTAAATTTTTTGTAGCTTGGGGCTTGTAGCTTGTAGTTAACAAGTGGATTTGAACGTGATTCTGAATCGATGGGTCTAAAACCATTATCAATAGACATTACAAATATTAGAACATGTACATAATGCTCTAATTCGAGCACCCTACACTAAGTGTTTGCTAAAAATGCAGATAAAACAGTTCACATTTGATAACTTGAAAGTGATATAAATATAAATATAAATTCCAATTAACAATTTTAATTACGTTTTTGATTTGATTAAAATAATATTCCCTTAGACTTTTCTTTTGTCACGAAGTGTAGAATATAAAGGAAACAAGAAACTTATAAAGCAACAGAGCACATAAATGTTTAGGAGTGTATGTTATATTTGTGTAAAATAGTGGAAAACTGTTTTGGCTATAAAATATAAGAAAAATTACTTTTGACACACCTTTTTGCTTTAGCTTAGTATTTTTTTTTTCATATTCATTTCATTAATATTTTCTTTTTTACATTCGTTTTTTTTTCGTTAATAACACTATGGAACATTTTTTGGATTATTGTCTGGGGGGTGAGAAATTCCAAGTCAGGGTGATGGTTCTAGGTCAGTATAGTAAAACCCTCAAAGGGTTTGGCGTTCGTATGTGTCAGTTTATTTTTATGACATTTTAAATTTTTTCCTTATCTTGATGTTTTTTTGTTTAACATAACTCGAGAACCACTTGTCCGATTTTGCTAAAACAAACTCAAAAAAATTTAGAATTACAATTTCTTTAATCCGTTCATATAACGTTTTTCTTTATAATCAACAGTTTTGCCGGTAAAAATAAATTTGTGGAGAAAAAAAAATATTTTTTTGCCTAAAAATTAAAATTTATTTTAATAAATATTGCCTATTTTTAGGCAAACAAATATTTTTTTTTCTCCACAAATTTATTTTTACCGGCAAAACTGTTGATTATAAAGAAAAACGTTATATGAACGGATTAAAGAAATTGTAATTCTAAATTTTTTTGAGTTTGTTTTAGCAAAATCGGACAAGTGGTTCTCGAGTTATGTTAAACAAAAAAACATCAAGATAAGGAAAAAATTTAAAATGTCATAAAAATAAACTGACACATACGAACGCCAAACCCTTTGAGGGTTTTACTATACTGACCTAGTACCATCACCCTGACTTGGAATTTCTCACCCCCCAGATTGGCTGTTGTACTGTGTAATAAGTGTAACACCTTTAATAACTACAACATCTAGTTATTAAAAAATACACACCAGCAATTTAAGTTAAGGACAACCCCATTCATTAAACACTGGCACATACACAATAGTACAACAATATAAGAGCTTTTTATACTCTTATACTCGTATTTATACACCTGTACTTTGTAGGTTAAATAAACATTAGTATAAAGTGTGTACTTTTGTGTTACGTACAATATTGCACAAGAAAATACATATGTACGAAAATGTGTAACTGCACACGGGTGTTTGCTAATATTTAGTCTTCATTTAAAGTATAATTTTTCCTTTTTCCAAATTTCCACAGGCAGCAGGTGAAATTGAAAATTTCTGCCTTTTCTTAAGATGTGTGTGTCATTAAAAAAATAATATTTTTAACGTGCATTGCTTGTTCTTAACTTATGAAACGCTTATTTTCTTCAAACTTTCTTAATAAAAAATTAACATGTCTTTAAATAAAATAAAATAAAATAAAATAAAATAAGCAAAAATTAACGTTAAATGCTTAATGAGAATTAGTTTTTTTCTTTTCGTTTGATATATTTTTTCAAGGCAACCAAACAGCTTTGTTGCCAGGTAAAATTATTTTTGTTATTAAAATAACACCATTAATTTGATTAATGAAATTGGGATATGTTTAGAAATGTTCTCTTTTTTATTGGGATTGATTTAGTTAATATAAAAAAGCAATTCATGAAAAAAGAAATATTGCAGTATAAAATTAATGGAAATTTTTGGTTAAATTTTTATTAAAAATTCACGAGGAGAAAAAATGTTTAAGAATATCCCATTTTTCTCTACAACCCAAAAAAATTTCCCTACGTTAAAAATTTATTGTTTTTAGCAACAGTTAAACAAATACATATTTTGTTAACATTTTGTAAATATTATAATTAAAGTATTTATTAATAACAAAAAAAAAACCGAAATAAATACGTAAATGCCATACACGCACATATAAAAATTTAATATCAAAAATAACACTGTGTGACAAGTTTAAATTTTTTCTTTTTGGCAGAAACGCCTCTATATTTACTTTAATCTAGAGCAGGGGCCCGAAAAAGTACTACACCGTGCTTTTTTTCTCACAATAACATTCGCTCTCACTTTGCAAAAAACAAACAAGAAGGTTCTGTTGACGATTGATTTAGAATTCCACTGCGAGAAATGTTTAAAGAAGAATGGGAATTTAATTTCTTAATGAAATTATAGTTTTTTTTTTTATTTTTCTTAAAGAATCGTTTAAGTTTTAAGAACGAAAGTAATTTATTTCTGAATTTATTTTGTTTCAATAGATTAACACGTTTTAATGATATTAAAAATTTTTTTTTTATTTTTCTTGAAGAATGTGATTTATTTAATTTTAATGATTTTTTTGTTTCCTATTTTATACTAAACATACGCTTATGTTTTGAGTTTAACATTAGCAGCCAGATTGATTTTAAAAACAAGAAATTAACACAAAAATTTCTTTAAGTGCTTCTGAGAGGGAGAGTTATTATTCTCTCACATTAAACCAAATGTCTGCATGTATGTGTTGCCGGGCTCTGATCTAGAGATAAAATATAATCAAACTTCATATTTGATTTTCGTTTCCTCATCTTTTGTCTCTTTTAAAGATCTTAATAATTTTCTAGAATACTTATTGAAAATTAATTTTTTTTTAATACAAGTATCTAATTATTTTAGCAAACTAGGTACCAAATAAAAAGGAAGGCTCTTGACAATTTTAAAAAATATTTTCTTCAGTTCCCTTAAACTAAAATATAAAAAAAATTCCTTTTAAAAATATATCCTTCCTTATTCTTAAAAGTATTAATTATAAATTTTTTAAAAATTTGAAATTGTATTTTTATATTTCTCTTAATTCAGAAGGTGTGGTTGTTTTTTTACAAATTAATTTCTATGTAGAAATTTCATTTATTAGATATTCGCTTTTTATATTCGCATATATCTTAGCGAGTGTGAGTGCAAATTCGAATAAAAAAATAAGAGAATAGTTTGCAAATGCGAATATTCGTAGCTCCTTAATTATATATTTGGGGCGCCATGAATATTTGGGTACACGATTTTGGCAATTGTTGAAGATTGCCAGGCTGTTAGGACTCATAGTGAAGGGGTTCTGTTGAAAAAGACTTAATTTGTACTTAAATGCTATTTAATATGAAAAATTTAAATTTTTAAAGGAAAATAAGACGGATATTTATTATATATAAAAATTTCCTTTTCTCCCTACGCTTAATATTTTCCGAAAAAATTCCTACAAAAAGGGAAAATTCGCCACTGTTGGCATCACTGGCTCCAAGTAGAGGTATTTTATAGATAGTTTGATGAAATTTGGGACACATGTTTTAGGCCCTTATTGTGTAAAACGTAACGCAACGCCAAAAACTACATTAAAAGCAAAAACAAAGTTAAAAAAAATTTTATAATTTTCTTTTGGCTTTCTACAGAAATTCATATGGCGTTTTAAAGATATGCAGCGTTTGATATTAAAAAAATTCCTTATGGATTTCTGCGTTGTGTTTTACACAATTAGTGCCTTAATTTTCACAAGAAGCAAGCCTGTTGGAATTAAAATTGATTCACAATTTTACATAGCCCCTCTATAAACTTCTTTCCGAAATAGAATTTGTTTGGCCCACAAACAAATTTATTGTGTTTGTATTAGGATTATATTGAATCCAAAAATATTTTATTGCAACCTTTATCATCTTCAGACAAAACAGATTCATAACCGATCATATATTTGTATTACGGTTACTTTACTAAAAATGCTTTGAATTTAAAAGAGATTTGCATATGCTTATATGAGGAGGTCCATAACAAAACGCAATAATTACATTTTTGAAGTTTTTTGATTTTTAGATTGAATCCTATTCTACACATTGAAATCTATATTACCTCTATTTTAAAGTATTCCAAAACTCAAAAACTGCACTGCAATTCAATATCAAATATAATGGTTCAGAGCAACATGCAATAATTATACATCTTTGCAATAAATCGCTACAAGAAATTTTAAAAAAGTCAACATTATAAATAAATTGTGCTTTGGTGGTAGCTCTTAGATAACTGTAAAACGTAACGAAGTTTTGTTTAGTTAATACCTTTCGCTTTTGTTAAGTTAATTAAAGCCCTTATGACACTACATTTGTAATGCATTGTTCAAGTTTTGGTGAACAGTACAAATATAATGTAATACAAAAATTTACCAAGTGCAAAGAGTTCGCTGTATTAAGATAAATGGCAAACTGTCAAAAATTTTACTAAAGTTATCGATAAAAAATGAAGTTATGTCAAAAAAAATGTAAAATTGTTTAACTTAAAATTGACATTTCAAGCTTGAAATATTAAAAGTGTTGCTGAATCAGCGGTTTATGGGCAAATTCAGCGATTTACCGCTTTTCATTTTTAGGTTTCTCATAAACAAAAAGTTGGCAACATTTAATAAAATAAACAAAACAGGGATGGCTAAGTTGTTTCAATTGTACTTTTTTGTTGATACTTTTTAAACTAAGATTTATAATACCTTTTTGTGGTGTTTTTTATGAACATAAATAAAATTAATTTCAACTAAAAAAAATCTTTTAGTAAAATTAGGGTAAATTTTAAACAATTTTAAACATTCTTAACGCCATCCCTGAAACAAAACCATAACAAGAGAAAAAAAAAAAACTAAAAACTTTGTTTACATTTTTTATAGTTCGCTCTTTCTAACATTTACTGTTTCTTTCTATCAATTCTATATCAATTAATGAATAAAAATGTAGTGTCATAAGGGCTTAAGGAGGTTCATAACAAAACGCAATAATAACATGAATAAATACTATGATTCGGACCAAAACGCAATAATTCCAAATTTGCTATTTAAATAACTTTAAAAAAATTGTCAGATAAAATAATAAATTTATAATTAATATTATTTTTTGTAGACAATAATACCTCAATAATTGTATTTTAAAAAAAATTATGTGCTACTTACTTCAATTAAATTTTGTCGTTTATCCAAAAAAATGTTATGGTGTAATTATTGCGTTTTGTTATGGAACTCCTCACATATTTTAAAGTATAAGGGCCATAATTTCCTGACACAGATGTAGACGAATTGATTCACACATGCTTGACATGTAAAAGTATTGAACTATAAATTCTCCATATTTTATTTTAATGTACCTTTTTTATATCATCATATTTATTTATTGAATTATTATAAATTACAAAATATAGATATAAAATTTAAGTAAAAAATTGTATCTTTTGTTTTAATAAAACACTTGCTAAAAATAACCCAAACCAACAAGTTGTCTGCCACTTTAAAGTACAGGTCAATAACCAAAAGATGTTAAATATATTTAGTGTGTGTCAGTTTTGTTCAAAACAAGAGGCTTTTGAGCAATATTTTTTGTTTATGCATTTTTTGGAAACAAATTTCAATGACCTACATAAATATGTATATGTATGTGTTATATATATGTATGTGAGTATAAGTAAAAAGGATGTATGTATATGCACATACTTTATATACGTAAACACACATATTTGAATGTTTACAACACTCCAATTCTTAAATTTAAATATTTTTAAAATTCGCCAAAAGCTGTAAACTAGTAACACTTAACGTACTTTAGACGTTTTTTTTAAACAACATGTGTTATTATATGCCAGAGTACGTGTTCCCAATA
The DNA here is from genome assembly GCA_963931875.1 of Pollenia griseotomentosa. Lineage (NCBI taxonomy): Eukaryota > Metazoa > Arthropoda > Insecta > Diptera > Polleniidae > Pollenia > Pollenia griseotomentosa. Next base: position 182,077,401 of record OZ007561.1, read on the forward strand.
AACATAATGACAAAAGTTTTAAAAATGTTTAAAACTTTAATAGACAGTTAAATTCAATTCAGTTAATATAATGGATTCCATTTTATTTATCAATTAGGAAAGTGCAAAAAAAAAACTAAAAACTTTGGCAATGAAAATACCCAAAAAAAAACAAAAAATTAAAACCTACTTATAATCATAAAGGGTGTCTTAAATGAACGCAAGGTTTGAACTAAAAAGAAAACACAGTTTTTAGTCTGTTTTTTAGCATTGCCAACACTTTACTACACAAATGGCGGAAAATTCAAATCTTGTATTGGTTTTTGGACACCAAAAAATTATAATTTTTATAAAGTCTATAGTATATTTGAAACAGAACTGGAAACATATTTGTATGGTATGTTTAGAAAAAATTTTAAATTTTAATATTAAGGGCCAATTTCACCAATTTTAGTTAAAACTTAATACTACTTTAACTTCCAAAGATAATTATAACTTAACTTGGTAAAATTGGCCATTAGTAGTGGATCAAATTTGTAAAGGTTTGAAAGCAGTTGCGAAAAAAATTTTGTTTTGGATTTAATTTTTTATTCATCGAGGAAAAATTGGGTACAATAATAAAAAAAAACCAATTTTTGCAAAATTTTCAAATTCAAATTTTTAATCACGTATAACGGAAATGGTTAGTTAAAAAGAATAGCAAAAGCATTTACAAATGTAACATGCCCGAGGTTTTCTACTATAAAAACCTAATAGTGCGGCTCCAGTATCTATCATGGAAACATGAACTTGAATACTCCTCTGCTTTTCAAAAGTTAAGTTTTGTGTCAATCTTTTCAGCCGGTTAGGATGACAGATTTATTTACAGTGAACAGTGTACCATTGTTAGTAACAAAAAAAAAAAAAAAAAAAAAAATAATTGTGTTACAGCCGAAGTTAGGCCAATTTCTGATTTGTCAACTTCTCAGCTCACATATAAATCTGTATGCCTATCAAAACTTTTTTTTTTATAATATACGGTCACAAACTTACATGTTAATTGCTGATGTTAATAGATACACTGATAGAAAAGGCATCATAACGCTGATATATTTTGACATCAGTACTATGACAAGTGCCTTCGTTTTGGACCCCATGCCACTTGTTATCATTGTGATGTCAGTCTTTACATCACTTGGCCATATTGTCATCTGGTGAAATTATGTCATCAATGGAATGACACATCATCATCACAGAAATGACGAATCTGATTCAGTTTAATAAAAAATGTAATCAGTGCGATGACTCAGTAACATCGGAGAAAGGACTCATTAGGCTCAATTTAATGAAAAACTGTTATTAATTGTGCTTATTTGTTACACACTATTCTGGTGTAGGTATAAAAAATTAATACAAGTTGAGAAAATCATTTTTTTTTTTTTTTACATTTTTTCTTTAACATTTTTAAAGCTATAATCACAAGATGGTCATAGAAAAAAGTTTGTTTTTTGCCAAGTTCTTTTTAAATATAAATATTTAAATAAAAATATTTATATTGAATGATCTTCTGAGTACACATTTAAAATACATTTGAGAATAAATTGAGAAAATATATTTAACATTAAAAAAACTCGATATTAAGTTGAGCTAATAAATTTCTTAAATAAGAATAAAAAAAGGAATTTTGTACATCATTGAAAAAAATATAAGGAATAAAAATCGTATATTTGAAAATAACATTTTAAAAATATTATTTCTAAAGCACTTTTTTGTCGGTTGCAAATATCTCCCATACCACCGCATCAAATTTAATGAATGATATCTCATTTTAAAGCTTATTTCTAACACTAATGACGAAAAATAATTAGAAATTGAAAAATTTATATTTTCATTGATAAAAATTATATTTTATATAGAACTGCATGATAATACTGTTGTCATTATGATTATATGTTTTTGTTCAAATGTGGTAAAACAGGGTCGCTTAATAGTAATGCAGTTCTATGTTACAAAAATGACAACTAACGGTGCGAAATATTCGCACGGGTCATCTAGTAACATTTTAAAAACAAACGCAGTTTATTGGATAAGAAATTTATAACTTTTAAATAATTGTTAAATAATTATCATCACGGAACTGCACAGCAGATCAACCGCTTAAATGGACAGACAGGAAAATCCTTTGAACTAAAAAATATTGTTCAGCAGTTGTTTATGCTACTTAGGCTTTTGACAAGGTTTAACATAAAGGTCTGGCATTTTAAATAACAAATTACTAAAGAATTATTTATCAGGCCGTTTATTTAGAGTACGTGAAATTAATATGTGACAAGAGAATATAAGAAAAAAGCTGTTGTTTCACAGGGAAGTGTTCTTCGGGAAAAACTGCCCATTTTCTCATTTGCGGTTGATCCGGCTATTCTTAGTTCTCATGTGAACCCACAGGTGGCTTCTGTACAACTTTAATTATTTTAGTCAAATGTAAATTTAATAGAAAATTGCCGAATTCTAGTAAACGAATTAAAAAGTAAACACACTTCGTTTACACTCATGAGAGGCAATTGTCCACCTCTCGTACTTAGTAAGATTACAATACCCGAGCCTGATTTTGTTACATACCTTGGTATAAATTTTTATAGACGGCTGACTTGGCATCGACACATAAAAATAAAAAATATTAACTTGAAGGTAACATCCTCTAGACTTCACTTGGAAATTAGTTGCAAATCTAACAAACTTATGGCCGTTTTCTCATTACACGATCTTTTTCCCACCGAAAAACTGCACATTAAAGAAATTTGGTTTTCTCAATATCTCATTTGTTTCTATTCTGTCGCAAAGCTAACCAGCACTGATCTGCCAAATTTTTTTTTCCTTTAATTGCCGTACAGGTAAATTCGATCAGCTGAATGCCAACTTTTACATGCATTTTGAGTGGTGTTGCTAACTGGAAACCCAAAATCGTTAACGGAAAGTTTATCGGTCTAATAAATTTATGTTGACATTAAGTAACAGACATTAGACTTGACAAAAAAGTCATATTGTATTAAATCGATTTGGGTTATCCAGTTATACCAAATATAGCCTTTCCAGTATCTAGTTTATACAAAGGCAGGAATCTTAAATTCCTAGAGCCATGACCTTAAGCACAATGCTCTATGAGAAATAAGAACATCCATATAGACTTATAGATCCTACTGATCATAGAAGAATTTCAAAAAGTATGTACAAAATATATTATTTTACTGGAAAACCGCCCAAAACTTTTCCCTGTTTGTCATCTTTCGAGCAATAAAGTAATACGGTTTTTATCCAACTCAACAAAAAATGAGAACATTTAATTCCTTTCGGTTTTTTTTAAACCACAAGCTTCATTGTGTTCGGTTCAGCTCATTAATGTTCGTTCGTTTCTTTTGTGCCAAACATTTTTTACAAAAACAAAATACACATACGAAAAACAACAAAAAGCCATTAAAATAATTTTACGCAAACAAAACATTTACACAAGCTGTATGTGGTCGTTGTAAAATTTTTTGTTTGTCTATATCTTTATCAATGTAAAAAAAGAAACATTATAGAACATTAAAATATAATGTTTATCTACAGTATCACTACAATTGTTCTGTTTTTTAACGAAGAACAGAACACTATATAATGTTCGTCTCTTTCTTGAAAATAGTTACAAACGATATTAAGGGTTGTGTTCGTCTACACAGACACAAAAAAGCCAAACGATAAATAATGTTATGTTTATTTTCGAACACTGTTTGAGAATGGGGGTTTTTCAACTCGAGTGTTTGCTGGGTTTCTTTTAAAAAATTTTAAGTATATAGCAATTTTTCTGTATGTGTTCTACATACATAAATAAATGTGCAAGAATATTAAAACGGTAAAACTATTTTCTAAAACTTCGTTTGTTGCAAAAACTGCGGATTGAACAAAAAAAAAAAAAAAAAAAAAAAAATCCTTTTTGTGTTAGTGGATAAAAACTAAAATATTTTGGAACTTGAAAAAAAACTTTGTGACAACAACCACCACAGCTACTTTCCATACAGTTTTGTTGACGTTTTCTATTTGCTTGTAGTTTTTTTTTTTTTTTTGGACAAACTAAAATGCTTTAGCCTTTTTTTGTCAACAGCTTTGTTTAAAAAAAAATGTTTTGTAACTCATAAATATTCATGGCTTTTACTAAGTTTTGTCTTTTTGTATGTTTTGGTTATACTTCTACATTATTGGCATGTTATTTTTGAGTTTGCCTTTTTTTGACTACCTTTCTTTCTATATTTCTCCTTTTGGCAACTTCTGTCCCTGTTTAGGCATTAGACAGCAAAAATTTAAATCGGCCACAAATGGTTGCAAAGTGAAAGAAAACAAAGCTTATGGCTTTATTTGCTAAGGATTTGTTTGATTCCATAAGGTGTGAATTAGAAAAGGAAAACCCCAAAAAAATTCCAATCAAATGTTCCAAATATTTTTGTTTAAGTGGTGTTGTTGTGGTTTTCTCGCCTTTAAAAAATTGTGTTGTTGAAAGAGGCAAAAATTCCAATTGATTAATTAATCAAGAAGATTAAAAAGTTTAAACAAAGTTGAAACAGCTTTTCATAAATAATTGAAAAGTAGAATGGAACGAAAAAGAAAGATTTATGTATGAATCTTTGTACTATGGCTTTAACACTAGCAGCGCCGCCGTCCCATTTTTGTTCCATCAGTATGATTTTTATTTTTTGTTTTATATAGTCAACAAATCGAGGGGCTAATTCCGGCAGTCGCAATCGAATACTTTTTCGAAAGCAGTTTTATTTCAGTCGATACTGAACATGTCGAAATTATTTTTTTAGTATTGTGAAAACTCAAATAAATGCTTTACAACACTGAAAAAATTATTTTGATGCGTTCATTATCGATAGAAAAAATTAGAATTTGAATTAATTATTCGTTATCTTTTTTATTCGAAGATATTTAATAATATTTAAATTAATAAAAAAAAACTTCTCTTACTTTCTTAACATTTTGTTTAAAGTGGGCGTTAACACGGTGGCTGTAACTTTCGGCCTTTCTAGTGTTATGATGGGAAGGCACTCTAAATGTTTTATTTATTTATGTGTACGAAAGACTTTATATTTCTGGAAAGAATTTGATTTGTTTACAAGTGTTATGCCTTTTTTTCTCAGAGGTAAAAAAAATTAAGATTTTATTGATGAAGAAATGCCAAATTTGTTTTGAATTTATTCTACAATTTTTATTTGAATAAAAGAAAAAAAAAAATACTTAAACAAAATAAAATGTAGCAATATTTTTTAAATACTGTTAAGTATTATTTTATTTTGAATACTTTATTTCGTTTTTTACATCATTAATATTTTTTTATATTTTTCTTTTCAGGTAAGCGATACTTAATTTCTTTTAAGGACTTTGATATTTTATAAGGAATAAATGTATGTATAATATAAATTAGACTTAATATTATCTTTATAAGTAAGTTACTAGAAAGTTACAGTAAAAACTTAACAAGGCATAATTTTTATTTTAGTCCCAACCAAAGACCCTAAAATTAAAACCGAGTTTATAATTGCAGTTTTAAATGGCCAGCACTTCTGTGACAGCTGACCCAATAAAGGCAACATTTGAAAATTGCTTAAGCTTATTTTAGATATCTTTATTTAATTTCAGTCTAAAATTTTATTCAGTGATAAGGATCAATTTTGATTAAATGAATATATCAGTTAATAGCAGGGCAAGTTTTTTTATGGCATATGCCATTTTGGTTATTTCTTCAATTATTTCGTGAAAAAGCCATTTTTGGTTCAGCTTGCCAAAAAACGTATTTTTTTTTGTAGAAAGTAAAAAGTAAAAAGTGACTAAGTGTACATAAAAGAGCACTTTCAATGCATCTGCTCAAATCTATTGAAATTTCAAACAAAAGAGCTTTCTATAACTGAAAGCTTGGACTTAATTGACAGCGCTAAATTTTAAAGATGTCAGCAAAAAAGATTTTGTTGAAAATTTAAAAAAAAAGTTTTAGATCGTTATACCGGATTACAAGATTAATTAAAATAAGAAATAGTATATGTGAGTTGTCCATAAAATTCTGTAAAAGTCGCCAATTTATTTGTTTTTTAAAATGCCTTCCTAAACCATTATCAACCTTAAAGGTCGATTCACCCATGCGTTCCGAACAATATTTTTGACCGGACAATAATTTTTTTACAGAGAGTGTTCTGCAGAACGATTCACCCATCTCGGAAAATTTGTCCGGACAAACAAAGCTACTATTAACGGATCTAGCCCTTAATATTCGATTTATAGGAGGAACTACTAACATACACGTTCTATTCCCTAACAAAAATAAAGTGTGAACAAATTACGAGGGAAAAAATTTTTCACGATAAGAGGAATTTATTCCCGTGAAAATTTTTCACGTTATTATTCTCCTTTGAATTACATTTTTTTCATGGGAGCTGTTCATGATCGCAAATATGTGAAAAGCGGAAAAATTACAAGGGAAAAATTATTCACGATAGGGGTGATTAAAATTTACCATTTAAAATTTACTTACGATCAATTCCAATAGATTTTTCTATTTCCGTCCATATATTTTGTTTAAGGTAAGTATTTTTATATGAACGATTGCCCATATCCTCAATACATTCTCTTCCTGGTTTTTTTATTTCTTCAATTAGTTTCAGGGCAATATTTTCTTTAACATCCATCTTTTGTTTTATTTTTTTTTTTTAATTATTCAGCACAAAACGAAAAATGTAATATGTGGCAGCTCAATTCAACTTTTATGTACAAATTGCAAAAAAGTGGCATCTCAGTTCATTTTGTTCGGCACAAGAATTAAAATTAAACCAATTCAAGAAAAAACGTGCCGAACAAAATTTTTGCTCTCTCTCTCAAAAGTAAAACGTCAAACTCAATATAAAAAAAATTTTGTCCGGACAAAAATTTTGTTCGGAACGCATGGGTGAATCGAGCTTAAGTTACGCGCAATGTCTGGTTAATTACACTGCTTTACAAATTTTTAATTTGGAAAAATACCAAGAACGCCACATGCCTAGATAAGTTAATTGGGACCTCCTGAACACGAAAAACGCTGTAATTTTTTTTCTAAGTACCGTTTTTTAAATAACGATACTTATGTGTTTTTCGGTGTATGTTCCCACTTAAACCCTTTTGTAATTAAATAAACTATTTGGTAAAAAAAATAAAACATTCCAGATCTTTACTATAACGTAGAAAAAAAAAAAAACGAAATAAAAATGAAAAATTTTGAAAAAACGTAAAAAATAGGCAAATTTTGAAATTTGAGGTGTTATAACGCGGCCACTTCTTATCAGATAGAAATATGCAGCATATCGGCTGAAAAGGCATTCAATTACTTTTCCAACGATATGCTATTTATCTTTTCGGTTGGCGTTCTTGGTATTTTTTTGGCTGTAAACCAGAGTTATTCAATACTCCTGCAAAACTCTCTATATGGCTTGGCATTTCAATTTTAAAAAACTGTTTTAAGCCCTTATGACACTACATTTTTAATTCATTAATTGTTATAGAATTGATAGAAAGAAACAGTAAATGTTAGAAAGAGCGAACTATAAAAAATGTAAACAAAGGTTTTAGTTTTTTTTTTCTCTTCTTATGGATTTGTTTCAAAGATGGCGTTAAGAATGTTTAAAATTGTACCAACAACCTTTAAAAATTGTACTTGTTTACCCTAATTGTACTAAAAGATTTTTTTTAGTTGAAATTAATTTTATTTATGTTCATAAAAAACACCACGAAAAGGTATTATAAATCTTAGTTTAAAAAGTATCAACAAAAAAGTACAATTGAAACAACTTAGCCATCCCTGTTTTGTTTATTTAATTAAATGTTGCCAACTTTTTGTTTATGAGAAACCTTAAAACAAAAAGCAGTTAATCGCTGAATTTGCCCATAAACCGCTGACTTAGCAACACTTTTAATATTTCAAGCTTGAAATGTCAATTTTAAGTTAAACAATTTTACATTTTTTTTGACATAACTTCATTTTTTATCGATAACTTTAGTAACATTTTTGACGTTTTGCCATTTATCTTAATACAGCTTAACTCTTTGCACTTGGTAAATTTTTGTATTACATTATATTTGTACTGTTCACCAAAACTTGAACAATGCATTAAAAATTTAGGGGGGTGTGCTGGAAATCGCAAACGCAAAACGCAAGAATTTGGAGGCTGTTTTTAATACACTTTTAAATTAATTTTTATGATTTTTGTTACAAAATTCTGTTTAATAGAGAAATGTTTGTATAATATTTGTCCCAAAATTCTTTTATTACAGACAACTTACTAGTAAACGACTTTTAAAATTCTTGCGTTTTGCGTTTGCGATTTCCAGCACACCCCTGGTAGTGTCATTAGGGCTTTAATCGATTTTCTCAGAATTTTGTTTTTTTTTTTTAACTTAGCGGTGTTTGCAAGTGGACTACTCATATTTTAATGAAAGTAAGACAGATGCATTTATTGACAACCTTTCTTCATCTGAACTATAAGCGTTCAAATATGCTCCAGGTACAAGAGTGTTTTCCATTTATTTAACTGTTTTATGCGAAAACAGGAGATTATTTATTTTGGAAAATTTTAAGAAACATGCTATTGTACTGCACAACTTAATAAAAAACTTAACAAAATAAATGCTTCTTAATAACAACATACTTTTGCCATTATGTGCCATTTTTTATACTTTTTCATGCCATTTTGACAGCCATTTAAAAGTTTTTCGTGCCATTTTAAACTTGGCCTGGATATTAGAATTGCAGCATTTCGAGCTATGATTACATTCAAGCCGTTGTCGAAGCACAATTATAGCGCTTAAAATTAACAATGTTTGGTAAACTTTATAGACCGGTGGAATTATTCATATGCCTTAACAAATAACAATCAAACTTTTGATGAAAGAACGATTCTTTTAATTGGCTACCAAGGTCGTGTAATTTAATCCTGTTGGATTATTTTTTTTGGGGTTATGTAAAGGCACTTGTATGCTCCGACAAGCCATTTAAATGAGCACCTGTGTTGGGCATGCCACCAGCATGCAAAAATCTTACAGCGGCTAGTTAGATCCGCCAGCAGACTGAAGTAAAATATCAGCCCATAAAGCCGACTTTTTATGATCTCCCTTCAAGTAAATTTTGGCATTAACTAAAACCACCGCTTGATTCGGGGAGCTTACCAAAAGTCAGTCAATAACCGTGTCACCAGGTATCAGACAGCATCTCTGATCAGCCGCGATCTCAAGAGATTTGTAAATTTTGTCTTATCTTAACATTGGGTAAAAAGAACGCCTCTGCCAACGCACAGTTCCATCACATCGGTGTCTAAATCCTGGCTTTAAAGCCATCTTTACTGGAAAATCAGCTTCTATTGTACAGCAAAAATACACAGGCTATCGCTTTCATATTAACAAATAAAAAAGTATAGTCGGGGACTTTCGATCATATAGTGCCCTCTATCACATGCGAATATTGCAAAATGATTTTCATGTCAAAGAGTTTTTTTGGTGCCAAATTTTTTTTTTAGATACTGATATTTATATAAGATTTATTCATTTCAAAGTGATTTGCATGAAGTTGTCCGGCGATCCCCTTTGTACAGGTGCAACAAGAATTTCTCCGCTTAGGCGGTTCATGGTAGCAACCATTTAATGTAGAAGAGGATGAGTCGTGGTTTATCAACCATTTTGCTGCTCAAGATACTATTTAATAGTATAAAGCCTTCTTTTTGAACTTCCTTGTCGTGCGGTTAGAACTTGTACCATACCTGCAGCAGACTCTTTTTGATGTTCATGTTGTTGCAATAGTCGAACAGCTGGTAGTAGTATCATCCGGTCTGGTAGACGGCTATCTCGCCGAGGAAATTCGAGACTCTTTTGTTTCCTTTGTTGCTTCTTGGGCAGCAAAGTAAGATGCAAACTTTTTATATAAATAAACATATGAGTCAATTTCAAGCAAAACTTACACGAAGACTTTTTTTATTTCTTTCTTTTTTGAACGCCACAATGCAAAAATACACGAAAAGTCACTTATATTGGAAGGATGATTGAAATAAAGCCTTTCTCTGATGTTCAAGAACTTGTTAATTAATTATTTAGATATTTTTTTTTTTTGAAAAAACGTCATTTGTATAGCACAAAGAAATGAAAGTTTAAGTGGCGTTCAAGACATTAACAACTTTTTATTGTTTTTTAAAGAAGTTTATTTTGCAAATGTAATAAAACCGAATATAAATTAATTAAAACTTACGAAGCAATGATTTTAAACTTATATTTTTTTTAATTTAGGTGTTTGCTTCTCCAAAAATTTGCATAACGTTCAAGACATTTTGACACGTTCTTACCATTAAATTCAAAAACAGACTTAAAAACCCTTCACTTAATTGTCGTTCTTTTAATTCTTTAAATTTCGTATTTTTTTTTAAGTAAACAATTTCTTAGTCTAATGCACTTCAGTTCAACGCGACGAGTATATTAGTAATTATGAAAAAAAAATTAAAAAAGGGTGGCGTTCACGACAATGCGCGGGACAAAATTCTTTCAAATTTATAGAACGAGTATGAGAGACTAAAACAATACTGTTATCAATCAATATTGACAAAAATATTAAAAATCTGAGCCAAGGCGAATTCATGTAAGCGGTGGTGTCCATACTACAACAAGTAACAACACCAAAAACACAACAAATGTATTTTTTTGTTGCTTTCGTTGATCCATATGTCAAAATCACAAGGAACTTTTGACATTTCTCTCTCTAATTAAGAAAAAAAAGTAGCACAGTTGTGTTTTCAACGCCACCTGAAATATAAATTCGCCTTGATCTGAGCAATGTTTTTCTTCTGACATATTCTTCAATGCCTACTCTCCTGTTCTTGTTATTTTTTTTAATTCCTGTTTTTAAGTCAAAACACAGTTGAAACAGCGGGGACAGAAAAGTAGTTTGCAATTGACCCATATATATTTACGAATTATGTTATATATTTTCTAATGAATTTTCTTTTTACATAAGGGAACATCTATATGGTTGCTTGTACGATGCCGGCCATATGCCATAATTAAGACGTCTAAATTTGGTTTGTTGTGTTTTGCATACACAGAAAAAATTATCAGTAGTTTTTTTATCAACAAAAATACTTGTTTAAAAAGTATTTCAATTTAATTAATATGATAGTTGAACCCATTATTTTTTTTTTGTTAAAAGCATATTAAAAATATTAATTTGATTTAATTAATATTTCAGTTTTTTTGAAATAAAATTTAGTTAAAATATTTATTTTGTAACGAAAAATATTAATTGATTTTTTCCTTTAAAATAAAATAATTTAATCTTGTAGAATTGTTGCTGGGAATTGTCAAAACCTGAACTCTATTTTATTAAATCAATTAACACATTATTTGAAACGGCAGAGTTTTTTGATAATTTTTTTAATTAAAATTAAAAATATCATTTATTGAAAAATAATATTCACAATTTTAAATTTTTACAATTTTTAGCAATCTTTATAATCATTTTGGTATTAGGCGCAAACTGTTTGCTTGATTTTATGAATTTGGTATGGTTTTCCCGTTCCGGGAATTCCCGGGAATTTCAATTATTTTGTTTCCCGTTTTCCCGGGATTTTTCTTGCGGGATCCCGGGAAATAAAAAATGCCTCATAATTTCAGAAAATAGCTATTTATACTTTGAAATTTAGTTTTCTATTCTCTAAAAATTAACATCTGTGGATGGGTTGTGGATTAGATCAATAACAAGAAGTGAGTACATGTATTAAAATCAATATCTCCTGATGCAATAAATCTACTAAAAGCAGAATGGGCAGTGCAACAGTTGATAATTATTACATTTAGTGAAGTGAAGAGTTAATAAAGTACATTAATTCAAAATAAGATGCAGGCAGTAAAGTTTCATTGTCCATGAACAAGTCTTAAAAATAGGAGATACCTAAACATATCGCTTCTTTATTGCAACATAGTCATATCTACAAAAACAAACGATCTTGGCAAAATGCGATTAAAGTTTTCAAAATGTACCGATTTAAAGATAAATTTTGCTATAACTTCGGTTCAGTTTGAGATTTAATACGAGAAGGTATGAAGGAAAACTTTGCTAAAGTTACTTAAAATTTTGAGATATGACTATGATGCAATGAAGGAGCGATATGTTTATTAGGTGATAAACACAAATTTTCAATTTCAATTTCAATTTGTGTTGGTTTATATACCCGTGAAGTGCGGGGAAACCGAAATAAAATAACATTTTGGAAACTCGTTTAAGATACTAACTACAACATACAACTTGAAAAACACATTGTCCTAAAGATTACAAATGGACCTATTGAAATGAAAAGGTTTGTAAGAAGCAGTCCAGTTGATGCTATTTTTGCATTAACCTTGACATACATTTGACTGATATAGACGTTGCTTATAAAAAAGAAACAATTGCTTCTGATTGTGAATCCGAAGCATGCTACAACGGTGCACTTTTAACTATTTGTCCAACCTCGGTAAAAAATGAACAAAGTTTTTCGAAGACATGATAATTAGTAAACTAAATTTAGAATATATTTTTTGAAGACTTACCAAGCTTTTTGAGTGTGTCAGAAAGTTATTTCCTAAGCCGTTAAAAAATGTTATATATATATCTTTAAAATATTTTATCTATTTTATTAATTAACTTTTTGATCTCATATCTTGAGTACCTTAATTTTTATTTTGTTTTAATTATTGTTTTATGAATTAAATTGTTATGTTTATGTTATCTTTTTATCTTGTATCCAGAGCATAATAATGCTGAATAAAAGCATAAAAGGAGGGAATAAAGGCGTGAGGTGATAATAATTCAAGTTCCTATTTCAATCTTCAATTAATTTTTTTAGTATTGAACCATTTCTTTTACTTTCTTTGTAAACAAGTTCCCTTACGTTGTTTTAATTTAAGTTTTTTTCATTAATTAATAACAAAATTTACTTTGTAAAATTTATATGGAGCGGGATCCCGGGATCCCGGGAAATTTAAAAAAATTTCCCGCTTTCCCGGGAATCGAAAAAGTCCGGGAAAAAAAAACTCTAGTGATAAGAGATAATTGTTGATTTTTTCTGTGTATTTGCATACATTGTAAATACGTCCGTGCGACCAGGTTTCAAATTTAAAAGCAAGATTAATAATTAAAAGATATAATTTCATTTTGAACCTTTAATCATTAAATCTCCCAATTTAAGTAAATGAGGATATCAAATTTTAAGTATTCTAATAATATTTCCATTTATTAAGGATATTTTAAATTTATCTAAAAATCTTTTTAAATTATAAAGAAAAAGAGGATAATTTTTTACTTAAAATAATGACTTTTAGGATTTTTTTTTTTAATTTACATATTTACTTGCTTTCAAAGGAAATCTAGAACATTTTTATGAATTTTTTAATAAAAACAAAAATTTGATTAAAAAATATTTTTGCATATATGATTTTTTTTTTTTTAAATCAACCATTAACTTTAATATTTAAGACAAAATCTCATACACAAAACCGACACATTAAAAGGAACATTAATATCCTTAATATAATTTTGTACATAATAACGGTTAATATTTAAAGATCATAAGCGAGCTTTATCTTATATATTAGACTTTTTTAAATTTCCTGTTGTATAGCTAAAAAGAAAAACTCATTTCTCCTTGTTTGTATTTTTGTCCTTAATACTTGAAATATAAAATTCTTAATATATTTTTGTTGCATTTGTTTGCCAAAAGATTTTGGGGAGCAACAAAATTGATTTAATCATATATTTAAATCTCAATTTGATTTGCATGTGCTTAATTTCTTCACCTTTTTCCTTTTTTTTTTTTTTTTGCTAACTTAACATTTTTCTATGCCTGGTTTAACCTAAAAAACACCTTCATTTCATGTTGTAGGCCAAAGGAGTCAAGACATTTTATTAAATGTCTTAAATATGTAAATAAGTAAATGTCAACACGTAGTAGTGTCAAAATCAAAAGGAAGTTTTCATTTCTTTTTCTTTTGTGTTTTGTTTTTAGGAAAATTTTACAAGAAAAAGGAAGAAAATGCTAAAAGTTTAAAGGTTTAGCAGAGAAAGAACGTGCTGTTTACACGCAAAAAAAATGTATAAGAAAATTGTTGCAAAAAAAAAAAAAAAAACGACACAGAGGTACTCTAAAATGAGCCCCCACACTCATTCATAATTCTTTGCTTAATATTTAGATTTTCTTAAATGTAACAATTTTTCAAAAGGTTTCTAATTTGAAAACAGTGATTTCCGGAGAAATTTCCAGAACTTAATATAAAGATCAAAAAATTTATATTTTTTATAACCAAAATTTATTTATAGATTGATTTTATACAAAGACAGGGTAAACGTATTTCGCCTAACTATTAAATATGTATATCGTAGTAGAGTTTTTGATACATTTTGGGACCATAATTTTAGATATAAATTATTTTTGTATGGCAACATACTTAGACACATTTTTAGAATGTATTATAACGATGATTTGAAAATGCCAGATTGTGAAGCATATCCAAGAGCAGCTGGAAAATATTTACAGGGATACATGTCCTACGACCTACTCTATGGTGTATCTTATCAACTGGATGAAAAACCATGCGTTGACCAACCCAATGAGTTTATCCAGCGCAACCCACATTGAACCTACAGTTAACCATTTGAGTGCATAGTCCTTCAAGATTATACATTTGCCTCTTGTTTAGATATGCTATCCAACCTCCGCTGTTTTTCTAAAAATGCTAGTATCTGTTGAGAAGTAATATACTATATATTAATAATAGGGATAATCCGTCTCTCTAGTGGGATTTTCTGGACATACCTTTTCACGACTTTTGGTAGTTAGTCACAATCACCACGTGATTCCCCAAAGTATCCTTTCCTGAAAGGCAGAAAACCATGCTAGCAAGAAGCATACTTACGAAGCCTTTAACTTATAGTCTGTTCAGTGTCGTGCCACTGGTCGGTCGCATCTACCATCTGTGGTACCACCCAGTAAAAAATTTTTAGGTTTCTGGAAGCATGAAAGCTACATGAGCGCTGATAGATGCGCTGGCTTAAAAGCAGCAGAGAAGCGAATATCATTGAAGTGAATTTCTAATTTAATGATTGAATAACTTCGCACTATCCCTTATAAATAAGCAAGCAGGTTGTAAATGAATAATCGAAATTAGGGAATGGTAAATCGATTTCGATTCCAATCGAAAATCGATTTTCTGGTAAAAATACTCGATTTTTGAAATTCAATTTGCGTATGCGATTTTATACTGAAATCGATTATTGGGCTTTTAAAATCGATTTTTTTATTGTTATCAAAATTTTGGCAGCTTTTAATTTTAATCTTAATTAAAGCCATAAATTATGGGCATGGCATGCACAATATAGCTGGAGATTTTTTTGTGCATAGATACGTGTGTAGGTGGTATGTTTATACAGTTTTTCAAGTTGTAAGTTGTAGTTTTACGTATTTACCTATTAGTACCCTTGGTATACTTCCAACTTTAACATAGGGGCTCTTCTTCTTCAGAAATTAAAGTCACTGAACACCGAAAATCCGATTCGTAAAAATCAACATATTATAGAAACACAACAGGTGAATTAAACCATGGCATTCCTGTGGAAATACGCTAATATTCAAACAGAAAAGTGTGTGATATTTAAATCTTGTAATAAGCAGAGTGAAAAAACAAATCAAAATTACAAGAAAATATCTCTCCATCTTTCCGACATCAATGACATGTAAACGTTTGTTTTCTAAAACTAACTTAATAGTAATTCAGCAAAGAAACAGACGCCACTGATCAGGAACTATTGTCATAATCCTTTGAAAAAATATCCATATATTCTGACTTGCCATAGAAATCAATTCAGATCAAGTGATTTCGTTTTTTGTGATGCAAGAAACGAAATCACTTTCGATCGGAATTGATTTATGGGACTGTCCTGATTTACTACACAAGAACAAAATTTTAATATGTAAAATGTACATATATATAGCACTTGTTCCGCTTAAGCCCATTTCAAAACTTACACATTTTCACTTTTTGCAGGAAAATTTTAAACAGTAGTCATGTCTACCCACTGTAAAAAACTTAGTTCAATTTCTCCAGTATTTTGCCAAAAAAAAATGCTGGTGATCCCCCTTTGTGGTATAAAGAATAAGTTTGCAAATTAATCTTAAATGAGTTTGAAATCGATTTTAAAATCGATTTTGAGGTTCGATTAATCGATTTCAAAAACCGAAATAAAAAAAGTCGATCGAAAAATCGAAAATCGATTTTGGAATTCATTTACCATTCCCTAATCGAAATCATAATTTTAAGGAAAAGATTCACGAACAATGTTTTAAGTGCTTCTGTTTTTCCCTTACATGGAATAAGGTTGTCTTGCAATGATTTTAAAATGTTTTTACTATCATTCCCGAAATATGACCGAACAGTTATTTTTTAGTATTCTCCCTTACGAACCTGCTTCGTATTAGGGGAATGTCGTGGCACTTGAAATGTTATTTCTACTTTTATAAAACTTGTAAAGAATTCCTTCACTTACTTTACTGTATCTCTGTTTGTCTTATTGCGTAGCGCATAATTGTGCGCTTATTTTTTTTAAATGTACCACCATTAGTGCTTCGCAAAATGACAAAATTTTTTATTGGGCTACCAGTAAACTCCATTTTTTACTGGGCAGATAGTATTTCTCGTCAGCTGCGATCTCAAGAGATCGTGAAAATCTCCTGAGATCTGTCGATATTGAATTTATCCCGAATCATTGCACCTGTTTTCCTCGGAGGATGTAACGCCAAAAGTTTAAATATCTTTTAGATGATCTCAACTTTAAAGAGAAGACTAAAGCACATATAATATTGCAAAAATTATAAATCAGTAGTTATTTAAACAAAAAACAAAAATTTTCAAATTTATTTTTATGTTGGTAAATATGGTCAAACTATGTTTTGAAGTCCTCAGGGGAAATCTTTACAGGCTAGAAAGCAGTTTATAAAACTGACTCCTTGTTCGACAATCTGCAATATAAAATACACCAATATTCAAGGTTTTTTAAGATATACTATAAAAAAAGTTTTGAGTTTTTAGCCCACTAATTAATTTAACATAATGGCTTTTTGTCGAGTGATTTTTATAAGGCTAACAAAGCTGAAATAGCGTTATTTAGTGTATTTAGTGATTTAAATAAAGATATGTATAACTTCATAAACTTTTATCATGTTCAATCTTACGACTCCTGGTTTTTTTTTTGTTTTTTTTTTAAATTTTTTACAAAAGTCTTAACAAGAATTTATTCATTAAACACTGTTAACTGTTATCTCGTTAACATTTCAACACTCATGTGAAAATTATTGTATTTTCTTAAATACAATATTAAATAAAATTCTTAAACATTACTTTTAATGGGTTAAAGGTAACAGTTTCTATCCATTTTTTTTAATAGCTATTGCGTCGCTTAGTCTACATGATTCTATTTTCATGAATCAGCTTTAATTTACATTTACATTCGTTTTCTTAGTCTCTCTTGTTTCTAATCAAAATCTTTTTTAACTTTGTCCTTAGAATTTTTTTCGTGCAATAATACTTTAAAAAACTTTAGGGAATTTTTATGTGTACAGATCTAAGAATTATCAAAAGACCTGTGTGTATAATTGTGAATTGTACCTTGCAGATAGAATCATAGCTACACACAGAAAAAATACCAATGTTAAATTAACATGGCGAAATGGTGATTGAGAATCATAGTAAATTTCTGCAAAAGAATTTAAATTTATCATTATTTCATATTAATTTTAAATGAAAAATATTTAAGTAACCTTAAATCACGTTTATTTAATATTATTCACTTTTAAAATAATATTGCTTAATATTGAATCCATAAAAACCTGTTTTTATGCATCGACTCTATTTAAAATTATTTTGGTTTCATTTTTATTTTAACTGAAAAATGTTAAAATAAAATTGTTTAATATTAATTTAAGTTGTTTTTATTCGACCTTTTAATATGCGTATAAATAAAAATGCTTTTACTTCAAGCTCGAGGCCAGAATGTTAAATATTGAAACAATAAAAACCTGTTTTACTTGTTTTGTATAAAAAAAAATAACACCATTTTTTTATTTTTATGTTAAAAATATGTTATAGAAAGAATACAATTCCCATATTCTTTTAGTTTAAATTATTTAGTTTAATAGTATATCAAGTTTTCAAAGTAGAATAATGACGAAAACCATATCGGGCCATTCTGCCGATGCTTCTGTTAACAAAGGGGAATAGAAATAAGTGGAAAATGTGTAACGGGAATAAGGGTTTGAATTATTCTTAAATAAATGCATATGTTGTCTCTGAAGCTTCTTCTGACTGTTTTAACACTCAAACCAATTTGATTCTACATGAAATTCACGTTGTTTCAACTTGAAATAACTTTTATTCAACGTGATTCGGATTGTAATTTCAATATAAATGACGTTTTGCTCTAACAATATTTAGTATTGTGGTTATTTTGTTGAACTATTTATGGTTTTTAATCCAAATTTTTAATATTTTTAATTAAGCTTAAGTTCATTAAATTAAATTTTCATTAAATTAATTTTATGCAGAAAGGAATTTTACAACATGAAAATTAATTAAAATTGTTATTGATAATCTTTCATTCTTGACCGTGGCCGGGATTCGAACCGCGGCCGGAAGGTTACCATGACATGTTTCGATCGCAACCACTCGATCTTCTCAGATGGATTTGCCGTTTTACACTCGCAGCCATCGACAACTGCTGACGTCAATAGTCAAACATCAATCCTTAAACCAAATTGTATTTTAACCTTTTGGTAGAATGAAGTTTGCTTTTTTGAGTGATTATCCATTTTAATTGATTTTACATGTTCTAACTTTACTGCAATGTTAAATTTACATGAATTATAGTTATTTTAAAAGAAAAAAATGTTGTTCGCAAGTTATTGTAAAATCATGTTAAATTAACATGAAGTAACCAGGGACCGTAACGGTTATAAGTGATATCAAAAAAGTTATTTTTTAACAGTTATTTTAAGAATTAAAAAAAAAACTCAATCTTTAACAGTTATTTTTCAACGTAAAAATAAAAGGTCGAATAAACTCTTAAAAATGGAGTTTTATTTTGCCATCAAAAAATAAAATTCATTTAGAAGTTTTATTTTTTTTGTCTAAAATAAAACTCATTTTTGGAGTTTTATTTTTTCCGTCTAAAAGAAAACTCATTTTAAGAGTTTTATTTTTTCCGTCTGAAGTAAAACTCATTTTAGGAGTTTTATTTATTCCGTCTAAAATAAAAATCATTTTAGGAGTTTTATTTTTTCCGTCAAAAAATAAAACTCATTTCAGGAGTTTTATTTTTTCCGTCTCGTTTGAGTTTTATTTTTTCCGTCAGAAACAATTTTGCATATTAATACAATTTATTTTGCACTTAGTTCATTGCAAAAATCTGATTTTTTTCAATTAATTAATTTGTTTTTGACATTTAAAAATATTTTCAAGCAAATAAATTTTCAATTATCAAACACCAGCAGATTGGTCCGCTATATTTTCGTTTATTTGGCAACTTTTGTTTCTTTTTTGAATTTAGTTATGTTTTACTCATAGTGAAATAAGTACAAGGTATGTTAACTGCGGAGAGTTGTCATATACGCTTGTTGTAATATTATGGGTTTTAAAATTGAGAACAAATTTTATAATGACTATTCCTTGTATTTATTCTGCCATGGTTTAAATTATGATGCAGTAAGGGGGTGGGCTCACAAGGCCAGCTGTTTGCAGTGTTTTTCTTCGTGGTGTGTCGTTTGGTTTATGAAGGCGAAATGAGTTTTATTTAAGACGAAAAAATACTCGTAAAATGAGTTTTACTTTATACGGAAAAAATAAAAGTCCTCAAATGAGTTTTACTTTAGATGGATAAAATAAAACTCCACAGATAAGTTTTATTTTAGACGGAAAAAATAAAACTCCTGAAATGAGTTTTATTTTAGACGGAAAAAATAAAACTCCTCAGATAAGTTTTATTTTAGACGGAAAAAATAAAACTCCTGAAATGAGTTTTATTTTAGACGGAAAAAATAAAACTCCTCAGATAAGTTTTATTTTAGACGAAAAAATAAAACTCCTAAAATGAGTTTTATTTTTGATGGAAAAAATAAAACTACTAAAATGAGTTTTAATTTTGACGGAAAATATTAAACTCTTATTTTTTAAGATCACTACAGATTCTGAAAGAGCTCGTCAGTTCGAATCTATTGGTATATGACACTATAAGTCTCCGTTGGCGCTAACATGAAGAGTTTTTATGTTAAAATTTTCCTGATAACTGTTATTTACGGTCCCTGGAAGTAACAATGAAGCAAAATCACTACCGAAAACGGTAAATCCATCTTGTTTTCGACGATTTTACCTTGATTTTTTTCTGTGTGTAATCATATTACTAATTGTGACGGGAGAAGTCACAAAATTACTAGATTCGTACTAGTCAAATAAGTACAACAATAATACAATGAAGAACTATCGACTCCATTGCCTTAAAAGTGAACGAATTTTCTTATTAGTATTAGTATAGAAAAAATGACTTCGGAGTTGAAAAATTGTGTAAAATGTGGAATGTATAAGAAAAAGTGACAATTTTTGTATAATTGCAACATTTTTTCTCAAGTTTCTATTCGGATGTTTTCAATGTAAAGTGTAAAACAAAAAAACAATGTTTTTGTATTATGGCAGCATTCATTTATTGTGTTTGCACAATAAAATCATTTTTAAGAAAAGAAAAATTCCCGATTTCTATTTGCTAAAATTGTTGAGTTAAAAACATGAAATTTAATAAAATGATGATTAAAATCGTAGCGGGTCAGAACCTGCATTACAGTCTACTGGTATCTGATAATTGTAGAAAGAAAATTTTCTTGATTTATTGCCTAAAGAAAGGCGAGATACAACTTAATTGAAACTTGTAACAAGAAGATTCAAAAATATGCTGGTGTCTAGAGAATTTTTCAAAAATAAAAATAAAATTTGTATGTCTCTGAACTGTAGCTTTTTCTTATCTTTTAATAAAATGTTGACTTTTTAGCATTTAAATTTAGCTCAAAGCAATTTTACTCTTATTTTCATATTTTTTTTGTTTGTTTTTATACTATAAATAAAACAACTAGTTTTAAACTCGTATATAACTGCATACAAATGAACTAGATGGTCGCCTATGTAAGCCCAACTTTAAAATCTTTTCTTATTCACTATTAATAAAAGTCTGGGCTCTAAGCAATTTACCTTAGCTCAAACCAATGTTACTCTTATTTTCATGCTACTATTTCTGTTTGTTTTTATACTATAAAAAACAACTAGTTTTTAACTAGTCAAAATCTATAGTTCTTTATATAAAAAAAAAATAATAGATGTGAACTAATCTGACGTAAAAAGCAACTAGTATACTTCTTACTAAATACTAGTTACTTTGTTTGTAGGGCATGCATACAAATACTGACACACACACACACACACACATTGATATTTTATTTTCCCTTAGCAATTGTTACTTGTTTTAAAATATTTACCTAGTTTCTTAAGGGTTTTTTGTATTCTCTTTGTGTCAAAAAAAGGACACCCAGAGTATTCTGTGCTAAATGTTGTGTTGAGTTAAATGAAAAAAAAAAAAAATTGCACAAGACACATAAAAATATTCCAAGGTGATTTAAACCAACAATGATAATAAGGATTTTGGGTACACTTTAAATAGGTTGTTTTACTTTGAGCCAAATTCAAGGTTTTATTGTATCATTACTAATTCTTCTTTTTTTGTTCTTCTTACTGTTTTCAGACACAAAAGAAATGATTTTTTTAAATTTCTTTGCGCAAATTATGCTGAACGACTGACTGAATGCATAGTGTTGTGATACTTGTTAATGTGTTTAAATTTTTGATTTATTTTAGAAGAAATTAGGGCGTACAAAAAGTTCCAGACAACTTAATTTTATGTAAATAGGAATTTATTTTTTCATCGTTGTAATAGGTATATTTTATGTTTTTTTTTTTATTTTATGTGTATCATTTTGATTGCTGCCTAGTCATGATGTTAAATTTGTGGCATTATTATGAATTATTTATTAATCATACGTTTAGTAGGTTGTCGTTTAGAGACGACTTAATTTATTCTTAATTTATTCTTGCGCTTAAGGCATTTTAGTGAATTAAATTTGTGTTAAAGAAAGAAATTAATAAAATATATTGTATATTTAAAGAATTTTGCAATAAAGATAGAAAATTTAGGGAGAATTGTATTATCTTTTTTCTAATACAATACAAAAAACAGAATTGTTTAAAAATTTACTGCTTCTCAAGATGATTTCTTTCCTTGTAAAATCGTTGTTTCCATAAATTTTAAGGAAATAATAACAGTTTAAGATGTTATTTTCGAATCGGCCAGATCTTGAATACTTTTTAATTTTTTTTTTATTCTAAAAGTTTTGTGCTATTATACTCATATCGCCAAAGGTTTTATTATCGCATTAGGTATTTTGCGTTGGTGTTGAAGTGTGTAAAGCAAGGTTCACATATAGTAAGACCCTAATTGTGTAAAAGGCAACACAAAAAATGTTATTGAAAGCAAAAACAAAGTCAAAAATATTGTGTAATTTTGTTGTTGCTTTTTACAGAAACTTGTATTCAATTTTTAAACGCTGCATATCAAATCATTCTGTAGAAAGCAACAACAAATTTATAAATTAATTTTGGCATTGATTTTGCTTTCAATGTAATTTTTGGCGTTGCGTTGCGATTTACACAATTAGGGCCTAAATATTTGATGTCCTTCACGTAACCACTAGTTTTACAAAAAAAAAAAAAAAAAAAAATATTTGCTTTTGCAAAACGTTCGGCTTAATCAAACGTCATTTAACAGTTTCTTAGTTATATCTTACAATTATCTTCTTACAACTATAGTTTTGTTAATCAACAGAAATGGTTATAAATAACACTGGCCTACAAAATTGACTGCAGAGACGAAGCATGTTTTCTAACTAATCTGGGTGTTCGTTTTAATGTGCTAAATTCCCATTTTCCAGCTATTCCTATGCGCATTTCACTGGTTGCTTAGTCCAGATCGCCAGGAAACTTCATCCAAAGATTTAAGAAAAACCAAAGATATTATACAAAAAAACTATGCGCTAAATTCGAATCTGGCAGCAAAATTGCACTATCACGTCTTGTTCATTATTCATCTTGTCAATACTGTAAAACAGTCAATTCTGACATTCATTCTAAATCTTCATAATAATAACGTTTAAGCGTGTCAGGGAGATCGTGTGTTACTGATTCAAGCTATTTTTTCTTTGTGTGTGGTGAAGATTTGGTTGGAAAAGAACGATATGTAATATCAGAATCATTAAAATTGTGTTTGCACAATAAAATCATTTTTAATAAAAGAAAAATTCCCGATTTCTATTTGCTAAAATTGTTGAGTTAAATACATGAAATTTAGTAAAATGATGATTAAAATCGTAGCGGGTCAGAACCTGCATTACAGTCTACTGGTATCTGATAATTGTAGAAAGAAAATATTCTTGATTTATTGCCTAAAGAGAATTTTGGGACAAAAGCATGCTGGGAGACTATTGCTGGACTCTAATACGTGAAACCGAACCAACAAAATACAAACGACGTTTAAATAAAGCCATTCACTTTTGAAAATTCATTCATTCATTTTTAAAGAAACTAGTGATTTTTTTTTTGTATCTCTAAAAACCTGACGTGATAGAAAAAAACCAATTACAGATTCGAATTAAGCGCACAAAATTACCCTAGGAAAGATATTTGGTTGATCCAGTCCAAAACCTTGTTAAATAGTGTAATTAATCAATTTACTGGTCACCCTTTTTTATTTTGATTTTTTTGTCAAATATTTGTTAGGTCTGAACATTCCTTAACATACAAAAATATTGGTTTATCTAACCGCATTTTAGTATACCTATCGACCTAGAATAATTTTTTGGGTCGCTAAAACGATGTCCTTCCGTCTGGCTGGCTGGCAGCAAAATTAAAGCTGAGGTACGAAGAATTAAGTAGGCCTGATTCTAAACTGCTCAGCGTTTACTATAAGCTTAAATATTTCCAACGGTCCGTTAAGCTCACGAAACATTAAGTCAGGGATATTATGGTATTAC
Source organism: Pollenia griseotomentosa (assembly GCA_963931875.1). Taxonomy (NCBI): domain Eukaryota; kingdom Metazoa; phylum Arthropoda; class Insecta; order Diptera; family Polleniidae; genus Pollenia; species Pollenia griseotomentosa. Next base: position 182,101,589 of record OZ007561.1, read on the forward strand.
GATGGCCGTGAACACTTTATACAGGATATGCAGATTAAAGACCTGCACGAGTGTATTAGTAAGTATTGTCGCAACAGATACACCAGATATTTATCTGTTACTACTGATATAAATGAGAGAATGGGTGTAGCCGATATTGTATGGATTTGCTTTTGCCCATTCACCATATCTTAAAAACAAAAACAGTTGCTTATGGTTTTGCATAAAGTGTGTCATAACTTTTTTTTTGCTCAAAAATATTTGTTGTCACCATTAGTATTTTAAAAATATCAGTGTTATCTGTTGTATATTACTATATTTTTAGGGATTTGATGTAAATAACAGAGCTTAGAAAAATTTTTATTTTTGGTTAAGAAACTATAATTTTTTTTTAGAAAAACAAAAAACACGTGTTCAGCTCTTTTAGTAACTTTTTGCAATAATTTTTGTTTACATGTCCTTTGAACGAAAAAACCCACTCTTTTAAAGGCATCCAAAAAAAACCAGCACGAACATTTTTACGACCAGTCGGCTCTTTTTCGTTGAAAAATAATTGAAAATAACGGCATCGTACATTTATTAACTTATTGTATTCCATCAGTATTTACTAGTATCTGCTTTTGCGAAACAGATATATAATACTCTCATTGTCTTTTTATAAACTCACATACACTCTTTTAAAAATAATATCAACTTATATCAGAAACACTATGTCACTCAGCGTTGCCAGAAGATTTGGAAGGAAAATCTTCATATGGCCAAAAAAAATCTTATTTCGAAGTGGAAAATCTTAAAATTTTTAATAACAAGGGCAAAGAAGTAAAAATTATTAATTTTTTAAAAGGAAATACTTGTTATTATGGAAACTATTTAAATTGAAATACATAATTGCGGTATTTATACAAAATTAGATTATAGGCTTAAATTGTGTTTTTAGTTATATTTTCAATAAAATTATTTCTAAAAATATACTTTAAATCCATTTGTTTTTTAAAAAATAAGAACGTAAAAAAGTTCATATAAATAAAGAAGTTTCTTTGGAAGTAATTAAGTTCTTAAATTAGAGATATATAAATTTTGGGCAAGAAGATCATACATCATATGAAGTTTAAAGAGTTCTCAATTTAGTATTATATTTGATACCGTTGTTCTATCGAAGGCATTTGAAAATATATGGATAAAATGGATTTCCCTAAATATATTCCTAATGGAATTGTTATTAAAATAATGTACACCTTTGAAAAGACATTGTAAAGCACTAATGTATATACACTTTATTTAATAATTATCCAAAACATGAAATGTGGAATTTTCACACCAAAAGCTTCTTAACCCTAGGTAACTATTTACCACTTAGGTCTCCTCTTGGTCAGGCCTGACCCCAATTAGAACAGCTAAAAAAGCCCCAATTAAATAAAAAGTAAATAAATATATATATTTTATTAAATTATTATTTTAGATAAGCGGGGGTGTTCTGGAAATCGAAAACACAAGAATTTGGAAGTTGTTTTTAATACACTTTTAATCAAATTTTTATAATGTTTGTTATTAAATTCTGTTTAATAGAGAAATATTTGTCATAAAATTCATTTATCACAGAAATCTTATTAAAAAACGACGTTTAAAATGTTTGCCTATTCGATTTAAATGACACCCCTGTATACGAATTTATTATATAATTTTATTATTTTATTTTACATGCAAGTCATCGAATATGTAGTCCCTTATTTTGCATATTGCTTTTTCGCAACTGAGTGAAACGAGTTTTCCGCTTGGTTTTTGTAGTTAAATTATATTTAGCTCATAATGGGCCGTAATTTTCTGATATAATTCGAACTTGATTCATTCAATTCACAACATATCATTCATAGAATTTACCTTTCTGTTTTTTTTTGATATATTGTTCTATATGAAAAATATTGCAAAAAAAAAAAAAAAAAATTTGGTCCGTCCCAGAGGGTAATTTCATAGACTTTTACATAAAAATAGAATTTTACCCCACTAATCTTGCTCTAATCAAATCCAAATTAGTTTCATTCGATTCAGCACACATTATTTATAGACGCCCCTGTTTTTTTTTTTTTGTTATATTCGAAAAATTGCAATAATTGCAAAACACAAATTTAGTCTGGCCAGACCAAGACGGTAATCCTAGGGTTAAGTTCCATTAGTTTTACCTTTTGGTACTAAATACACGAACCTTTTTTGTTCTTTAACCCATATCGTCCCAATGTTCGATTTTTCGAACAGTAAATTTTACGCGTTTTAATAAATTTTTTACTTTTTTTAGGTAAGACAAAGAACTCATTTTTTAAAACAATTATATATTGTAAGTGGTAAGCTACAAATAAAAAAATTAAAGTTCTTACCCACTTCACTCCTCCCTTGTATAACTAGGGGGAAGAAAAAACCTTAATTTTGGCATAATTTTAAAAACTAAAAACTTTGTATAAAATATAAAAAAATGAAAAAAGTAGAAACGTAGTTCCATTAAAAAACGATTAAACTTTTAACAACAGCAAAAACATTTCCGTGTATTTCAATTGTGTTTTTGTTATTTGACTTTAAAAAGCAGTGTTCGATTTTTCGAACACTGGGCACTATTTAGCACTTTTGTTTTTTCTCTGAAAGGCTAACTGAATCATCGCATATTACCATAATATAAATTTTTCACTCATTTGAATAAACCGAAACATATTTATTTTGTTTTTGCTGATCAATAAAAAGTTTATGCACAATCACCGTTCTGTGAGAAATATTTTTCGTGCGATTCGAGGATCTTACGGTGCGCAAATAAAACCACTATTGCAAACATCATTCGCAATATTGAGTCCCAGTTTACATTGGTGGATGATTCTCGACCGGTTAGACCACATCCAGCACGAAGTGAAGTAAATATAGCAGCTGTAGCTGAGAGAGTATTGATTGGTCCAAATTTTTCCAAAATTGGGAAAAATCAGAGCACTCAGGTTATAGGAAGAAGAGAGGAGGTAGTATTCGACTAGAATTTATTTATGTTGACAGTGATAGGGAAGACTCCAGCAGGAAGGTTATTCCACATACAAACAGTCCGACCAAAAAACGAATTTTCCCTGTAATGCATTGTACGATTAACCGGCTAATCGACCACAAAAGGATGGGCTCTTGAGAAAAAAACGTGTATTACAAACAAACGTACGGGTTTCGGTCTGGGCGTATCAATCATGTTCTGACTCATAGCACCAACATCGGACACGCTTGGTCCATAATCAAATGCTTACGAATGGCAAAGGTTGCTGTCATTTGCCAAAGAGTAGATAGGGTTGGAATTTTGATATAGGAGGTCATTTAGAAAAATAGGAAATATAAATAGTAGAAGAAAGAACGGAGCCGTGTGGCACCCCTGAATGAGTTTGGAACTCGTTTGACGAAACTCCATCTATAACAACTCGTATAGTGCGATCTCTGAGAAAACTCGATATAAATCGAGAGAAATTATCACCGACATCAAATGAAACAAGTTTTGACAAGAGTGCACCATGTCAGACTCTGTCAAACGCCTTGGAAATATCTTAAGCAATTTCCTTACTTTTGCCAAAATGGAACATCCCCATATTTCCGATAACAGGGACAGTAGGTCTCCAGTAGAGCCACCTGAAAATCAAGCGCATGGTCTCGGTGAGATCTGGTTTCAACAAGACGGTGTTACGAGCCATACATTTTGGTGAGCACATAATTTCATGATTTGCTATGGTTAATTGCCTACCTAGATCGTGTGTAGACTATTTTCTTTGTGGATATGTGGGATCTTCAGGAACAAGTCAGCTACGATTGACGCTTTGGAAGCTAACATTACTCGTGTTATTCGCGAGATACCAGTCGCTATGCTCGCATGAGTCGCTCAAAATTGGACCTTCCGACAGAGTCATGGCCAACATTACTTTCATTTACATACAGTAAATGCCATAAATTATTCTTTTAACCGATAATAAAAATTTCAAGTTCACTTTCAAATTTATGTGTTTTATTTTACATTTTAATTTAAACCTGACGATGAATCACCCGATATATCTATTAACCCGGTCCTGTGCGAGTCACATAATCGAGGATCAACTGTATATTTTTAATTTTAATAAATCCCTTGTTCTATTTTTCTTTAACTAAATAAAATTAATTAGTTTCAGTTTATAAAAAACTTAGGTTTTCTATATTTACAATCTATAGGAGCAATAAAACAAAAATGCTTAATAGTGCCCAATGTTCGATTAATCGAACACCACTTTTCTCAAAAACAAAAAATCTAAAAAAAAATAGGACTTCAGATTCGTGTTTTCCAGTCCCAAATTATCTATCAACCACCAAGTTTTATAAAGTTACTCGAAATAAAAAATCGCTGGGACGATATGGGTTAATGTATTAAACATTATAAAAATACGGGTTTTCTTTTTTCAAATAATTTTTTTTCATTAATATTTCCAAAATGAACAACCGCTAATTTTTGTGTATGCTAGACAATGGGTACAAAAGTATGCATATCCAATAAACAACAAGCTGATACAAAACCTCATTGTTTTAAAAACTGACTGTTTAAAAAACTGCAAAAAATTATGTAAGTTGTACAAACTTAAAGTTAAGAATTTTTATTTCTAAAAATAAAAAATCTTAATTTGAGAAAAAAGATCTTCAAATCTTATTTTAGTCAAAAAATCTTCAAAAATAAGGTAAAATCTTCATTCTGGCAACGCTGATGTCACTCATGAATACACATCCACTTTAGAACACACACAGAAACTTGTGCGAACAGATACATCTGTGCAGGTAAATGACGGGCAATCAAGTCTCTACTATCGATGACAAAAAGGGAAGTATAAGTTTTGATATCTGTTGTCGCTGGACACTGTCTTTTAGGTGGGCAAGCGCAACGGGGATCTAGATACTATGATTACTGCCTAAGCTGTGAAGACGAAGATGAGGATGAGGCGGTATACCACTCTGTCAATCACTGTTCTCCCTGACGATGGCGTTTGGCCGAATTGGGAGGATAATATGATATTTCTGTGGTCACAAGCGATAACCGCCTAAGTCGACTTAAAAACAATTGAGCTTATATATGTTTTTACTAAATATTTCTGAAATAAACACAACTTTCTTTATAATTTTTTATCTTAGCATTGTGGGGGTAAGAATATTCGATTCTGAATTACTTTTTTCTAATACAATAAATTTTGTCAATAACGAAAGCATACATAAATATTAAGAGCCTTTTCTCAAAAACTATTTCGTCTGAAGCCGTTTTTGCTGGTGACCACAGCTATCTTGCGTTGAATTGGAGAGCAATTAAAACTTCGTTAGAAGTTCTGGTTGGTTCTGTTTAGTGAAGCTCCATGGTATCACAAGGGATCATTTATTCTAGGTCTATCAGATGACTACTGCCTGCCATTTTTGCCTAGCCTAACCTAATGGTATTTCGACAATGATGATTTAAAAGTTATCATCGCGCCAAATGCTGAAATTTACATAGCCATTTAACTAAAAGTGTCAATTACCAATATTTTCAAATGAAATTTAACCATGATTTTCATAAAAAATTTCAGCCTAACGTTGCTCTGTCATATGTTTCTTATGATGACTTGACAATCTAAATAAATAAATCTCGAAATAGCGAAAAACTGTCAAATCAACTTTAACGGAAGACAATACTGCCTACTATAAGTTCTTTGCCTCTAAAGCAACACCCAGTATATGCAGTTTTATATAAAACCTTATTTTTAAATGATTTTGTATAAACAATATTTTTATTAATATTTTTCAAAAAAAAAAAAAAAAAACATATTACACATGCAAATAGTTTGGGAAAAAATAACCAGATTCTAATAAAATTATTAAGTAAAACAAATAATCCCTTTAGGAACTAAATTGTTTTATAATATTTATATAAAATATACAATTTTATATAAATTCTTACCAAATACTAATCTTTCACAAACTGTTAAGCAATAAACAATTTTTCGTTAAGTCATTGTTCTAACTTAGAACTTCTAAGAACTAATTTCTTTTGTATTACAAAACTGAATAACAAATTTAATTGGATTGACTTGGCCAAGACAATAGCCAACAACATTATTTTATTTTTTTTTGTATCCTTAATGTTTATCCTTTTAAAAATATTTTGTATTAAACACATAATATTTTCTTCACAAAAAAATTTTTATTTTCCAGCAAAAAGGGAATTTTATTAGAAAAAAAAAAATAAATAAAAAATAGGACAATAACATAACAAATCCTTAGGAAAATAAATTTGGAAAAAAATTTAAATAAAACAAGGATGAGACTAGAGTTTCTGTTGGTTCGAAAAATTGGAGGGAAATTTTTTTTAATTCCAGAAAAGTGTTAAACGGAATATATCCAAAGTTTTTCCCAATGTTAAGAAACTAATTTTAAGTTTTTGTACCATTATATGGTGCTAACTGTCAGTTTATGATTGTCATCTGAAGCATATAATAACGCATCTAAGCGCAGAATGATAAGCTGAACCTCGTGTTCGTTGGCCAAGATCATCCAATTTGTCAGCAGTATATGGGTAAATAAAACGCCTTATTAACTCAAATCTGAAAACTTTGTCAGCGACTCTTGGGCGAGGACTTAGTGTTCGTTGACTTGTTGTCCGACAGAATCTTTAACTTTTGTGGTGCGATGCCAAGACTTTTATGATAAAAACGATCTTGTTGTCCTCTAATTCTTGAAACATTTTTCAAACAATCGTTGACTTGTTGTCCAACAGAATCTTTACCTTTTGTGGTGCGATGCCAAGACTTTTATGATAAAAACGATCTTGTTATACTCTAATTCTTGAAACATTTTTCAAACAATAATAACAAATAAGAAAGCATAAAAGGTCAAGACCGACTATATGATACCTTACATTACATTAACAGTATAATTTTAAAGAGTGTAGATTTCTACGATGAGATTTTTTTTCGTCTATATGTGATTTTAGGGTGGAATATGTGCCAACAATATATGATTATCTCTTCCATATTCGAAAGCGATAAAACGCAGTGTTACCCAGTCTTAACATAAAAATTAATGCTGCTTAAAAAAAATGCAAAAAAAATATTTCGTCGTGGTCTAAAAAGTATAGATTTTTTGTGCAAAATTATAAAACTTTTTACCGGGTTTTCTCAGGATTAAAATCAAAATATGAGGCCCTTACGGGAACGGAAAAAGTTTGGGAATTCAGGAACCCTGGATAATACATTAAAATTTGCTTATATTTTCTTTTAGTTATTGTCCTTTTGTTATTATCTAAACATCCATAATGTCTAAAGATATTAAATTTATGCACAATTTACCTTTTGACAAACATTTTTTTGTTCAATAGCATTGAAGAAGAACAGTGAACCCAAATAACAGGAATTATTTATCCAAGCAACAAAATTTCTTTCATAACTAAATATGATGATAATAGGGACGGTCGGTGATGGGTCATCAGCTACTAACAGGGTTGCAGGTTATTTCTTAGATTCGATCCATTCACACACAAACTTAAATATGTTTTCCTTCGAGTAAATTTTATTATGCTGTTTTTTTTCTTACATATTTATATCTTGCTTCCTATTTGATTTAGACAATTTTGTACAATTTCTATTTTGTAGGTATATATAAATATTTTTTTTTGTTTCTGTTGGTTTCCGTAATAAAAACATCCGATAAGATTTTAAATAACAAAAGCGTTTGTTATATTGTTCATCTAGTTTGAACACACAATTGTTGTGTTCGTAATTACATTAGTATGATAATTTGTTTAATTTTGATAATGGAAAAATATAATGTAATTTTTGTTTTGTTAAGAAAATTATAAGAATATAAAATAAAAGAAGAATAGGGAAATACAAGAGCTAGGGAAAATATTAACATGAATACCTTCTGTAGGGCCTACTTCATGGTGGATCTTAATCACTGGGTGACAAACAATGTGGTTACCAACCGTCTAAGAGTGTGAGCGTAAATAGCGCACACAGGTAGCAATTTGAGTGCATAAGCAAGCAAGATTATACACTGGCCCCTTGTTTAGGAGCTGGGGCTATTTAACTCCGCTGCTTTTGGAAAAATGCTTTCAGTATCTGCTGAGTAGCAAGAGACGGTAAAGATCTCTTAATATGAGTAAATTTATTAGATTAGTTAAATTAGCAATTCACTCTCTTACTCTTTTTGTAAATAGTAAAATTTTATAAACATTTGTTTTTATTTGTTTTTTATTTAATATTTTTCCGGCTATATAACTTCGGCTTTCAGCCCTTTATATAGTCTGTCAAACCAGAGACTTGTTAAACAGAAAAAAAAAAAAAATAAATATTGAATTCAATTAAAAAATTAATTAAATTTGCACCAGTAAAAAAATCAGTTTAAATTAAACCTTTTTTTCACTTGATTAAACGTTTAATTCACTCGATTAAATATTTAATTTACTTGATAAAATTTTTAATTAAAACTCATTTTATTTTTGATTAATGCTTTAACTAGTGAGCACTTTTGGAACATAAAAAACTACGAACTGATTTTGCTCGCATGGAAAAAGTCAAAGATATGGCGAAAGGGACGAGACACTGGCGTATTCTATATGCAAATATCTTGCATTAGAAATTAAAAAAGTGACATTATAGCAAATCAAGAATTATTACGGAAAATTTACTCGAAACCCTTTTCATGCGGTATTCTATAACAATGTTTCTAATAAATATTATAAAACAAATTTCTTGTTTGATTTCAATTTAAAACAAAGCGAAAAAATTACTTTTACCAAACCCACTAACAGTTTGTTTATAGCAACGCATACGGTTATGTATACATGTTCCCTACACGAACAATAACAGTCATTTGATGCATCATCAGATGGACATTGCTGATCGGTATATACATCAGAAGTTTCTAGCATTTTATTAAGGGCAATATGAAAAAAACTGATGTAAACATTCGCGTACATGCGACATTTTTTCCCACTCATACTTGTGAACTTTAATATATATACGTGAATTTAATACAAAATTGAAACTGTGTTAGTTAATAAGTTTTCTTGCAGGGTTGGTCGTTTCGACTAATGATAAACTAGTATTTTATATGGCTTGGGCTTATATTTAGGCAAAACTCTCCTGCAATGCATCTTTTCAACCTAACCTAAATAAAAACCGTACAGAGATATTCCATTGATACATATCTTATTTTATCTAGATTTAAACTTCTTTTATTGTTTTTCATTCCAAATACAGATTTCTTTTCCTTTGTTTCTCATAAAATTGTTACTACGAAAGCAGCTCATGTTATAAATTTCAAAAGTTAATCCTATTCAAAAAAAAAAAAAAAAAAAAATTGTGCTTTCTAAACAAATTTCTAACCAAAATTACTAACTTAATAAAATAAATATGGTTTCTAAATTGCCTTTGGTACATATTAAAAAAAAAGAACGAATCAAAGTTTTTGTAAACATTTCTATTAATAATTTCTGATAACTTTTTACAAAATAAAAACTTGTTTGAAAAATATACATATCGTACTTGATCATAAAGAGGGTATTAACTTAAAATTTATAAATTTTTAGTAAAAAAAAAACAAATTTTAAGGCATATGAATACTAATTTTTTATACCAATGAATAGAGTGGCAAATCCATCAATAGTGGGGATTAATTTTGGAAAGTCGTAACATTAAAATATTGTTATTTTTTAATGGATGGATATTCATAAATACAGAATTGTAAGGCCTTTTTCTTTATTTCATCTCATTAACTTTATAACTTATATTTACTTCATAATCATCATTGAATCCATTAAAATAATCTCTATCTTCTTCATCATCGTCACCATTATCATCTTCATTATGAGGAAGAATAAGTAACCCCAAAGCAGACTGTAGCGTTTGACCTTTTCATACCTTTCATTACAGGTCTGGGAAAAGGGTATCTATAAGTTGGCCATCTCGTTTGTAATTTCAAAAATATTGATATAAGATCCCATTTAGTATATATATATATTCTGCGTCCTTTTTTTTTAATTCATTCATTTATTTAAGTTTAAAATTTTTGTGTACAATCTTTTCTTATACTAGACCTGCAAAGCTTTAGGCTTGTCCGCAGGAGGTAATATATAAAAAAATTTATTACATTTTATTATTTTGATTCATTTTCGAATAATTAAAAAATAAGGGGTTAGAAATTAAAATTCGTCGCAAACTTATTAAATTATTCTTTAGCAATTTATTTTTTTTTAAATCATTTTTCATATAATAATATCTGTTGGTATTTTGTTGAGAACTGCATTACGGTAAGGGTACTTCTCCCGTACTCATTTTTAAAACGGGCTAATTTAAGTTTTCCACGTGCACGTTGCCTTGTATTATGGCCATGATCAATGCGTTGTATAAATCTGGTGTCATTGGAAAATTCCTTGATTATAATTGTGTAGTATATATTTTTCAGGTTAAGTATATGAAGATCTTTGAAAAGATTTGTTGCAGTTTTACAGTGACGATTTTGAATGTTTGTGTTATCTATGTTATTTGCATTGTTTGTTTGTGTTAATTGAATTGCGTTTCCATAAATTGTGTCTGTTGTGTTGTTAGAGTCTGCGTTTTCTTGTGTTAAATTGTTGTTTTTATAGGTATTTAAAGAGTTATTGAAATTATTACTTAAGTTTGTGTTTTTTATATCGTATTGGTGTTTTTTCCATAATATTTTGATTATCCGATTTTGTGTTTTTTGTAGCGTGCTGCTTTATTTAACGTTTCCCCATGAGGCTATTCCATGGCGAATATATGATTCAGCCAAAGAGAAATAGGCTTGACGTTAAACATTATAAGTAGAACAATTACTCAGGTGATATAACATATATGAGGATTGACAGAGTTTTTTTTTTGTAGGTTCTCAATATGCGTCTTCCATTTGAATTTGTGATCAACATACACTCCAAGATATTTGTAGGAATAAACCATTTCTATAGTAGTTGAACAATTGTCATTATAGCTTGTATTATGAGTTGCTTGTTTATAAAGACATTCTGTATTATGAAATTTTAATTCTCATTACTTCTAGTAGCGCAGTTGATTTAACAATGTCCGTCTGTCTGTCCGTTGAAATGGGTTTTCTAAGACCCCAGCTATGATGGGGGCTATGTTGGTTTACATTTTTGTCGCATTTAGTCCGGAATGGATTTCTATTGAAATTCATCAATATCGGTCCTCAAATGGCTGAGACATGAGCAAAAAAACCACGACTACCTCTAATTTTACCGAAAATTCCGAAAAATTGTTGTTGTTTTTTTATTTTTTTTTATTTATATCCGTAGAACAGCAGGAGCTAAATTTTCCAAATAATATACAAGAATCTTGATTATCAAAACACAACATCAAACAAAATTTTAGGCGGGATTGGACAAGTGGACTCTTCCCATACAAAGACATTTTGTTAAGCTGGAGAACAGCAAGAGGGCTCAGCGAATAAAGGCCTAACGAACTAACGCCTAAAAAAAAAATGAAATAATGCCTAAAAATTGCAACAAAAAATTATATAGGAATTAGGCGGTTGTTCATTATGAAAGAATGTCTAATATTTTAGGCATTCCTTCATTAAAATTGTTAGGTGATTTTTCATAATGAAAGAAAGCCTAACAATCAAAAATGAAAAAACGCCTAATTAGATATTTATTCATTTTTGATTGTTAGGCTTTCTTTCATTAATGTTAGGCGATTTTTCATTTTGCTAAAAGTGTGATTTTTATTACAATTATGAGTGAATTCATTGAAAACTAACAGTTGTATTTACGGTTAGACAAATGTTTTTGCAATTTGTTATCAGTTGTCTTCATTCGTTAAACTTCTATCACTACGAGCAAGTCATTCATAAGTGTTGGACATTAAAAATTATATTATAATTAAAAATGGATTACGAAATTATTTCTGGCAAGAGGATTTCCCTTTTACAAAATGCATACACTATCTTGTAAACATTCTGTAAAAGGGAAAATTATTAATTTTTAAAATTATAAAAACAATTGGTTTTCCCTTTTAATTCCAGTTGTTAGGTTTTCTTTCATTAGGTGTTAATTCATAATGAAAGAAACCCTAACAATTTAGACTTTCTTTCATTTTTATAATTAGACTTTCCTTCATTTTTAAAGTTAGACGTTCTTTCACTTTCTTCTTAGGCGTTCTTGTTTAGGCATTCTTTCATTTTGAAAAATTAGGCGTTAGTTCGTTAGGCCTTTATTCGCTGAGCCCAGCAAGAGGTAAAATTTTTCAAATTAGGTACCAGCATCTTGGTTATCAATACACAACATCAAAATAAATGTGGTCGGAATTGGACAAGTAGGCGTGGCACAAAATGGATTTATTTATATCTTAAAAATGATATTTATATAACTTTGTGCTATAATCGCACCATAGTGAAGAGTATATAAGATTAGGCATAGCCGAATAAAGCACACTTACTTGTTTAATTTTACAACTATTCCTCATGCTTGAAATAAAAGGATCAGAACTTAAAAGAAATCTATTAAACACGTTTTCTACTGCTACCTGAGGTTCTTCAGTTAGTTGAACACTAGGCAATGGTGGAAGCGATCTTATTTTAGGACCGTAAATAATTTATAGTTTTAAAGAAACAGGCTGACAGTGTCATTAGCGTAATTTGAAAATCTTTCAATATTTTACTTCAATACGAGTTAAAACAACTATTAAAATTGTGTGTATATACACATATTTTATTATGAACTTTAAATCAATTTTTGTTATATTTGCAGATACTTCAGCATTCCTAAAAAAACGCCTTGCAACATTCCCATCGTTTAAGTTTCCTAAGCCTGGTTTTGGTTAGTCAACAATCAATCCAATTTTCCCTCTAAATTCCCTTTGAATGCGGTTTTTGGTATCAGCAATAATTTTTTTTTCATCATCACATCTGGCTTGCCAGTTTTTAATCGGAAGTTTATATGACAATTGTATAAAACATTAAAAAAATCTTATGCAGTCATTAAGGGCGGAAAAACCAAGCTCCATGGTATCCAAATTTATAACTTTTGCAATGATTTTATAATATTGTTGAACTCTTCGCTAGCGGCGCTACCTATATAGCACTTTTGTGTAGACTTTGTATCTGTAATATAGTTACAGACTTAACCGTCGATAATTACTAGAATAAGTTCGGCATCAATTTTCAATAATCTCTCTCCAACTTATACCTCTCTTCTTCACGCCACTTAAATCCCTGTGGAGCACAAAATTTCCCCAAGATATTCGTACTGTTATTTCGTTCCAGCTTCTTCCCCTGTTCGATGCCATTAAGCAAGCTTCTTTTCTATGTAGCCTTTGGCCGATTTCTTTTTTTCTGACTTTTGCGTTCCAGTCTAGGGCCTGGCGACATATTTCATCTGGGGCCTTTTTAAGAGTGTAATTTTTTAAGAGTGTAATTATTTCGTACTACGGAATCGAAAAGAGCCTTTTTTCAGTCTCCACTCTTTCTTTTTTTGAGTTTAAGATTGTTGGTCGTTTCTATAATAAATTCAGTTTTTGAGGGTTTGCAAAAACTAGTAGATGACGATAGAGGATTTTGTCAATTTGTTTTTTTCTTTTTAAAAACTAGTTTTAAGAGTTTAATCGACGTTATAAATACTGACGAATTTGAGGAGTTATGAACATACTGTTGTATGTACATGAAAGGCTTGCTTATATGAACTATGTCCTGAATTTCCGCCAAAGCCCCGCTAAGAACCATTATGACAACTAGCCGTTAGTTAAGGGATTTTGTGAGACGAGTGACAAGTTATTTTTAATTTCAACTTTACTGTAACTTACCCGGTAGGAGGAACATGCTTTTAACATATTTCTCACTTTAGCTTAAAGCATAGTTGTAATAGTGAAAAACTTTTTGTAGGTGGGTTATAAAAGTGGACAAAATAGCACGATATTTTTACAGTGGGTTGATATGAATATAACGTTTAAATTTTTCCAATAAGTAAAAATAAATTTTTTGAGTTAATACCCTCTTTATGATCAAGTGCGATATGTATATATACAAAAATTCTTTATGAATATGAAAAAAAGAAATATGCTCTCAAAATATTATGGCATAACACTTTCTATAAAACAAGTGCTACTTCATAGTTTACCACTTGATATAATAAAAGCTATTGAATATATTTTGCATATACGTATACATGTGTAAGAAAGTATATGCACAAAATATCACAAAAACATTTAAAACATACAGCACATCTATACAAATTGGATTTTATTTTGTACAAAACCAAGCAAAACGGAAATGAAAACAATACCCTGCAGGAAACCTTAGATGAAGTCTGTCCAAGTCGACTTATTTGTCGATTAATTTGGTGATTTTTTATTGACACTGTCAACGAAGCGTTTACATTTTTGTCTGCCTTTGAGAACACAAGAAATATTTTAGCAGCTGTAAAGCTAGAATTAGTTCCTATTTCACCAATTCTATTTAAATAAAGCTTTTCATATAATTTTATTTTTATTTGACATGAAAAACTAATTTTACTGCCTATTTCCGATGTGCGAAAGAATTCTTTCTTTCGAACAATTACATTTAAAACAAAAACAACATTTTAAGAATTTTTGTTTTAAATGTATTTGTACGAAAGAAAGAATTATTTTGCACATCAGAAAAAAGGCTATTAAACATAAATTGATATTTAAATAGAATTGGTGAAATGGGACCTTTGCGAACAATTTATAGTGAAAGTTTGCTTTTTTTAGATAATTGTATGACAGTTATTTTTTTTTTTTTTTTGATAATTATACATTTATTTAAACAAAATTTATTTAAGTAGTTGGATTTAATCCTTTTCCACTTAGATAACCAGTGCAAAAATCTAGTGAAAATATTCAAAAACATGGACTACTAAAATAGTACAAATGAATCTCTCTTTCCAATGACTCTATAGGGTCCCACAAGATCTACCAGGTCAATAGTTCAAAGGTCAGTAGCGGATTTTAATTGACAAGCACTTGCTAAATATCTATAGCAGAAAGCATTTTCTGGTCTACAGTTCCTCAATAGTACTGTTGACAAAGTCAATGGTTATTCAGCACAGTATTACCATTGACACTTCCTACAGGGTAACTAGCATATATGAACTCTCATATAAACATGCTAACATACATGCATATGTACATACAAACAGCATGTTAAAGATTCAAATGTTAATTTCATTTATTGTTTTCCATTTACTTGTACTACAATAAAAACAACTACAAAAAAAAAACAATTGAACAACAACTACTACAAGAATACTTTACTGTATACAAGTGTATACCACATGTACAAAACGTATTTCATTGTTAATGTTTTATTTCAAATACGAAGCCCAAAAAATAATACAAATTGAAATGAAGCAAACCACAAGAAAACTATATGTTGAAACCAAACCAATTCAAATACATTCTTTATTTATATAGAAAAAATATTGTAGAAATACAACAAAATTGGATCATATATGCTTTACAAGTGTGTGTAATATTGTATAACAAATCTATAGAAATAAGTTGGAGTATGTTTGGAGAAAACAAGAAAAACACTTTTTCAAATTTTCACTCTCAAGCTTGTTTTTATGTGAAATAAATTAAGGACTCTTATGGGAATATTAGTTTCAGCAGTTTTTTTTTGTATTCAATGTCTCAAATGACTGTAAGTGTTTTGGTTATAATAATTTTATTTAATACAATTTTAATGTATATTTACCCTGCAAAACAGATGGAAATGGTATATATATATATATACATATAAGTTCGTTTTTTATACCCTCCACCACAATTAGTTGTGAAGAGGGTATACTAAGTTTGTCATTCCGTGTGAAACTTTTTTATTATTCATCTCAGACCCAATAAAGTATATATATTCTGGCTGCTTGAGTAATTCTAAGTCGATTTAGCCATGTCCGTCTGTCTGTTCGTCTGTCCGTCTGTTGAAAACACGCTCACTTTCGAAAAACTCAAAAGAAATAAACTAACTAGGTGTCAAATTGCTTGTAGTTATCCTAAGCAGTTTGGGATTGAATTTCAAAAAATCGGTTCAGTAGGACCAGAGCTATGAATCAAAATGTGGAACCACCACCTTCAAAAACTTGATAATTTTGTTACAAAAACTAACATAAATGATGCAAAAATGCACGGAATGACATAAGATTTTGCACAAGTCCGTTTTATTCGACTAGAAATGACACTGTAAAATTTCGTGAAGATCGGTACATAATTTACCCTAGGCCCCATATATGCCCTACTCCCGGAAAACAGTTTAGTCTCTTAAAACCATAATTAAAAACAAATCGTCACAGTTTAAGATAATAATAATAAAAAGACATCATACAGATATTACTCCTTAAACATTCGAACTGTCGGTGGAGGCTTTCAAAGATTCGGCACAGCCGAATATAGCACTCTAACTTGTTATATATAGATTTGTTGTTCCGTTTGAAATGTCTACAAGATTAATATAATAGCCTATAATATATATTGTATATTCTGGTTCCTTTACTCCTGTTATTTACCGATGTCCTTCTCTTCGATCAGCGTTTGACTGTCCGTGTGCTTTTTTAAATGGGCTTTCTAAAGACCCCATTGCGGCCCTATGCTCCCCAGAAAAGTAAGAGGAACAAAAAAAAAAAAAAAAAAAAAAAACGACCAGATACAATGGGGACTTGGGTTGTGTATACAGGGTGTCTGCTGGGAAGGTATACTACTCGCAGTAATTCCATTGTAATCCCGGCTGTATGCGATGTGGCACTGTCTTCTTGATACCACATTTTAATCAAGCCCAAAGCATGCAGTTGTGGCGG
This sequence comes from Pollenia griseotomentosa, assembly GCA_963931875.1. Lineage (NCBI taxonomy): Eukaryota > Metazoa > Arthropoda > Insecta > Diptera > Polleniidae > Pollenia > Pollenia griseotomentosa. The sequence goes on from OZ007561.1 coordinate 182,118,390, forward strand.
TAAAGAGTTTTCAATCATATTACGATATCGCTCCACATTCACAGTTACCGTTACGCCGTTTTCATTTGCAAAACATTAAGGTTTAATGATTCCTACTGACCAAATTGCACACCATACTGTCACTTTTAATGGATGCAAAGGTGACTGATGAATAATTTGAGGAGTTTCCATTGCCCAGAAACGACTATTCTGTTTATTCAGACATCGATTCAAATGAAAATGTGCCTCGTCACTCATTATGATTTTTTCATGAAAATCGAGGCTGTCATGGGCGAGCTGTTACATCCTATATTGTGTCAACTGAATCTTAAGTGGAAACAAATGCAAATCCTTGTGCAAAAATATGGCCAAAGTTGTGCTTTGAAGACCAAGTTCCTGAGCACGGCGTCGAATTGAGAATGATTACACAGCCCGACAAAATTAAAAAAAATATTTGCTTCTTTGAATTTGTTAATAAATGGTCATAAATGGAGGTCATAAGTGGAGGGTATAAAAAAGCTATATCATGAAAACTAGAGCTGATAGAGACAAACTGATTACAGATTTGAATTCAACGCACCAAAATTAACTAGAATCAGTTGATAATTTCAAGGAAGCAAATTGAGTGTTGGCCTGTGTTATGGATTGTTTTAAACACTTTCTGGAGCAGCAGTAATGTTTTCAGCCGATCTTGCAGAACGTTGTGGTCCATGCTTGGGCCTATCACCTACATACCCTCTTTCTTTGAAATCATCCACTACACGATAAATAGTGCGTTTTGTTGGCACGTTGTTTTCTCCCAAAAATGTCACGTAACTTTCTCATCGTCACAGTAATCGATGATTGACTTTGATAAAATGTTTCAAAGATTAAAACACGTTGGTCTATCGAATATTTTCCGTAATAAGTTTGCCACGTGTCTACTTCACGACTGCCAACTGTTAACTGTCAAGACTAATGTTTACCAAAATGGCGACCCGGCGGACACCCTGTATTTATATCGCATATAAACCGGAATTTTCTTGTTTATGACTAACTCTATGAACCAGATCGGTTTATTACTGCCTCTAATTTGTTTCCATTAAATTTTACTTCTTCTTTCTACTTTTCCCTCAAATAAACTTGGTATATAAGATTCGGCAAATCCTTCTTATAATTGCAAATTCAAAATGATACTGAATTCCTTAACTTTTACTTTACAACGGTTCAAATTTACAATAAGTGTTTAACCCTGTCCAGGATTTTTTTTTACTTTTTTTTCATATAATTATTAAATAAATACTTTATCTATTTCTGAGTCAAAGTTTTATTTCTAAAAAAAATGTAAATTTAAACACCAGGACGTGGCAGTTAGACAAATGGAAATTTTGGGCATATTATATCCACCTGGGCCTGGCCAGGCCCTGCCCTGCATTATTATACTGTAGTAAACAAAATCAAAACGAAACGTATCAAAAAGCATACGCAACACAAAAGAATTCTTATTTTTACTTTTTTTTCGAAGAATTATTCTATTTGACAACAAAATGTTCCTGCTATAGCTATAAAACTCCATATATTTAAAAGGAGTCCCATCCAGGACCCAGGGGCTCGTTAGTGTGAGTTTTTTTCTATTGCCACAAAAAACTCCATACAAAAACCCAGACCCATGTGGTAGTTTGTGCCACACAAATTATGTGTCTACTTGAGAGTTAAAACAAATTTAAAAGTTATTTCCAGAAATAAATCTGTCAAGAGAAGACTTAAATAAAGTTTTATCGATACCATTCCTTAGACATACAAATTTTACTGATGATATATATTTATTATGGTTTCTAAGATTACTGTTTAAACTAACATACATACCTAAACAAGAGCGAAAAGCGTTTTCTAGAAATAGCGCGGAGGCAACGCTCTGAAAATGGAAAATCCTATTTTTCAAATTGCAAATGGCAATTTAGCAATTTTTAGATCAATCTAGCGGTTTTATCTCCATTTTTTTCTTTCTATTGTGTGGTTTTTATTAAATATGGAAGTTAACACTACTGTTCGGGATACAACGTTGACGCTTTTTTGTTTTAGGATTTTAGAGCAGCATAAAAGCTAAGCGTGAGAAAACGTTTCACTTCCCGCTCCTGTTTAGGTATGGCTGTAAGAACACTTATTAAAAATTGCTTCTTTGAAAATCTTCACAGATGGAGAAGGTATTTTTTATTTGTATTTTACTGAATGTGTAACACATAAAGCTCTTGATCCTAGCCCCAGATTTAATCATACAGATCGACTTAGAATCATTTTTTGAATCGTTCTTGCGATGTCCATCCGTCTGGACATGCCAACTTTGTGCGCAAGGTACAAGTGGCAATTTTAAAGTTAATCAAAAGGCCTGCCAAATTTATAAAAAAAATGGTGAAAATTGGTACTCAATTTCACAGAGCCCCATACCAACTTCTTTCCGGAAAAGAGTACCTGTTAATCATCTTACTTAATTTAATTAAAATCGGTGCATATTAAAACAAAGCTCCCAGATAAATACCGCTCCTGAAGAAAGCTTTAAATGCCATTACTTCTATACAAATGTTGTTATTGAAATAAATTAAAGCGCCGATAAATTTTATTATTATAACAAACATTTTGTTAGCGTACGTGACCATGTGTGATTTAATTTTACATTCTGACACTGTTTTCTTTTCTTGCGTACTCCACTGTAAAAGTTCTTTTTTGTTATGTGTTGTATGGTGTTTGGTATTTTTAACACATTAAAAATTTTTCGTATTTATCAAACAAAACCTTTTTCTATGAAAATTTATTCAAAATTAAAACACTTGTATGAGTGTCAATATAGTTTTATGGATTAGAGTTAAAAAACTAAAAGTTCATTACATTTTTCAATGAAAAATTGCTTGTTTTTAATACACACATACATACATACATATTTGAGATTTGAAAGAAGTTTTTGTTCTGCATAAAATGCCATTTTTAAGTATAAACACACACACACGCTCTCCTACATTTCCTTTAAAATGCTAACAAATAACATTTTTGGTTTTCGTATGGTTTTATACATATTTTAAATTCTCTTTATTTTACCAACTCATTCACACACATTTTTTTAATTTTTTTTTGTTTTCTTTTTTTTTTGATAAAATTCAAATGGGTTTGATCCTAAATGTTTGATATAAAATAAATGGGAAAAAGTCAAGCTCGTGTGGTTTAAATTAAAATAAATTTCGTTGTAATTTACAATCTACTCTTATGCTGACATAGACAACATAAAATTCGAAAAAAAACGTATCCTTTTGTTTTGGGAATCTTGTCTAAAAAAAAAGGAACAAAATTATTATTAGATTTGCTAACGAAAATTTTGAAACAAAACAAGAGATATTTCAACTTTTATGGCAAATTTAAAGCTCAATTAATTTTAAATTTTATTAATATGAAAGAAAAGAAAAAAGTGTTCTTCATTTTATCTTTTGCTTCAAATTTTTTCAAATATCTCCAGGGGTAAATTTGTGGTATTTAATTTGTTATTGTATATATGTATGTACATAATATGGAGGCATGTCAAAAAATGTGATGAAAGGCAGAATATAGCATGTATAGAAGGAAGTACATACATATGTTTTTATGTAGGCATGTCAAAAAATGTGATGAAAGGCAGAACCCAGCGAGGAAAAGAAGGTATACGGATGCCTTCTAGAAGGCCGCTGTACCCCTTCTTTTGGATGTACAAGGCCTGCTTGCTCCATTGCATACTCATATCTTTTTTACACACGTTGTCATTGAGAAGTAGGCCTTCCGCTCTCGCTTCTTTAGCAGGTACATAACAATGGTAACGGGATCAAAAAAAATTAATATTTTGCTTTTGCTTGTGAAAAAAAACAATACGAAAATGTTACTCCTTCTCTACTCCCTTCTCATAGAAGCGAGTGTGGAAGGTGTATCTTATCTTTTATACCAAAGAGCCAAGCCCTTCTATGAGGCATTCTTAAGCATTTAGATAAGAACAGTAATTGAATCAAAAAAATTTTTAATCAGGCCTTCAAAAAGGCCTGAAGTAAAAAGGTATACTGTGTTTTCCCGCTGGGAAGTAGCATGTTTAGAAAGAAGTACATACTAGGCTTTTGCACTAAGTACATTTGAATTCAAAAACATTTGCTTTTTTAAAAATTCTCAGATTAAAGCTAAGTACAAAATGGAATCAAAGCAAATAAATTAAAAACAAACAAACACAAAGAAAAAAATTATTCTCTTTATACGCTCAGAGTTCTTATATTTACTTATTCTTACTCACTATAAATAAGTCAAAGTAAACATTTTTTTTTGCTAATGTTCTGTAAGTATTTTGCAAGATTCTTATTTTACCATGTGGGTATTATAAGCTATAAATGCAAGCAATGGTTATTCCTTTTTAATTTGTCTTATTTCCAGATTATTACTTATTATCAGGGAAACCAGAAATATGCAATTGCATGTTTTTCCTTGTGCGACTAATGAAGGCAAAAACAATATATTTATCCGTTTTAGAGCTTTTTATGAATTTATGGACGAAGTGTATGCAAATGGTGAGAATCGGTCTATAATTTCACATCCAAATTAGACTCTTTGTGTCCGCAAGCTACCTAATTAGGATGGTATTTAAATTAAATTTGTGCAAAAAAATATTTTACTTCAAATTAATTTATTTTCGAACCGGTTCACATTTGCCCAAAGCTCCCTTCCTTAACAAGCTTTAAATTCCTTTTAAATGTTAAAATTTGTTTACAATTAAGCGACCGTACCTAAAATCCCTTTAAGACAAAAACCCATATGGATGTTAATATCTAGATAATATTCGGCGCAAACATCTTTTATATGAAGTTTAACCTTTTTAGGTTTTTTTTAGATTTTGTTATTAAATTGTTGAATATTGTGTCTTCAAATGAGCAATTTTTAACATTTTTCAGGGCATATTTTCCAGTTTTAACTGCATATTTAGTGCGCATAAAACGTGTTTTTTAGAGCATATTTCTGGTTTCCCTGCTTATTATTAAAATAAAAACTATAACTTTGTTTAACCGCTATTTAAATTTTGTCTCTTTTGGTGAATTTTATAGTTTTAACACAGTATTTTGATATACATATTTTATATATTTTACAGAAATTCTGTTGGTTTTTATTTTTAGCATTAATTTTGCAGTTCATTTTATGGAATATACATTCATATGTATGTACATGCTTATCTATGTACATATAACTATTGATATGTTGATAAACAAAAGCAAAATTTCATACAAACAAAATAAAACTTAAAAAAATACTCAAGTATTTTAGTAAATGGTTTAAGAACTTCTTGTCTTAAGACTTAAGTCCAAACATGTACATGTTCTTGTTTTTATTTTGCTTACTTCTTACCATGCTTAAGACTTGCTTTATTTATTTTTTTCAAAAACAATAAACACAATGTTTGTTTCTTATAAAAGAGAACAGCAATTTTCTCTGTAAAGAGAAGGTACAATAAAACAAATACACGAAAAAAGGGAATGTGTTTAAGTATTTGTTTTTTGTACTTTTGCAACAGCCTAGTACATACATATGTACATGTATGTATGTGTGCACATATGTAAATGAAGAAAGAATTCACATTTTAAAACAAAGCAAGTAAAAATGCTATATTGGCAATTCTTCGATACCCTCTAAAAATAATTAAAGTTTTTTGGTGTTATTACTAAATAAAGGGTGGCCTAAAAATTTTAAGCTCGCCTTAAGCTCCACTCCACCCACACATTTTTTCCCTTAGTTGTTAGTAGTAAAGTGCCAATATTTTAATTTCATAAGTGGAGTATTAGATATTGTTCCCTGTCTAATGTTTAAAAAATTTTAACATATTCCTGTCATAAAATTCCATCTTTGGTGGCCCTCAGATGGGTTAGTTGGCCTAAGTTTATTTTCGGAAACATAATCAAATGACGGAAAGGTGGTTTTTGTGACTTAGGGTGAATTATCTAGTCTTATAAGTAACAACACAAAATTCGAGTTTTAATTTATCTTACCCCCCTTATAAAATCCAATCTCGTAAAACTCTTTATTACGCCTATAACCGTAAAAAATAATTATATTTTTATTAAATACTAGCTTAACCCGGTGCGCTTCGCTACACTGCTTTAACTACTTCTTCAGTTGAGAGATATTTAATATATGCATCCTATGGAAGGTTTTCCCCCCTGCGCCTTCCCGCTTTATTTTTATTTTCAAAAGTGTAGTATACCATAGGAGTGACTTCTACTAAGTTTGAACATTCTTACTATAACAGTTCTTAAGATATGCGATATTAAACATTGGCGTCCTATGGGGGCAACACTTCCCCCGCTGCTATTTTATTTCAATTTTGGGGCTCAGAAGATCCTACCACCAAAAGTTGAACAAAATGCGTGCAGCGGTTCTAATTAATATTTCTATCTATGAGGGGTACTGCTCCTCCTCTGCCCATTTCTATATTGAAATTTATAGTTTGCCATAATAGTAGCTTTAACCACGTTTGAAGACTCTCCCTTTAATAGTTCTTGAGTTGAGAGATATTTAATATATGCATCCTATGGAAGGTATTTCCCCCCTGCGCCTTCCCGCTTTATTTTTAGTTTCAAAAGTGTAGTATACCATAAGTGTGACTTCTACAAAGTTTGAACATTCTAACTTTAATAGTTTTTAAGATATCCGATATTAAACATTGGCGTCCTATGGGGGGTAACACTTCCCCCGCTGCTATTGTGTTTAAATTTTGGGGCTCAGAACATCCTACTACCAAAAGTTCAACAAATTGCTTGCAGCGGCTCTTATTAATATTGCTATATATGAGGGGTACTGCTCCTCCTCTGTCTACCCCGCCCATTTGTATATTGAAATTTATAGTTTACCATAGTAGTAGCTGTAACCAGGTTTGAAGACTCTCCCTTTAATAGTTCTTCTGTTGAAGTATATTTAATTTATGCATCCTATGGAAGGTATTTCCCCCCTGCGCCTTCCCGCTTTATTTTTATTTTCAAAAGTGTTGTATACCATAAGAGAGACTTCTGCAAAGTTTGAACATTCTCACTATAAAAGTTCTTAAGATATGCGATATTAACCATTGGCGTCCTATGGTGGGTACCACTTCCCCCGCTGCTATTTTATTTCAATTTTGGGGCCCTGAAGATCCTACTACCAAAAGTTCAACAAAATGCGTGCAGCGGCTCTTAATTATATTTCTATCTGTGAGGGGTACTGCTCCTCCCCTGTCAACCCCGCCCATTTTTATATTGAAATTTATATTTTACCATAATAGTAGCTTTAACCACGTTTGAAGACTGCCCCTTTAATAGTTCTTCAGTGGAGCGATATTTAATATATGCATCCTATGGGAGGTATTTCCCCCCCTGCGCCTACCCGCTTTATTGTTATTTCCAAAAGTGTTGTATACCATAAGAGTGACTTCTAGAAAGTTTGAACATTCTCACTATTACAGTTCTGTAGATATGCGATGTTAAACATTGGCGTCCTATGGGGGATTCCACTTCCCCCGCTGCTATTTTATTTTAATTTTGGGGCTCAGAAGATCTTACTACCAAAAGTTCTGCATAATGCGTGCTGCGGATCTTAATATATGCGATAATTAATATTGGCATCCTATGGGGGATACCAATTCCCCTGCCCCTATCGAAAAAATAAGTAGCCTATTTTATTTTTAGGGCTCACGTGATGTATCTGTAAAAATTTCAGGAAAATCGGTTCAGTAGTTTAGGAGTCTATAAGCCAACAAACAAACAAACAAACAAACAAACACACATACAAACATTTTTCATTTTTATATATATAGAAAGATAGAAGATAGAAGATAGATAGATAGCCCATAACAGTTTGATATGACTTACTATTTATATAAGGCACATTCTTGAAAACCAGCTAAAAAAACCTTAAATCGTAACAAATATTGATACTGTGGTGAAATTTGGTTGGATAAAACAGCTTAAGATACGAGTCCTATATACATATATTAACTAAACGAATGGCAAGTGGAAACATCATTGGAAAGATCATTGCAGATTTTTGATTTACCCTCTTTTACGATTACCCTCTTGATCAGGCCAGCAGTGTTGCCAAAACTTGGTGACCAAAAATTGCTAAATTTACGGGAAAAAATGGCTAAAAAATGGCTAAAATTTGTTTAAGGAAAAACACATTAAAATTCAATGACAAAACAGAAATAATTCATTAAAAATTTTTTACAATAAAATTGTAAGTTGATTAAATAAATTTTTTAGCATTTAAAATCAATAAATTCAATGCCATTATTGATCATCTCATAGGAATCACTCGTGCCTATTATTTTTAAATATTTGAAGGTAAATCATAATCATGACGATATTTATCAAACCTTTTGAGTCAAAATCTACAGTAAAAAAGAAACAAAAAAGTATAGTCGGTCTAACCCGACTATATAATACCCTACACCACATTATACATTTTATCAAATTATCTCCAAAATTGCGACCTGCACTTTGAGCACAAGGTTTAGATGGACAGCCAGCCGGACGGACATTGTTAATTGGAATCAGAAAGTGATTCTGAGTCGATCGGTATACTTTATTTTAAGGTATTACAAACATCAAACGTCATTTCTTCCAGTTCTTCCAGTTCTTCTTTTGTCATTGGCCATAAAAAGACTGTTGTTTTTACTTCTAACTCATTAAATGCGAACAGACGCTGTCAAACCAACTCAAAACGAAATGTTTTGAGCAAATTTTAGTTTTTTGTTCGACAGTTTTTGGTTTCGACAGCGGTTTTTAACCCTGACTGTGGGTAAAAATATTTTCCTAATCGATAAAACGATGTTTACTGAGCTAAACACCCTTTCTACTTTAGCATTTTACCATGGAAGTGAGAGCAACTTTGTAGTAAACTCTGTGTTGATCCATTTTATAAATTTAACATTGGCATACTGTGCCTTTAATTTGAAAGATGTTTCATCGTCGTCCTTTACAGCGATTTTCAACATTTGTAATAGTAGTGATTTAAATTAAATGCGTTTTAATTGTTAATAAGGTTTACTTTACTTTTAAAAATTTCTATAAGAAAATAAAAGTTATTAATTAAAAAAAAAAAAAACAGCAAAAAAATTGTATGGCTAAACAAGTTCAAAAATGGATAAAAAATGGCTAATGGCTAAATTCATTTTTTAATGGCTAAACAAGGTGAAAAATGGCTAAATCTAGCCACTAAATGGCTAAATTGGCAACACTGCCGGCCAGACTAAATTTTTGTGTTTTGATTCAAATACTTTTCGTATATAGCAAAAAAAGGACGTGAATTCTATAAATGAAATGTGCTGATACGAATGAAAATAATTTGGAATCGATTTGAGCAAGTAAGTGGGATAAAATTCCGTTTTAAAGCAAACCCCTATGAAATTAGAGCTTAGTGGTAAAAAGTAGCCGACAATTTTAGCTAAACATTTTTTTTTCACTAATATAAAAAAATCTCGTTATTAAAAAATAAAAAGGTTGGTACTAAATAGTTAATACAGCAAAAAAAGTTTGAAAACAGGCTTTTTTTAAGAAGGTGGGTTCACATTTGGCGGTACTACTCTTTTCCTGCTTAACCGCTTGTGCTCTGATTTTCAATTTTAAGCTGGGTAGGAAAAACTGAAAAGAATTTGACACCAAAATCAGGCGTATAAACGTGGCAAAATCAAGGACAGAGAATATAAGTATATATTTTCTGGGGTTCTAGATAAATATTTCGTGATGTTACACACAGGTGTTATCCTAAAAAAACCATTAATTTTAAAACCCTTTAATACTAAAAAGGTCAATAAAACTAGATTTAAAGGCAAATGAAACTTGTAAAGAATTTTGTAATGTTGAAGAAAATTTTAATTTATAGTCAAGAAATAATTATTATTTTTTATTATGAACTGTTGAATTATTTCTTGTACGCTAAAATGTTTTCTTTTTTTGTCAAAGTAATTTTTGGGAATACAAATTTTTAATTAATAACATTCTTTTTAGAAATTTCAGCTTAATTTTAAATGCAAAGCTTTAAAACGTGTTTCGCCTTTTGTATAATTTCAATACTCTAGGGAAACAAATTTTATTTTTTGTTTTTGTTTTCTGTTTATAATAAAAATCATAATAACACCCTCGTATTGTTCAAATCAGAAATGGTAAACATGTGCGGTGAATTAATAATGCATACAAACACACTTATTAATAACACATAAATAAAATTTCCCAGTAAACAATTTACACTTAATTGACGGGTAACAAATCGATACCATTTTTAACCCTGAAAGGTTACTCTTCATTTTAGTACATTAAGGTTACTCTTCGTCGAATCGACTAACTTTTTAAAAAAATAAATTCTAGCGGAACGATTTTTAAAGTAAAAAATAAACAAAAATCTGTTTTAGTTAAGCGTTTTATTAAAAAAATAAAAATAAATAATATATATATAAAAAAAATTATTTTTCTATCTAAAATTCGATATGAATTTGTACTCCTTTTTTTGTTTTTTTAAATTAATTAACTTTTTAAAACCACAAAAACTAAAAAGGTAAAAAATAAATTACTGTTTTCTTTTTCGACCTTTAAAAATAATCAGAAAAATAATCCAAAAGAAAATTAATATTTATTTATTAGCCATATTTTATGCATGAGATACAACGTTCAATTTTATGTTCAAAACAAATGCTTTTCTGGCATATATAACATCTACTTCTCGTCATTCTGAGTTTGCTATGAGTGCCTCGGTAGGCTAGCTGGTAGCGAGCTAGTCTATCAGCGCCGAGGTTGCGGGTTCGATTCCCGCCAGTGACTCTGGTTTCTTTCCTGCAGACAAGCATAGAGCTTCGCGGGATTAGCTTAGACAACATTTTCGACGGATTCTTTTTGATTAGGTATTTTATTTTGAATTTTTTTCTTAATTAAGGCGTGCAAGGGAGGTGTCTTGAATCTGCCTCTTAAATAGGGAGCCCCGAGAGATTAATGAAGATTTTTCAGATATTGTTGTCGGTTTTTGGGGTTTCGAACTTTATGGAACATGTTGTGAGTATATATGACGTAGCTGTTGACAAAGGAATATTTAAAATTCCAAAAAATAGACACAAAAGCTTTCACTAAGGTTACTTACTCTTCGTCGTTGCGACGAGTGCACACCTTTAAATTTTAACTTAAAAAAAATGTGGATCCAGCGTACGTCCACTCACTACAAGCTTACGGCATCAGCTAACGTTGTTGAAAAAAGAGCGTAATTTGTATACATATAAAAGATTCGACAAAGAGTAACCGTGCAGGGTAAAAAGTTTGACGTTTAATTACTTTATCCGATTTATTCAAGCTGTTAACTAAGATCAAATCGATATATTTATGTTTATATGTTTGACAATTTGTTAAATTTAAAGCTATCGTCAGACAGAATTAAGGAAAAAACTTTATTTTGATATAAAATTGCTTGCAGTTCCATACAAACAGTTTAACAATAAACACAAGATGTTTGCGTGAATACTAAATATTTTTAATATTTTCACAAATATAATTCATCAATTTTTCATATGTTTTTTTACCCGTTTGTACGGCTTAGCAGTGTGGGCATGACAACCAAGGATATAATAGGTACGGTAAAAAATATATTATAATCCAAAATGTAATCTAATATTGAAAAAATTTGTTTTTAAAATTTTGTGTATTTGAAAATTACAGTCGAACTCCCATAACTCGAACTTCTCTAACTCGAATTTTCTCTTACTCTAACCAATTTGATTGGCAGTAGCTCTAAAACAATAAACTACATACAATTCTCCTTCCGTAACTCGAACTTCCATAATTCGAAATTCTCCATAACTCGAACCAATTACTCAAATTTGTATTCTACAACTCGAAGTTTTTTGCTTGTTTTGTTTATTTTGTTTATTTATTTCGCTTTCTTTTGCTTGTTTAGCAGGTTTGTATATTTTACTTTGCTCTTTTTTTCGGGGAAATCCCTTTTTGTACATTACGTGTGTCTTTTGGTTTGCCTAAATATGTTAAAATTATTTGTATGTGTTTATTTCATGGCAAGTAAACGTGTTTTATAATGTTTGTCGATGGAGGGAAATATAAGTTTATAAAAGAAGTCGAGGGTGGATTCAAGAAAAAGGAAGCAGACAATAAATATGGTGTCCCAGCTAGTACGGTCTCATAGATTTTTAAAAATAAAGAATTAATTATCAACTCGTTTGAGTCAGTATCTCATCTCTTTAGTAAAATGATTAAGACCCAAATATAAAAAATTATCGACATAGCAGTCCTCAATTGGTTTACAGCAGCTGGAAGTCAAACCATGCCGATATTTTACTTCATTGTAACTTGTTTATTACAAATACATACCTACATGCTTAGGTATGAAGCTTTCAAATAGTGCCTGTTTTAAACAAAAAATACAAAATGTACACAAGTTTGCATTTTATTCTCTTTTCAACAAGAAAATTCTGTAACTCGAAGTCTCCATAAGTCGAAGTTTTTTTTGGGATAATGGTGATTCGAGTTATGGAAGTTTGACTGTATATAGGATATACATTAGTTCTTCTTCTTAAGATATACATATCCTCAGCTCATTATTGGTTTGGCGCATATCATGGTTATTTCACCAGAAATGAGCTGACGATATGTAGATATTATTATTTTTTAATATTTAGGCTGAACCCACACCAACAGTTTTTTTTTTGACTAATACGACAACAGAACATTAGTTCTTATTAGACAACTCTCACCAAATGAAACAACAGCAAAATTGCCTTGTTGATTTGCTTTGACAAATATATGTAGCTTGGCTCTTTATTAAATAAATTCATAAAAATAAATAAACTATTTCAAAAGTAAAATATTTTTTTTAAAGAGCTTTAAAAAATTTCAAGTACACATTTTCTTGTAATCTTGTTAACTGGGTTACTATTTGTGTACTGTAATATTAAATGTCATTGTGTTGGTAGAAACAATTTCTTTTACTGACAATAATGATGTGTTTTTTCGCACCCGCATAAACATGTGTTGTCAATAAAGTGTTTCGTTGCCTTGGCGATTTGACAACAATGGTTGTTGATTATTATTTTTTCTTTGGTTCTTTTTTATAACATATTTAATACTTTCACCATTATATGAGGAGAGGATATTATGCATTTAAGCTGATGTCTGTAACCCTTAAAAATATTGAATCTAGTATTTTTTATATACCAGTTAACTCGAAATCATTTTTTGAATCGATCTGATGATGTCCGTCCTTCCGGCTGAATGACTAGTTGTCTGTCTATGTAAGCAAAACTCGTAAGGTACACTAGCAATTTCGGATATAGTTTGATAAATTTTGATACGATTTCATAAGGACGAATTCTATTGAAAATGATGAGAATCGGTCCTAAATCGTAAAGTTCCCATACATCAACTGCATTCTCGAAATGGGTTATTGTGCCTATTAATCATCACGATAGTTTCCAAACAACTTGCACTCCGAAGACAGCTGTTACAACTTTGCTTTTAATAACTTTTAAAATAAATATGTCGTGGCAAAATTTTGTGCTAGTAGCTGGAGAATAGAGCATAGTGCCCATGTGAACCCCTACCATTAAGTCTCATATTAATGTAGGCACGTTGATTTTTTTACGAATCTAAACCTCGTTATAAAATTTTGTTTTGGCGGTTCCACGATTACGCATGTGTCCCAAACAAGATACAATCTTAAAAATTAGACTTTAACAGCCTGTTCGTCGATTTCGAACGTTAACGTTCGCATAGAAAATTATATTTAAAACCAAAACAAAATTCGAAAATTTGGTTTTTGTCTTAAATGTCATTAACGTTCGAAATCGACGAACAGGCTGTAAATACTGTATATGGGTAACAATGTGGTTAAAATTGTCATTGGCGACTATATAAACGAGTTTTTTCTCATAAAATCTTTAACGCCCGATTAGCGACATTACCTTAGTAGTACCGTTGATGACTGTATTAAGGACACCATCCACAATTTAATCGCCAATAGGTATGTAAATTACAATTAGGAGTGTTACGAATACCGATACCGATATATCGGCGATACTTCAGATTTGCCGATATATCCAGGATAAGGGGAACGGGAAAAGCGGTCTACCTTGAGGATATAGATATTTAAAGGTCAAATAGGCTTCCTGATGACTGCAGTATATTTTTGGCGGAAGCTCTAGGAATTTTAAAAGCTGTAGAATTGGTAAGAGGTGACATTGCTGGAGCTCGACTACATATGTGGACAGCTCTTAGGGCCTTGATGGGCTGTGAATTCCAACTGGGCAATTCCACCAATAAATCTACCATAAATGGAAAAAATTAATACCTGATTTTGGTAGTAAAACTACTTAAGTATGGTGGCAACATTTTGTAACTTTTAGGTTTTAATAGTGGCAATCATTTTTGATATTTTTAAAGAAACTGTTTAAGTTTTTTAAAAAATTAGAAATAAAAAAAAAAGAATATTTTATTTATTAATTTATTTTTATTATTTATATTTTATTATTATTTATTTATTTATTGTTTTGAATTATGTTCGTTTCAATGTTGGTTTCTAACTTATTATTACCCTGCAAACAAATGGAAGATATCCCCTTAGGCAATAGTGTAGCAATATCCCCGAATTGTCATCTAAAAGGAAATAATCAAAGAAATTTTAAATTTTCTAGACAGAAAAAAAATTTATAACATATTTGTACGTCATAAATAAAAAAATAAGAAATATTAAATCTAAAATATTCTGCAAATGGTAAATATATAAATTAAATATATCTGTAATATATTAATCTGTTCCCTTTTCAACTTAATCCAGATATTACTCAACCCTCATAATGGATCCAATTTTAAAGAAGTTTGTTGGAACACATGGTGAAAACTGCATTATTACCTTATTTAACTTTATATTATTTCTTAGTATAATTTACTTAAATAAAAAGCTGGGCTTATTTTTACATAAATTAATATTTTTCAAAATGCAAAATCTTCTTTTTATCATCCCAATGATATTGTGGCGATATCTTCTTATTTTCTTTTATGTGGTTATCTGGCGATATTGCTAGTTTATCATATAGCAGAATCGCTTTCGTATTGCTAAGGAGTATTGCTATCGAGACACGTTTCTTCCCGAAGGAAGTATCTTCCGCAATACGAAATTGATTATTGCCGCAATAATATTTTTCATCCAGGCAATACGTTTGGCAATATATAGGGTGTATTTCTGTGTTTGCTGGGTAGTGATTTCGTTAGGTGGTATTTATATTCAAAAATAGCATTTTAACGAGTTCATTAAGTACAATTTTGTGTCTTTCAATTAATTTTGGAGTTTCAATTTTACGCGCTGTGATTTTAATTCTAACGTTTTATGTAAAAATACACAAAGTGAGTGTAGTGTCGGTCACGTTTGGGGCTGTAGTGTCAGTCACAATTTATTTTACTAATAAATATTTTTTTAAATAACTAACCGCTTTTATTTCAGCACTTTATAATATTTTGTTTCTTGAACCTTTGATAAAAACACAAATTAAAGTTAATACGAAAATGCAGAGGAAGATTATTCAAGTTTAAAAACACTCTCGGAAACGACTTTCTTTTGCATGTAGTGTCAGTCACGTTTATATTTTACTAAATAAATGTTATTTTAAAATATCATTGGTTGCAATTTTTTCTCAATCGGATAATTGTTGAAACTGCTACATTGCCATGCTTAAATTGATACTAAAAAAAAATATTCAGGGGTGTGCTGGAAATCGAAAACGTAAAACGCAAGAATCTTAAAAGTCGTTTTTTCAAAATATTTCTCTAATAAAAGAATTTTATGACAAATATTATACAAATATTTCTCTATTAAACAGAATTTTATAACAAAAATTATAAAAATTAGATTAACAGCCTGTTCGTCCATTTCGAACGTTAACGTTCGCATAACAAATGACATTTAAAACAAAAACAAATTTTTGAATTTTGTCTTAAATATAATTTTCTGTGCGAACGTTAGAGTTCGAAATCGACGAACAGGCTGTAAATGTGTTTTAAAAACAACTTCCAAATTCTTGCGTTTTACATTTTCGATTTAATTACTAATTGTAATATAAGACAAAACAAAACGCAAATTGTGTCAAATGTAGAGTCAGTCACATATGGAATTCAAAACTTTTAAATGATTGTAGAAGAGCTCTAAGAGAAATATTAGGAGAGTACGTAGTGAGTGTATGCTAGGTACCTGTTCACTGCAACATCACCGCTAATGAAATGGCCGATGAGTTTGGGAGACTGGGCTCGAAAATAGGGGATACTGGCTGTGTGGAGAAAGTCAGACCACCAATATGCTTTTGATTAATAAGGGAATGGGTTCTGAACTTAACATATGGCAATGCAGTCTGCAGGAACATTAATTTCTTTGTGCTTCTTTGCCCATCAATTCACGTATGTCCAATTTCACAATTTAAGCACAGCCGCGAATAACGTTGTGAGTTACAAAATAATTATTTTTTAGGAGAGCAAAAAACCGTTTTTAACAGGCAGGATTGTTATTAATTTTTGAATTTTTTTACTATCATATTGATAATAAAAGCAAAATGTCAAGAAATTTTAAATTACATACAAATTTACAGTTTTTAATTTTTTTTTTTAGTACAGGACAACGTAAGCGACCATTGCATGCATTTTGACGTCAAAGTTGTCTGAAACACGAGAAAATGCAGGCAATGGTCACTTTCGTTGTCCTCAGTAAAGTATTATAAGATAAAAAATGTCTCCAATAAAAACTTAAATACGATTTTAAACACGACAAAATACACGTTTTGTTGCATAAGTTGTCGTCAACAATGTTTTATAGGCGACAAATTCAACAATGTTCTGAAGACATCGTTGATGACCATTTTTCCAACTAAGAATTTATATTGTTTGTTTGCCTGAATTTCTTTAAAACATTAATTTTTTTTAACATAAATTTTAATGTTTGTGTGTGTGTGGGCTTAAAACAATGCGGCATATTTAGTACGCTAAAATATAATTTCCAAGACATTTTAAATAAAATTTGAAATTAACTTTATTTCATATTTTTAATAAATTTTGAGGGTTAATTAGGTTTTGTATAACCTTTAATTATAAAAACCTGTAGAGAGGCAATATTCGGCTGTATGGGGTTTAAAATTAATATTTTTCGGTGTAACACACTGAATGTCAAACCTTACTTCCCTTCATCAACCCTCGTGGTTGTAAAGAATATAAAAAGTTTAAAATAGAAAATATTTAAATAGAATTAAGAATTTTTTTCCAGGTTTGAAAATGAAAGTCTTGAAACAATATCTGCAGAATATCTTTAGAAACATACAAATCTGTGGCTTGCTCTTTTGAGTTAATCATTGCATTAGATTCGTTTTCTTTCTCTCATTCATTATGGTAAAGCAGCTAAAGTCATACTTAACCCAGAACAGCTTCATAAATAAAATGCTAAAAACTTTTTGTAAAACCTTCAATTCCAATTTTCTTAAAAGTAAATATTTTGACATTGGCCCTTTTAGCTCCAAGCAACAGAAATAAAGGAATAGCTTATCCCTTCAATAATAAATTTCAGTTTATCAGTAATATGAAATGGGAATGTAGCACATTTAAACGAAACCTTGTTCACAAATCTCTTTTTATTTCTTAAGCAAATATAAATATGTTTCTGTTTAGATTAACAGCCAGGCCCACGATGTCACACGTTAACGTTCGCAAAGAAAATCACATTTAAAACAAAAACAATTTCTAAGATTTGTTTTTGTTTTATATGTAATTTTCTATGCGAACGTTAACGTGTGACATCGTGGGCCTGGCTGTTAGTAAAAGTTGTCACATTATTATCTTATTAAGTTATTGTCTTATGAAATTATTAAATCTGAAGGTTAACTTAGGTATATTTAAAGAAGATTGTCCTTGCAAGATCCTCCAAAACTAAAACCTATAAGTAAAGCAGAAATACCCATATTTAAGATATTTTTATGAACACGTAAAAAACATCGTGAACCACTTTAAATTTACAAGGTCAATGTTTTGTACAACGTTTGCTTACACGCGCGTTTAATATTTAATGTAAATTTTGTTCAAACACATGTATGTAAACTCAAGTAAGTTACAAGACTTAATTTCCCTTTCCCTGCAAACTAAGCAGCTTAAAAACAGTTACTCTTGTTACTAATACTAAGTCTCATTTAAAAATAAATTATTATGTTTAACAACTTTATGTTATAGACTATACTCTATATAAGAGCACTCTTCATAAAATAATCTTATATGTATATATACACTAAAGACAGTGTATATAATTTAAGTGACCTTTTAAGTAAAAATTTTACTAGGTTTTTTTATATGCATGAATAAGCAAGCAGGATGTTAAAGATGAGCAACAACCACATCCGTTTCCCGGTTGCATACATACTAAAAAAAAGAACACACTTACTTATACATGTAAACACTTTTACTTTATGCCCACACTCAAATAGAACAAACCCACTTACCTCACACAGACAAATTTTCTTTATCCTTTGGTCCCCCTAGTCATATAAACCTGCCATTAGTGACAACAACTGCACTTGCAACAACAACTAACCAAACCTGCACGTTCTGCCATTATGACTATCAATATAGGAAAAATCTATTCACATGCATCCATCTATCTATTCACTTGAACACTTTTTAACTTATCAACTCATTTCCTGTCACTTTTTTGTCGTTTTCGTTGGCGTTTTTGTTGTTGTTTTAGTAGTTGTTATAGTCCTTGTTGCTTTGCCTGATGCTGCCATCGTTACTAAAGTTTTTTTTCTGTTGTTTTTTTTTTACTTTTATTTTTGTATAAGTGCTTTTTATCATCAGTTCTCTTCCACACTCTCACTCTCTTATTTTCTGTAGTTTCCCGTATCAATTTAATTTTTTTTAGGTTTTAACGTTAGTAAACCAAAACCCTGTGGGTTGTTCATGGTTGTGTGTATTGGGGTTTGCTTTAATATACAGACATAGACAGACATATTTATAAATATACTAGCAACTGCATAAATAAGGGTAGACGGAAAAGTACTTTTAAAAGTACATATTGAAATAAACTCTTTTTTTAACATTAGACTTTAGAAGTTTTTGATTTTATGTTTTAAAACTAGTTAAATGATATTTTACATTAAAATTCTTTTCTTATATGCACAGACATAAGTTTTCCAAAAAAAAAAAAAAAAAAAAATTATTTTAAGTTAAAGGGGCAATCAGCTCTTTTACTGACTGGCTTATCTGGGTCGTCAAAAATGAATACTTTGTGATATCAAAAGATAATAAAACAGAAATTCATATTGCATTAATTCACTTTTACCATTTTGCCGCTTAAATCAGAGATGGAAGGCCACGACACGCATCATACGCTTTTTCGCATCATACTCTTTTGCCAAAAAGTTAGAATCACATGCACGTTACATATACAAAAGCGTAAGATACTTTAACGCGTAAAAAGCAAAAAGCAGGTATTTAAGTTTGATTTGCGGTTTTATTGCGTTAAAACTCTTTCATGTAACACAAGTAAGTTGTGAAAAATGCTTTATGCATCGAAGCGAAAAGGCGTGATGTGGACCTCCAGCTTATATGCTACACTCAACGCATTTAGCGTACACAATTTTTCTCTAAATGTAAAAAACTTTTCACTGCATAATTTATTTTATGTTACTGTTACTTGTTTCCCTCCAGGGGTGTAACCATCATCTAAAAGATATTTCACCTTTAGGTGTTACATCCAAATCAGGTGCATTCAACCTATAATGCGCCTAACATCCAAATAACAGAGTTACTTTAGAGTACTTTCTCCTTTCGGCGAAGCCAGTGTAAGCATCAGTCGGACTTTTGGTCGAGGCCTCAATTAGAATGCTTCTAGCGAGAAATTCATCCTGAATCCCATTCTTCCTGAATTGCCTTTCTTTAAAGGGGTACTTTCGGGATCACGTGGTGGCTTGGGTTTATACTCAGAAAAAGTGATCACCAAAATGTTTTCTATTAAATCTGTTCCAATTAATTTGCCTTAATCTATATAATAAAAATGAAATGTTGTCTGTTGCTGATCGCATAACTTGAGAACGGCTTGACCGATTTGGACGATTTTTTCTTTAAAATGATCGCCATGGTCCAGCTTAGGTTTATACGTGAAGAAAATTTTGCCCCGCCCACTTTTTTCGAATTACCTAAAATCTGAAAACGGCTCCATCGATTTGACAAATTTTTCTTTCAAATGGTCGTATTAATCCATTTTAAGTTTTCATCGAAAGAAAAATTTACCACGCCTATTTTACGCCCACTTTTTCTATTAAGCGCATAACTTGAAAACGGCATGATAGTTTTGGACGATTTTTCCTTTTAAATTATCGCCATGGTCCAACTTAGGTTTGTACGAAAAGAAAATTTTGCCCCGCCCACTTTTACGCCCACTTTTTTTCGAATTACCTAAAATCAGAAAACGGCTCCATCGATTTGACTAATTTTTTTTCAAATGTTCGTGTTAATCCATTTTAAGTTTTCATCGAAAGAAAAATTTACCACGCTTACTTTTACGCCCACTTTTTCTATTTATTTGACCGATTTGGACGATGTTTTCTTTAAAATGGTCGCCATGGTCCAATTTAGGTTTTTAAGGAAATATAATATTTCCCACCCACTTTTAAGCCCACTTTTTTTGATTTACCTAAAATCAGAAAACGGCTCCATCGATCATTAGTAATCAGCTACCGAGCGAAGCCGGGACGGCCAGCTAGTTGAAAATAAAAATTATAATGTTTGTGTATTTGAAAATTTAAAAACAAACAAACTCCAAAATATTTTATGTTGTATTAAAGTTTCAAACGATTTTTTTATCGTTTCAATTAACTGTGTTGATTGAAAAAAAATATTTTGATTTGTGCTTACGCCTCTTTTGCTGGTGCTTACATTTCAAATAAACGTATTGACTGAAACTCCACAGCAAGAAAAGATCAATTTTACAGGCGAAAAATCAGTACGGAATTTAATTAGTAGTACACATTTCTTATAAATATGTTCATTGAAAATGGTTTATCATTTTTTCTCATATCAGAGAAATGGCTATCACCATTTGTAGAGGAAGTAGCCACTTGTGGTAGGTAACTGCTGCCATGTTTAAACCATCAATAGTGCTGTTGTTATTCAACAAAATATTCTTGGATTTATCATGACAGTGGTGGTAAGATAGTTACAGCTGCTAAACAGGGGGTCATTGTATAATTTTTGGCAGGTTATACTCTCGAATTACAACCTGTGTGTGAGAAATGATCCTGACAGACACAGGAGCTTTTGGTAGTTGCATATATTAATTCACCAAGTGATTAAGATTCACTATGAGATTAGGCCAAATGATAGGTCATGATAGTCGAAATCACAACTGTAAATTTATATGCCTCCAGGGGGCATTTAGAGAAACATCTTAAGGATATTCCTGCTTATTGTGTTAAATCATTTAAGAAAAATAGTGTATTGACTTGAAATTCGGTAGAACTCGAAATTGACAGATCTCGTAAGATCGCGGTTAAACAGAGATCCTGCTGCTATTTATGAACTGCAGATGAGGTTAAGTAGCTCCGGCTCCTTAACAAGAGTTGAGTATAAAATTCCGCCTGAACAAACGCTCAAAACTGGTACCCTTGGGTGTTGGTTGTTCTCATAGGAACTAGGCCTAAGCTGCAAGTGTCCATGTTAATATTTTTAGTCATGATACTTTATCCAGAATAAGATTCGCTTTGAAGGGTTTGAATTTTATTTTGAATTAGTTTTGTATGCAATTAAGAGCTGTGTTCGAAAATAAACACTAAATATCGCTTCTTAGTGTTAGGTTCGGTAGATTTGTGGAAAATACAAAGGCTTATAGTGTATGTGCAGAAAATCATTAAAAAATATAACATTTCCCTGTTAGTCATCTTTCGAACACAAAAATAATACTGTTTTTATCAAACTCAACAAAAGATTAAAACATTTAAAACCCTTCGGTTTTTCTTTTTAAATCCAAATACTACTTCATTGTTTTCGGTTCGGCTCCTTAATGCTCGTTCCTTTTGGCTGGTAAAAAACTAAACATTTTTTACAAAAACAAAATACACATATATATATATATATATATATGCATACACAATACACGCGCAGCTGTTAGTGCTGCGGTCGTTGCTAAAAATTTTTGTTTGTTAATTTCTTTATCAATGTAAAAAAGAACACAGAAAAAATTAAAAATTTTCTCTAATCAACAAATTTATTCCAAATTCATAGAATCAAGCAACCCATTTGTTGATTTTGCACCTATTAACAAAATGATTATATTGATTCCTAAAAATTTAAAAAATTTTATATTTTGAATTTTTTTTTCTAATAAATTATATTTTTAATTTTAATTAAACAAATGATCAAAAAACTTTGCCCTTTCAAACAATGTGTTGATTGATTTTGACAATTTCCAACAACAATTTCACAAGTTTAAATTTTTTTATTTTAAACGAAATAATTTTTTGTTATTTAATTATTAATTTAATTCAAAATTTATTTCAAAACAACTAAAATGTTTATTAAATCAAAATTATATTTTTAATTTTCTTTCAACAAAAAAAATAATTGATTCAATTATCACATTAATTAAATTTAAAAACTTTTTAAATAATTTTTTTAATTGATAAAAAACTACTAATAATTTTTTCTGTGAACATTAAAATATAATGTTTGCCTACAGTATCACTACAATTGTTCTGTTTTTTAACGAAGAACAGAACAATATGTAAGGTTTGGCTCTTTCTTGAAAATAGTTACGAACAGTATTAAGGGTTGTGTTCGTCTCCACAATCACAAAAAAAAAAAATAGATATCGTTCTTGGGTGTGTGAGCCGAACGCTAAATCATGTACTGTTTATTTTTGAATACTGATTAAGAGGTTTAATTTCCTTAATAACTTTATTATGCATTATGGCTAAATTTTAAGTACCTACTTGAAATTGAAACATCAGTTTACAGCTTACTAAACACTTAGCAATAGAAATAAATTATATTAAAACCTCAAACATCAAACATATAAAGCAAAATAAGTAAATTACAGTTTTGAAAATAGTCTCTCTTTTTTACTGTCTTTCTCTGCTTATCACTTTCAAAAAGTAGGTAAAAATATATTAATTTCAACATTTAAGATTCTGTAAGGATAAACTTTTCGAATTGCCTTTGCACAACACATTGATGTATCTTCATAGTTTGATGCTTCTATGATGTGATTACTTTTTTTTGCTGCTTTTTTGATAAAATCCATCTCTTGACATCATAATCATCATCATCATTGACTTAAACTAAATAAGTATACGAGTATAATGCATTCATTATATGCATGTTGAATATATATATATACATATATAAAAAAACTATATATAATATGATGGTAATGGATCGGGTTAAAAAGGTTCACTTTGTATAATACTTATTTTGTATGTTCATGCGGTATAAGCTGATGCCAGGATTTAATATTCTTTTAATATTTTACATTTTACTTACTAGATATTTTCGTATAAGTAGTTGTAACGAAATATGTGCTCCACTTACACATATGCAGTTACTAGAAAATTTTCTTAAAATATGAAAATGAATTTTCGGGGTTATTGTAACTTGGTAGTTAGAAAACTTATAATTTTTGTTTTTGAAAAATATTTCTAAATTGTAAAATTTAGTAAATTTATAAAATACGCAGCTAAGGGAATGAAATTAGTTAAATTTATAAACTAGTAACACAAACAAAAAGAAAAGTAGAACACTATTTCCAAAAATTGGGTAAAATAGTTTGCAAAACACACAAGTTGGTTTTCAAAAGACTTGCGGGACAATTACTTATTTTTTTTCCAACTTTAGATAGTCAAACTTTATATACCAGCATGACTGTGGTTATCAGTGAAGTCCATTTTTACGAGTGTTGCCAGAAAAATTTGGCTTATATCCGAAACTTATATCATTGAGCCCCTTAAAAATCTTGAGCTCAAAATTAATAATCTGTGAAATTTTTTCTCAGTTTTGAATTATTTTTTTAACTAATACATATGTTTGTATGAATTTTTAAATAAATTTATCAACTTCTAATTTTTTTCTATTTTTTTATTTCCTCTTCGCAGATGGCTATGCCACAGTTCGTGATTGCATATAGTGGCGGCCCAAAATACTTAATTCATTATTCGAACGCTCTTTTTTACAGAAACTATTATTTTCCTGGTAGTACCTATGGATACCAAAAAGGCTTCACAACCAGAAGTTATTAGTACTTATGCTACCTAAGTAGCAGAATTCGTCAACATAGATATTTAGTGCTTTGGTGGTTAAATATAATAAGTTGTGAGCCATTGCTGTTTATTCTTAAAGCCTTTGCTTTTGCGACGTTGAAACTCTAGCCCTACCGGCTTCGCAAGTTGTTGTTAATGGTCCAGCTTTGTTTACATATCACTGGTATTATGTGATAACATAATGATTGCTAAATGGCCATGTAATGGCTCTCTTAATGGAATACACCACATCTATGGTAAAAAGTAATGGTGAGGGATGCCAATCTTGTTTACGCCAGCATTTGCTGTGAAAGTTTAGCTATAAGGTGCCATTGTGATCTCAGATCCAACATATAACGCTTTTGAGTTTTTCGGGTACACCTTTATCAAATGTTTTTACATAAATTATTAATATTTTTGAGATAAATAGAACTGATTAAAAATTGAAGTCCTGTCTCTTTTTTGTCATTTGCCCAATTAACCAAGCTATTCCGGACTCAATTTAATATAAAGTTTATCCTCATTCACGGCTAGTGATGGAGGGTACACAGGAAATGTTTTTTTTTCAATTAAATCATTAATCAAAACTGAAATCAGGATTAATTAATAATTTAATCAAGTGAATCAAACGCTTACTTTTGTCAACAAGATTACTTCAAAAAATGTTTTTTCATACACTCAAAAGAAAAATCAATCCATCCGTACTCAAATCAATCCGAAGCATTATTAATAGTACAGAAAGATTGATTCAAGTATGAATTTTCAATCACAAAATGCTTAACTTATCCATATTCAATTCCGTATTCGTACTTGAAATAATACGAAAATAAGATTGATTTAAGTAAAACTAAGATTGAATCAATCTAAAAATGAGCTTGATTTAAGAATTATAAACTTGATTTCATCCAGAATTAGTACTTGAAATAAACCAAAAGTGAAATTAAAAGTAGAATTTTATTATGATTGATTTAGTTACGCGTTTAACACCTTACAGAATTTCAATTATAAGACACCAGCATCATTCCCGATAGAGTTTTTACTTTAAAAAATTAATGTACATTTATAACGGAAAATATAAACTAAATGAGAAGCAAGAGTTCTCAACTTTACTTTTTAAACATGAAAATAACGTTCTTTCCTGTTTATCTGTTGTTTTTTTCTACACACAACAATCCAATTGTTTTTTAACTAATTGTGTGGTTCTTTTCTAGTGTCTGCAAATAACTTTGAAAAGTTAAATGAGATTAAAGCGCTCACTTTGCAAATTTACACTACCAACGAAAAGTTTAATCTTTTTTGTACTTGGTTTAAGAATTTTGTGTTTATTTTAAAAAATTCCGGGATTGATTTTCGAAACTAATCCCATTTAGGATTGTTTTATATACGTTTTAGTTTAACGCAACTCGTACTTAAAGTAAGTATAAAAAACTTACAGCCATATTCATAAATAGTTCTTATTTTAAGCTTATAGTATGTAATAACTATTAAACGCTTTTTGTCTAATAAAAATTTGTATTCATAAACGTACAATAACAGCTTTTTTACTATTAACTGTTTGCAGCGATTTTCTGTTTAAGTAAGGCAACTTTCTTTATATTTGGCTGTCATTCTATTGTTAGTGATGCACGAAACTTCTATTCGGTTTACATGATATCTATATTTATATTTATTAAGAAAAAATTATGTTTTTCATCTGTTGCCTACAAGTTGATTCTCAGCTCACTCACCGAACACACGACGCAATTGATGGCTTTAATTCTGGCACCAGTTGGATCTTATATGGATGTAGGCCAAGATTTTCCTCAAAATTTCCTAACTAGTGGACGGGCAGAGACCGAGTTGTTTAGAGCAGCCTTTGATTAATAAGTTCGAGTCCTCTGGCACACTCACGTCTACAGCAGCGATAGCTTGGTCTGTATGCCTGGGCCCTGTTACAAATCTACAAGTAAAATACATTTGAACAAAAACAAAAAATTGTAAAATGGTTGCTTTTTTAACGTATTTTTCTTGTAGAATTGTAACTTGTAGTTTTGAGAAACAGGACTCTGGTATGGGCTCGATTTGGTTTAATGTCATCCAAAAGAGTAACTGTGGTCAAAAAGTGATCCAAGGTATTGCGTATTAGCTGCTTAGATAGACGATTATGCACACCGTAAACTTGACGATGTGCTCTATAAGTTTGGCGAACAGAGCGCGAATTTCGGATATAAGTTTCCATGATTAGTAAACGTTGCTATGGTGTAACAGCCATATTCATAAAAAGTTCTTATTTTAAGCTTATAGTATGTAATAACTATTAAACGCTTTTTGTCTTATAAACCTCTTATAAAAATTTGTATTAATAAACGTACAATAACAGCTTTTTTACTATTAACTGTTTGCAGCGATTTTCTGTTTAAGTATGGCAACTTTCTTTATATTTGGCTGCCATTTTATTGTAAGTGATGCACGAAACTTCTATTCGGTTTACATGATATTCTATATTTAAATTTTTTTTATATTTTTTTTTTATAGTAGACCTTCAAAATTATTCTTATCAAATAAAACTACATATTATTTTAGTTTATGAAGAAAATGTTTCCGAAAGGTATCATAAAAACTTTTGTTTGAACCTTTTTTGAATATATGATAAGAAAGTAATCGAATAAAAAGTTTGTTTACTTTTTATTAACATCACTATTATTATGATTTGTTTATTTTATTTTTTTTTTTTTTTTATATTTTTCAACAATAATTTGTTGTTTTAAACAAAACAACAACTAGTTTCAATAATTTAATAAATAATTAAAGAGAATATCTGCATTTGCCCCTGAACATATTCATTTAAATCATATAAATTTTATTTAAATAATTATCAATATAACTTTAAATTGGCTGTCTAAAATAAAAAAAAATTAGTAAAATGTATTTAACATGTCCGTTGTACTAAATTAAACATTTTTGTCATTATTTTTCAACATATTCCACAAAAATAAAAGCATAAAATGCAAACACTATTTAATATGTCATTTTATTTTTGGTTAAAAGAAGGGCAAATCCAATAATAAATTTTCTTACTTTATGAATGGTTTATTAAAGGTTCAATAGACTTTCAATAGATTTTTCGTTTATGAATACAACTTTAGCAATTTTTGCTTAAAAACGGTCAATCAATAAGTTTTTATGAATACGGTTGTTAGTTTGTCCCAAGTGTTTTTCTTTCAATGTATCAACAAAAATTTAACTGATGCTATTAATTTGTTAACTGGTGCAAATTTAATAAATAACACAAATTTTTTAATTGAAATCAATTGCTATTTTTTTCTGTGTATGAAAATCAGTTAATTTTTTAACATTACAAATAAATCGAAATAGATGCAAACATTTATGTTTAAAACAAAATTTAAAACGTTTTTAAATTGAATTTTAAAAGATGATTTTAGTTAATAAAAACATTTATGCAGCTATAAACAAATTCATATTGAATCACATTTTAAAGGTAACTTTTTTTTGGTTTAAACAATCAAATGGAAACAAATTTGTTAAAAAAAATAAATAACAACATAATTTTATATCAAGAAAAACAGTATAAAAATTTACATATTTAAAAAAATAAATTTATCACTTAAAGTAAAAAATGTTAAAAAAGTGCTGAATAATTTTGGAAAAATACTGAAAAAAGTGCTATATGCTAGAAGACTTTTCTTTATGCTAAAAAAGTAAAAAAAAAATGCTGGAAATAGCATTAAATATGCTAAATGGGCAACAATGTTTACAATTTACCCTAAAGTCTTAAACAATGCCCTTAAATAAAATGATTAAAAATTACAATCTTAAATTCTTTTCCGCATTTTTCTTTAAAGTACCTCATATGTCTGTGTTCAAACGATTCCTATCTTATAGACCTGATTCTTACTTTTTCTTCTTTGAACTTTCATTGGCGTTCATGTCATGTTGACGACATGTTTTTTTAAGTTTTTTTATACGAGTCAGAAAGAAAAAAAAAAAAAAAAGTAGCGAATGAGAACGCAAAACCATAATGACAGTACATGCATCTGTGTACTCGTTCCTTTTCCCTTCGTTTCTCTCGCCTATAAAAACATGTCAATAAGACATGATCCGTGTGAACAAAGACTTCGTTTCATAAACTGCCTAAGACTTCCAGAAAATTAGAAACAATAATAATTTTAAATTTATTAAAGGTTTACAAAACAAAATTTCTTTGGACATTTTAGCTAATAAACGTTTATTAAGTTTAACAATCGTTTGTGAATACGGTATTTAAAGCTCAATTTTTTTTTTTTTAAATAAAAAATTAAATTGAAAAACGCATTTGCACTAAATAATACCATCCCCAATATGGGAATAAATCTCCTAATATGGCAACACTGTTTGTAGCCATTACCTAAAGTAATAGCAAACAGTATATCCAGTTCACATTATACATTTATTGTCATTTTCTTTTATCGCTGAAAAAAAGCATCACATTCCTAAAAACTTTTAATATCCATTAAAACTCGTTCTAGTTTCCTGCCACCATTAATCTAATATTTTAGTCACTTTTTCTGAAATTATTGTACTCACTTTCTTTTTTATCTGCTCAATTGTATGAACTGCCAGTATTCTATTCCCTAATTGGCTTTTGCTCCTATTTTATTCTATTTTATTAACAAGAAGAAAAAAAAAATTAAACCTTTTTCCCCAATTCTTTTCTAAATACTCTACTTCTGCATTTATTCAATACGAACAAGTGTTGTTATACAGGGTGGCCCAAATAAGACCAAACAGCGTTGCTGTTTGTGTACATGCGTAGGGATTGCTTGTGACAATTTGAATTTTGTGTGAATGCATCTTAAAATCCATATCTAAAATTCTCTGCAATAGTGTCCTGGAAATGCCCAATTGGCTGGAACGACGACATTGCTGTACAGCTTTCACGTTGCCTTGAGTGAGAATATTTCGATGAGCACCTTTTCAAGGACGGACACTGAACAGCTTCATAACATTTAATCGTTGATAAGAGGTCCCTCTAGCTCAAAAGGAAAAAAAGTTCTTTTATTTATACATTTTAAAGGTCGAATTAAACACAATATAATGTTGATAAGAATAGTTTGAAAAATTCGACAATTTAAACGCATTGCGGCTTACAGTATGTATGTCAAGAATTCATTCATAACCTATAAAATAAAAAAATAAACAGGATTATCTATTTAGGTGTTTCAAAAACGGCGGTCTGGCAAGGCTGCCAGCTGTTAATTATCTGTCGTCTGAAGTGTCAATTATTAAGCGAATGGTTTCCTATTTACGAATATAATTCATTTAATAACCGAAGAACACGTTCAAATAGTTGAAACCAATGTTCGAAAATAAACAGTACATTATTTAGCGTTCAGCTCACACACCCAAGAACGATATCTATTTTTTAGTGATTTTGTAGACGAATACAACCTTAATACTGTTAGTAACTTTTTTCAAGAAGCAGCCGAACATTATATAGTGTTCGGAAAAACAGAACAATTATGGCCATACTGTGGACAAACATTATATTTTAATGTTCTATAATGTTTCTTTTTTTACATTTATAAAGAAATGAGCAAACAAAAAATTTTAGCAACGACGCAACACAAACAGCTTGTGTGTGTATATGTTTTGTTTGTGAAAATTATTTTGCTGGCTTTTTATTTTTTTTTCGTATGTCTATTTTTTTTTTTTTTTGTAAAAAATGTTTGGTTTTTTTACCAGCCAAAAGGGACGAACATTAATGAGACGAACCGAACACAATGAAGTTTGTGGATTTAAAAAAAATCGAACATAATTAAATGTTCTCATGTTTTGTTGAGTTTGATAAAAACAGTTTTATTTTTGCGTTCGAAAGATGACAAATAGGGAAACGTTATTTTTTTTAACGATTTACTATACAAACACTATTAGCGTTTGTGTTTTCCACAAATCTACCGAACCGAGCACTAAGGAGCGATAGTTAGTGTTTATATTCGACCAGTGGTTGAAACAAACTTCTCGAGCGCTACGGGCTGATTATGGACGAGCCACACAATACAACTTTATTTTGGCTTTATTGCATGGAAAGTTTCACGTGTTTTCCGACGGGTGTTGTCCACCAAGATCTGCGTTTTGACAACGTTAGATTTTTTTTTTGTGCGACTACTTCAAAGACTTTGTCTACGCTGATAAATCTATTACGTTGGATCATTTAAAAATAGAGTTTCTACGCGGGAAAGAATTCCCGGGAATCCCGGGACATTTTTTTTAAATTAGTCCCGGGAAATTTTTTCGGGAATTTTCGGGAATTTTAAATTAATTTTTTTAAATTTTAATTTGTTAGCATCGTTTAAATCACAAACGATCAATAAAAATATATTCTTCACTAAAATTATTTAAAACTACCTACAAATTAACGGTCTTTTTAATTGCTGATGAAATGTCTAAAAAGTAGAAGAAAAGTTAAAGTAGAAAATCACAATATACACGAAACACCATCACCAAAAAAAAAAAAAAAATAAATGCAAAGAAAATACAAAAGCCTGAAAAAATCTTAAAAAAAGAATTTGACGTCTATGAAGTGAAGGGTAGCAGGCCAACAAATTTATAATCTTTGTATGATGCGCTTCTTACTATGAAACCAACGTCTGTAGAAAGCGAGAGTACGTTTTCGGTAGCAGGCAGTATACATATCAACAAGAATAAGAAATAGAACCTCTGATGAGCTTTTAAATAATTTAATAATACTAAAAATAGTTTTCTTAAAAGAAAATTTATTTTACCAAGTTGCTATTAATAATAACTACTAAATATTAATAAGTTTTAATAATTCGTGATCTCCAAAAAAATAAATATATACATACGTATATAATACATATAAATGTAACAATTTATTTGGTTTTGTTTTGGTTTTCTGTGGAATTAATAAAGCTAATATTTTTATACTGTTGTATATGTGTATATTTTTTTTAAAAAAGTAAAAACTTTTGTCTTGAACTCATTTAATGAAATTATTGTTTTATTCAAAAAATCCCGGGATTCCCGGGAATAAGATTTTTTTTTCGTTTCCCGGGAACAGAAAAAGTCCGGGAAATTAGAAACCCTATTTAAAAACCAACATTCGTCAAGTTATCGCCGCGATACTGCCTGAAATATGTGAAAAAGTGGTCGAAAGCTACCTCAAAAAGATCGATTGCTGCAACCAATTGCAGCAATTTATATTGTATATCGTACGTAATGGCGAGGCACAAGAATTGTAATGTAAAAAAAGTTTCATCGTAATCACTGATCTATGTGTATTTTATTTAACTTAACTTTTGAAATCGGAAAATTGATAACCCGTTATTACAACATAAAAAAACTAATACATGCTTATTACGGGTAGGTCCTTTTTGGGCCACCCTGTTACTTATTTAAAAATTGTTCACCCATTCCAATTTTTTTTTGGGTTGAAAATAAGGTCAATTGTAATTTACCACACAGTGTAACCTGAATTTAAAAAATGTATTTTGTTTGTATGTTGGCAACAATTTCTATATTGAAGCTGCAGAGTAAAAAGGTTAATCAATAAACTGGAGAAATTTTTTTTTAGAAAAAATATTTGGGTTTATAAAAACGATTTTAATAAAGTTTAGTCAATTTGTTGCAAGTTAAAAGGAAAAGTAATTGGTATAAAAAGAATTCTTGCGTTTAAGTATTTGGAATAAATGGAAAATATTTGAATTAAATTTTTTAAATTTTTGATTAGAAAAAATATTGTTAAGTTATAATTTTGATATGAGATTAAGAATATTTAGAAGTAAGAAATGTGTTTTTTTTATAAATATTGAATTTTTAATCAGAGAAAAAGTTTAGAAGGTATAGAAAATGGTGGCATGTCATAACGTCCAGTGTCATAGACTCCAAAAAGTGTCACAGTGTTCGTGGACTATATGACACTTTTAAAAGTGTCATAATGACCATCAGAGCAGTGGTAATTGATACCGAAAAATCCTAAGTCTGCCATTCGCTAACCAAAGCTTCTCTGCACAGCCGACCTTCGGCTGGGCGCAAGGATTTTCTCCTCTATGGTATATCTAGGTGTATATATTAAATATAGTGTCCATGGACACTATGACACTGGACGTTAAGAAATGGCAACAGTGGATGATCAATTTTCGAAGAAAATCATCTTCAGTGATGAGGCACATTTTCACCTCGGTGGATTCGTCAATGAGCAGAATTGCCGCATTAGGGCGTATGATAATCCAAGAATGATTGTCGAAAAACCAATGCACCCACAAAGAGTGAATGTTTGGTGCTGTTTATGGGCTGGCGGCATCATCGGGAAGTATTTTTTCCAAAATGAGGCCGGTCAGGCAGATACTGTGAATGGTGTTCGCTATCGTGAGATGATAACGATTTTTTTATGGCCCGAATTGGAAGATATGAATGTGGACGATATTTGGTTTCGACAGGAAGGTGCCACTTGCCACACAGCTAACGAAACAATTACTCTTTTGCGCAACAAATTCAACGGCCGTGTTATCTCACGTGGTGGCGATGTCAATATTATCATAAGAAAAAGAAAAGACAATAATTTCCTAAATAATTTGTGTTGTATTCAAAATAACCACCCTTACATAATCATATAACCTGATAATCCACCTTCTTTGAATTTAAATAACCTAAAGTAATTTTAAATTAACTAATTCTGTTGTTGGTGCCCTTTCAGTAAAAAAATTAATTATGTATATTGAAGTATTCAATACGACAATTGATTTGTCGTAATTTTTGCCTGTGTAACGCCAATTTACATCTGCACCTGATTTTGAACATAATTTAATTTTGTTTAAAACTAAATCATAAATTTCCACTTCTTTAGCACTTTTACACATGTGTTCGTAACGTAAACTTTTTCTTAAAACCTTGAAAACTTCAACTTTCAGTACCAATATATTTCACAAATTTTAGTGTTTTTTCTTAATTCTGATGTTTTTAGATGGTTTTAATAGAAATTTACAGTTTTTTTTTTTTTTTTGGGTTTTGCTTATAAAAAGCCAATATTTTAGGATTTTTATTTAGAAGTTTAAGTTTATGAATATTTATGAGTAATCCAAATACACTTTAAAAACTAAATTTAAAAAAAAAAAGAAAAACTCAAACAAGTTTCAAGTGTTGTCTTTGCAATATTTTTGCTGTACATACATACATTCATATAAATAAATATCTATATCGTCGAAAATTTCAACATAAATTTTACTTTTTTATAACCCGATACAACAAGGCCAATATTTGTAAATAACTGCATACATATGCAAGTCAAATTTTGTATGTGTATGATGAAGTATAGTGGGGGATAAAAGTTAGGGAACATTTGTATACAATGTTGCGTTGTTCTATTATTAAGGCAGAGGCAAACATAAGTTGGTTGTGGGGACTTATGAAGACTTGTTTTAACCACAACAGGCCGGTTTAATTGACAATATTTCAATTAAACGTTTAATTCACTTGATCAAAAGTTTAATTCTCCTGATTAAATATTTAATCAAAACTGATTTTATTTTTGATTAATTGTTTTACTGGCGC
The DNA here is from genome assembly GCA_963931875.1 of Pollenia griseotomentosa. Lineage (NCBI taxonomy): Eukaryota > Metazoa > Arthropoda > Insecta > Diptera > Polleniidae > Pollenia > Pollenia griseotomentosa. Next base: position 182,152,204 of record OZ007561.1, read on the forward strand.
AAACATTTTTTTCTGTGTGTGTTTCCGAATAAAAATGTAGCTCCAAAGAACTGCTAAATTTATTTATTAGAAGTACATTTTTTTTTGTTTTTTCTTTATGTCCATCAGATACCGATACCCACCCGGGTGGTACTGCCACATAATATTTGGCGAAAGAACTTAACAATTTGTTCGGTGAGTAAAAATTCCCTTTTAACTTAAGTAAATTTAAGTATTGCTATGTTTGCGCGGCATCTTGAATTACGTTGTTCGCTTTTTGAACTACGAATATGAATTAAGCTGTTCACACGGCATCTTCTTAATTTAAGAACTCTTATTCTTACATTTATGAGAATTTTTTGCTTTGAAAAGTAATACAAAAACAAGCAACAATTTAAAATATTTCGTTTTTTAACAATTTCTATTTGGTTTCTTTATTTATTGCTTAAAATTTTACAAAAAACTATTTTTTTGAAATTTTATGCAAAGCAAATTCATATTACATGAATTCGCCTTGATTTTATGTTTTTTTCTTATTTGTTTTGTTTTTTTACAGCCTCCGATAAAAACTAGTGATGACAATGATTTGTTTGTAGTTGGCATGGTAATTTAAAATGAACTACGTACAAATGAGATAAATCGCTCCCAAAATTTTGCATGACGAATTATGTAATTTGGCTATAAATTACGAATGAGAGAGCGAATTACGAAAAAACGTTGTCGTGCGAACATAGCATAAGTAATTGAAGAAATTAAACTAAGTCTAGTTATCACCCGGGTGGATTTTGGTAGGGCAAAGGTTAATTGAAGTGCGTTCTGCCTTCTCTTTCCTTCTTGCTGTTGTTACTCACTGTATTTACATATTTTTCAGTTGATGTATACAATTTTCCTTCTGTATATTTTGCTGAATAACTTTTTTATGTTTTTGTTTCAGTTTTTTTTGGAATACTTTGTATCGTTATTTAACAAAACGAAGTGGATGTCTGTACATTTTCAAGTTATTTTTTGATTTCTGTTTGTCACACGTACACACAAATATAAAAAAAGTGTATGTCCTGGAGTGACTGGTGACTTTTGCCAAATACGAGTAAAGTAGGGAAAAAGTTCGGTTTAAACTTGTTTTTAAAAATAAAATATTTTCCTTTTTAATTCTGTTATACATATAGTGAAAAAATATTTACGATTGCAGTTTGTAATAATGGGTTTGTTTATTTTTAAATGTAGAAAAATAGCACATATCTGTTAATGTCGAATGAAGAGTAGTAAACTAAGAACAGTGGGGAATATTGAAAGAGAGGAAAATAGTTCTGCAACAATTTCCACAAAAATATTTTTTCACATCTAATTAAATTTGGGGTAAACATCTTAATGTTATAATTGATCAAAACATGATCTGAGGCAAACATAATATGGTTGTAGTTGCCTCATGTAAAACTGATTTAGCTTTAATACGGAAGCGACAATATCATGGTTAAGATTTCTGATCAAAAAATTAATTTAAAAGAAAATAAGTTAAATAAGTTTTTGAAGCAGCACCCAATGGTATATAAAACTTGACCCCTTGCGACCTAGTAATTTTGATATTTAACTAAATATATATTTTCGTTTCGCTTATTCCTACAAATTCTACGTATGTGGAAATAATGCTCTGCTTTCAATTAAATCGCAAGGGTCAAGTTTTATATACCATTGGATGCTGCTTCAAAAACTCTTTTCGATGATTCCAAATTTTATTTATGTCGTCTTGGAGCAAAGTACAAAAAAATTCGAAAAACTGGAAAAAAACCTTTTTAAAAATGGTCCAGCTCACGGATGGTCAACGCTAGAACTAAAATATTTTGGAAATCATCATAAAACATATTAAGCTTTATTTTCAGAGGGGTAACAAAAAAACTTTTTTCAGCTCCATACAAGTAGAGTCGGTCTAATATACATACATACCCAGCCGTTAATATTGAAAGGACCGCTTTGTATGAATTATGCCTTCTAGAAGGTATAAGTTTCTTTTTGAAAGACTTTTCAATATATTCAGTATACAATCGCTACTCCATTCTTTAAGAAGGTAGATAATAAGTTGTTCTGTTTTATTTTTTTTGTGACCTTCCTTATTCCCTTCTTTGGAAACCGAACGAAGTTTTTATTGAAGGGAGTGTGGAGGGGCTTGCTGCCAATGATAACCTGTGAAAAAAATAAATAACTATAGAATGCGGCGAGGATGCCTTGTGTCGGCAAAATAATTCCTTCTTTAAGGCCTCTTTTAGTCAAAAGAAAAGATTTAAGCAATAATATTATGGCTATTCCAATGCCAAAGAAATAGTTAAGGTAACCAAAACATATTGGAAAAATTTTTCTTTAATAAAATGTTTAAAGCGTTTACCATATTATAAAAAATAGGTTTTTTTATCGTCTTTATAAGCGCCATTTATTGTTACGAGGTGTAATCTTATTGTTTTTGGTGTTCTAAGTCCTCCCTTATGTTGCATATAAAAACTGCTACTGAACATTCTTACAGACTAACTATTCGTTTGAAAACTGATGATTTTTTTTCAAATTTGTTCTTCTAAAATTTCCCACTGTGCGACCTTTATTACAAGTTTTTTTTTTGTATTGCTCAAATGACACAGACAACTATTGGCAGAACTTTATTAGTTGTTCAAGTAAAAGTTCATAACCCAGATTAAGGTCCTTCATGATTGTCATATGAACAATAAGTAGACGATTGGACTTATACAACAATAACAAAAAAAAAAAAAGAGAAATATGTAAATAAAGCATGTTTAAAAGAATAGAATAAAATGAAACCTTAAACAGACCAAAACATAACCATATTATTTTATTATGCAAAATATAACCTCAAATTTCTCTTATTTGCAAAGTTAATTTTTTAATATACACACACATACATATTTATATTTTTTAAATACAAAGCTAACTAATATAAGGCCATTAAACAAGTTTTCGTTACTTAATATCATAAATCTCTTACCCAATTTTCTTTAAAATCATTTTATCTACAATATGATAAATTACCTATAAAATTTACATTTTATTATTATAAAATTGTTTACAAGTATGTACAGTTTTTTGTTTTTTTTTTTTTGGTTTTGGTAAATGCAAATATTTTCATTCTTTTAAACAAATTAACTTCGTTAGTTCATTTACTTTCGAGAAAATCTTTTGTCAGGTTTTTATAACAAAACTTCATTAAAACACAATTGTTACCACTAAATCAATGTCAGTTGGGAAACATGAAAACAAAAAACCGAAAAGTTGTAAAGAAATCAGGTATGAAAAAAAATGCAACATAATAATGAAATATTGTTATTGCAGTAACTGCAGGGTAGCTTAAATGTAGCAGAGTGGGGGGAAAGGAAAAAGTTATTGTTGTCGATAAACACTGAAGCCTTGAACAAAATTTTGCAGAGAACACTTTCCCATCTTAGAAAACTTTATTTTGCGGGATCTTATATCTACAGTATTATTTACTTTGAAAATATATTTTGCTCTGAAATATATATATGTACTATATCTTAATGGTCATAGTCAAATTATGAACTTATAAAGCTACGGTCAGACTTATCAAATATTTGCCGAAAAAAACGGGACCAACAACCAAACAAAAAAATCATTTCGCATAATATCAATATTAATTTTGATTAAAATACCACATCTTACAAAAACGGTTTTTTGCTACGTCTAGTAGTATAATTAGTTTATTTTGTAATCTTAAATCACACTAACTATTAACAAAAGTAGGGGTTACGCTTATTTGATCAAATATTTAATAAGTGTGACCGTAGCTTAAGTAGAAAGAATCTTATTAAAAACAATTCAGCTTTTAACCCGCTTTTTGATGTTGTTGATACTTTGCCAACCAAAAATTTAATTTTGTGCTAAACAGGCATGGAAATACGATTTTTTTTTTTAGCAAAATAAAGTAAAACCGTTTCTTTGTTTTTCGTTTACATAAAAAATTTAATTTCATATACACTTTTAGTCTTGTTTGATCAATGTGGCCCAGCTGAGTTTTGGCCTTAGTTCTTGGCCTACAATTAAAAGTGTTTCGTTTATTTCTTATTTTGCTTTTATATTCATATTGTTACCTCAAATTAAGTGATACTTATGCGGGAATATCAATTATATTAGAATTATCTGTGAATTGAAAGTGTGAATCCCCTCTTGTAACGCAAATTTAATTTTAGCTACATTTGGTTGGTTTTAATTGGTTTCAACGGTTTGTTAACGAAGTGAGAGTAGAAGATTTAGAAGCTTCTTGGGAATTTGCTTGTATTTTTGCTTGGTTGGTTGGTTAACTAGGCGTGCTGCAAGTAGAGTCGACAGTGATTGCTTTTTGATTCCACACAACTCGTCAAGAGTTTTGTGGAATCGGATCAAGGGTGACCCAGTGCAATACTAAGGTGGCTAGAGCAAGCCCGTTGCATTGAGATATTTCCAAAATAAACCATGTCGTGTTTAATTAAACACTGGGCAATCACAAAGGAGATGAAATACGGTCTCCTTAGTTCCATGTTCTCTGAGAGACCGAGGGTCAGAGCGTACTTACCGATCGTCCAGTGAACAGTATGTACGTATACTAATCTCGACATATCCCTGCGACTGAAGTTGAGAAGTCGGTCAGAGCGACCTATGTCGTATGTGGGCCATGTTGCTTTAGTAGCCCTGCAGCCATCTAGTTTCCTCCATTTATCATTAGCCATATCCAGATAGTCTGAAGATCTGGCCTCTAATAGCTCCCAGGGGTATTGCGTCTGGCACAGCCTGCGAGACATCAAAAGCAGCTCCAGTCTTGGCCAGCCCATCAGCCTGTTTATTGCCCTAATGGTCCCTATGCGCAGGGATCCAAATTAAGGCAATGTCAGATAGGCTGCCGAGTCTGGATAGTTCTTCCTTATAGAGGGACATTTTTATGGGTTTAGGTAAAATAATAATTAATGTTTTTAAAACCATTTGCATAAGACTTTTTAATAAGTATCAAATCAGTATGCTGAATCTTATATACCCTTCATCATAATATTGGAAAGCCAATTGATTCCTTGCTCATATGGTATGGACGTCTAAAATGTGAAGGGCTAAGTTTAGTCGGCATCCAGACTGCTAACTTGACCAAATCGAAATCGAAAGTACCCCACAAATCTAAAAAAGAAAACAACGGCAATAAGATGAGTTTTTAATATTCATATTTTTATTGCAAAACTTAAGAAGCGAATTGACAATAAATACAGAAAAATTTGACAAGAGCACGAAATTCTTAAAAATAAGGGGTTAAATAACATAAATTCTAATAACTGAAGTGCATCCTCGAAGCCAAATTCATCTACGGAGACTCGACATCCGCATGGGTACCCAATCTTGTCCTAGCATGAACAAGAGTAAAACTTTTATTTTGGTTAGAAAAATTCATTATTTGTCTATAAATCCGTCATTTATAAACCGTTTTTACTTTCATTTTTTTGACCAAGTTTACTATTTCGGGTGAGAGTGAAAAATTAAAGATCACAGATTATATCGAGACTTCAAAAAGTAAAGATTAATTGGTAAAACTTGGCCGTAGTCGTGGCTTTTGCCCACATCTTAGCAATTTTTAAGCCCATCTAGCTGAATTTTGATAGCAACCTATAACAGACTATATATGATATGAATATTACACTCGGACAGACGGGGAGACGATAAATCTTCGCTATTCATAAGGACCCAGAATTTGGATTCCTGATGGGGTCGTCGACGAATATTGAAGAAATAACAAACGAAATGAGAAACTTTTATTTGTATATCTGTTGGATAATAACAATAAAACCAACAATTTAAAATGATACCAGCATAGGGGTTTGTCTTTTCTCGAAGACGATTTTGAACGATTTCGTTTACCTGTTGCTTGGCCTTTGCTTCTTGATCGACCAAAAGCCTCCATTTTATTGCAAAGACTTTCTAGCTGACGTTCAATATTGTCAAGTCTGCTCATCCGGTTTTCTGATGCTGAAGATACAGCGTGTACTTCTGTATCGCTGCAATCACAAATTTTATCTGCCATTGTAGCGAGCTTGTCTAAACGGTCTTCACTGACAGACAGAATAGCTTTCATTTGAGATGGCAGCCGCTGCATCCAAAGTTGTTTTAAAATGTCATCAGAGACCTTACCTTGGGCTAAAGAACGCATTTGACTTAACAAATCTGATGGTTTTTTATCAGAAAGTTCCACCTCAGTCAGAAGTTTCTTAAGGCGTTTTTCTTCAGAGTCTGAGAACGAGCATATAAGTTTGGCCTTTAAAGTTTCATACAAATTCGTGGCAGGAGGGTTGACGATGACATCTTGAACCTTCTCGAGTATGTTGCTCTCTATTGAAGCCAAAATAGTGTGAAATTTGGTCACATCTTGAGTAACACCAGCCATTACGAATTGCGACTCCATTTGCTTGAACCAAAGTAATGGATCTGTTCGGTCGCTTGGTTTAAACGAGCCCAAATAAAACACGTATCTTGAGCTGATTATTAACGGCAGCTAAAATCTGCAATTTATTAATTAGTTGACATATATAATTTATATTTATATTTTTACACATACACTTGTGTTTTTCCTTAAGCATAAACCAACAGGTGAACAGTATTTGGTACAATTACTTGGTAATTAAAATTTTTACTTAATAGTTGTGCGAGATATGTGACCTTCTATCACGTGAAGAAAAAACGGAAAGAAAAAGATTGTCAAGAAATGTCATCAGCTGAATTTGAGCCTGGTTACACTGGTGCATTAAAAGGTAGGTGCACGGTTGTTTTACACTGCATACATTGTTGAGATATATTTTATGTCGTGTTGCAGAATATGTTACACGACGTAACATAGCCCCCCCCGTAAACTTCGTAAGATAGGCCGGAGTTTACGGTTGTACGTCAAGCTTGGCAAGCTTCACGACAGGGCGAGTGCTTAGGCCCTTCAGCGTCTTCACGACCGCACTGCGTACCACATCGTCCTTCCCGCGGTGCACATCTACGACAACACCCTTTAACCATTCATTTCGCTTCGCATTTTCGTCAACTATTATGACAATGTCGCCAATAGTTATATTCTGAGACAAGCTATCGAACCATTTAGTACGCCTGGTCAAGCTAGGTAAGTATTCCCGTACCCAACGCTTCCAAAACTCGTTCGCAATCATGTTAGTCAGCCGGAACATTTTGCTTAATGCCACCCCACTACTCTGGTATGTTGCGCGTTCTCGTATTCCGCTCGAGGAGCCAAGCAGGAAGTGATTGGGTGTTAATGCCTCCCCGTCGGATGACTCCAGTGGAACGTATGTCAATGGCCTCGAGTTCAAGATATTTTCTACATCTGCAAGCGCGGCTCTTAAGTGCTCTTCACGGAGGCCTCTGTTGGGCAATATGTCCATTAACACGGATTTAACCAATCGAACCATTCTTTCCCAGGCGCCTCCCATGTGCGGAGAGGCCGGCGGTATAAATTCCCATTCAATAGTTGGAAATTTGCGCTCGACGTCGCAGGAGGAGATTTTTTCAACTTCATCTTTTAGTACACGACTTGCGCCTCTAAAATTAGTCGCGTTGTCTGACAAAATTTTACGAGGTGTGCCCCTACGGCATGTGAATTGCTTTAAAATTAATAGGAATGAGTCCGTGGACAATGATGGCGCAATTTCCAAATGAACGGCTCGCACAGTCATGCATGTAAACACGACGCCCCAGCGCTTTTCTTTACGGCGTCCAACAACGATATCTATAGGACCAAAATAGTCAATGCCTGTGTAGTAGAATGGCCTAGTAAAACTAGCAAGTCTTTCGGCCGGAAGGTTCCCCATTACCGGAGTTTTCGGAGTTGCGTGTTTTATTTTACAGTATTGACATGATTTGGCCGTGGCCCGAACGGCTGCTCGCAACCCCTGTATCCAAAAGTGTTGTCGAATTTCATTAACGATTATTTCATTGTGATGGTGATGATATTTACGTTGAAAATAATCGATAACTAAGTTTGTTATTACATGTTTTTTAGGTAAAATTATTGGTCTTTTTATACTGATGGGCACGTTGGCTACGGCGTCAATTCTGCCATTAATGCGCAGCAGACAAAATTCGTCCAAATATGGGGTTAGTTTGTACAAAACACTCTTTTTGCTCAACACTTTGTTGGTTTTAAGTTGTTCGACCTCTTCATAATAAGCTTCCTCTTCGCACGTTTTAAACAAAATAAATTCTGCTACGTCTACCACAGGATTCTCTATAAATGGTTTAAATTCCGCACACACCTTTCTAAATCTAAGCTACTTCCGCAGAAATTTTATAACAACCACCTGGCATCTGCGAAGTTTTTCCCACCGGCTAAAGCGTGTTGGTTCAGCTGTTATTAGGAAGAATATTGACTTTGTTGTCTTTAAGATTGTGTGACACAGAACCTCGCATGAACTGTCGGGGTGGATAAAGTCGGAAGCGGGCCAGCCCTCCGGATCGTTTCCCAAAAACGACGGTCCATTGAACCAACGACTGTTAACGCTTTGGTCGGGAATACCTTTCCATTTAGTGGCATCATCTGCTACATTTTGCGATGATGGAACCCATCGCCATTCAGAAACTTCTGATTCCTCCAAAATCTCACCAATTCGAACAGCAACAAATTGTTGAAATTTTCGTGCGTCAGAGTTGATCCAGTACAGTACATCTTTTGAATCGGACCAGAATACACGGCGGTTGATTTTTAACGAAGACTCCTTGCAGCAGAATTTGCTGAGACGTAGGCCGAGTATAGCAGCCATTAGTTCCATTTTAGGTACCGATATAGGCTTTAATGGGGCTACGCGTGTCTTTGAAGCAACAAGCGAACAGTTTATTTGGTTGTCACATTCAGTGCGTAAATATGCAACTGCGGCATATGCATCTATGCTGGCATCCGTGAATACATGAAGCTGGACGTCGGTGGATTTACTTGCCTGCGGATAGCACCTTGGTACGCTGACCATTGAAATGTTTCTTACTACTTCTACCCATTGCCACCATTTTTCGCGCTCAGTTACGTGTATTTGTTCGTCCCACTGTACTCTAGACCTCCATATTTCTTGCAAGAGTATTTTGGCGTATATAACAAAGTTGCCCAGAAGCCCGAGCGGGTCAAATATGGTCATTACCACCCGAAGAACAGCTCGCTTGGTTGGATGCACACTTTCGTCGAAAACTTTTGTATCGAAATGTTCAAAAAACGTTAGCCTGTCGTTTGAGGGATTCCACCACATTCCTAACACCTTTTCGAAATGCCCTTCCTTTTCTTCGAAAATCTTTTGAGTACTTTTATTGTTTTGGCCTAAACTCGTTAGAACCCTGTTAGAGTTGGAAAGCCAATTGCGCATCTCAAAGCCGCCATCTTGGTGTATCGCGCGAACTTCCCTGGCCAATTCCAGCATCTCGTCTTCAGTGTCCACACTTTGCAGCCAGTCATCAACAAAGGTGTTTTTTTAAAATAGCCCGTACAGCAACAGGGTGTTCTTTAGTAAACCGCTCCGCGTTTTTATTTTTGATATAATTTGCCAACGACGGGGAGCATGATGCCCCGAACGTCATGACGGTCATTGCATAGACCTTAAAGGGTTTAGATGAGTCACCTCCGCGCCACAAAAATTGTTGAAAACGTTGATCCTCTTTTCGTACACGTATCTGGTGGAACATTTCGCGAATGTCTCCGCTAATGGCAACCGGCCTCTCTCGAAATCGGAATAAAATTCCTACCAACGACGTGAGTAAGTCAGGTCCCTTTAATAGCACCGAGTTTAATGAAATATTGCCTACAGCCGCCGCCGCATCCCAGACTATTCGTGATTTGCATTTATTTTTATTTTCCACCGCAAAAATAGGAATATACCAGGACTCACTGTCATTACGAATTTCGCCTGCGTTTAGTTTTCGAATATAACCCATTTTTTCATAGTCCTGCATTTTCTTAATAATAAACGTTTTCATCAATTCGTTACGCTGCATTTTTGCCTCTAAGCAGGTCAGACGACGTTTTGCCATAGGGAGTGAATCCGGAAGACATATTTTTTCATGTTTCCACAGCAATCCGGTTTCCCAGCATCTTTCATTTTTTAAATAATTAACTGTTTTTTCCATAATAACTTTGGCCCGTTCGTCATCCTTTGATCTCAATGGGTCTTGATTTAATGTTACTCCTATTGAATCCAGAGAAAAATATTGTTTCAACATTTCATCTAAGCCGATGTCATTTCGATTACATGAGCAAATGTGCAGTACTTGTGGGTGTGAAGTCTCGCACGCTTTGTGACGACCATGCACTCCCCATCCAATTCGGCAACGTGTGGCTATAAGCCCGTCGTTGGAATCTTCTCTTATTTCAAGGGGAACGCACAATTTTGCATTATCGAGCCCAATGAGAATTCTTGCTTTTGCGTCGCAGTATGGCGCGATGGGTAGCTCCTTAAAACACTCATGCTCATCGATTTGGGATTTTGTTAACGTTTGCACGGGTAAATTAAGTTTTGTAATGGTGCGCACATTATTCAGCAACAATTTAGAACTTTGTTTTCGGTCCGAAATATGCAACGAAACTGTTTTCGATTGATCTTCCTTTTGAGTTATATCTCCTGTCCACTGTAGGCACAGCTCACCGGCTGGCCCGTCTAGTCCTAATTGCTCGGCTAGATCACGTTCGATTAAAGAGCATGATGCCCCTTCATCAATAAGTGCGTACGTATTAAGAGTGTATCCATTACCAAAAAGCGTTACGGGAATATACTTAAAGAGAATTTTTTCTATCGCATGAAATAAAATAGAATGATTGTTGTTGGCGGGATTTTGCTGTTGCTGCGTGACTATAGTAGATTTATGCAGTAGCGAGTTATGCGGCATTCTACAGTCGTCTACACCGCACTGACGTTTCGAGCTACATCTCCTAATATGATGTTTTTTAAAACAGCGTAAACACAAATTGTTCGTACGGATAAAATTCCACCTGTCGTTAACATTTAATGCGGCAAAATCGGGACATTCGAAAAGGCGATGATCGTTGTTACATTTAAAACACAAGGCTGGATGAATAGCTGATTTGTTAACATCAATGACGTCATGTACTAAGATGCGCTCTTTTTTTATATTCTTTGTTTCTTCCACATACGGTGCAAATGTAGTTACTTGTGAGGCACATGTTGCTAAATTAAACAGCCAAGTATCAAAACATACGATGTCTACCCTACGTAGCGTAATTCGATACCTACCCCAATCTAATTTCAAATCGGCTGGTAATTTTTCAACCAGCTCACTTAACAGCATGGGGTCGTTCAAATAATCATCGAGGCCCATTGCCTGCATAGTAGTCCTGTAGTTTTGTACGGCAAGTGCGAAATTGATTAATGTGTCAAGTCTCTCTTTACGCACAGTAGGTTCATTCTTTAAGTTCCTTTGCAAGGCTTGGTGTATGATCTCAGGCCGCCCATACAACATCTGCAGGGTGTCAATAGCAAATTTTACAGTGCTGGGCATCATTAATTTTCCTCTTACTGCCTCTAATGCTGCGCCCTTTAGACACCTTTGTAGTCTTATTAAGTTTTCCTGATCGGTAAAACCGCAGCGTTCCGTTGATTGTATGTAATTAGTTATAAATATGGGCCATTCTTCCGGTTTTCCTGAGAATATAGGTAAATCCTTGCTAATAGCTTGTTGGGCTGCTATATGTGAAGTAGACAAAGTTATATCAGGTGTGTTGATTTGATTTGTACTATGAGACGTTGACGACATCTGACTATTGAATGGTGTATATGCTCCATTAATCTGCGAGGCCACATTAGAAAGGTATGGAGCAAATTGAGCGTTAGCATGCGACTGAGGGCAACCAAAATTGTTGATATATGGACGAGAGTTCGCTTCGTACGATGCATAAGCATAGGGCGTTTGGTTATAGTTTGGTGCTGCATTAGCTAGTAACGAGGTTGCTGCGCTAGCAGCGTTAGGGTTATAAAAAATATTTCTTGCTGTGAACCCGCCAAGACTAGAGTTCATTGACTGTGAAGTATCAATGCAGCTGTTGGTATTAAGGCCTGCAGGCTGTTGAAAGCTGTCGTCAGAATTTGGTAGATTAAATCTGCTGCTTCCTACAATATTCGTAGACTTGAAATTGCTGGTGCTGGTGTTTGGCTGTTGATCCAACCTTATTGAACTCGAAGCAACTGGAGGAAAGGAATAGTTTGTCGGAGCAAACATAGAACGTTGTTGGGTATAGTTGTTGTTGGCTGTGCCCGCAATTGTAAGTGCGGACATTTGTGCCGTTAACAAATTTGGGTTTGTTGATGTAGCAGAAGCCGAGTTGGGAAGCATGGTTTGCCATGTAACACGTGGTTCGTTACTAGTCGATTTACATTTCGGCTTGGCCTTTACTCGAGGCCGCTTAACGATAGGATCCTTGCGTACGAGACCAGAGCGTGTGGTTGGCGGAGCAATTTTAAATGATATGTTACTTACCTTAGCTGACCCTTTTGAAACAGAAGCCGCTTTTACCCTTTTATCGACAGCACCTACTGGGCGAGCAACGACACTAATTGCAGAATTTACAACGTTGGCTGCGCTATCATTTGAAGGCAAATCTATAGCTTCGGGTAATGTGGCGATCGTTGCGTTGTTTGCGGGTGTGTCAGTTGAAGTGTGGGGCTGATCTGAGGCTTTCACTTCATGTGATTTCAAGTTTTCCACCGGGGTCGACATGTCAAGATTTAATTTGAGGTTATGTCAGTTTGCTGGATGATGATAAGTCTGCAGAAATATAAGTCGCAATTTTCCAATGTAACAAGTATTTTAGAAATGTTCGGTCGCTTGGTTTAAACGAGCCCAAATAAAACACGTATCTTGAGCTGATTATTAACGGCAGCTAAAATCTGCAATTTATTAATTAGTTGACATATATAATTTATATTTACATTTTTCCTTAAGCATAAACCAACAGGTGAACAGTATTTGGTACAATTACTTGGTAATTAAAATTTTTACTTAATAGTTGTGCGAGATATGTGACCTTCTATCACGTGAAGAAAAAACGGAAAGAAAAAGATTGTCAAGAAATGTCATCAGCTGAATTTGAGCCTGGTTACACTGGTGCATTAAAAGGTAGGTGCACGGTTGTTTTACACTGCATACATTGTTGAGATATATTTTATGTCGTGTTGCAGAATATGTTACACGACGTAACAGGATCCGAACGCCAAAATGGTGGAGCTTTAACAGAGACTCTTGCAATTTCCATGTGAGAAGCGTTTGACGATAGAGATGCAAAATCTTCTTCCGATGTAGACATGCTTCCAATTCAACGTTTCGGGGTCACCAATTTGTTGGATAATAACAATAAAACCAACAATTTTTCTTTTATACAAAAAATATAAGAAATTTATTTTACAAAAAATTCAATTCCAAACTCTAAAACTAACTTTCTTAAAATCAAAAAAATATTTTTATGTCAAAAAACAAATTCAATGAAAAACTGATTTATGTAAAAAAAAATCAATTTAGTTTTTTCAAAGTGTTTTTCTGTAAAGTGTTTTACTGGCACCACATATCCTTCCCAATTGAGGTGAAGGGTGTTCTCTTTCATGTAAATGTATATGCAGCAACATTTTCACCTTTTTTTTGAAAGCTGCCACTATCTGCCAAAATATTCTACCGCTAGGTCATTTGTGTGAGCGCTATAAGAAATAATCTATCGATTGTGTCAACTAAAAAGGCAAAACAGTTGCAAATTTTATTTTAGTGACAATCAAATCCTTATTTTATCGCTTATAAAATTGTTTACCAGATATTTGTATGAAATTTACGTAACTTGAAGCATTTACTATTTTTGAATACTACCCGCTCTTATTATTTGTCGCCGTTCTCGCGTTATTTGAAAGACATTGTTATCAACACTGAAATTGTTTGTGGACAATTTCTATCTATATCTAGTTTGTCGCATGTGAACGCTTTTAGGTGACCACATACATAATCATCCTTTAACTAAGGTATTATTTGTGTGGGGTTGAAAGAAGAAAAGATTTAATTTGGTCAATTTTAAATAAAAATATGACCGTTGTTCGATTTATTTTCAGTCAGATTAAAGCAACAGTCACCATAAAGGTACCCCAAGGGGTCTTAAAATAACCAAGATCTAGGCCCTTTTCACACTCTGGCGGTTATTGGTTCCTGTTGTTAGGAAATGTGGAAAATTCACTCTTCAGTTTCAAACTTAATTAACTTCCAAGTTTTTTCATTAAAAACTTGTCATAGTAAAACTAAATATGTATATTGATATCCAAAATCTCTAATATTATTCCAGAGTATAATTTAAGTCTTAAGCAGTGCTACCAATTTAGCATTTTTCATGCTGGATCAAGCATTTTTTAAAGTTATTTGGCAAGAAAAAAAAACTGATTTAGAATGTAGCAAATTTTCTAGCATTATTTAAAAATTTCTAGTATATTTTAGTTTTTTTGGTATTTTTAATTTTTTCCATTAATGTAATACAAATAATTGTAAAAATAATAAAAGATTTTAGCATTGAATTAGATTTAAAAAAAGAAACAAAGTAACTGACCATTAATGTCGATAAATAAACTGAAATAAAATCAAAAAAGCACCTAAAGTGAAAAAATAGGTGAAAGAAACAGATAAAAAACCTTTTGCAATTATTGCAAATGCGATATTGTTTCTATATTCAGTGGCAACATGCAGAAACAAGAAAGCACAAAAATGCAACGGATATAACTATAAACCATCATATCCCTTTTAAAAGAATTTGTTACAATGTTCAGCAGTGGCGGTAATAAGTTTATGTACTGTGCACAGTTCGGTTGCACCTGTCGTTCATCTGACAAACCTTTATAAATGGCAATTTGACACCGCGCCGCGGAAGCTGAAGGACAAAATGCAGTATATTATAAAAAATGTGCTTGGCCCTTACTTAAATGAAGATTTTTCTATATTTTTTATACAGTTATTTTAAGCACTTATTCTAGCATTTTTTAGTATTTTGTTTTAACAAAATCTAGCATTTTCACCCCAATAAGTTTTGGCCACACTGGTCTTAAGTGACAAACTCTTCTTGTGTAACACTTTTAAATTTTAAAATAGCATAGATTTCTAATTAAGTTTTATAGCATAATGTTTGGACAAAAGCCAGGTAAAATGTTCAACATAAAGTTATGCTGTCCTTTGCACATATAAATTACAAATACAGTGGAATATCTCATGACCGGATACTGAAAAGACAATTAAAATATGTCCATATAAGGGGAATGTCCTCAAAAATGTTTTCCTTAAGAACGCTTTCGGAACTAGGTTAAAGTGTCCTTCAAAAAAAAAAGGGGGGGGGGGGGTGTCCGCTTAAGAAAGGCGTATATCTAGAGAGATTATACTAATGTATAAATGCTAACATGTGTACACATACATTTTATATAAATATGTCTATATGTATACATAAATGTGTGCTTACATACGTTAGATACAAAAAAAGTTTATTTAAATTTGTTTTAGAAACTTTGTGGAATTTGATGTGTTTTTTTTTTTCTAACAAAAAAGTGTGCGTGTTGGGTAGGAATTTTTTAAATAAGTTTTACGAAATTTTTAGGATGTTTTTTGTATTTTTTCTAAATAAATTATTAAAATGTCTTTTATTGTCCTAAATTAACAAATAAACACATTTTTTGTGTAAAAAAAAAGGAAACACATGTATAAATTATGTGTTCATTTAATTAAAATTATTTTAATAAAAATTTTACAACTATGTATAAAATTGTATTGCTTATGAAAAATACATAGAAAAGCAAATATTTTTAGACACTAAAAAGTTAAATTCCTAAATTTATTTCACACATATATATATAAACTATTCAGTTGTATGTATAAACTATATTGGTTATGGGTTTGTCAGTTTTTGTATTGGGTGTATAATTTAAAAATGTGTTATTTTTTTTTGTAAATTTCGTGAGTTTTTCTTTTAAATATTGCCACACTCACAGAAAAACTTCTGCAAAGCTTTCCACCAATGGAAGCATTATTCAAAAATAAAATAAGTTTTAATTAAAAATTTAATCAAGTGAATTAAACGTTTAAGAACGTAAAAAAGTTGTTTCCACTTGCTTTAAAAAATTTAATGATCTGCATAAAATATTTTCGGATTAGATTCTGTGAGAGATGATGACAAAAGTTATTAATAAAGAAAACGCTTATTCGATTCGAAGAAAATGGGGTTTTTTTTTTTAAAGAATTACAAGTTTTGAAGGAAGTGTTAAGAAAATTGAAAGTGGGTAGAGATTATATAATGTGTCTTTGACTATAAAGACAAACATCCGTAGAAACAAAACGAGTTTTCTCATTGAAATTTTTTCGATAAAAATTAGAAATAGGCTTTCCCACGATTCTGTATATGCTTATTCTGAACTAAAATCATATGTTAAAAGAACTATTTTGTAATTAATTGTTTAAATAATTTAACTTTTTTGGTTTTTAATCCAAATTTTTAATATTTTAAATTAGGCTTAAGTTCATTAAATTTAATTTTCATTAAATTATTTTTATGAAGAAAGGAATTTTTACAACATGAAAATTAATTAAAATTGTTATTGATAATCTTTCATTCTTGACTGTAGCCGGGATTCGAACCGCGACCGGCAGGTTACCATGCCATGTTTCGATCGCAACCACTCGATCTCCTCAGATGGATTTGCCGTTTTACACTCGCAGCCATCGACGACTGCTGACGTCAATAGTCAAACATCAATCCTTAAACCAAATTGTATTTTAACCTTTGGTAGATCGAAGTTTGCTTTTTTGAATGATTATCCATTTTAATTGATTTTACATGTTCTTCCTTACTTCTGTTTTTCCGTACTTTTGTCAAGAATTTTTCTTGAAGTCCAAAGTACATTTTCTGTTTTTTCATTTTTTTGTCTTTCTTTTTCCTAATTATTGTTAAAGCTAGGGCACAAGCTCTATGTATTCATTTGTCCTTCAAGTTGTGCTGAAAACGGTCAACAGGAAAAAGAAAGACAAAAAAATGAAAAAACAGAAAATGTACTTTGGACTTCAAGAAAAATTCTTGACAAAAGTACGGAAAAACAGAAGTAAGGAAGAACATGTAAAATCAATTAAAATGGATAATCATTCAAAAAAGCAAACTTCGATCTACCAAAGGTTAAAATACAATTTGGTTTAAGGATTGATGTTTGACTATTGACGTCAGCAGTCGTCGATGGCTGCGAGTGTAAAACGGCAAATCCATCTGAGGAGATCGAGTGGCTGCGATCGAAACATGTCATGGTAACCTGCCGGCCGGGTTCGAGCCCTGGCCACGGTCAAGTATGAAAGATTATCAAAAACAATTTTAATTAATTTTCATGTTGTAAAATTCCTTTCTTCATAAAAATAATTTAATGAAAATTAAATTTAATGAACTTAAGCCTAATTAAAATTATTAAAAATTTGGATTAAAAACCATAAATGGTTCAACAAGATAACCACAATACTAATTATTTAATTTTCATTAAATTATTTTTATGAAGAAAGGAATTTTTACAGCATGAAAATTAATTAAAATTGTTATTGATAATCTTTCATTCTTGACCGTGGTTTTATATAAATGCTGTGGCCTTAAATTAATTCTGTGGCAATAAGTGCTTGATAAGTCTATTTGTTTAGTTTTATAAGAAAACCATTTAAAATTTTCTCCGAATTTAATATAATCATCAGTTCTCTGAGGTTATAGTTTTTTGAGTTTGTATTCCTAAGCCCTACTGATGTCACAGATCGGAAGTTTTTATTACATCAAAATGTTATTGCTCATTGAAAAAAGATAACCAAAAAGTAATTTTGCTATAACTTTCTTAGAAATCCTACAAAATAATTAAAATTTTGCCCTTGAGTACTTTTGTGCATGAAGATCTTAAGGTTCCATTAAGTACTTTTTGT
Organism: Pollenia griseotomentosa; assembly: GCA_963931875.1. Taxonomy (NCBI): domain Eukaryota; kingdom Metazoa; phylum Arthropoda; class Insecta; order Diptera; family Polleniidae; genus Pollenia; species Pollenia griseotomentosa. Next base: position 182,170,132 of record OZ007561.1, read on the forward strand.
TTTTTGCCAAAGTATAAATAAAAAGTTGAATGAACTTATAAACTTATTTAATTTATCGTAGGAAACATTATTTATTCAAATTAATTAAATTAAATAATATATTGCATCGATTTGAATTGAGCGGGAATTACCGGGATCCCGGGTAATGAAAAAGTCCGGGAAAAGAAAAACTCTACTCATAAAAGATGGGACCCTACTGAGGTTTAATACCTTGCCGCTATGGATATTCGGATGTTTGAGATGATTTTCCAGGATTCATATACGAATTTTTGCATTTCAGGTTGTCGTAGTGGATTCATTTTGCATTGCGGAAAATCAACTCTATATCGAACAGGTCCCTTGTAATAAACTGGGCAAAATCTAGTAGTTCATAATAGAGGAACCCTACAGCAAATACCTTGGTGTCTTGGATGATTTTGCAGGCTTCATATACGATTTTTTGCATTTCAGGTTGTCGTAATAAATTTATTTTGCATTGCGGGTTATCAACTGTATTCTGTACAGGTCCTCCATGATTATCTGGAAAAATTCAAGTCGCTCATTATAGATTTAACCATTCTGGTCCCATCAACTATACAGCAATACCTTGGCGCCATGGATATTCAGCTTTGGCATTGGCTTGTCATACGATTTTTTTGCGTTGTCTTAATGAACACAATTTGCACTGTAAGTATTGCTTCGATGTAAAAATTATTTTTTTTTGGCTTTGAAGCAGCATTTTGTACATTAAAAATCGTGTTTTAACGTCTCTACCGAAATTTCTTAGATCTTAGCTGAGTCCTGCTTTGCAAGATCTTTTTGAGTTAATCAATAAATTGAGTTGGCTAATGCTTTCAGTCATCTTAGAAAGTTTATGGCACACCATAAAGTAGCAAAACGCTACTTTTGATCCCTACAAACCATCTTTAGTAATTGTTTATCTAGAGCCAATTTTTTTTACCTAATATGTATATGAAAGCTATTAAAGACACAAACCTTTTGCAAAATTAAGCCATGTGTTGTTGTAAATGCTAATTTTAACACCCAATACATGGTTGCTTTTTTGTAGTTGAAAATAAATTTAAAATTTATCTATATACAAACGTTGTTAAGAATTTTATGCAAATTATATTAAATTGTTTTTGTTTGTTTTTTTTTTTATATAAATTATGTGATATTTTCTCATAAAAACAAAACAAATTTAATTTGAACATGTTTCTGTATGTTATTTTATTAAGTCTTGGTGAAAATATTTAAAGTCCTTGGAGACTTAGATATACTGTGAACTTTTCAGTACCATAAACTTTTTCTTCTATAAGTTGTTATAGTTGCTATTGTTATATTTATATATAATATTTCTCAAACTGAAACAAGATTACACTAACTACATAATGCACTTTGGTGAAACAGCAAAACACCTAGGACTAGTTTTCCCCTGGGAATTATTTAAGTCAGTTTTTAACTTTTCTCTTAATTAACTTTAAGTCTACTTTTAGGTTTAACTTTGCACTTTCTTAGTCGGTCGGTAATTTAGTCCGATAAACTAACTGTGTATTTCTAGCGTTAACATTCTATGGTCAACTTGTGATTCCGCTTATAAATTTCAGTTTCAGGTGGTTATTTTCTTTTAAACTTAGACAAACTTTAAAGGAAATATAGAAATCTCAATTACTTTAGACTCTTAAGCCAAAGACGTATTTGAAGTTTCGCTTTCTAATACATCCCGTCACTCAAGTATCTTGTGTTTAAAAATTTTTGTTTAAAAAAATATATGTAAGTATATATGTATGTATATGTGGCTTTTATTTTCCCATACAACACAAAAAAACTGCAAGTGTATATATTTTTATTTACGATAAAATAATCTTTCTAAATTTTCAGTTTTATTTTTATGCAATTCTCTTAAGACAAAAGAAAATAATAAATATTTTGCATTTATTTCTTTGGAAAACAAAAAGAAAAGAATTAAATAAAAATGTTATCTCCCTGGGATCAACTAAAAAAAAAAAAATAAACAAATAAAAATCAAATATTATTTCTCTGCAAGAGGTGTGTTTTCTATGTTAGAAATAAAACTATTTATTTTAGAAAATTTATTTAGATTTTTATTTCTTATCAAAGTTCGTTAACAAAGAACCCCATAAACAAAAAAATAAAATTAAAAATATTTAAATAAATTCAATATGCAGGAATGACTTAAATATTAACTTTCAAATTAAAACATTAAAAACGTTTTTAAATTAAAATAACTGTCTTTGAATTTAAGGCTTAGTTAACAATGGCAGCAACATTTTCACTTGGTGTTCACCATAAAGCTTCGTTTACAATAGCACGACATTTTCACATGATGTTTATGTAAATGTACATAGAAACAATAAAAAATTGATTTCAATTAAAAAATTTGTGATATTAATTAAAAAATTAATTAAATTTGCACCAGTAAGCAAATTAATAGTATCGATTAAAACGTTTAATATACTTGATAAAACGTTTAATTCACTTGATTAGACATTTTTAATTCATTTGATTAAACGTTTAATTTAAATAATTTAATTAAAGGTCTTATTCACTTGATTAAATTTTTAATTAAAACTGATTTTATTATTGTTCAATGCATTAATTGGTGAAAAATGTTGAAGAATTTTTTCTGTTTAACTAAAGTTGCCTTAAAAAATTGAGTCTGCTTCTACTTCAGCAAAATTTGTATGAAATTATAAAATTTCCAAATATTTTCTTAAAGGAAAATGTGTGTGTTCTCGCGAAAAAACTGTTTTATTGTGAACACCAAGTGAAAATGTTTATGCCATTGTAAAAGAAGCTTTAGTTTTCTTATTTCGAAATTCTTCTGCCTTAAATTATTCCCTTTTAAAGTGACATTTTTGTCTGTGATTATTTGCGTCTACGCACAGTGGGAAAATGTTATAATTCCCACACCACAACAGGTTAAGAGGGTATTATGTGTTTGTGCTGATATCTGTAGGACATAATAATATTAGTTTTACAGGCAGACTCTAGTATACAAATTGACCTAGAATAGCTTTGTGAATCGATCTAATGATGTCCATCCGTCCATTTTTGTAGAATTTGAACGCAAATACCAGGTCAATATTTTTAAAATAATTTGATGTAATTAAATAAATGCATTACAATATGACTACGAAGACTATTGAAAATTGTGAGAATCTGTCTATAACTTCACATGGCCCACAATGCATACTTTTTCCTGAATAGAACCTTTTTTCCCATAAAGTATCTACTTGTATTTGTTCTAAGATAAAATTTTATCCAAACAAATATATTATTGCAACCTTAATCAACTTTTTTATTGTATTGGTATAGAGGCTTATTTGACCAAGCTTCCTTTCATAGAAATACAATTGGCGCAAAAGTTATCGCCCGATTATATTTGACTGCAATTTTTTTATAAATAAAAACTTTTTTTGTTTCGCTTTTGGATTGTGTTTACTTGACGTCATTTTTTTTTGTTTTCATTATTTATTTATTGAATCTTCATATATTAAATATGAACTAACAATAATTAATCAAATCTTATCCTCATACTTTATTTTATGTCCTGCCAGTGCCAGACAAAAATTTTCTTCATCATGGGTTCTGTTCACATATATATGTTGGTAATTATCGCTAATCATAATGGGTAAGTGCTGCAGTGTCTCTTCTCCTTGAGCGAGTGTGGCCGCTATAATTTAAAATATTTCGAGCTAGTGGATTTGGGTGCGACTCTAGCCTTTTTAAATATTTTACCGCATACTTCGTAGTAAATTCCTTACCAGTGGAACATTGAGATCCTTGTGGTTATTTGAGTTTTTAACATACCAAGCGGCAGCTGTGATTATTCGAAGAAGTTTATTTTGGCACCTTTGAATTTGTTCGATATTTGAGGCCGAGGCAGTGCCCCATAGTTAAATACCGAAGCACCATATTGGCTTTAAAATAGAGTTGTAAAGTAGTAGTTTGCAATCGAGACTAAGAACAGAATTTCTTCCAATAAGCCAGTTAATTTGAACTGCTTTAAGTTTAATTTGGGTTAATTTTGCTTCTATATCGTATTTTCATGTTAAACGCCGATCTAAATGAATACCGAGATATTTGACATGCGATTGTTGAGGCACTAGTTGCTTTGATTTAATAGGGGGGCATGTTTCCCGACGCAAGGTGAATGTGATATGTACGCATTTTTGCTCATTACCCTTTATTCTCCATTGTTTTAACCACAGTTCTAGTTGAAATATATGATCCTGCAGGTATCGAGATGCGTCACGACTGTTCTCGTGTACGCTTAGAAAAGCTGTATCATCAGCAAAAGTTGAGGTTAGGGTGTAATTGTTTGCTGGCATTTCCGAGGTATATAAGTTAAAAAATTGGGCCCAGGATGCTTCCCTGAGGGACTCCAGCTTCAATTGGCTGAGGAGAACTTGAAAAATCACCTTCTTTAATAATAAATTTTCAACCGACCAAGTAGCTTTCTAGCAGCTTGTGTGTGTTAACCGGTAGGTCTAGCTTCAATTTATGTAACAAGCCTACATGCCAGACTTTATCAAAAGCTTGAGAAACATCGTTGAAGAGAGCGAAGCAATATTTTCTTTGTTCATAGGTTTTTCTTATGGCCTTTGCTATCCGATGGGTTTGTTCAATTGTGTTATGTTCTCTTCTGAAACCGAATTGATGGTATACACCCACTCTTAATTTAAAATTGGGGCTAATTTTGACGCTAAGAGCTTCTCAAACAGCATAATAAGCTAAACGGCCGTTATGACTCAAGTTTTGTGTGATCTTTTCCTGGCTTTGGTATCATCCATGAGTAAAAAAAAAAAAATATCCGCCAAGTGGTCAACGCCAGAATTAATGGTCATACGGGACCGATTTAAGGCATTTTCCATCCGGCGATAGCTTGAAGTTTCTTACATGGACTTGTGATTTTAAGAAACCCCACAAAGAGAACTCTAGAACGGTTAAATCGAACGCTTATATATTTCTTATTCTCATAACATTATTTTGTTAAGGCGGGTCAATGCTTGCCAAGTTGTCCAAAATAGGGTATGGTCTTGAAAAATATGCTGTAGGCTACACCGAACATACTTTCTCACAAGTTTGTATCATAAATCTGTAATTTTTAAACCTTATTTAGAAAGTTTCATATAATAATATATAAATAAATTTCTATATTTACATTCTGAGAAAAAATAAATCGTATTCTTACAAAGACTGCTAACATTCAACAATCAATAAATAAATGAGAAATAAAAAAATCCTCAACTTCCTTAACAACGCAAATTCCATTCTTTTGTAATAATCTTAAAGTATTATTGTACTTTTCTATATACATATATTCTCAATACTAACTAAACATAATAAATTCCTGACAGTCAATTACGTTTTAGTAAATGTAACTAACCCAAAAAATACCTTAAGGCCAAAAGATTTACCAACACTGAAGAAAAAAAATATATAAAAAATACATACAAAACTAAAAAAAGCACAAAAAAAAACTTATAGAAAAAAACAAACGAAATATTTTTTGTTGTTGTTATAAAACTTCCATAGAAATCATAGTAGAAGAAAAAAAAATTGTACTCAACTTACAAAAAAAAAAAAAACTAAAAATTAAAGAAAGAAAACCCAACAAACCAAAGTGTTTCAAATCAAATCTTTTCTCAAACGACACACGTTTGATAATGATTTGAAAATCACAGCATTCTCAACAAAAAGGGGAAATTATTTTTTTATTGAGAAATGCATTTATTTTCGACTTGCTTTCAAACGTTTTTCTCAAATGTTTTTCAAATGTGGATTTTAAAACAATGTGCAACATAAATAAAAATATTTTTTTTTTTAATATAAATTCATTATTTATTTAAACAAATTGTGCGATAAACATTCGGCACCATAGTTAAAAGATGAAATAGTGTTGTTTCCGTCCTCTCATTCTTCGAAAGACAAAATACTTGACTCCTTTTTGTTTTGAATATTGTCATGCCCGCATGCACCGCGATCGTACAACAAACATATATTTTCTTCACTTTCCCGTTTTATTTTTATTCACATTCTTTCACTTTGTAAGTAATTTTTTACTCACATAAAATTTTTATATTTTATTGAAAGGCGAATTAACTTCACGTAATATGTAACTTTACTTTAATTGTGTAACGCCTTTAACTTCAATCGCCATTTTTTAGTGCTTGCGTTAGTTTTCACAATTTCGAGTTGTGAAGTTATGTTTTGGTTCGAGAATAACATTTGAAACAATTTGACATCAAATTGATAAAACATTGGTTGTCATATGTTTATATTCAAATCATTATCAATTTGAATTTAAATGTTTAAATCAAACAGTTGAAAAAGGTTTGAAAATTATGTTTGACTTCGTGTTTGTTGGGAGGACATAAATCTATTCTACAAAAATAAAAAAAAAGAAACGGAATAAAACACAAAAAAGTATCAAACTAAAATCAAAATGTAACGTATAGAAAATTTATCTGTATACACAGAATGCCATTAGCATCTGTAAGAAACGTTAACTAGGATTAGCATTGAATATCCTTGCAATTCTAATGGTGGCAGTGGTCCATAGTAAATGATGTATTAGTACTGCAAGTTGTGGTGGTAGTATTGGCTCAAATTCTTGTGGTATTATTTCGGTATGTCGGCGTGTGATTGTAAGTGCTTGTAAGTGTATGTGTTAACTTTAACAGATATGTGCGCTTACAGTTGCAGTAAAAGCCTTAGTATTGGTATTATTGTGAAAAGTTAATGCAACTGACATTTGTGTTGTCTATTTTCTTAGATTTTTGTTGTTGTTGTTGTTGTTGTGTATTCTTTCTTTACTACATTAGATTCCTTAATACAAACAAATGTAATGTGTGTTTGTACTAATACTTTAACATACATATATTCAAACACTTACTGAACATAGTTACATCCATATGGCTCCAATAAGTTTGAAAGTAGGGTTTGTTTAACGAAAGTAGTCCAGAAAGTCTTTTCAATCTCTTATTATACTTAAAACTCTTCGAAAAAAAGTTATGTTAACTTTCTATACCCAGAGAAAACACATTTTTCTATATGGTCACTTCCAACTTAACTATTTTTAACATCAAATTTTTAAGCATATTATGTTTAGAGTCACATGCATCCATACATTTTTGTTAAAGTAGTCCTCGAGCAAAATGCTACACCCATTCAATGGCTGCCTCTGAGCATGTTATGGTTCTTACCCCTAACATTTGTTTGGTTGAAAATTAACAATAACATGTTCCTTTATTCCAAGAGCAACATGTTATGAAAAGAAATCATACTGTTTTTAGTGGTAAACATATTATTATTATTATTATTATTATTATTATTATTATTATTATTATTATTATTATTATTATTATTATTTTTATTATTATTATTATTATTATTATTATTATTATTATTATTATTATTATTATTATTATTCTTATTATATTATTATTATTATTATCATTATTTTTAATGCTAACATATTCGCAGGTTAACATAAAAATATGGTTGTGGCATCTTGATGGATGACAAATTTAACCATAATATAGTTATTTTATAATTGCTGGTGACAATAATATGGTTAAAGTAAAATTTTTTTGTAAAAAATTGTTTGTCGAAGTGGGCCTCATCTCTGGGTGTTTTTCCAACTGCTCAAATTTTATCACTTGCACGTGTTGTTAAACGCTATATCTATCAGTGGGCATTTAGCAAAAATACTGATAAGTTTACATACAGTTCGATAGATGAAGCTCGAAGCTCAAAAATTCCTAATAGAAAACCTTATATATAGAATGTGGGTCTCTATCACAAGGTCGATTTTTTCTGGTTTGAAAACTATAATCTGTGCTAGATTTGCTTCGGAAAACTGTTATAATAACACTATGCTAGTTGAAATAACAGACAAGCCGGTAACATGGCATTTTAACCTAATTCGGGTACGCTGAATCCAGTGGTGCTCGCCGTTTTTTAGATTAGCTCTAGTTTTCGAGATATACCGTTATTTCGAAAATAGAGGAGGTTGCAAAACATATATTCGCGAAACTCAAAAACTGTTTAGTTTATCGAAATTACTAAAAAACCGAAGTTCCGCAATAAAATTCCTTTTAAGAAAAGTAAAACTTTTTTCATTCTTTAAGGGGGCTCCCATACAAAATGTTCAATGCAGACTGGAAATATATTGAAAAAAAGTCCAATAAATGCCCAGTAGTTGCCCGTAGTAAGATAAAATGTATGACCGACCTCAATAAGTTTTTTATCCTTAACATTTTATCGAGACATACTTGCCCCGAATATATGTTGTGCAACCTCCTCCATTTTCGAAATAACGGTATATCTCGAAAACCAGAGCCAATCTAAAAAAAAGGCGAGCACCGCAGGATTCAGCGTACCCGAATTAGGTTAAAACGCCAGGTTTAAAAAAAAGTGTCGATTTCTTGCACAGTGTAATTAATGGACAAATAATAATCAGATAAATCTTTTATCTACCCTCGTTCCAAAGCCTTTGTGCACGTTTTAGAACTGCAGCATTTCAATAAAATTTTCTTATTTCTTGAAAAACAGATTTTCATTTCAGCTTTTATTCTAGTTTTTTCATTCTATTTATTTCAGTTTTTTTTTTTTGTATTTATTTTTTCATTGTGGTTGAAATCGATTGCGGCAGCGATAAGCCAAAGTCAATGTGTTCTCTTGATAGATTTTCTTTTCACATGTTCTAAATATAACGAAAATAAAAAAGAAGACCGAAATAAAAAATAAAAACGAAGACCGGAATGAGAAATAAAAAAAGCTGTAGTACATTTTTTTTATACATGTTTGCAGTTCTATTAAAAAAGTTCAAGTTGGTGAGAAAGTGTAGTGTTCAATGAAAAACAAAATTAAAAAAAATATATATATAAACACATATTGCAAAACGGCTTCTGGGGCAAAAAGCATATATTGCTCATCTTTCTTTTTTCTAGGACTCTCCAAATACAGTTGCCAGTTCGTTCAGACACACACTCACACATAAACTCATTTAAGTGACATTTGTTGGCATTGCCTTTAGAGTGGAAATCGTAGGTCTTTTTCATTTCACTATTCTACATTATTGTATAAACACTTTGACATGCAATCGAACAAGAAGTCGTTTTCTTATTAAGCTCACATCCGCAGGAATGTATTTCTTTGTATGTTTTGATATTTGTTTGTATTTGTATTGGTACTACTCGTGTAGATTTGGCTGCACACACACACACACACACACAAACACGCATATTTGCAGTAAAGTTTTAATGTAATTTGTGTTTGTTGCAACAGTTCTTTTTAACTCTATATATCAAATTCAATGATTTCTAATGTGATCTTTAAATATTGATAAAATGCTCTAGATGGGGGCAAAAAAAAAAAAACAAAACTGAAATAAAATTAAAACTATAGATGCAGTCAAAAATGGAGAAAGAGAAGGCTGTAACGAGAACAATAATAATAAAAGTTTAATTTAAAAGTTTTAACAGTGTTAATATCTAGAAGCATGATAAGAACAAGTCAAATGTTAAAAAAGGAAATCTAAATTAAAGAAGTATATTGTGTATTAGTAAAATAAAATAGTCTTTTTAAATTAAAGTAGGCTAAAGGAATTTGAAGAGATCTCGTTTAAGCTCTATTTAAAATTTTTGTTCAAGATTATGTTCTGGTACATTTTTCAGCTTGAATTAAGATTCTTGTTCTGGCTTTAAGCTAGTTAATTAAATATTTTTGATTATAGTTAAAGTTCAGTCCGCATTCTGGTTCAGATTCCAGTTCAGGCTCTTTTTCCGTTTCTAGTTTATTAGGGGTGTTCTAGAAATCGAAAACGCAAAACGCAAAACGCAAAACGCAATAATCTTAAACGTCGTTTTTAATAAGATTTCTGCAATAAAAGAATTTAATGACAAATATTATACAAATATTTCTGTATTAAACAGATTTTTATGGCAAAATTATAAAAATTAGATTAAAAACTATTTCTGAATTCTTGCGTTTTGCGTTTTCAATTTCCAAAACACCCCTGCATTCTCTAGTTTATATTTGGCTTATTGTTTAATTTCGTACTTAAATCCAGTTTCTAGTTGAGTTCTTATAGTGATTCTTAGTTGTTGGTTTATTTTTTTTTAACAAACGACAAACTTCAATAAAATTTTGTATGAAGAAAATTTAAAACTTTAAAAAATTCCCAGTATTTTAATACAAAATAGTAGTAACGTTCAAAGCTTCGTAGGGTTAAATTAATACCTAAGTTAGGCTCAAGTTCAGATTCTAATTCAGGTTATTGTTTTGGTTGCATTTCTGACTTTAGTTCAGATTCCAGTTGAGTTAAAAATTAGGATTCTAGCAAAGGTTATAGTGCGTACTCTATTTTTGGTTCTTGTAAGAATCTTCTATAGTTTAAGTAAAGCTCTAGTGAAGTCTTGGTAACTCCAAAATCAAGATCATTCTCCGATCTATCTCATGTTATTAAGCACAATGCCTTTTTTAGGTTATTTGGTTACACAGGTTAACAGTACATTTCGCTCCGGCAAAATTTTGGCTGTAGTATTGATACTTATCACCAAGGCCCGGATTTTTATGCAAATGCATATTTGTTCTCGTCAGTCGGAGATTACCATACGCAAAATATCTTTTCGAATCAAGAAATGTACAGTAAAATGGCATCGATTTGTTAGTGCATATTTTTGCATATTTTGCTTTGAATGCATATTTTTGCATATATTGCTGATATTGCATATTTTGTTGCATATTTTGAAAAAACTTAATTTAATTGCTTTATTTTGCCATGCATATTTATTTAATGATAAAAAATATTTTGTAAAGCACCTTCGCGTGTTGCCGCATATAAAAAAAATTATACGGATAAATGTCTTCCTCTACAGCCTATAAGAACCAGACTGGGGACGTGGTTGAAAGCAATTATGTATTATGCTGAAAAATTTTGCCAATTTAAAGATATGGCAATAGGACTCAACAATGGTAAATTTAAGTTAATGGATATTGCCATAAATAAGTTGTATTTTGTAGACGGTAACTTAAGTAATCAAATTCGTAGCAAGCTTGATAAAGTTTAAACAAAATTAAGGATTTAAATTTATTGTTTTAAGTCCTTAACTGCTTGCATATTTAATTTAAATTGTTTTCGAAAACAGCGTAGTGTAAATGAATATACCACAGAGAAGCATTTAATTATACACCTGTCAATTCCGTTTTATTTTGTTTTGAAACAGGCAGTAAAATTTTATTTTGAAAAAATGTAGGGTCAAATATATGCTAAAGGCATTTTAAAAATAAAATCAATAAACATTTGATTCGTATGTAAATGCGATCAGTTTCGCACTTTGCTTAAGCAAATGACAGTTTCAAAAAATTTAACAAAATGTTTTCTTAAGTTCAATATGGTTTGACACTTATGATTAACATGTATTCGCACAGTTGCTCAAGCCAGCTTATGCATATTACAAGTGACTTAATTTACATGATTGTCTTACTGTTTCTTTATATATTTGTGTTTTACTTTATTTTAACTTTTACTTTTGTGGTTATTGTGGCTTACTTTCGTTTATGAGACTGAACCGTTTTCGTGCGTTTTTTCTCGTTTTTTTTTCACTAATAAAAAAAATTTTAAGATCGTTTTAATTGCATATTTTTTTAATTTTTAGCGCATATATTTTTATTTTTAGTGCATTTTTTATGCGCATAAAAGGCGATTTTAACTGCATAAAAGTCCGGGCCCTGCTTATCACACATGAGTAGCATCATGCATGTGTCGTTATCGATTCAAAGAGGTTCTTCGGTATTTTCATACATCTGACAAAATATGGTTATTTCTTTCGTGTGAAGAAAAGTTTTAGAAAGTAAGACCTCTCTGGGACAAGATGAACGAAAGGTGGCAAAAGTATTTTTACCGGGGATACGTTTCAGTCCATAGACGAGTCGATGGTAAAATATTTCGGGAAGCATGGGACTAAGCAACATATCCATGAAAAACCAATTCAGCTTGGTTATAAAATAAGATCACTCTGTACGCGGTTGGTTTATCTTATTTATGAAGAGCCATTTCAAGGAGCTAAAACAGGCAACACAAGCCCAAATTTAGGCGTAGGTGGCTCGTTGCAGAGAAAAAATTATCAATTGTTTTTTATTTAGAAAAATTGTTATAAAAGTATATCAATTTAATTAATGTGATAATTGAATCAATTATTTTTTTTTTTTTTTGTTGAAAGAAAATTAAAAATATAATTTTGATTTAATTAACATTTAAGTGACTTTGAAATAAATTTTGAATTGAAATATTAATTAAATAATATTTATTTTGTTTGATTTTTTCATTTAAAATAAAATAATTAAATCTTGTAAAATTGTTGTTGGGATATGTCAAAACCTGAGCTTAGTTTAATTTAATTAAATAATTTAACACATTGTTTGTAACGGCAAAGTTTTTTGATAATTTTTTTGTAATTAATTAAATAAATTAACATATTGTTTTTTGATCATTTTGTTTTTAATTAAAATTAAAAATATCATTTATTTATTCTTAATTTCAATATTTTTAGTTAGGCTTGAGTTCATAAATTTTATGTTGTAAAATTCCTTCCTTCGGTAGCAACAATTTAATGAAAATTGAATTTGATGAACTAAAAATATTGAAATTGAAAATTAACAGTTCAACTAAATTACAATTGTTCTTAAAATATCATTTATTGAAAAAAACATTTTTAAAATTTAAAATTTTTACAATTTTTAGTAATCTATAAAATCATTTTCGTAATAGGTGCAAAATCAACAAATTGTTTGCATGATTTTATGAATTTGGAATGAATTTGGTGATTATAGACAATTTTGAATTTTTTCTGTGTAGACTCTTATTTAATTTCCAAGCTACCTGATGGAGTACATTATAGTTTTCTTATGAATTACTTTTTAAAAAAGTGCAGAAAATAGGTCATGACGCCATCAGAACCCTTCGAGCTAATATACTTAAAGGAGCACCAATAAAGGACGTAAGGGAGATGAAAAAAACTGCAAGGGGTTCCTAGCATCAAGTCACCGATATAACTTTACAACTTTAGTACGATACAATGATAACAACCTTGTAACTATGGTCTCAACTGAAAGCGGTGTTTAGCCACTTTGAAAAGTTAAATAGTGGTTTAATAATAAATGGGTGAACGTTGATCAACTACATTGTCACCAATTGAATAACAATTTTATGGTTGGCGCAGATAGACTCGCTCAAAATGTTGGGAAATATAAAATTGCTATAAGGCTGAAGAAATGGCATTGACAAATGATAAAGTTTCCATAAATGAGTGTGTTAATAACGCGAATCAGTTAAACTGTCATTCACCAGCAGAACATGCTGACGAAGCTCATGATATTTTATTTTTTACACGTTATAAAAATCAAACTTATCTAATGCTTGGCATAGCATCGTCTATGATTCCAAAGTGAAATGAAACTAAGCAGCCAATGAAAAGGGGCATTAAATTATAAGAAATGAAACTCAAATTAGATGCCGTTAGTACCATACAATACAAAGTTAAAGTGCAGCAAGTGTGGAGTTGGCTTGCACCAACACTGTTTTCCAACTTTTCACACCTCTAAATAGATATTAACCTTTTTTAAATTTAAATACTTTTGTCACTTTTGAATGCTACTATCTATAAACATAAAGTAAGCTATAAACAAAACAAAGTTTGGTTATTTCTTCATACAAATCCTGTTAGTATATTGTTCCAACGACCCATTTAAGGTTCGGTTCTAAAACACAGTCATTCAAAATATAAAAAAAAATATTTTTGTTTGTTTTGACAGATAATTATTTAAAATTATTTTTGCAGTTTTAACACCTTGAAAAATAAGGGTTAAGAAAATTTTGTTGTTGAGTTTCAGATTTTGTTACTGAATAAAAACCCTGGAAAAATCCTTCTCAAGTTATGATTTTTTTACATGCGGCTTTATCGCGAAAACAAGAGCTGATGAAAAAAGCAATGCATATTTGCGACCAGCGTTTCAAATAACTAAAGAAACAACTATAATTTCTAGCAAACGGAAACAATTTTTCGAAACTTGTAAACGTGTGGTAGTAATTCTAAGGTTTAGGTGAAGGGCAAGAACCTTCTTACAGGACCCATTTTATTTACAATTTTCTTAGCAAGTGAACTTCTATGAGAAGGTTAAATTCCTGGCTTTAAAATTATTCTCTGTTTTCTTTAAAAAAAATCTATATTTGTTTTAATTAAAGTTCACTCATAATTGTAATATTGTATAGATATAAAATAAATAAATAAAATAAAAAAATAAAAATATATTTTTTCCACCAGCTTTTTTTCTATTAAAGCTTAAAAAACACAGAACAATTTTGCATGTCAATCTCTGCTAAAATTTTTAAAATATTTCACATTTTATCTTTTTTTATCTTTAACTGAAATTAATTGAAATTGTGTTGGAAATCTGTTTAAAAAATGGCAAAACAAAAACATTAAGTTTTAGCTAAAATTCATTATATTAATAAATATCTACGTATAACCAACATGAAATGGGAATTCTATATGAATCATACGCTCTCTGTACTAAAAAAAAATAAACAATATCTAATATGTACAAGGGTTAGCAAGTCGATTGTAATCGTAATAATTATGAATCGTTTATTCAAACGTGATCGCGGGGTTTCTATAAGCCCAAGTTTTATGCCAATAAAAAATAGAGCTTCATACGTAGCAGGCTTGTAAGGAAGGAAAGTAAAAGTTACACTTACCATTTCGCCAGTGCTGCCACTTTGTGGGTAATTACCCGAATTTGGTATAATTTTTACTGTCGTGGGTAGAGCGTGGGTAATTTCTCTTAGGTGTTATTCAGGTGTAATTTGAAATTCTTTCTTTAGATACCCAAATAAAATCAAGATTCGATTTCAGTGATAACATTTATTTCTTTTTAAATATTGTTGCTTAAAAATTCACAGTCGTCTGAACCAAAGTCTCGGTTTCTTTTTAAGAAAAGACTTCAACCATTTGATATATATTTTCTAAAGTTTGGTAATGAATGTCGCAAGATGGACCCTTAGATTTGGATAAAGATGCCTATCATAGTGATTTAAAACCTGAAGTTTATTGAACAAAGCTATTCAAACTAAAAACTTGCCTGAGGGAAGATATGTTTCCAATATTCCAACATATAATTAATTTTATTTTTATTTTGCAACTTTTTAATGCATTAAGTTTACTTAATATTGTACAAAGGGTATTTTTTAAGACAATGAAACATAAAATGGTAGACAACACAACCAAATTAATTGTAATCGCAGATTAATACACGGCATTACCACTTAAAACTGATTTCAAACAAATCGGCACCGCGCCTGTCCTTGACGAAACGCATTGCAGACGTCCAATTTTGTTCCTTATTTCGAGCATAGCTGGCTGCCCTTCACGAATAAAATGAACAATGTTGACCTCTAAGACGCTGGCTTATCAGCATAAGCCAGTGACTTCACAGCCCTACGAAAAACAATCAAGAGGTGTAACATCGCACGGCCTTAAGTCTAATTGACAGTTTATTTTCTCTAAATCAACACATCGCCTTCATTTGTGAAAAAATAAGTTGCGTTATTTAAATCATGAAGTCGCCTATAAGTTGCGAAAATCGATGGCTGATTTTAAAAGTAAATTTGTATAATTTGGTGGCACTGTTCAAGCAGTAATCTATTCATTCTATGCAGTATGACAGTTTTTTTGTAAGCTCTATGGGGCTAAAAACACCCATTATAAAGGAATGGCAATAAGCATTTTGAACCTTCCTTTAATATATGCAACCAAATGTGGAATTTAAACTCATTATTTTAGGAGTTGTATTTTAAGTTTTATTCATTGTTTTGAAGTCTTTTATGTAATTTTTGTTAATTTATTGTAAATTACAATAAGAACCTAAACAGTTTGACTAATATTGATCTTATTCAATGAGTTTGTTGTGTTTTTGCTTC
This sequence comes from Pollenia griseotomentosa, assembly GCA_963931875.1. Taxonomy (NCBI): domain Eukaryota; kingdom Metazoa; phylum Arthropoda; class Insecta; order Diptera; family Polleniidae; genus Pollenia; species Pollenia griseotomentosa. The sequence continues at coordinate 182,186,120 of OZ007561.1, forward strand.
TTTATAAATATCTTTTTATTAAATAAAACTTCAATTTTATATCAGGTCTAGTTTAATTTAAATCGGGTAATTTTGCTTCATTTTAAGTATAATTTTGAATTTTGCTGGTGGTAACACTGCATTTCACTGACGTAAGGCTTAAATTTCTTGAGTTTCCACTTTAAAGCAATACATTTTTGAAACAAAACGCGTTTTATTCAACGCATATAACAACTTTTAAGTGTAACGATCAGCTTTACATTGACAACTTCCAAAAAAAAAAAAACGGGTATTATGGAAAAAACTGCTCCTTAACCCATTAGAAGTCTCTGTACTTAAATGAGTACAACTGGCATTTTACAAGTTTCTAAGCAACAATAAAGAATTTTTAATCAATGTATCATTATTCACAACAATAATACCAACAGCAGCTAAAAAAGAATTTTTGTTTCTTTTTAATTTTTCTGTACAAAAGAATAAGTCTGATTTGTATTACAAAAGCAGTGTGAAGGTATGAACACTATTTTAATAATATTGAAAACAATATTGAATTTTTTTTTGGTAATTTTGAATTATTATAATGAAAATCGTATCAAAATAACTCACAGACAAAAAAAAAATTACTTACATAAAAAAACAATAAACTTAGAGCAGTATAAATTTGACTGTACTCGTTTGAGTACAATGACAACATGAATAGGTAAAAAAAATGTTTTTTTTGTTAGATTTCAACATTTTACATCCCAAAAGTGATTCAAAAGCCTTCAAGAAGCTGTTGATAGCATTTCATGTGGTGAAGAGGTGTTTAGGAAAATATAACGGTTTCAAGCCTATCAAAAGACAAACCTGGTACTATTAAAGTTTTCGTAAATGTTGAAATTATTGACAAATACGTCAGTGACGATAGTGATAATGAACAGTTGGCACCAAAGAAAACTCGGCAAGACTTTGCAAAGCAAATAATTCATATTTGGCGCAAATACTTTCCATCGCAGAGCTCAACCCCTCAGCAGAACTCGGAAATTTGTAAAAGATGAAGTAGTGTATGTGAAGATATATTTAAAAAATCTTTGATCCCAATGTCTTTAATCTTATAGCCTTCAATTGTTGAATATATTCCTAAAGACGAGTCAATACTTAAATATTCTGGATACCATCCCGCTAAGCAATTCATTCGAGGAAAGCCCGTTCGATTCGACTTCAAAAACTGGGTTGCGGCTATTGCAATAAGCTTTTGCTGCCAGTCAGATTTGTACTCCGGAAAATCGCATTGAGAATCGACTTATCCGTTTGCTTCATGTGTTGTTAAGCATTTGTTAATATTTTTTATAGCTTTTTACTACATACAATCTTTATGTTGATCTTTGATATTTAGAGTAACGTCTGGGTCAATGTTTGCAGATGAATCTCAAGTTGGGGCTTGACACTATCCTAATAAACTACAAAACCATTTGCGGTACATTTTTTGATATTTAAGAGCTTGTTGGCAGAATAAGAAGTGCTTAAGAACACTTTGCACTGAAAACAATTTTCTGAAAATTTGCATACGTAAGAGGTCAGTGTACTCAGTTGAGTACACCCCAAAAACCCAGTTAAAAAATTTTTTTTTTCATTTTTTCCATTATATGTTTTTTTTAATACTTATTTTATTCAATAAATAAAGTTGAAATTTAAAAATTATGGCCAGTTTTGGTTTGACCTCTAATGGGTTAAATAAAAATTAAAAAAAAACCATATTTGTGCATTTTTAATTTATTTTTGTTGAAGGAAAAATAAAAAAAAAGTTTTTCCTTAATTAAATACACGAAACTTGTGCAGTTAAATTTTCTTTTTTTAAGTTTTTGGTCAGCTTAGTTTTATATAACATAGAGTATTGTTATCTAAAATATTTCTTGTTTTGGTTTTATTTATATTAATTTCAGAAAATTTCCTCTCGACATTAGATATTCTAGTGTCAACATGGCCAAATTTCATAGTTTTTTTTTTTTTTTTAATTCGAAAATGATTTTGAGCTAACGCAAAACATTTTGTTGTTAAATATGATGTAAATTGTTGCTTTAAGAAGGGTGTACAAGTTATAACATTGTTGCAATAGAATAAATGTTTGTTAATCATAATATAAATTAAGATTCTGCTTGGTATTATTCGGAGAATTTATTAAAAAAACCCAGTGATTTAAAAAAAAAGTTTTTCGAAGCAAAAATTTGCAAGATTTTTTTGCAATTTGAAAAAACGCTGGCAACGCTAGTCTCGCTAATAAATTAACTCTGTAGAAATATAGTGGCTTTTTAATTGTTATATTGTCTTGTAAAATTTTTTAAGAGTTCGTCCTTACCTCACAGCATCCCTGTATGTCTTATTGTGTAGCGCATAATTGTGTGCTTCCTTTTAAAACTTACTGTAAGTACTTTGCGAAACAAGAAATTTTTTTAATGAGATATCAACGTTTTAAGTTAAATTTGAGATCTGAAACATAATAAAGATGTGGCCTATTTTTTGATTTTTTGTTCGGGTTGTTATCTTAATTTTACTGACATTACAGAATTGTAATCTAAAATTTAGAAAATGGTATGCTGTATCCGAAATCGTATCCCAAGTTATTCCAATTTAATAATTTAATAGATAACACTGGTCAACGCAGCAAAAGTTTCTTGACTTCGGTTCATTGTTTTTAGTTTAACTGAGAGTGCTAGTTACTATGGGATCATTAGTTTTTTTCTAGCAGCTTTAGTTTTACCGCTCAATAATACATAACACGAAAAGCTCGAATTACTAACGAAATTCCTATGCGCTAATATACTTAACTAAGTCATACATTACGAAAACCAGATGATAACTTTGCGCATCCAGCAAATTTAAATCGTAATCGCGAATATTGAAAATAGAAATTAAATGCAACCCCTTCTTCAAACGCACAAGCACTAAAATGTTTGTTTTTTTTATTTGTGTTTTTTTTCGTATTTTAAGCATCGCTGATCAAGTTAAAATCATGCGATTCCTGCTGGGAATTTAAAAATTGTTGGTGGTTTTTATTCATGTTTTTGCAATATATATGATTAAAAAAAAAAAGAATAACAAAAAATATGCTAAAAACATTTTCTAAATAATATTTTTTTGTTGTTTTTATTAAGCAATATATGTTCGCCGTACATACGTGTTAATATTGATTTTGTTTTGCTATTTTTTTTTTTTGTTAAATAAAAAAAAGAACAAAAAACCAAACTGGTTTGTTGTATATAATGGCCTTTTTTGTGCTGGCTTGCGGGTACATACCACACATCTGTTGCCTGCTGCATAATATGAAAATGTTATTAAAAAACAAATGCATACAAACATATGAACACACAATCAGTGTGTTTCTGTGAGAATGCAATCAAATTAAAAAGCGCTGAATAACCTTGTGTGAATATCTATCTATGTATGTATGTATATTTAAAAATGAAGGTGTATCTTAGTTTAAAAATTTAAGAGGTGTTTCATAAAAATTAAGATTCCATTTTTTTTTTAATTCTATAATTTTGTTAAGCGGGTTATTTCACATTTGGTTCCACAGCTCTTTTACTAGCAGAACCAGAAGTAGAAAACAAATTAGCATCAAAATTATTAATTTCTGTTGCGTCGTTCGAATGTAAGCGTGCTTTCAACAGGCGGAAAGCCTGATAGACAAGGCTAAATTGACATATGTATAATTAGTTAAAGACACAGAATAATTATACTTTATAGGGTCTTAAATGAATATAAAAAGACTTAATTTGTATGCCTGTCTCTAGAGGGTTAAAAAACTTACGCCTATATCACTATATTCTTTCTCTCGCACAACTATATTAAAAAAAAGAATCTAAAAACAAAAAAAAGCGTTCTTTCGACATCGTAAAACTGGCAGTAAAACTACAAAAAAAAAAAAAAGAATTCATAAATATGTGTTAGAGTCTTCCAAAACTTAATTTATTTGGTGAGTTCTCAACAGAAGTAATAAATGGGCAATTACATATACACAGAAAAAATAAAAATTGAATTCAATTAAAAAAATTGTGATATTAATTAAAAAATTAAGGAAATTTGTATTAGTAAAAAAATTAATAGTATCAATTAAATGTTTAATTTAATTGATTAAGCGTTTAATTCACTTGATTAAACGTTTAATTAACTTGATTATATTTTTAATTAACACTGATTTTTTTTTGATTAATACTTTAACTCACCATATTTTACGTACGTTGTAACTAATGATCGTCGATTCGACGATGTATTTTTTAACTGCCTATAACTTTGTCTTAAAACCAAATATACTTTTTCAATAAATGTTATTGATCATTGGGGTACCTTATAAGTCCATATAAAAAAAAAATAATTAATTTTTTATTCCTATCGATAATTGAAATATTTAATTTTTGTACTGATTCATTTTATATTGCACATATTTTTGGGATCAATAAAAAGTACCTAAAAATATTGTAAGTAAAACTGAAAAACTCAAAAAGAGTTAAAGCTTAAAAAATACATTTTTAGCTTTAAAAAAAATAAATTTTTTTTTTTTTTAACAACACTTTGAGCAAGAGTCAAAAAGCTCAACTTTGCGGTGTCGGCTCCACGAAAAGCCCCCCAATGAAATAACGCCCAAACGAGAAATGAAATATTCCCCAAATTTTTTTCATACATTTTTGGGTGTTATTTCATATGAAATAACTCCCAATTTTTTTGGGCCCTTTTTCATTTTTTTTGGGAATTATTTTATTCCTCATTTGGGGTTTTCAAATTATGAAATAATCTCCAATGAAATAATACCCAACAAATTTTTAAAATTCGGGGCTTGTTTCATAGCGTGCATAATTTGGGTGTTATTTCATTTGTTATTCGGGGGTTATTTCATTTTTTGCGACTTTGCTGTTGGTCCATATTGACTTCATGAAATCCTTGGTGAAACTGACTCTTTTATGAATTTTGGGCATAATTTCATTTTTGTTGCTAGTGGGGCTTATTTCATTGGGGGTTATTTCATTTTCATCATTGCGTGTTATTTCATATGAAATAACTCCCAAATATTAGGGGGTTGTTTCGTTTTCGCTTTAGGGTTTATTTCATTTATTTTTCGATGTTATTTCATTCACTGTTTTTGGGTGTTATTTCCTATTTTTTGGGGTTTATTTCATTGGGGGTTATTTCCTGGGCGTTATTTCATTGGGGGGCTTTTCGTGGAGCCGCGGTGTCCACATATGGGTTTTTCGCATATATCACATTTTTATTTTGACATTCGGCATTTTTTCGTATGGGCATGAGTTACACATATGTGCTTCATTTGTGTTTTTTTTGTATTTTCTCCTTAGCTGGTCATTGTTGTCACTATTGTTTGGAGTAACAATATTTCCACATTTAATCTTAAAATTGAAAAATAAAAGTCACGTTAGTACTAACCTTCGACGATTCGACGGGTAGAAAACCAATAAAAGCAATGTTTTAGCAACGCGACTTAAAAACGCAATTACACACAGCAAAAGTAAAAATTTTCAATTGTAAGGCACACCCATTTAAAAGTAAATTAATTAAAAGGGAGCGATGCTCGTCAAAACGTCGATCAAAAGTACTCTAGGGTTAATTAGTGAGTATCTGATATTTTAAATAAAATAATTAAAATTTTTTTAAAACCGAACTCGTGTGTTGTTGACGATAACGTTAATCTCTGTATCTGAAAAATTCTTTCAATATTTTGGCTCCGTAAAATAAGTTATACGGAACTTTGGTCCAAAATAAATGTTAGAGACATTAACATCGAAGTACGTAGAAGAATATTTGGTAAGATCAGCAAAACCCTTCGTAAATCACATGGGAAAACTTGTTACCACGCCCTTGTTTACAATCCACAGGAAAGTAGAAAACCAGAACGGCTAAAAACACCTGGTGGCGTTCTACACTTAAAGAAGTAAATTCCATACTTTAAAATCATTAAAGATCCTTCAATTATATCAGATATAAGTACAAAGTCATATATTATATAGCTGCAATAAATTGTAACCAGATTTATTTACAGGGTTGTGCTGGAAATCGAAAACGTAAAACGCAAGAGTTTGTAAGTTGTTTTTAATACACTTTGAATCTAAGTTTTATATTTTTTTTAATAAAACTCTGTTTGAAGCCTAGTACTCTGTTCAAATTTGTAAAAAATGTTGAGCAACATTGATTATTTCACGCGAAAATTTTGACATGTATCAATGTTACAATTTGACGTTTTGATTCCTTCAAAGTATGCGACATTGTTTTGCGTATATAAACAAGCCCCACAATTTTTTTTTAAATTAAAAATTTTATAAAAAAGAAAGTAAATATGAATTAAAACCTATTACAGGTTGTGTTATTTAAATTTTTTATTTCTTATTTAATAATAAATTAATACTTTTTTGCTTTCGCTTAAAATTCCACGTGAAATATGTGCAGCTTACATTATTTCGCAGTTGTAAAAAAATGTTGCCAGAAACATTTCGGAACTTTTTTACTAAATAAACAGAGTACAACTCTATCAACATTATTTCGTAGATATTCCGCACAAGTTTTTTTCATATGCATTTTGACAGCATTTCACGTAAAACGTTGAACAGAGTACCAGGCTTAATAGAGAAATATTTGTATAATTTTTGTCATAAAATTCTTGTATTACAGAAATCTTGTTAAAAAACGACTTTCTTGCGTTTTACGCTTACGATTTCCAGCACGCCCCTGTTAATTAATGTTTGATTCTATGTTTTTTTATATTTCAAATTATATTTAAAGCATTAGGTTTCACAGTTTGTTCAACTTGTTTTCACAAGACCCCATTTTTTCTGTAATTTCCCAGCTTCTTAATGAATTCTTTCCAACGAAATGACAAAATAAATTATAATTATTGCATTATTCTATCCTAATAAATCTACATTCCTAGGGGAAAGAGAACTAACACCAAACGTGTCACACAACGGTTCTTTAGTGCTAGGGACCGCTTCTAGTTCTAACACTTTATGTGAAGGGAATTTTTACTTAAACATGGCGATTTCCTAGCAGGGCGTTAATTGACACCTTTTGGACACTTTGTAACAGTTCACTGATACTCTAAATGGATACATTTAATTTCGATTAAAATAATGCCTATCGCAGTTATTGTCCCGAGTGAACCATCTTAATATGGATCCACTTCATATAAAGTAAAATAACCTAATAAAATCAGCCACTACCCCCACAAAAACCAATCACATGACTAGTTTTGTGTCAATTACCTTTTCTCTGGAGTAACTACACTTAAAACACATTATTACCAGTTAAGTGATATGTCATGTTTTCACTTATAACAACTTGTTCCTTTTTATTAAAGTATTGTGTTCACTGGTGATGGGATAAGTGCTAAACGAACAATTTGGCCCAAATTTCCCGCAGGGATACGTAGCTTTATCAAATATTACCGCTAATTGTTTATCTATCCTTTTTCAAAAAATCTTTGCTTTTGTTGCATTACATGAATTAGTAGGGCCCTTATTTTGACTTATATATACGTAACTCAGTAGGCCAATTACAGCAAATTATTGTCGTTTCGAAACACGTAGATTATAATACATATATGTATAAATAAAACATTAAATTTTATCCAACCACATTTTAGATTTTTTTTTGTTTTCCGAATATCAAAATCTAACTAATATTGTGGTTTATATATAACGTACCATATGTGTGTTGTTTGGCTCAATTGTACTTTTTTTAAAAAATTTTTTTGGTTTACCTTTATTTTGAGTAAACTTTACTTTAACTAAAAGTAAAGAACAAGCAAGTGTGAGCAAACTGTTACACTAAGTGTATGGATCTGTTTGTGTGTTAACTTCCTTTCTGTTATTATATGTGTATGTATACAGCGCATACCATTAAAGTCAACATGTTATAATGGCGTCAACAGTTTTTTATTTTTTGTATAGATACTCTTTTCAATTTTACTTTTTGTTTTTGTTTTGCTTATGTACTTTTAATACCTACTCCCTCGATTTTTTTGTAAAATAAATTTTTCATATACCCTGTAAAAAAAAGATATTTACATACATGTATACAGCATATGTACATTAAGGGGCTCCAAAAACATTTTTATTTTTGGGGTTTGAAGTGCTCTTTATTATAAAAGTTTTAAGCAAGTTTAAAAAAAGTTTTTAAACAAGATCAGCTCCAAATTTTAATTCTAGACGACGCCGAACGACTTTAATTTGTCCATATAAATTACATGTGATAATTTTTTTTCGTATTTTAATTCTACACGACGCGGAACGACTTTAATTTGTCCATATAAATTACATGTGATAATTTTTTTTCGTATTTTCCAAAAAAAAAAAAAAAAAAAACAAAAAACTACTGCAGAAATTTTCTTTACAATTTTGATTGGCATATTCTTGTAGGAAATACAATTTTTCACAAAAAATCTCTTATATGATTGTTTCGTAAGCTTAACGGGCAAAAGGGTATTCGATTTTGAATACTTGTTATTTTTTCCTGTGACTGGAAACTGTTTGCAAAAAAGGTTTAACCCGTTAGTTTATAAAAAATTAATTAGGAGGTTTGATTTTAGAAAAGTCAATTTCCTACAAGAAATACCCATCAAACTTATAAAGAATTTTTTTTTTTAGTAGTTTTATTGCAAAATACGAAAAAATGTTTTTCTCATGTAATTTATATAAACAAACTAAAAGTCGTTTAGCCTCGCGTAGAATCAAAAGATAGTGCTGATGTTGTGGGAGGACTTATTTATGCCTACTAGTAACTTTTGAGATGATAGCCACAAAAATATTTTTTGTTTTTTATAAAGCCCCCTAATGTAAGGATTCTTGTATACGTAGCACAGTGAACAGTGGGATATTTGAACCAATAAAACTTATTACGAAGGGAAATTAGCTAAAGGTGGTTGTACTAACGTTTTTTAGTTTTGCCATGCCCATACATAAAGTCTCTTATTCTGCGGTGCTCATTACGACGCACAATACTGTTTGATGTAGAACAAAATTGTGAAAAAATAGAAGGAGTTGACCCAGACTAATAATAATATGCATGGAGGTATATATTATAATAATAAACAAAATTTCAATTTTTGAAAAAATTCCTGTATATTCCTATATGGGAGATCCTTTTTTTAAAAAAATTCAATTCGGCAACACTTTTATGTTGAATTGTTGAAAATTACCAAATCTATCTAAATATAATGTTAAAATTAATGTCAAGGCGAATTCATACAAGGTGGTCTTATTTTGAAAACGATTTACAACACTGTAAAATATTTTAACATTGTGTCAAAAATTCAGGCAAATATTTCATTTTGTTTTCAATTTTAAATTGTGTGTTTTGTAATGTAATAACTTAAAAAAGTTTTAAATTTCATAATTTTAAGCGAAAATTATAGAATTTAGTAAAGATTCCCCAGAACCACTAGAACGGTATGCCATTTTGACACAAGGTTAGTTATCAGTTCTTGCTTACGTAGCAAGATAAGTTCACCTGGTGTAAATTCGCCTTGATTAATGTAATCAGTTATTTATAAATTCAAGCAAGGATTTTTCAATGATTTATACAATTTAAATATTTCATAATTAAAATATTTCATACCAAAATATAAAAACCAAGTACAATTTGGTGTTCCGGAAAAGCACAAAAAATTACACTTAAACTAAAAATTTGGTAAGTTTTGTTCTTTACACCAATAGTCAGCGCAACGGAGCATATATTGTTTAAAAAAATTTAAAAAATGGGGCGCTCAGTTTTTTTTTAATTTAAAGTAATTATTGACGATTTTCATATTCATACTACCTGCATTTTTTTACGGCTATATAATAATGTCTAATGACGGTAGAGATTTTCTTGAAGTTAATTTCTTTAGAACGTTAATTTTTAAACACGGTACAAAGAAAATAGTATAATTTTACCGTACAGAGAAATTTTTATAGCTTTTAATCTAAAGTACTAAATTATAAAAAATAGTAAATGCGTTTTTGGCCTCTAAAAAAGATCATATATCTCTGTTAGAACTAAAATGTGGTTTGTGTCTCTTTTTATTCTTAATGGCGGACACTTGGTTTATTAAACGGCAGAGAAAGTTGAAAAAAGTATTCATTCAGTTTTTTTATTTGTCAATCAAAGATTTTTTTTTACTTGTTTTTAGTTTCGGCAACACTTTTTTAAGACTCATCCAGAGCATTACTAACTAATACATACTTTAAATAAAGTTTGGGCTCATATTAAAGAAGAATGTCTTTTTTACCAAATACTAACTTAAAAATTGTGGTACTTTTTAAAATAAATTTTTTATTAATTTTATTCCTAGTAGTACATGAATTAAGTTTAATTTTTCTTGTAAAATTTTATTAAAAATTAGGACAAGTTTAGCGACCTCTAGCAGCGGTGACACGTATTTAACACAAAAAAGGTTCTTCTACATGTGATTTACTTAGATACGAGTACGGTACAGTAATTTTTTTTAACATTGGAACAACATTGTTTCACCTTATTTTTGTATATGGAACAAAATACTGTGCGCCGCCACTCTTTGTCCGATATTAAAGATATATCGTTGGCTTTGTTTCTTAGATTTGTTATTCTAAAATCTTTTGTAATATCTCTTTTAATTTTCATTAACTAAACTAATTTTTTTTAGGTTACAAAATTACATATACATAATATCATATACATAATTTTATTTTATTTAATATGAAAAATAATTTTTAAACATAAATTGATATTCAAATAGAATTAGAAAAATAGACTCTAAACGATTTGGTAATTTTTAAATTTTGTTTAATTCATTTACAAAAATATTAAAATAAGAAGAAAAAAAAAAAAAACTAATAAATAAAATAAAATAAATAAAATTTTAAAACAAATCGATTAATCGAACAATTCTAAATCCAGAAATTTTATAATTTATCAGATTTTTTTTCGACAATTTTACAAAAAATTAGTATAATAAACATTATTTTTTAATTAAAACTTGTCAATGGAGCTCCAAATTTAAAACAAAATATAAATTTCTATAGAAAGCAACAACAAAATTATAAAATTTTTTGGAATTTGTTTTGGCTTTCAATGAAATTTTTGTGCGTTGCGTTTTTTTCATATATGAAAAATATTTTTTTAATTTTACGCCACTGTGCTTATTTGAAAAAAAAATATGAAACACATTTTGCTACATGGTTGTATGCAAATATTTTAACTTAGTAATATTTGCTTTAATATAGATTTTGTGAATTTTTTGTTGGTGTATGGTTTTTATTTCTTTTTTCGCTTCAGTTTTCCATATTCAAATTGTATTATAATTTTTATTATTTCTTTCATAGCGTATGTGTTAGTGTATTTGCGAAAATAATTCTATACACATATAAAATATAAAGTGATTGTTACAAATTCAATGTTAGTCTATCTGTCATATACAGCATGGTATAACAAACTTACAGGATGACGACTGGCTGTCTGTTTGTATTTTTATTTTTTCTATATGCTCAGCGCTCTCCTGTTACTTATTTTGTTTCTAGTTGTATTTGCTATGCAAATGTGTATCTGTTTATATATCTATTATATACATATATAAAATTTCATATTTATATTGTATAGTGTATTAGAGTTTTAGTAACATTTTTATGTTTTATTTGTCTGCATATCAATGTCTGTATAAAGTAAATTGTTTGCCACTGCGCCAAAAATCAACCCGCATTATAAATATTTTTCAACAATTTAATTTAATTTTTTTTATTTAGAATTTTAATATTATTTTACAATTGAGGTTGTAGAATAGAATATGGCAGTAAGCTTAACATAAGGACAGAGATAAGGCAGTATAGCGTAGTAGGAAAATGTTAGTTCCAGAATTTTAATATCTGACAATTTCTTAAAATTTATTTATTTGATTCATGATTCGTTTTAAAAATTTTTTTAAAAAAAAAAAAAAAAATTCAATTTTGTTTTACATTAGTCCTTAAGGTTTTTTTTTTTTGTAAATCCACTATAATCCTTTTGATGACATTAATGATCATTATATTGCCTTCTTTAGCCACTGATACTATTGACGAACTCTCATTATCATAATAATGTTAATTTACTTTTTTGGGGGAATAATGGTAATAATGACGTTTGGTATTTGTGGCAGTTGCCAGTGGTGCTTTTGTTTTTTGCTGTAATTTGTTACTTTGATCGAATATATATGATAACAGTGGCATTCATTTGTTTAAAGTTGAGCTTATCACACAGTTAATGTTTGTGTATACAAATATGTGTGTGTGTGTGTGTGACTGCACATTTATATTTATATAGAAATTGCATATTTGTTTATACACATCGCTTGTTATGATAAAAGTTAAAAGGAAATTATACTTATGCATGGGTGTATAGATTTACTTATGTATATAAGTAGCGTGAAAATAAATTTAAATATAAAATTTCGCCTTTAATAGGGGAGGATTGTTATCGCTAACGCGATTAAATGCTAAAGTTTAAAATAATATTTTAGATTAGGGGAGATTTTCCTAAAATAATTCAAGGTACGTAGGAAGCAGTTTATGTTATATGACATTTAAGTGAGACAGTGTAAAAAAAGTGCGGAAGCCCAAGGTTGAGAAGAAAATTGATTTGAAAAAAAAAAAAAATTGTTCAAAAAAATGTTTTTGATTTGAAAAGATCTTCTTTGAACAAATTTTCAAAGATAATTCGTCCCATAAGCATTTTATGAACACAGCTATCACAATTGTGCTAAAGAGCGTGATTTTCGCTTTCGTGGAGCTGGCTTTACTTTAGAAATGCTTACTGAGTCCATAATACCACCTGTTTGCAAGCACTTTTCCTTGTTTTATTTCAAGGCTGATGTTATTTTCCTAACTTACTGCGGATCTAAGGAAGGTGAATTCTTCTACTACCTTAAAATTACACTCGTCGCCATATTTTGTTTGCGTTGATTTTTAAGCAGGTGAAATCAATATCGTAATCAGGTTTTTATATTATAAAATGTTAAAAAAAATTAGCTATTTTGTTAGTAAAAAATTTTTTCGAAATTTTTATTATAATTTCTGAATTCAGTAATATACTGTTTAATTCACATCCTCAATCGATCAAAAATTTATAAAAATAATATTTTCTAACTTTTACCAGAAGTAGAAAAGAAAAGAAAAACTTTGACAAAACTAACTACTCAGCAATAAACGCACGTAATAGAATAAATTCCTTTTATCAGTTTTGTCGCTATAAAAACTAACAACTCAATATGTTCAATGGCAAATGGTATTCACACCTAAACTTATGCCTTCAAATTGATTTTCAATAAAATTACACACATACTCACATCTACACATATGTATTTACATATGTACATATACAGTAGAATACGATTATAGCTAACTCAAGGGGACCCTCAAATTCCACAGAACTTTATTTGCCTGGAAAAAAGGTTGACTCTAGACACAGTTCGTTATAAATAGTGAAAGTTGTAACAGTGTTTTTTTTTTAGACTTATAGATAAATGTTGACGTGTTTGTTTTCTTATGTCCTTGTTGTTAAATTCTGTCAATATTTAATTTGAAATTTCACAACTTTTGTGTGTATGAAATACGGAAGTTGTTTGTTTTTTAAGTTGTGTCTGTGTTTGTGTGTGTACGCTTGTTAGCAATTGTCGAAATTGACTTTTGCCTAATTTTTTTTTTCATAACTGTTAGTAATGAAAGCAGATATCGCTCATTTACTGCAATAACGTAATAAGTCAAAAATCGCAAAATTTCGACTTGATATCACAAAAGCTTAGTAAATCATTTTAATGATTATATTGTAAATATTTTTTAACTCCTAAGAGAATAACAAAGTTTTCTTTTTCCATTATATTGTGTGTAAATTGAAAGCTTCGTTTTATGTAAAACTAATATTTTTGAGTTATGACTTTGCGGAAGCAAATGAGCTATATGTACACATACATACGTGTGTATATAGTAGGGTTTCGATTTCCCGAAAATTTTCAATTCTCGGGAAAGGATACAAAGCTTTCCTTTATTTCTCGGAATTTAATTAAACTAAAAAATAATATTGAAATCGTATTAGGTCTTGATATGATTTGTGCTTTTTAATGAAATCTGTTGCAATATACATTAATGATACCCTTAGAACCCAATATGGTTTTAATGGTTTACCAAGGAACAGAATTTAAATATTGTATTTTCACATTCATAAAATTAGAGCATATACAACCAATATAACACAATAAAACAATATGCGAATTGCCCAAACTTGATAACAGGTCTTCAAACAAGCATGAATCGTTTGCTAAACGAATCCTGTGTTTGAGTTAATAGATTAGTTAAAAAACATCATACATTTTTATAAATCTTTTTAATAATAATTATAAATTGGAAGAACAAATTTTCTGAAATTCCGTTTTCCTGATATGAATTTGTCGAAAAGCCGACCATTAGTCAAAAACGATCATATTTAAGAATTATTAATATTAAAAATTAAATTCTATTAACAATCACATAGAATTTATGAATTTAATAAATTTTTTTTTTTTAAATTTAGTCTAAAAAATTGCCCGCAAATTATTAAATAATTTCCTGGGAATTTTTCGCGCATTAAAACCCTTGTTTTTAGATATAGTTTTGTAACATATTGACAGTTTATTTAATTTACTGAATTTTTTTTATTAACAGTTGTTGTTGTTCTTTTTACATACTTGTTGTATAAGTTAAAATAATGACCAACCATAAAGTACTCATATACAAATACATACAAAAAACGTGTGCATGTAAAGAAATGTTTAATTTGATCAAACATATGTATATAAATACTGTATGTATATAAGTAATTTTATTTTATAAATATTTGTATTTGAATGTAACAATATAATTTTATATAAGCCGCAATAGAAAAAATTTTTTTTTAGATTTTAGATTAGTTTAATTGTCGAGTTGGCAGGAAAAGCATTTTTTGCATACTCGTATATTATTCTTACTAAAAAAAATTTATGTTTTATGTAAACATTCAAATAACTTTACATAGATTTATTATTATCAGGGTAAGTTTTTTTAAGCATAAATTAGGCTGTATTCCTAATGGTTTTAGGTGTAAGGTGTAAGGGCTTCATAGGAGGCCGATCTTTTTAAAATTGGGTAGTGTGATTTGCAGTAATTTTAAACGAACTTGTTAAAAAATGTAATGACAATCGGTGCGTTTCTACACCAACTAATGAAAAATAAAGAAATGGGATTTTTTTCACTATGACTGCATTTTTTAAAACGATGCATGAAAACATAATTTTTGCCAACTCAAATAAAAATAGTTTTTTTTCTGTTAAGCGTATGGAGTATGGTTTTAGGGTTCTGCCGGTACAAGTTCAACAACTGTAAAGATTACACCATGTTCTTCTAGGTAGTTGAAGCTCGACGTTCGTCGAAGTCATTACTTGAACGGCCTGAATTTGATAATTTGATCAAGCCTTTGGTTTAAACAAAATTGCAATTTTAAAGAGTTTTAGCGAGATCTAGATGTTCCTGACTTTATTAATGTCTTCGTCGTGGGTTGCCAAGTTCGGACCATGATCCATCCTATTTTTTGTTGTCTGAGAGTTGGCTTTATAAGGAAGCTTTCGTAAATTATGAACAGAACCTTACGAAATTTAGTTCAGGGTTTTTAGTACAAAAAATTTTTTTTTGCAAAATCAAGGGGACCGCTTTAAGGACCCAAGTGAACCGTCCTCGTGTCGGCTGCCCCTTGAAGTGACATTTTTCCCGAATTTATATTAATTTTTTTAGCAGCCATATACATTTTGAAGACTGGTTATTTCACATTTGAGTTTTAAACTCTTTTTCTACTAAGCCGATTGTATTAGATTTCTATGCCAAACTCTCTAGGACTAAGAGAAATAATTTGAGAGCAAAAGTGCTCTTTGCTGTTGAGTCTTTCGAAAATGAGCGTGTTTTCAACAAACGGACATGGCTAATTCGACTTAGATTTAATCAGCGACCCAAAATATATTATTACGTCACTGCCATTAAAGTAACGTTTTTTTGTTTATTCCCTTTATAACAAAACTCTAGAGTTCTTTTCTTGAAACTTTTATAAAAATAGGAAACGCAATGAAAATTTTGGAACCTATGGCAACCTACTTTAGGAATCTATGGTGCCCCAATTGATATGCCTATAGACCCCAAATAAAAACAAGAACCCAAATACAAGTTCTCAATTGAAACCTGAAACTTTTTTTTAACCTTTATGTCAACAGCTGAAAAATTATACTTACGTCAACAGCAAGCATACCCGGGTATGCAAACACATGT
Organism: Pollenia griseotomentosa; assembly: GCA_963931875.1. Lineage (NCBI taxonomy): Eukaryota > Metazoa > Arthropoda > Insecta > Diptera > Polleniidae > Pollenia > Pollenia griseotomentosa. The sequence continues at coordinate 182,202,385 of OZ007561.1, forward strand.
TGTTGTTATTGTTTTTTCGTTTTATTTGTATTTTATTTGAATTTATTTTCCTATTTTAAATTGTTTTTATGCATGAATACTTAAAATAACGTTTGTTTTAGCAAAGACTTGTGCATTTTTTCTTTGCTTTCATGTATGAATATTTACACTAAGTGAACTTTGAGCAAAAACTTGTTAGTTGCTCTTTATTACTTGAACTACGGTTGACGTGAGGGGTAGGAATAAAAAAATAACCACATCCATGGTCTGATTTGTCCAATTTTATTCAAACATCAGAATATGTTAGAAAACACTTTTATTAAGGATATCATGAAGTTTGAGAGCGATATTACAGGCACTTTCAGAGATACAGAGTTTTTAAAATTCAAAACATACCCGGGTATGTAGCTGTTGACATAAGGGTTAATCAGACTAAGCGTTTACAAAATCAAAAATTATTTGAATCAATTTTTTTCAAATCATCCCACTGTATACTTCATATTTAATTGTTGTTTATAATAAATGATCATACGCCCCAAGTGTTTTTAATAACCTCTGTAAATATGCTATACTTTTTATTTTTAAACAGCGTATACTTAATATTGAACTCAAAATCAAATTATATGCTACTTATACGCACAGGTGTACGATTAGGCTTTGTTTTTTTTTTTTTTTTACTGGAAAAAATTGTGAAGTTCTAAACTATTAATCTAATTTTAAGGAAATAAACTTTGATAAATGTTTTAATATGTATTCGATAAATTACAAAACAGGTTAGGTTGGTGGTTTGACTTTAATTACTCAACTACTTATTTATTAATACTAATTTGTCTCGATCACTAATAATAAGGAAATACATAATTATGAAAGACAAAATATAGAGAATTGTGGTGTAAGTGATAACTAAAGCAACAGTCATAATGGTATTAAGGAAACATATATGCATTGATGTATTTGATACATATACGAAAAAAATTCAAGTTGTGTATTTAAAATGCAAAATACTTCTTTTTTTTTATTATGAATCAATAAAAAATATATAAATATGTAGATAAGGAATGAAACTCCAAAACTGCAACAAGGTCACTTCTAGAGGGTTTGCAAAGGGCACAACGTAAACTTATAAATTAGATTAGGATTTGATTAATTATTGTTAGTTTCTATTTTAATATATGAACATTTTTTAAATAAATAGTTGACACCGTTGTTTATGTGTAATTAAGTGAATAAATCTAGCAAACGACGAACTCTGTAAATGATGCATGAGTTTAACTTTCTTTTTAATTTTTCTCAAACGATTAGAATTAAAAAAGATAAATGTGAAGCCCAGATTTACAGTCATTTCGGTGAGACATATCCTATTATTTACGCACATAAACGATATCTCATTAATTAGCATAGAAATCAGCTTTCCCTCAACAATAAATGTCAGTCTGTTTATATATATTTGTTCCTTTTACTCCTGCAAGGAGCATAGGGCCGCCATCAGTCAGTCTGTCTGTTTATCAAAAATAAAAATTGGGAATTAAGCACGTCTTGAAAAAATTTTAATAATAAATTTTGTATTCCCAAGAATAGCTTTGATAATAAGTTTACAAATGCCCGTGCAAAAAAACTAAAATGGCAAACTGTTTTTTTTTTTTTTTAAATGAAGCAATTTGTTTTTTAATTTTGTTTTTCTTTTTATCCACTTACAACTTCAATTCGAGTGGGAAAAAGCCAACCAATTGTAGGGGGAATGTAAGAAAAGATAATCTCACTGTTAATTGCTGCTGTTTTGTTTAAGCTTTGATATTATTACAGATAGAACTTTTGAGTGTCTATAATTCTTTTTCGCTTTACAGTTTTATTTGTATAATATTTTTAGCTTTTCTTTGGAAAAAGGTTTCCTGATGGACTTGGTTAAGTAACTACAATAAATTTTAGTATATTTACAAAAATAGAAATTGGGTGCTTAGCACGTCAAAGAAAAATCTTAAAAATAAATTCTGTATTTCTAAAAATAACTTTGATAATGGTCGTTTTATTTAAAAATGTTTGGAAAATACTTTTTTCATATAACTATGTATATCAATCTATTAGCAAAATTATCAGTTTTATCGGGAAGTTGGCTCCATTAATATCTTCCTACTGAGCCTTTTGTACTTGCAAACTTAAACTACTTTAAAGGACTAGAAAAAACTTGACGTTAAACTAGGGCTGTGGAGTCGGAGTCAAAGTACCCACAAAAATTCGCGACTTCAAATTTAAACAAATTTTATATTTTCCAAAATAATAATTCTTCGAAATTGGTAAAACAATGTTTAAAATATCGATTTAAATTTTTTACAGAATAATTTTCGTGCTTTATTTAACCATTTAAAATGTTCTTGCATTAAAAAAAGTTTAAAGTCAAATAAAGACCAGCCTCATATACATTTAGCATCAAGGTTAGAGTGGGAGTCGAAGTTGGAGTCGGACTTAAAAACTTTCAGAGGTTGGAGTTAGAACCATTTTTTGACAAATCCATAGCCCTGGTTAAAACTGTTATTTTCTGTTGAGACATTCGGCAGTAAGCACGATTTCAACATGTAGACAGACAGAGAGACCATTAACAGATAGACTCAAAATTACTCAAGGACTTAGATTATTTATACCATAAATATTCTTAGATGATAATACAAAAATTTTTAAACGGAAGAGCAAACTTAGTTTACCCTAATTCACCACTAGTGGCCACTTAGGGAATTATTTTCAAAAACACCGCACCTAAAAAATATTTTCATACAAATTTTTGAAAATTCAAAAAAGTTTATTTGAAAAATTTCTCAACGCAACGTGAAGGTATTTAAAAAATAGTCCCCTTAATGTTAGAAGTAAAGTGAAATTATTTCAAGAGTATTTTGGCTATTAGCAATTACCAGCCTCCCAAATCCTGATGTGACCGTTGATGCAAATATTTATATCTGTTTTTAGAAACCGCTTAAAATATAGACAACTATTTACTTGCAAAAAGAAAGTATTTTTCAAAAAGATATAAAAAATATGTGAATAAATATAGCTCAAGCAAAATGCTTTAAAAACTTGCCCTGCTTACTAGTTCATTTAACATAATTAAAAAAAAGATATTACATTATATATATTAAAATAATATAATTCTCAATTTAAAAATATACCAGTTTCCTATTAAAGAATAATAACAATTTATTTTTAACTTTAATGATTCAAGAGAATAATTGAACATACATTTGTTGAATATTTTTAAATAAATTAAGTTATTAAAAAAAAAAGAAGAACTGCTCAATTTAGTTTTGTTGAAATTGGAAAAATTGTTTTAGATTTCTATGAAAATATTTTTAAATCCAGGCAAAATTGCCAAATAATAAGAAACATATTGAAATATGAAAAGTGATCAATTCCAACTCTAAAAAAATGGTTTTAACTTCAAATTATGTTGAAAAAAAAGAAATTTTTCGTTTAAGTTTAAGCTTAAGAGGTATTGAAAGTGAATCGTTTTATCTAAGAATTTCACTGAATTGCATATAAAGCTGATATTAAGTGCTTTTTCCAAAGTATTGAAAATTTTTTTTACTTGATTAACTTGACAAATATTAGATCTTTAAAATCAGTTTAAAAATCGGAATATCATTTTTAATTTTGCATATTCTTATGCCAAATCGAAGCATTTTGGGGGGCGACGCCTTTTACATGTATAAATTCAAAATCTAAGACCCATTTTTGTCTTAATTTAGTAAAAATTTGTATAAAACTTCTCTATTCGAAGGCTCTTAAGTGTACAGTTTACTTAATCCCACTTATATTTTAGGTTTTTCTAATATTAAATATATTTCTTATATGAAACTCTACAATAGTGCAAAGTCTAGCAAATTTATTTCTTCTTTATTTTCCAGCACTTTAGGACTTTAATTATTTAATTCACAATAACATTTACAGAGTCATTCCAAAGGCACTTTAATATTTCGACGGTTGATCCTAATTTTCTTTGAAAAATCATTTTTAGCGATGAGACCCATTACTGGATGAATAAATATGTCGACGGACGAAATTGTCGACCTTGGGACGACACCGGTTCACAAGAGTTCCAAGAGCACCCAAAGCTTCCCGAAATAATTTCTTTCCCTTGCAATTGGTCAAATACAGATTTAAGTGCCAGAGATATTTGTACAGTTTCGCTGGCTGGCGGCGTTAGGTCTTGAAAACGAATAAACAAATTTCGAAGATATTTACATATCGTCGCCGTAAATGCAAACGGATGTTACTACACAAAAATTCAAGATGGAGCTTTTAATTGATTTTGGTTGGTTTAATAAAACTACATGCTGACCCCTGCGATAATAAATGGCAATTTTATTTAAGAAATTCAAACTCTAAGAACATTTTATTATTATTGATTTTGTAATTTCGCTTCTCCTGAAAAAAATTAACGTCTAGTTACGTCCGTTTGCATTTAAGCTGACCATATACTGTGTTTTATTTTAATTCAAAGCTAGAAAGCGCTTAATGAAAGTCCCTTTAGTTGTGCAATTGTCCGATTTTTCAAGGGACAAACTTCTTTGGCGTGTACGAAAAAAAAAGATAAAAAAACCAATTGCAACGCTGCACAGTCGAATATTTAAAAAAATCGTAAGTAATTCAAAATTTTGTAAACCTTAAGTCCGTTTAAAAAAAAAAATTTGAAACTCTTCAACTGTGTGATGTTTATTTGTGCTGAGGATCTACGTAAAAAGACCGGATTGTAGTTAATTTTCACACTCTCATCCAGAAACGTGTATTGTCCATTGTTACGGTTGTGATGTTTGATGCCATCTTCTGGTGGGTTTTTGCGCCATTTGTTTATGCGATTTTTGTTGCTGTCTATGTATGAAAGGCTCCACGCCCATTTGAAATTAAAAAAAAATTAATTGCCTATTTTTAAAATCCGGAAAATCAGGAAAATACTGAAGAAAAAAATCGGGAAAATTGGTTCAGTAGTTGAGGAGTCTATAGGAAACAAACCAAAAATCACACTAAAATTTAAGAAAGTTTTTATAACTGTGCCTTAAATTTTATTCTCATTTGAAATATAAAAATTTTATATAAATGATTCGGCTTAACGCCTGAAGCTAAAAAGGTGGAATTTGGACCGGATTTGGTCTCTTGCCAAATCGATCCTCTAAGACGGGATTTTTGGGAATTCGAATGATTAGGGGCTAAAAAGGGTAAAAACGTGAAAATTCGCTGACTAGATATTTCCTAAATTAAAAAAGATAAAAAAAAAATTTCGTTTATTATTGTTCATTAAAACAAGTTAGAGTGCTATATTCGGCTATGCCGAATCTTTGATACCCTCCACCGACAGTTCAATTATTTGAGGAGTAATATCTACATGATATCTATTTATTATTAATTTATCTTTATAAAACAGACATTAGCATTAAAATTGGTTGGGGTTTAGACCTATATTAAATTATTGACCGACAATCGGAAAGTTGTATGCTTTTTTTTTTTAGCAATTTTAACTAGCTTGAGTAAAATAATATGATTCGTAACTGTTTAAGCCGAACTAAAATGATTTTCAGGAGGGGAATTCATATTGGAGCCATGGTTAGTTATGAACCAATCACCCTAAAATTCTGCAGAGTGATTTCTGGTATTTAAGAAATTTTAATATATTTCAAAACAGCGGTGAAATTAGTTTAAGCGTTTACAGTTAATTTCAGAAGCCTGCTAAATATGGGATCTTAGATAAATTATGGACCGTATATCACAAAATTCATAACATTTTTTCTGGCCATATGAAACTAAGTTGGAAGAAAGTTTTCTGCAATAAAAATATTTATTTATTAGTCCTAACTATTTTTAGTCCTATAAAACTGTAAAGTATTCAATTTTATTCTGATAGAATTATTTATTACGGTTTTAGGCGTTCTAAACTGTTTTCCGGGAAAGGGTTTATATGGGGTAAATTATGAACCGATCTTCACGAAATGTCACAGTGTCATTTCTAGTCTTATAAAACTGTGACGTGCTAAATTTTGTTATAATAGAATTATTAATTATGGCTTAAGGCGTACTAAACTGTTTTTCGATGGTAGGGTTTATATGGGGCATAGAGAAAATTATAGAACGATCTTCATGAAATTTTAGAGTGGGATTACACTACGTGACAAAATTTCAACAAAGTCGTGATCAAATGAATCTGACAGCTAATCTTTATGTAAAATTTTCCGCTGAATCCGAATATGAACTCAGAATTGTCAAAAGTAGAACAGTTTTTCATATATTCCAAAATAACCGTTATTTGTGTTTTTAAAAAAGATGATGTGACTGAAATGCAAATATCTTAAAGAATTTTAAACGAATTATGTATTTCTTTCTTTTTAGTAAAAAATTATAAAATGTCTAAAATAACCATGGATTGCTTATGAAGATTGGTCCAGAAATGACAGAGTTACAGGGGACAAAAGTTCAAGCTTCATTGAAAATTTTATGATTTTGTTCAATTTTGCTCTTTTAAAGTTATTTTTTTTAAACCAATCATTTAAAAATCCTAATGTTTTATTGCATGCGACGTTAGATTATTTTAATATGAACATTTTGCGCCCAACAAGATATAGATTGGTACAAAAATGACAAAGCTACAGAATATTTAGTAAATTAACCCACATAGAAATTCAAAACTTTCAAGCAACTTTTAAAATTTATTGTTACTAAAAATTTAGCTTTGTATATTTATTTGTTGTGGGTTAATTCAATTAATCTTCTGTAACTTTGTCATTTTTGCACCGATCTGGATCCTATTGGGCACAAAATGTTCGTATTGAAATAGGCTAAAATTTTATTTTTTGGATATTTGCATATAAGTCACATCATCTTTTTTAAAAACACAAATAACGGTTATTTTAGAATATCTTAAAAACTGTTCTACTTTTGACAATTCTGACTTCATATTCGGATTCAGCGGAAAATTTTACATAAGGATTACGTTTCAAATGCATTTGGTCAAAAAATTGTTACGTAGTGTTATCAGTTGAATAAACCGAACACTTGCAAAATAGCATATCATACCGTGTATTGTTCAATCATTTATCCTAGATTTTGTAACAAAATAATCAATTTTTTAAGATAGTGGTTCCACATTTTGATTCATAGCTCTGATCCTACTGGACCGATTTTGCTGGAATTTAATCTCAAACTGGTTAGGATAACTACAAGCAATTTGACACCAAGTTCATTGTTCATTTCATTGAGTTTTTCGAAAGTGAGCGTGTTTTCAACAGACGGACAGCCGGACATAGCTAAATCGACTTAGAATTACTCAAGTAGCCAGAATATGTATACTTTATGGGGTCTGAGATGAATAATAAAAAAGTTTCACACGGAATGACAAACTTAGTATACACTCTTCACAACTAATTGTGGTGGAGAGTGTAAAAAGTGGACAGGTGTCTGGTACTTTTTCGAAATTCGTCGCTTTTGGGAACGTTTTTTCACCCCATGATTCTTTTTAACCAATAAAAATAGAAATAAAAAATGTATCACATTGGTTTTATATATAAAAAACACAAATAATATGGTCATTTCCTGGGGTCACGAACGTACGTTCGTACGATTTTGATGTAAAAAAAATATAGAAAACCAATTTTTTCATAGCATTTTTTGCGATTCGATAGCATTTGGGTAGATCTATGTTTAGTGCAAAGGATGGATTATATCAAGTTTAAGTTTTCATAATGATAGTTATAAACATGTGGTCACGAACGTACACAAAATAGAAGTCAACTTTGGCTGACAGTAGTGAAGTGTAGAAATCTGCGTAATGAAACGAAATATTCAAAAGAGATTAATTTATTTTAAAAGTGTATTAATGTAGCCCTCCATCCAGTATTTACAAAATAAAATATCTCTCTTGGTTTTTGTTTAATTGGCTAATGTACCGGACGCGAACGTACGCGTCACGAACGTACGATTTTTCCATATGCTTTTTTATTATTATTACCATGCATTTTCCCATAAATATCTTCAAATTTCCTTAACAAAAAAACCTTATACTCCTTTTACAATTGATTGTAATGGAAAGATAATGAAGAAAGAGTGTTAACATAACATATTTTTTGCATTTAAAGAAAGTATATAAAAATGTCCTTAGAAGTAGAAAATATAAGAATATATAAAATTTTCCAGTTTTTAGCGCAATATCCTCAAGTAAAATAGCTGAGAAATGCTATTAAACCATTCTTTTATAAAAACATAAACTTTTTTTATAATAATAAACAATAAAAAAAGATGATTATCTATATTTCATTTTTGCATCCTGGTATACCATTCTGGGGAAATGCTCATATATGTTACTTTTTCGAAATTCTAATGGTTGAAAGTTGAAATTCTTATCAATTTCTGGTACTTTTTACAAAACATTATTTTTCATTCATTGACATAAATATACGTATCAAATTATGATCTCTCACGACAAAATTGAAATTTTTGATCTCTCAGTGGAAAGAAAAAAGTATCAAAAAGTGGATTGGAAAATAAAATTTTTTTCTTAACTTTTCCGTTCTATATGTGATACTTTTTGAATTTTCTGTATTACTGGACTTAGAAACATAAACATTTAGGTGCAGGGTCCTGAGCCAATAAGAACCTTTTAATAGATCAAATGTTGGTTCTTTTTAGTCAAAACCTAGAAACATAAAGTTTAGCAAGTAAATATGTCCACGAGAGAAAGGGGGGCGCTAACACGGAAATAAGTTTATTTCCTAATGTAATTAATTTCGTTTCTTAAAACAAGTAAATCTAAAATCTTAAAAATGATTTTTCGATTTTAACCAAATTTTGTTCGAATTTAGTAAAATTTTCTTAAGCTAAGAAACATTTTGCTTAAACCAAGCCACACATTTGCTTAGAATAAGTAATTTTGGGAAAAATGTTCTTGGTTCAAGCCAAGGGTTAAATATTAAAAAACTTTTAATAGATCAAAATGAATTTATGGGATTTTTGGAAACGGGTCTTACATGGATGCCTTATTCGTGCTTGAGTGCCGTATTTTACCTTTATAAAGGACTTACTTGTAGTAAATTAAATTGAGAATGAATCGCTTTTAACTCCGACTTTGACTTCACAGCCCTGATTAAAACCATGGCAAAATAAATACAAGGAATAGTCATTATAAAATTTGTTCTCAATTTTAAAACCCATAATATTACAACAAAAGTATATGACAACTCTCCGCAGTTAACATACCTTGTACTTATTTCACTATGAGTAAAACATAACTTAATTCAAAAAAGAAACAAAACTTGCCAATCTGCTGGTGTTTGATAATTGAAAATTTATTTGCTTGAAAATATTTTTAAATGTCAAAAACAAATTAATTAATTGAAAAAAAATCAGATTTTTGCAATGAACTTAGTGCAAAATAAATTGTATTAATATGAAAAATTGTTTCTGACGGAAAAAATAAAACTCAAACGAGACGGAAAAAATAAAACTCAAACGAGTTTTATTTTTTGACGGAAAAAATAAAACTCCTAAAATGAGTTTTACTTCAGACGGAAAAAATAAAACTCCTAAAATGAGTTTTATTTTAGACAGAAAAAATAAAACTCCTAAATGAGTTTTATTTTTTGATGGCAAAATAAAACTCAATTTTTAAGAGTTTATTCGACCTTTTATTTTTACGTTGAAAAAAAAACTGTTAAAGATTGAGTTTTTTTTAATTCTTAAAATAACTGTTAAAAAATAACTTTTTTGATATCACTTGTAACCGTTACAGTCCCTGCCTTTAAGCGTTTTTCTCTTGGTTGTGTAGGATGCAAAGAAAATTGTCACAAAGATCTTAAGTAAAGGTGTTCTTTAATTTAAATATAAAATAAATTTGTTAAATTTATTACTTTTTCTATATTACAAAACCGATTCGTTACATTCAGTTTTTTATGACCAAACTATTTTTTGATTTTTATGTCAAGCTCTTTATTTAAATATACATTGTAAATTGCAATCGATTTTCTAATTCTATTGTAAATGCATTTAAATGAACGTAAATTCAAAACAGTTTTATATTATGAAAAAAAAGTGTTGTAAAAAACCTTTTTTGTTTTCCTATATAAAGGCAATTTGCCAAAAATTAAGAGAGAAAATATAAATATTTTTATATCAACAATAATTCTTAATTTGATTAAAAATATGCAAATATTTAAGTAAACCTATAAATGTGTGTTTGTGTTTGTGTGTAAATGCCTAAACGTATACAATAAAGTGTATGTACTCATACGATTTGTACATAAGTGAGTTTTTATCTAAAATTTAGATTCTAAATCCTTAAATAAGAGAGGGAAGAGTGTATGCAGGATAATGACGGGATTGCCTGATAGCAACTTTGTGCGTGTTGAGTATGTTTAGATGTGTCAGCGACACATATATTATGAACAACAAATTTACGATATAGACCTTACAAAAGTTATATAGCCCAAGGGATTAATTTATTTAAATAAATACACACAATTTCGCAATTTTTAACGATTGTTTTTGGTTTTTTGTTTTATTATGCTTTTTGAATTTAAATGAATATTTATTTTTTTTTGATGTTTAAGTATTTAAGTTTAAACAGAAGCTTAAATACAAGGTCTTTCCAGTTTAAACTTTTATTATATAAATAAACAGACTTTTTGAGTGAATATTTAAATGTTGTGCTAGCAGTGAAGCTAGACCAAGGTAACGCAGAGTTACAAATCCTTCTTTAATTCCTGCGACAATATGGTCGCAGTTATAAAATTAAGTCACATCACCAGACTTCCTGAACCACAAATTCCAATCTGCAGCTTCAAGCCCGAATGGCTTACCTGATTTAAAAAGTTTGCAAATCGACTCATTATGTAAGGAAATGTGGTCTCAAGGTGTGCCTAATAGAAGGACAGAATGACGAGCTCTATGTCGAATGATAAAGAGTTTTGAATCGGATCAGCAAAGGCAGCACTGCTGAAACAATTTTTGCAATTGACCAAAGTTAGATTCTAAAATAAGCGGAGAAAATCTACAAAGTCTATGCATACGAAACAGTTCACATTAGGCCCACTAACCCTTCAAGGGTGGTAGTTAATGACGGACCCAAATATGTAATGTTCAATGACAGAATAAAACAAACTTAGAGCAAAATAGTTGAGATTGAAACTGTTCAAACTTTTGGTATCATCAGAGTTGGACTGCTTTGTTTGTCTACATTAAACCTAAAGGTTTTAATTAGACCACTGCTTTGCTATTGATAGGAAAATTTCACTTAAATCGCTTAACCCTTTAAAAACTGCAGAGTTATTATTCCTTTTTGATTCTTAAAAATTCTCTACTCTGGACGACTATAATGACCAGAAATATCCATAATTTTACGAAATATTTAAAATACTTTCAAGCGTTTCTATGGCGAAATTGAATTTTGTCCAGATAGAAAAACTTAAATAAAAAATAAATAAAAAATTATTTAAAAAGGAATTTAAAGCTTTTTCGTCGTCTCTTATTGTTTGGTTAAGAACGGCGCACCCCGGTGCTGTTAAGAAAAAGGGCTAAACAAAATGTCTCGGCTTGTGTTTTTCATGTTTTTCTTTCATAATCCTCTTTGAACTAATTTCTTTTTGTTGTTGTTATATCTTATTCATTTTCTTAATTTAAAGTGCCAGATTAAAAAATTTAAAAGCAGACATCCAACTAGAAATTATCGTATGAACACAAATGATTTTTAAAGAACCTCTTCAAAAAAGAATTAAGAAAGAACGACGTAGTAAAAATCATCGTATGAGTTGATTGTTAGATACCAAAAAGTAATAAACATTTTTTAAAATATGGCTGATTAAAAAATCATTAACATTTCATGAGTTGTGTTAATGTTGTATTTATTTATTGTTATTGTTTTTTTTTTGCTTTTATTATTTATTTTTATCTAACCTAAAATTTACGCATATATGCTTAAACTTTACATGTGTGTCAGTATGCTGGTAAGCAGGATGTATGATAATGATGACAGCAACAATGTATAATAAAAATTTTCTACATCGACAAACAACGACATCGGAAATGCTAAGAAAAAAACATTGTAAATAAGTATTTGCCTCCGCAAACACATAAAGGTTCCCTCTTAAAAACAATTGGGAAAAGTGTATAGGAACCAAAAATTTCAAAACAACACGAAATAAATAAAATGATGGAAACTCTTTTTCCAACAACATAAAACCACCTCCACCATAAGCACCCATACACACACACACACACATATGCAATCTCTACAAATTTTGTTCATTTATAAAATTTAGAAAATTTTCCACAGAGTTTCACACAGACAATAATTTCAAACTGCAAACACTACAATAAGCAGCAGAAGTAAATCGAAACAACGACAACAACAAAAAAAGGAAATGATGTTGTTATAAAATTTCTACGTGTCATTTCACATTTCAAAATTTATAACCATAATAAAAACAGTCATCTGTATAAGTGTATACTTATTTTATAAATGTTTATGTGTGTGGGTGTTTCATTGGATGGTGGGTGGCTCTGTTGTGTTTTCTGTTTTGTTTTTCTTTCTTTCGTTTCCAAAAATATTACAAAACTCATAAATAAGAATATCATAGTGACAAAAACTAGATAATAAATGTATATAAAGGCTTGTAAACTAATATGTATAAATATCTATACCATGTACATAGACTTAAGACAAAATAATACAGGGTGGCGTATGAGTAACATTATGATCTATTTAATAAATAACCTTTTTCTTTAAGAATTTATTTTAAGTTAGTATTTATTAGCGTTTAGACTATATTTAAAAGAAAATATTTTGTTCTCACTGTTTGCTTTGATCTGATGAGTTCTTTCTGAAATATTTTCTATAAGTTTTATGAGAAGAGCCAGCGTCGACATCACCTGGGATATTATTTTAAAGCTTTGTAATGTTTCTTTGTGATTGTCATATATTTTGCGCAGGAGAGCAACAATATCAAGAACTGTTTAAGCTGTAGGTCATTCTTGTTGGAACCAGAATTGTCGGCTCTTATCGACCCCTAACCGCGAAAATAACTTAATTTGTCGCTTACGATAAAATTGTTCTCGCTATAAAATCGTAACGGTACCTTATGTGACCAGAACATTTTAGGAGATAATGCCAGTGTTGCTAATAAAGTCATTTGTAAAAAAAAAGAAATGAAAATTTAAAATTTTGTCTCTTGAGTTATTTTCGCGGTTAGGGCTCGGTTTCTGCCTCTGGTCTCGAAGAAAATTTCATTCCTTTCGCGGCATTGAGTGCCATTGATATTAACAGTAAATTTTTTTTTGTTTTAGAAGAAATATGGCCCAATTATCCTTGCAAGGTTTATTCGACAGTGTCAACGTTTCATGTCCAATAATAATAATTTTTTTAACTTTTCGTGCAAATTAAAATGAGCCTAATCGCTCATTTTGAATTTTTAAATAAACTAGTTATTAATATTCATCATAAAATAAGATAACTTTGATTGCTCTGTGCTGCTTTTTTCCATCATTAATTTCCCAAGTCTTTTAAGCAAAAACCAAATTTATTCACTACTAATATTTCATAAGAGTAATAAGCTGAAGAACTATTTTTATGTTACGATCTTCAACGTTTAAAGTCTTTAAATTACAAAAAAAAAAAAAAAAAATAAATAAATAACAAACCAAAATAATTCTCTAAATAACAAAAAACACTAAACTTTAAAATATTCTTATGCTGGTGTGAAAATATCTTTATTTGTATAACAGTGAAAACTAAAACATAAGCAAACATTTACAAGGTTCCGGTCTATTGTGTGGCTATTTAATTAAATGAGCAAACAAAAATGTTAATAATCATAAAAAAAGTACAGTGGGTCAAAAAATAACTTTTTGTCACGCATATCTTAAAAGGACATTATTTTTGAGCTTTTACTTGAAAACAAGTTTTTTTTAATACATCCAACGATATAAAAAAAAGTAGCTAGGCAATTCACAATTGGGGCATTCATAAGGTATGCTATCAAGTCATATCGTCATAATGTCCTAAATAATATTTTACAATTGCTTAGAAAAAATATTGTTGTGTTTAAAACAAAATAAAAATTTTATGCTGTTTTAATTGATTCGTCATAACTGTAGAGTAGAAATCTAAATTATAAGCGGTTGCCCACAGCAGCCATATATATATCTTGTAATTTTTTTAAGACATATGACTTTACAACTTTATGCCTAGCTTGTGAATCCCCAAAATATGTTTTATTGTGTCATATTGGTTGTGCTTGCTATGTTTTCATAAACATTACATTCATAAAATTATAGCATATACAACCAGTACAATACACGATAGAACACTTTGTGAATTGCTTAAAGGTTTTATGTGAATATAGGCACATATTTTACGTATTATAACGAGTGCCCCGGTAGGCTAGTTGGTAGTAAGAGACTCTGGTCTGTTTTACTACAACGGGCTGAAGGTCTACGTTACTAGTGCTCGGTTAATGAAGTTAGAATATAATTTGTAATTGTATTTGTAACTCCTATTAAATAAATAAATAAAATAATATATTTTATTAATCAATTTCTTATCAAAATAAATACTGGCGTCTTGGAGGTAATCTCTGATATTCAAAATACTATTGCAATATATTCTAGGGATCTGTAAAATAAGTGATAGTTATACCCAGACTACAATAGGTACAGAGGATATTATGCGTTTGCGTTGATATGTGTAACCTATATTGGTTCCAGATTCACCTTTTAATATACCGATTGTCTTAGACTCACCTTCTGAGTCGACCTAACGGTCCTCCGTGCGGCTCGCTGGTTTTCTGTCCACGTTAACTTTGTTCGCAAAGTACACTGAACCAAAAATCCAATGAAAATGTACGTTCAGCAAACGAAATTACGTTTATTAAAATATTCGTTAATATAATGAAAATAATACCTAAATTTTCAAATTATTAAAGAATAATTCGTTGAGCCAACGAAAATATTTGAATAAACGTAATTCGTTTGCTTAACGTAAATTTTCATTGGATTTTTGGTTCAGTGTACTGGTCGTTATTATGAAGAATATTTGATGACATTTAATTCATCCGTTTTAACTGTCATAAGGATGCAGATTGAAAATAGTGATAGCCGGTCTACAATTTCACATAGCCCTCTTTAGAACTCTTTGCTGGAATAGAGTCTCCGTGCACATAAACCATCTAATTATGTCGGTATTTAGATTAAATGTGGCTTAAAACAATCTTATTGCAACTTAAATTATCTCAGGAAATCTCATGGGAATCGGTCCGCATTTGACAATAGCTCTCATAAAAATACCATTTACTGCTATAACTTCCTTCTGTCAGGAAAAACTTTGTTGTGGTCCCTTATAAATCCCTTCCCTAAAATCACACTAAGGCAAAAAAAAAAAAAAAATCATATAGATGTCGATATCTAGATAATTTTCAGCACAAAGTGTTTTTATATGAGTCTTACTACCTCTTCAACGATTTCGAACGTTAACATTCGCATAGAAAATTTCTATTAAAAATGTTTTACATAAAATTCTATACGAACGTTAACGTTCGAAATCGTTGAACAGGCAGTTAAACTCTTAATAAAATTTTGTTTTGCTTTGCACTGGATTGCTTAGGGGTCGTAAATAAGTTACACTCTCGATAATTTGTATGTAGATGTTGTGGTGTAGGTATAACATGATCGGGCTCGACCGCCTATACTTTTTCACTTGTTGTCCTTCAAGTTGTGCTGAAAAAGGTCAACAAGAAAAAGAAAGACAAAAATGAAAAAAACAAAAAATGATCTTTGGACTTCAAGAATAATTCTTGACAAAAGTACGAAAAAAAAACAGAAGTAAGGAAAAACATGTAAAATCAATTAAAATGGATAATCATTCAAAAAAAGCAAATTTCAATCTATCAAAGGTTACAATACAATTTGGTTTAGGGATTGATGTTTGACTATTGACGTCAGTAGTCGTCGATGGATGCGAGTGTAAGACGGCAAATTCCTCTGAGGAGATCGAGTGGTTGCGATCGAAACATGTCATGGTAACCTGCCGGCCAGGGTTCGAGCCCGGCTGCAGTCAAGAATGAAAAGTTATCAATAACAATTTTAATTAATTTACATGTTGTAAAATTCCCTTCTTCATAAAAATAATTTAATGAAAATTAAATTTTATAAATTTAAGCCTAATTAAGAATATTAAAAATTTGTATTAAAGTTTTCAAAAACATCCCAGTAAAAACTTCGCCTACAAAATAATGTGTTGAGTAATCAGAAAAACTTGAAAGCACTACTGACAATTCTTTTGAAAGAACCAATGAAGTTTACAATGGATGTCCCAAAATGAACGCATTCAAAAGTAAGTCATTATTTTTTTACTTAAATAGATCCAGAAAAAAGTAGTTATAGAAGTTGTTATAGATGTAGTTATAGAAGAAAGCTACTAAATAATGAGTTAAGGAAGCTATTTCTTTTGAAAAAGTAAGCGAAGTTTTTACTGGGATTTTTAAATCTTTGCAGAACAATATCGAGCCCTATTTGAAATTATATTGTAGGCTACAATAAATCGAAATTTCGTTTTTTTTCTTGCAAATAGATTCTAAGTACTCCTTAAGACCTTATGACATTACATTTTGAATGCGTTGTTCAGGTTTGACAAAGAGTTAAGCTGTATTAAGATAAATAGCAAGCTGGCAACAATTTTCAAAACGTTATCGACAAAAAATGAATTATGTCAAAAAAAAAAAAAAAAAATATATAAAATTGTTCAACTTAAAATTGACATTTCAAGCGTGAAATATTAAAAGTGTTGCTGAATCAGCGGTTTAGAGGCAAATTCAGCGTTTTGCTGCTTTTGTTTGTTTTGTTTTTATGTTTTTCATAAACAAAAAGTTGACAACATTTAATAAAATGAACAAATTCATATTAAAAGAAAAACTAAAAAAAATAAAAAAATTTTGTACTGTGAAGTTGGGGTATAATGGTCGGGCTTGACCATTACATGTTTGATTTTAAAAATGTGTCAAATCAATCTCTTATTTCACATGAACTTCTTGCGAATGCCCTAATAGAACAGCAGCGTACAAAATTTGGTTTAAATAAATGTCATTATCAATACAGCATACTTAAAAGTATATTATTGCAATCTTTAAAGTCTAATTTTGCTTATAACAATTCAGTTTTATTTTCTGTCTCTAATGACACTGTTCACTGTCCATAATACTATGTACAATATAGTACAGTTGTAGTTTTAAGTTTAACAAAGTCAGCAATTTTCGAATCAGCATTCTTTGCACTTACATTATCAAATCAAAATGTTATTGTGTGTTAAAGTAAATGTGACTAACAATGAGAACAAATATGTGCAAACGAATTTTACTTCGAGAACAAGAGAAATACAAACAATATGTGTCTTTAAGTTAAACTGGCCAGACACAATCAAAAAAGTAGATATTGCATGCAAACAGAAGAAAAATATTGTTAGTAAAATGTTAAAAGGTATTTGGCCTTTTATTACACATAAACGCTTACAATTTGTTTTGTGTATGTGTGTCGTTTCCTTTTTACTTGTTATCTACTTTGTATTATACTGGTCCATAAAAGTTTTCTTTTTTTGTTGTATGAATAGTTTCCTTTTTTTTTTTTGAAATGGAATCATAATTTTCTGTTTAAGGTTAAAGCTTCATTCACAATGGTAGCAAAAATTTCGTTTTTTCTTATTTTTTCCCAGAGATTTTCATATATTTTCTAGTTTTCAAAGTTTTTAAAAAAGTTGAGTCTGCGTATACTTCAGAAGCAATTATAATGAAGTTTATGATAATTTTTTTTAGTTTTGAATAAAATTTTAACAAAAAGTTTTCAAAATTATAATAAAAACTTAATATTGTTGTTTGCAAACCAGGCGAATTCATAAACATTTTCGAGTCATCTGTTTATTGTTTATTTGCTTGCGTGTATACTGAATGTGAAAAAATTTGTTAAAATTTAAAATTCAATAAAAATCTGACTACTTAATAAAAAATTTTATTTTTTATGTTTTAAACAAAAAAAAAGTGAACATAAATTTTAAAAGGTGTAAGGAATAAGTGGAGCCACAATAAATTTCCAATACAGGAAAAAGATTTACCTTCTAAAGCAATTGTGTATACAAATTCTTTTTTTTTATATTTTCAACAATTAATTTCGACATGCACTCTAACTTTTAAAAAAACAAAACACATAGTATTTTTTGAAAAGTAAATACGGTCAGCTGTATGAATTCGCCTTGGTTTGCAAATGTTGTCTTAATTGAAAATGTGAGTGACTGCGAACAAAAGTTGTTGCGCTATTGTGAACACCAAGTTAAAATGTTGCTGCAAATGTTAGCGAAGTTTAAAGCTTAAACAAAGTAAAAATAGGGTCTTTTTAAAAATAATATAAATGTTTGTACAAAAAAAAAAAAAAATCAATAAAAAAGGTGAATAATGTAAATCCTCATCATTATTATTATCGTTTTTATCAGCATCATTGTTGTCGTTATAAATGAGATGGTTTGTTTTGTAAATAATGTATCATGACTTTACAAATTATTAACCTTTTGAGGAATTTTTACAAACAAAAAGTTAAGTGATTTTGTTTTTCACCCACCACCAAAAATATGGGGGCTACGTTGATCTTAGCATTCTCTTAATCGAGAGGAAAAAAATTTAGGGAGATTTTTAGTTCTATTATTTTCAAAATGATTGTTATTCCTGTTTCAAAGAGGAGCTTTGGAAAATATTATTGATACTCTAAGTAAAATGAATGTGAACTTTTTTAATCCTTGTCCATATAAGGAAACATTTGCCGCGCAACAAAAAAGTTTACTTTGTTTTTTTTACATGCAGTTTTTGGTAGCTCGTGTTTAAGCGGAGGAAAAGAGAAGGCATACAAACTACTTAAATGCCCTCAAATAAAAGATTTATTGTATGGACACAAATGAAAAAAGAAACGGTATAGACCGTTAAAATATAATGTTTCTCTACAGAATTACTACAATTGTTCTGTTTTTTAACGAAGAAGAGAACACTAAATAACGCTTGGCTCTTTATTGAAAATAGTTACGAACAGTATTAAGGCTTGTGTTTGTCTACACAAACAATTAAAAAAACAGATATCGTTCCAGGGTTTGAGCCGAACACTTAATAATGTTCTGCTTATTTTCGAACACTTAAGTATTTAAAAAAAATTTAACATCCCTGCGGGAAATTTGTGTCAATTGGTCCTACAGACAGGTCCTGGGAGTTGTGAAAATAGAACAGGTACAAAAAGAAAGAACTCATGTTCTTTACCGGTGGTGTGACAAATTTTAAGGGACTTTCTAAAATTTTGTTATTGAATTTAATTCTAGGACTTGTTTTATTGAAATAATACTACATTGTAGTAACTAACACTAAACACCTTCATTGAGAATAGATGTGTGACTGGTCAAATGGCGTCAATTGACCCCCTCCAATGACAACCCCATGTAAAAGTGATAGGTCTTATTCATAGAAAGTGTTTAAACTAGAACCGGCCTCTACCACCAAAGACCTATCACGGGACTACTTTGGTTTCAGTTCGCTTCCCTCTAGGGATGTATCAAAATATGCCTCAAAAAGGCAAAATATGTCCTAATAAACTTAAAAAATGCTGCAAAAATGCTTTTTTATCTGAATAATGCAAGAAAATGCTGTAAACGGTAAAATATGTCAAAACATGCACTAACAAATCGATGCCAAAGTTCATAAAAAGCTCTAAAACGGATAAATACATTTTTTCTGCCTTCATTAATCGCACAAGAAAAAACACGCAAATGCACTTTTATGGTTTCCCTGATAACTATGTAATGTTGATTTTTTTTTTAATTTATATATGCACACAATGCACAGTGTTCAATTTGGATACTTAGAGGGACAAAACCTCAAAAATTAACTTAAGAAAAGAAAAAAACTATGAATCAAGTTATTTCCTTACTTATTTGAGTTGGAACCACAGAATACACAGAACTGTCACGAGACGGAAGATTTTGCGTTTTTTTTTATCTCTTTCTAAGAAAGCTGCCCTTTTGCATTTCTCTTTGCATCATATTCTTTGCCGCAATACAATGAACACAAATTTATTTAGTTAAGATTTATTTGCAAAACTGTTGTAAAAATTAACTTTTAAGTTCACCACAACACAAGTTAATAATATTTAAGTAAGTAAATAACATTATAAAACAAAACAATATTAATAAATACATTTTTTTGCACAAAAAACAACGTTTGCTGAACTAATGCATTTGTTTAACGTGGTTTGTGTTTTGTTATTTTTGTTTTGATCACGCCATTTGTGTTGATTGTTGCGGCCTGTTTTTACACCTTGCCACTTCAATACCAAAAAAGCTTTCTGTCTCTTTCTTCGAAAGCTGCCCTCGCAACTGATTTGGGCCTTATTCACACGTCACTTTTTACAGTTCTGTGTATTCTGTGGTTGGAACCTAATATTATAGGCTCATAAGGTCTTATTTGTATAATATTTTCAGATTTTCTAAAATCTTTGGAAAAGGTTTCCTGATGATCTGGCCTAAGCAACCAGTGAAATCCGCATTGAAGCTTTCCCTCAACAATAAATTTCAGTGTATTTATCAAATATAGAAAATTGGGAATTTAGCACGTCATACAAAAATCTTTTAATGAAACCCAATTTATTTTGGTCAAAATAAATCAAAACTTTATACTACAAAGTTTCAAAAGCAATGCTAAATTTTTCATTGTTAAATTTTGGGAATGCTTTAAAGACCTTCCATTATTTATTGTTAAAACTATAAACATCTTTAAACTACTCAAAAGATAGAAGCACATAGCGGCTTAATTTTTTTTAAAACATTTGTTTCCATCCATGTATGAGTGTATACGGGTATTTTTGTGCTTAATTTTATATTTATATGAACAGTAACCGAAAAGTAAACTTGTATATAAATTCAGTACACATATGTATATATAAAAAGCCATATACAACCACATTTTTCCACTGCAGTGAACTTGTTATATTTTATCATAATCAACTTGCCATTTTTTTATGTTTGTATACACATACAGATATACGTTTGCACGTATACATATCATTTTTTTATGTTCTTGCAGCATGTTATACTTTTCCAGTCAACCAACCAAATATACAGCCAAACTATTCATTCATCCTTGTATGCAACATATTCATTTACACATTCATTAAACGTTATCGCAGTCTTCATAATCACCAACGATATCATCGTCAACATCGATGGCAGTTAACCCAGTCAGCATTTTATAAAATCATTAACAATGCATGAACCTTTTTTTGACTCGTCTGCTTGACTTTAGGAGAAAATTTAGGTTTTTTTCCAAAAATGTTTGATACTTTTAAAATTCTATAACTTTTAATTTACTTATTCCAAATCTTAAGAGCTACGTTAGGGGTTTAGAAATATATATGTCTAGTCTTGACCGAAAATAATACTATTATTATATAATTACAGCCATATTCATAAAAAGTTCTTATTCTAAGCTTATAGTATGTAATAACTATTAAACGCTTTTTGTCTTATAAACCTCTTATAAAAATTTGTATTCATAAACGTACAATAACAGCTTTTTTGCTATTAACTGTTTGCAGCGATTTTCTGTATAAGTATGGCAACTTTCTTTATATTTGGCTGCCATTTTATTGTTAGTCATGCACGAAACTTCTTTTCGGTTTACATGATATTCTATATTTAAATTTTTTTTATAATTTTTTTTTAATTGTAGACCTGCAAAATTATTCTTATCAAATAAAACTACATATTATTTTAGTTTCTGAACAAAATATTTCCGAAAGGTATCATAAAAACTTTTGTTTGAACCTTTTTTGAATATACGATAAGAAAGTAATCGAATAAAAAGTTTTTTTACTTTTTATTAACATCACTATTATTATGATTTGTTTATTTTATTTTTTAAATTTTTCATATTATTCGAATGTGTATTCTATGTCAAATACATTCCTCAAAAGCTTTTATACTTTAATAGTCTCATTCCTTCATTATTTCACAGGAATATTTTCTATGCACTATCAGAATTTTTGTTTGTATATTTCTGTTACGAAGCTTACCTTAGCTATCCTTTGGTTAGCAATGAAGTAAATTGTAAAGAAAATTTATACAACTATTAGATACCAGCAGAATGTAATGCATTTTCTGGCCCGCTACGGCCTTCGTCAGCATTCTTTGTATCTTATAACTGGATAGTGCCTATTGTAAATTTTATGTATTTAACTTAATTATTTTATCAAATAGAATCTGGGAATTTATTTCTCATGGTGAGTTACATTTATTATAAATTTTTCATATTATTCGAATGTGTATTCTATGTCAAATACATTCCTCAAAAGCTTTTATACTTTAATAGTCTCATTCCTTCATTATTTCACAGGAATATTTTCTATGCACTATCAGAATTTTTGTTTGTATATTTCTGTTACGAAGCTTACCTTAGCTATCCTTTGGTTAGCAATGAAGTAAATTGTAAAGAAAATTTATACAACTATTAGATACCAGCAGAATGTAATGCATTTTCTGGCCCGCTACGGCCTTCGTCAGCATTCTTTGTATCTTATAACTGGATAGTGCCTATTGTAAATTTTATGTATTTAACTTAATTATTTTATCAAATAGAATCTGGGAATTTATTTCTCATGGTGAGTTACATTTATTATAAATTTTTCATATTATTCGAATGTGTATTCTATGTCAAATACATTCCTCAAAAGCTTTTATACTTTAATAGTCTCATTCCTTCATTATTTCACAGGAATATTTTCTATGCACTATCAGAATTTTTGTTTGTATATTTCTGTTACGAAGCTTACCTTAGCTATCCTTTGGTTAGCAATGAAGTAAATTGTAAAGAAAATTTATACAACTATTAGATACCAGCAGAATGTAATGCATTTTCTGGCCCGCTACGGCCTTCGTCAGCATTCTTTGTATCTTATAACTGGATAGTGCCTATTGTAAATTTTATGTATTTAACTTAATTATTTTATCAAATAGAATCTGGGAATTTATTTCTCATGGTGAGTTCATTTATTATAAATTTTTCATATTATTCGAATGTGTATTCTATGTCAAATACATTCCTCAAAAGCTTTTATACTTTAATAGTCTCATTCCTTCATTATTTCACAGGAATATTTTCTATGCACTATCAGAATTTTTGTTTGTATATTTCTGTTACGAAGCTTACCTTAGCTATCCTTTGGTTAGCAATGAAGTAAATTGTAAAGAAAATTTATACAACTATTAGATACCAGCAGAATGTAATGCATTTTCTGGCCCGCTACGGCCTTCGTCAGCATTCTTTGTATCTTATAACTGGATAGTGCCTATTGTAAATTTTATGTATTTAACTTAATTATTTTATCAAATAGAATCTGGGAATTTATTTCTCATGGTGAGTTACATTTATTATAAATTTTTCATATTATTCGAATGTGTATTCTATGTCAAATACATTCCTCAAAAGCTTTTATACTTTAATAGTCTCATTCCTTCATTATTTCACAGGAATATTTTCTATGCACTATCAGAATTTTTGTTTGTATATTTCTGTTACGAAGCTTACCTTAGCTATCCTTTGGTTAGCAATGAAGTAAATTGTAAAGAAAATTTATACAACTATTAGATACCAGCAGAATGTAATGCATTTTCTGGCCCGCTACGGCCTTCGTCAGCATTCTTTGTATCTTATAACTGGATAGTGCCTATTGTAAATTTTATGTATTTAACTTAATTATTTTATCAAATAGAATCTGGGAATTTATTTCTCATGGTGAGTTACATTTATTATAAATTTTTCATATTATTCGAATGTTAAATACATAAAATTTACAATAGGCACTATCCAGTTATAAGATACAAAGAATGCTGACGAAGGCCGTAGCGGGCCAGAAAATGCATTACATTCTGCTGGTATCTAATAGTTGTATAAATTTTCTTTACAATTTACTTCATTGCTAACCAAAGGATAGCTAAGGTAAGCTTCGTAACAGAAATATACAAACAAAAATTCTGATAGTGCATAGAAAATATTCCTGTGAAATAATGAAGGAATGAGACTATTAAAGTATAAAAGCTTTTGAGGAATGTATTTGACATAGAATACACATTCGAATAATATGAAAAATTTATAATAAATGTAACTCACCATGAGAAATAAATTCCCAGATTCTATTTTATTTTTTTTTAATATTTTTCAACAATAATTTGTTGTTTTAAACAAAAAAAAAACTAGTTTCAATAATTTAATAAATAATTAAAGAGTATATCTGCATTTTCCCCTGAACATTTTCGTTTAAATCATATAAATTTTTTTTAAATAATTATCAATATAACATTAAATTGGCTGTCTAAAATAACAAAAAAAAATAGTAAAATGTATTTAACATGTCCATTTTAATAAATAAAACATTTTTGTCATTTAAAAGATTTGTTATTCGTGCTTAATTCCCAGTTTTTATTCTTGATAAAAACACTGAAATTTATTGTATTCCCAAAAAATTACTTTTGCTAATAAACTGGCCAGTGCACGGCCTAAAAAAACTACCTGGCAACATGCTTTTGCAAGTTGTTTTTTGCATTTTGTTTTTTCTTAACCTACTTACAACTACAATTTATGTTGGAAGAATTCCAATCAATTGTAGTGGGGAATGTAAGAAGAAATAAACTCACTGTTTATTGTTGATGTTTTTGTTTAAACTTTGATATTGTTACAAGTAGAGCTGTTGCTTATGATTCTTATACGCTTAAAAGTTTTATTTGGTTTAATATCTTTAGTTTTTCCAAAATGTTTATGTATGAAGTTTCCTGATGATCTGGCCTAAGCAACCAGTGAAATGCGCATAGGAATAGCTTATCCCATCAACAATAAATTTCAAGTGTTTTTATCAATAATAAAAACTGGGAATTAAGCACGAATAACAAATCTTTTAAATTAAAATTTTGTATTCCCAAGAAATTACTTTTGATAATTTTTGTCATTATTTTTCAACATATTTCACAAAAACAATATCATAAAATGCAAACACCTTTTAAAATGTCATTTTATTTTTGGTTTAAAGAAGGGCAAATCCAACAACAAAGTTTCTTACTTTATGAATGGTTTATTAAAGGTTCAATAGACAATTTTTCGTTTATGAATACAACTTTAGCAATTTTTGCTTAAAAACGGTCAATTAATCATCAATAAGTTTTTATGAATACGGCTGTTAGATTTTTATATTATTGGCCTGTTCTTCGACTTCGCACAAGGACTTCGTTCGCATAACTTACAAGTAAAACAGAAACAATTATTTATAATTTGGCGAGAATTTTTTCTCTATGGTCATGCGACTTATCACTCTAAAAATACTACGGCTGGATTTTTCAGATCTCAGTTAAACGAGCTTTAGCTTATCTGAAAACAGATTTGTGCCGCCTTTACCGAGTTTGAATACACCATTTTGATGGAACAGCTTAGTTTTGCTTTACATGTTAGTCTTTAATGAAAAAATTAAAACGAATTCCATTTCGACGGAAAAATCCGTAGTCTGAACTTTACACTTAATTCACATTAAAAAAAGCGGACTAAATACATTTCAAGCATCTGCATTCTATTTTTTGCGATTGCTTAAGATTTTATAATTTTGCTAAATAAAAAAAGTGTGATTAATCAGTTTTAATTTATCACTGAGGAGGACTTATGTAATCTTAGAATTGCTAGCTGGGAATGCATTATGTGTTTATAAAAACTATATCATTATACGGATGTATGTATGAATATGGGTGTCTAAGCTGAATATGTATTCAAAGTTATTTGCCATAGGTTATATGTTCAATTTAATACCCTACCCAAATGGGATTTATATGAAAACAGTTTTCGTGACTTCGCCCAGCAAAAACTTTACTTACCTGGTAAGTTAGCAAGTAATATTGGAGAAAAATAAACACTACTTATTTTTCGGCTGAATAACTACTTATTTTTGTTCGAGGTGTCCACAGAATTCAGTACTTACAATACACTTACTAAAAGCAAAAAAATATCTAGTTATTATTTAACTACGAATAAGTTGAATTGTAAGTAGTTACAATATACTTACTAAGAGCCAAAAAACCACTACCTAATAGACCTAATAAGTAGTTATTGAGTACGTTTCCAGAGGATAAATATTCAGTACTGAAAACAACACAACTAATAAGTAGCTGATTGAGCTGATTATTAAAAATAATAGAAGCAATAAGTAGTTGCTGAGGTCATTACTAGTAAGTACTTATTGAAGTTTTCAGAATAATGACAATTGTTATGACAACATCTTACCAGGTAACGTATGAAAGAACTACCACCTTTTACTAAAAATCAAAAAGTTTTTCCTGGGCGGGTTTGAATTTTATTCTTTTGTGAATAAATTAGAAATATTGGTTGCTTTTGTTAAGGATGTATAAATGTTAAAGTTTTAATATTACAAAATCCTTAAAAAGAACAAGTTAACGTCCTTGACCTAGTTTAAAGTACAATATTAAACCACTTGACAACTAGTAAAAAAAATTGTTAATGCAAATGTTATATTATGTTTAGATAAAAGTTTAACTAATTAAAATTTTTCAATGTTGTTTCAACTGTTTAATAAATAAAGTATAAAATTATTAGTTTAGATATTAGGTAAGACTTTTTTTTAAACTTTTACCCCCATATTCCTTAAAAACTGTTTTAATTTATAAAAGTTTACTTGAACAAATTTTCATAGAAAAATCGTTTCACAAACCTTTTATAAACCTGAAATGTTTTTTATGAATATAGTGGTAAGTGTGTATAAAATTTACCAGCTGTATATTTTTTTAAAGGGAATAATAGCCCTTAATAGCGTACCCTTCAATTCGATCTATTATGGCTGTAATTTGTCCCCTAAAATATTTAGTTTTCATTTCTATGTTTGTTTGTGTGTGTTTACGTTGACGGGTTTTGTATTTAATACTCAAAAAGGATGTTTTTTTATAATTCGTATGCAATGAAAGCACAAGAGTACATACAAATTAAGTTAAAAGCTGTTCAAATGGATGATGTGCAATAGAGAAGGTGTGAGCTGAAATCCAGCAAACATTTAAAAATGATTATGAATTTTTGATATTCTTTTAATTAGGCTCGAGTTCATCAAATTTAGTTTTCATTAAATTATTTTCACTTAGGGAAGGCATTTTACAACTTGGAATTTTTATTAAAATTTATTGATAATTTGTCTTGGCTGAGCTGGGACTTGAACCCGGGTTGATCTTTACATGTTTCAAGAAACACCACTTTCTATCTTCAGAAGATCTGTGTGTTCTACCCAAATCCCAGCTCAGCCAAGAAAAATTATCAATAAATTTTAATAAAAATTCCAAGTTGTAAAATTCCTTCCCTCAGTGAAAATAATTTAATGAAAATTAAATTTGATGAACTCGAGCCTAATTAAAAGAATATCAAAAATTAAAAATTAACAGTTCAACTAAAAATCAAAATTGTTCCTGATTATGAATTTTTAATCAGGCTTAAGTTTATTAAATTTTATTTTCATTAAATTCTTTTATGAAAAAAGGAATTTTTACAATATGAAATGAATTTAAATTAATTGATAATTTTTAAATTTTGACTGACGTTCAAGGACAGGTTGATCTGACATGTTTCGATAGTAACCAAACAATCTTCTCAGAGATCCTTGCCACTTAAACATAGTTGGTTTATAAACTTTTATTTCTAATGGAAATTTAAAAAATAAGTAGCATTTAAGTAGGATGACGCCGAGAATAGAATGAAGAAATATGTCTACATTCTATTACATACGAAAAATTTGCTTAAAAGAAAAGCCAATTTATTACGCTGCCATAAAAAGTGCTAAAATAGGTCATAGTTAAGGTTGTGCGATAAATCGATTAATCAAAGATCTCAAATAATTAAAATTGTGATTAATTAATTGATTAAGCCGAGATTAGATTAACCAAATGCCGTATATCTCAAGAATAGGAACAGCTATAGTTTACAAATTTGGTACAAATTTTTTGGTTATTAATGCTAAACATCTTTTAAAAATTGGATGGAATTAGATAGGTGGGGGTGGAATATAAATAATAAACAGTTAGTGTAATGCTATGATCGCACGGCTTCTTCAATTACATTGCTCGCTGTTTGAATTACGCCGTTCACACGACATCTTCTTAATTCAACAATTCGTCTTCTTACATTTATTATTTTTTTTTGTGCTTTGAAAATTAAAAAAAAAAAATCATTAAAAATGTTCTTTGTTTGTTGTTTTGAATTTCACAAAAAACAGCTTTTTACAATTTAATGCAAGGAAAACTCATATTACATGAATTCGCCTTGATTTTATGGTTTTTTCTTATTTGTTTTGTTTTTGTACAGCCTTCGATAAAAATTAGTGAAGGAAATGAATTGTTTGTAGTTGCCATGGTCATTCAAAATGAATTACGTACAAATGAGATATTTCGCTCTCAAAATTTTGTATGACGAATTATGTAATTTGGATCATAAGTGTGCTGTGAATTACGAATGAGAGAGCGAATTACAAAAAAAAAACGTTGTCTTGCAAACAAAGCATAAAATTGTCCAAATCTGGTACATGTTTAAAATGGGCAAGATTAGAGAAGTGGGCGTGACACAAACTAGAAATGGGCGGGAGTAGAGAAGTGGGCGTGACACAAACTAGAAAACGGCAAAAGCTACAGTTTACTAATTTGGTACAAATAGCTTAGCTACAAATGCACAATATCTTTCGTGGCACAAAATAGAATTCTGTATATCTGGAAAACAGTAAGTGTCCAAATTTGTTACAAATAGATTCGTCATCAATTAACAACAACCTAACATTCATACCATTATAGCATATACAACCAATATGACACAATAGAACACTTCGTAAATTGTTTGAACATCTTTTGAAAAGTGAACTGGATTGTGTAAGTAATCGTAGCACCTCTCATACAAAGACTATATAGATTTATGTATATGTGGAGAGAGATTACAGTAACAATAAAAGTATCTAAGTCGCTTCGTTATCAATACACGAGAACTGTTTTAAATTTTTTTTTCTGATTTTATTTCAGCGGGGGTAGCGAAGCGCACCAGGCTAAGCTAGTTATATTAAAAAAAAATAAGGTTAAAAAGTTTATAAGATTATTATAAACCTTTTGGTAATTAATTTTTTTTTAGAGGTTCAGAAAATGAAAAATTAAACAAGCTGGTGTTAACTGAAGCTGGTGTTAACTGTGATCTCTTGAAACCTTTAAGTCAAACTAAAGTCTCTCAACTTCCTTTTTTTCAAAGTTCTTGCTATTGATGACAAATCTTTATGGCTTTGAAATTGTTGCCCGCTTTACAGCAGCTTTAAAGAAAAAACTCCTTAAAAATCAAAGAGATTTGATTATGAGCGATACTTCTGTTTTTTATTTATGCGAAAACAATATAAAAATTGTGCTTATAGTTTTAATAGTTAACATAAATTTTTTGATTTTTTTTTAAGAAAGCAAGATTCAGTTCTGTTTTAAAAAGTTTCCCGGATTTTTAAAAATAATTTTTTCGCCAATTTCCAAAATTTTTTTTCTAAATAAAAAAATTTACTTTTTAGTAAGAAAAAAAAAGAAAATGTCAAATTTCGCAAAATTAAAGAAAAACTGAATTTTTGCCCGAACCTTCCATTTGTTATTTTAAACAACATCCCGAAAATTCCCGTAGATTCAATGTGCCGCTAAAAAGGTAACGCAGGTTCAAAGGTTAAGAAAAACGGTTAATCGTTAAAATCACGCATACGGTAACATAAACATTCGAACAAATAAAAAAAATCATTTTAATAATTTGTTTTCGTAGGCATAATGTGCAATTTTAAGAATAGTGTTTAAATCTATATTTTGTTAATTTTCATAGAAAATTTTAATATTTTAATACAGTTTGATTTTTTCATTGTTGTAAAACAAGTCTTATTTAATTAAGTATGGTAGCTAGCTTGTATTTATTTACAAAGTGGTCTTAAAAAACAGCTGACTGCTTGTGCTTTGATGTTGTTGTTGTATTGCTGTAATATTAAGGCCACCTTGCTAATTTATAGACAATGTAAACTTAAATCGAATTTAAATGTATCAGCTTGGTGAATTTAATTTCATGTTTAGTGAAGAACTTTATATATAAAACGCTTTTAAATTTTATTAATAAATTTGATTTAATATCAAACATAAAGATTGGCCGTAACAGTTTTGAGAAGACTCGTTTTAAGATATTGTGAAATGCGAACCAACGTCACACAAAGACAGATTTTAAATTTGTATTTTTTAAACGGTTAGTACGATTGAAATAAACTTTTTGATGGCAATTAAGGACTTTCTAAAAATTGGGTTTTAAATTCATAACCAAAATATTTGCTGGATTGTATTTTTTCCTCCATGTGTGTGTGTGTAACATCAATGTTATTCATTTTTATGTGAGTGTTGTTTGCGTTTTTCATGTTAAACCTGACCTAAAAACCTAACATATCAGTGTTTTTCTTTTTCCCCCTCTTTTTATTTAATTTCGCTGAAAGGTTAACCATTTTATACGTTTATATACCCTGGCTTGTGATTTGAAGGTTTCATATTAAATTTACATATTAAAGCCTAAATCTACTTGTAATTTGTTGTCATGAAATCAGTATTACCCTGCTTCTACACTCTCGTTAATATTTAGTAGGTGTTGCACAAATATTCTTGTAAAAAAACATTTTTTTTTTTTATATTATCACGCAATGTCAAGGAATCTGTTATAAGGAGATAATAGTTTTAATTATCCTTAACATTCGTTGTAGCCTTAAATGTGCCAGAATTGTAATTATTGACGAAAATATATTAAATTACCATTAATGTGTGTTGGTTTACAATGTAAATGAGTTCCACTGAAAATTAATTTTTGAACTTTTGGTATTACACATGTGTAAAGGAAATAAGGCCTTTAATTTCAAAGATGAAATAATGCTTTAGTGAAAGATAAACGCAGTTTAAAGAATTTAATTAAATTTCATAAGGAAAATAATTGTATAATTTTTATTAAAAAACAGGCATATTGTAAATAAAAAAAGGTTTCGTTTAAATGCGCTAAAATAAATAAGCTATTCCTATGCGCATTTCACTTGCTGCTTAGGCCAGATCATCAGGAAACTTTATCAATTTAAAAAAAAACTAAAGATATTATTCAAATACAACTGTAAAGCGAACAAGAATTATAAACACAAGTTTTGCCTGTAACAATATCAAAGCAAAAACAAAAACAGCAACAATAAACAGTGAGTTTATCTTTTCTTACAGTCCCGACTACAATTGGTTGATTTTTTCAACTCTAAAATTTAATGTTGTTCTAAGTGGGTAAAGAAAAAACAAAAAAAAAGAGAATCACTTTATTTAATTTGCAAGTTTAGTTTTATTACACTGCCACTTGCATATTATTTTTATTTATTTATTTAAAAATGCAGTTTTAATGTGTTTATTTTGTTATTTTTTTCGTGTTCGTGTACGCGTCAGGGGAAAAGGGATGGAAACACCTGAGAGTCACATAAAAGGAAAAGCTAGTCGGAAACCCCGCCTGTTCAACAGGCCCGTAACAGAAATCAAAGTTTTTTGTGGAAGTCAAAAATTTATTAACAAGGTTTCGTTTAAATGTGCAAAACTCTTAATTCATACTATTAATACATTACATTTGCGCCGCAGTACTGCAAATGGTAGAACGGTAAAGAATTCTGATAATGGGAATGTGGTTATTCTCGAAACATGTAAATTCAACCCGAGTTCAATCCCTTGTTCAGTTCGCAAATAAAATTATCACAAACCATTTTAATTAATTTCATGTTGTAAATTCCTTTCTTAACTTAAAAAATAATTAAATGAAAATTAAATTTGATGAACTTAAGCCTTATTAAAGTACCAAAAAAATCTTCATTGTAAATGTTTGTATTACCATAGAAATTGCCGACAACAACTTTTCCAATAGCTTCTATGTCAGGAAAAAATGGAGTACTGGTATGTCCAAAAATAACCATAAGTCCCATATAAGCCTCATCTTTAAAATACTTAAAGACAAACAAATCTCATATAGAAAAAGATATCTGAATAATATTCAGAACCTCTGAAATTAACCTTGAATGCGATTTTTAAAAGCTCTCTTCCCCTGACCTTACGAAATAAGCCACAAGCACTACGTGATTCCCGAAAGTATCTTTTCAACAGCAAAGACAATCTTCCTTAACCCATTAGAAGTCTCTTTACTTAAATGAGTACAGCTGGCATTTTACAAGTTTCTAAGCAACAACAAAGAATTTTTAATCAATATACCATTATTTCTGTTTACAACAATAATACCAACAGCAGCTAAAAAAGAATTTGTGTTTCTTTTTAATTTTTCTGTACAAAAGAATAAGTCTGATTTGTATTACAAAAGCAGTGTGAAGGTATGAACACTATTTTAATAATATTGAAAACAATATTGAATTTTTTTTTTGGTAATTTTGAATTATTATAATGAAAATCGTATCAAAATAACCCACAGACAAAAAAAAAAAATTACTTACATAAAAAAACAATAAACTTAGAGCAGTATAAATTTGACTGTACTCGTTTGAGTACACTGACAACATGCATAGGTAAAATAAATGTTTTTTTTTTGTTAGATTTTAACTATGAGTGGATAAAATTTTACATCCCAAAAGTGATTCAAAAGCCTTCAATAAGCTGTTGATAGCATATCATGTGGTGAAGAGGTGTTTAGGTAAATATAACCGTTTAAAGCCTATCAAAAGACAAACCTGGTACTATTAAAGTTTTCGTAAATGTTGAAATTATTGACAACGACGTCAGTGACGATAGTGATAATGAACAGTTGGCACCAAAGAAAACTCGGCAAGACTTTGCAAAGCAAATAATTCATATTTGGCGCAAATACTTTCCATCGCAGAGCTCAACCCCTCAGCAGAACTCTGAACTTTGTAAAAGATGAAGTAGTGTATGTGAAGAAATATTTGAAAAATCTTTGATTACAATGTCTTTGATCTTATAGCCTTCAATTCTTGAAGTCGAATCGAACTGGCTTTCTTCGAATGAAATGCTTAGCGGTGGCCAAAATATTCCTAAAGACGAGTCAATACTTATATATTCTGGGTACCATCCCGCTAAGCAATTCATTCGAGGAAAGCCCGTTCGATTCGGATTCAAAAGCTTTTGCTGCCAGTTAGATTTGTACTCCGGAAAATCGCATTTGGAATCTTCTTATCCGTTTGCCTCATGTGTTGTTAAGCATTTGTTGGTGTTTTTTGTAGCTTTTTACTAGATACAATCTTTATATTGATCTTTGATATTTAGAGTAACGTCTGGGTCAATGTTTGCAGATGAATCTCAAGTTGGGGCTGGACACTATCCTAATAAACTACAAAACCATTTGCGGTACATTTTTTGATATTTAAGAGTTTGTTGGCAGAATAAGAAGTGCTTAAAAACACTTTGCACTGAAAACAATTTTCTGAAAATTTTCATACGTAAGAGATCAGTGTACTCAGTTGAGTACACCCCAAGTGTACTCAGTTGAGTACACCCCAAAAACTCAGTTTAAAAAAAATTTTTTTTCATTTTTTCCATTTTATGTTTTTTTTTAATACTTATTTTAATCAATAAATAAAGTTGAAATTTAAAAATTATGGCCAGTTTTGGTTTGACCTCTAATGGGTTAAGGACAGAAAGTATTTCCCGCCTCAAGAAGGAGCAAATTTGACTCAGATATTTCTCAAATAAAAAGAGTTTAAAAAATACAAAATCAGCAAAAGCGATCCATTATTTCAACAGGCCCTCATACAAGTAGGGTCCCTACAATACAAGCTTGATTGATCATATTGTTGTCAAATATTCCCTATATATATGATTTGTTTGGTTTTAAAAATCAACAAAGTCTACTTTTTAGTTCACTTAGCCAGATTATTATAGCGCTTTGACTTTATCCGATAGGAAACAATTGGGTTTTTGAATACTACATATACAGTGAAGGGCTTAGAAGTGATAGGGCAAAGCCGAATATAGCATTATCTCTTTTTTTCTACTTAAGTTGAGTTCTTGGTTTCCTATTTTTTTAAATACAAGTTTTATTCAAACATAAATAATAAATTTTGTAAATATTTGTCTGTATACACATGGTCATTAAATAATTACTGAAAGCTTTTAACTAATATTTAATATTAGCCATTTGTTATTTCACATACGTGTGTTGCTCGAATGTTGCTGTTAACCTATTAATATTTCATTAAGTCTAAATAACTAAATATGTTTTCAAAATATATTTGTGTATAAAAAATACAAATGAATATAAAGATTAATACACATGCATATATAAGTAAATTACAGTACAGTAGAGAAATATAGGTAAAATACAGAAGAGAAAAAGAGTATTCAAATCGAAATTTTCAAACACGTCTCATTAACGTAACAATGTTATGCATTTTAAAAACTTTTTGGCAGTCAAGAAAGAATAATAAAGCTCTGTTTGTTATGGCACCCACTGTATAAAAACATTAATTAATATCAACTCACTTATCAACTTAGCACAATGAGAGTAGTTTTTATGTATGTATGTTAACATAATTATTTACCTATAAAAATTTAATTTATTTGACATATTTATAACAAATATTTATACACTAAATCTTAAATAATTTTAATTATTTGTTTCTCATTCTCTTTTCTTCCTTTCTCTTTTTGACTTTTTTTTCTCAAATATACTTAAACGCGACCACAACGGAAATGGTTTGAATATTTAATGTCTCCGCAAACACTGGCGTACGGTAACAATAAAACAATTCTATGCATCTATATTTAATACATAAACCACAACTACAAAACAACAACAAAACCTGACAATGCGTGTGTGTGGTTGTGGAATAAAAACATGTATATGTATGTGTAAAATATACATATCCTTTTTGGTTATTTTATGCCTGTGTACAAATACGTGTTGCTGTATGTTCATTAATAAATGTGGACAATTAATACAATGTAAACAATGGTTGAAAAATAAACCCAAAAACAAATAATGGGAAAAAAAATATGGAAATCTATAACAACAATAATTATAATTATACAAATAACAAAAACAATAAACGCCAACTTGAACCGCAAATACCAACTGAAACACAACAACATGGATAAATGTAATTTTTTAAAAAAAAAATCTGTATAAACTTTTGTTTGTATATGTTTGCATATATATGTGTGTGTTTAACCTGAATATTCGAAAATTTTGCCAATGAATAAATAAAAAAAAAACAACGTGTAAATAAAATAATCTCTTCTTATTATTTCACCTGGCGTTATAACGTTTCGTTTCGTTAAATGTTCAAATACAAATAAAATCTTTAACATAAAATCCTGGCACATGTGGTCATGTTGTTTACCAATAACAATAACAAAAACCTTAACAACCAATTTTCAATAAAATTAAACGAATAATTTTCTTTTTAACTATTTTGAATGGCCTTAATTAAATTTATTTATAAATTAAACGAAAATTCGTTCATTATCTCAAACAACAACAACAACAACTTCCACTGTGGACATCAATACTCTGTTGTTGTGTTAAATACTTTCAATAATGCCTATGCTGATGATGCTGATGCTGCTGATGTCGATGTCAATGCTGATGCTGTTGTTGATAATATTACGCATAAAACTGCTGGCTATTTTGTCTATGAACCATATTCTGTTTTTAATAACAAACTAAATGACAATAATATAAATAATGCGTACGAATTATTTTTTTCCACCATCACTTTAACTACAACCTGCTATTTCTTGTTGCTGTTATTTACAACACCTGCTGGTATTTTCATATGAAAAACACGATATGATATTGCTGATGCTGCTTTTGCTGTTATCATTTGCCTTCATTACATTTCCCCTCTGGAAAAACTCTGGTCGTTTACAACGTCATTATTTTGCCACACCCCCTGGCTATTTTGTTCACTGTTTGTTCGTGCGTCAATAGTGAAAACAAAAGATGTTGAAGCTGTAGAGGGTAAATCAGTGTCACTACCATGCCCCATATCGGCACCATTGGATGATGTTTATATGGTTTTATGGTTTCGTGATAATGCCGGCATACCACTATACAGGTAAGTTGAGTTTTGTTTAATGATATTTTTGTTCCCTTTTTGCTTTTGTCGGCTTTTTTTGTTTGTTTTTCTTTATTTGAAATTTGTATGCCTTGAATGTTGTATTATGGAAGGAAGGAGTTAGACAAAATGAAGGAGGGTGTTTTCAACTATTCTATTTGTTCTTAAGCTTTGAAATGTTAATGAGTTACATAATTTTTTGTAGTGCTGATTTTGAATTAAAAAAAATATTCAAAGTGCCTTTCAACCTTAAAGATATTTATGTTAGATTTTTGATTATAGACTAATTTGTTTTGAATTAAAGGTGTAAATCTCAAGCCTAAAGTTAAATATTGGATTTATATAAAATGCGATATTTTCTGACTGATTGTTAAGTAATACTTCTTACAATATTTATTTATTTAAGGTATTGATCATTCTTAACTATGCTCTAAACAAGGCAGTTTTGTCACAGAGAGATGTGTAAAAGTTTCGCTTATCATCTGGCTTACGAACAACTTTTATTTATATGGCGAGTTTCTACATTGAAGTTATACAATCTTGACAAACAAAACGCATTATTCTTCGCATATAAATTCTTGTTAGTGTAACGATCAACTCAACTTTTAGCTGTTACAGTTATTTATTTATGTTCTCCCTTACAAACCTGCTTCCATGTAAGGAAATGCCGCGGCTTATTAAACTCTACCAAACTTAAGCAATTTCGAGAAGTTTCAATAAAAAAAACCTTAAAGTTTAGGATACCAAGAAAATTTTTCTCATTAATATTATTTAACAACAACTATTTTTCTGTTTTGTACATTAAAAAAAAACTAATTAGTTTTTGTAGAATAAAACACGAAAATAATTTTTTGCAAAACTATCAAACCGTTAATAAGAAATGAAATCAGTTCTAATTAAGAATTTTATCAGGTTAATTAACCCTCGAACAGCTGACAGTTTACAAATAAAGACTATCCGACTTTGGAACGTTTTTTCTTTTATTTAGAACTGTCGGAATTTCTTAAAACTTTATAAGAATATAGAAGTGGTGTAACATTTTTCTAATCCTCATTTTACCAGTTTTTCAAAACTACCTGCTGAACGACTGACTGGTTTACATTTGTAAACGAGTATAATTTGAAATATTAAAAATAAGATAGTAAGAGCACATGTGTTTTTTTTTCAAGAAGATTCAAGTTTTATCAATCATATCTGCATCACCATTCTGGAATGATGGATTCATCGTCGTCATCGTTGTCGCTTTCATGAAGGTCAAGTACGTCTTTCAATTCTTCGAACGACGCTGCTCCATTTAGAACCCAATCAATATCTTCAGTGTCATCATTGCAATCGCTGACACCATCGCTCTCGCTTGCTACAATTTCCTCTAATTCCACTTCGGTCAATATAAATAAAAATTAAAATGGAGTTTCACATATAAAGAACACGATATATATAAACACGATACACACCTGGTCACATCAATCTTGCCATACCGGTTATACCGAATAGAGTTACCGCCACAAGGAAATACTTTATTACTGTACCCATGTTTCCCATCGAAATCGATAAAACATGTTTGGTGTAAGCTTCGATAAGCAAGGAGTTTATTAGTTAACTAGATTTAGCGATCATGTGAACCAGCTTAATTTTTATTTAAAGTGCGCATTAGAAGGAATGTAAGATTTGTTTAATAAAAAGTTTATATTTATTATAAATCTCATGCTTTTAATTAAATGCTTTTAATTAAATGAATTCTTTGTAAAGGGTCTCAAATATTCGGCAAAGCTGGATATTTTTTCAACAGTATTGCATGCTTTTTTTAATGCAGTAATTCGAAGATTCTATGAAAGGAAAAGAAAATGTTCGACTTTGAACTACCATCCATTGTTGCCAAATTTTTTTGTAAAACTGACTGTCAAATCGTACTTCAAAAACCGCTAGAAGCCGCTAAGTTTTTTTTAATTTAGCGTAAAATGTTTTAAAATATCGCTAAAATCCCAATATTTTGCAAAATGTATATAAAAATCAAGATATAGGGTAACTTTTTAAAGTTATACGACTTCTTATTGAAATTATATAGTAAGGTTTTTAATTTCCCGGGAACCTACAAAAATTTTTCTTTTAAAAAAGTGCCTAAAAGTTGGTAAAATATATTAAATAAAAAGGTTTTAAATTTAAATCCATTTTAACTCTTTTTCTATCACGTCTAGTTTTTTTATTATGGGCTGGTGATGCTAATATATTTCATCATAATTGGAAAATGATTTCTCCGATTTTGATCCAATGATTGAGAACAAAGTTAACAAATGATAACGAATAAAATGTATCAGAAATGTGTAAAAAAAATTTAATAAGGACAGAAGTTTTACATTTTTATCATTTATCAAAAAACCAGATATGTTACAAATAAAATAAGAACTTTATTATGAAAATAACTAATATTTCTCCGGATTTTTCCTATTTGTCTTAAATTACTAGCATATGACTTGGAATAAAATTTTCTTTAAGGCATAGCCACCTTATTTCGGACGAAATATTAGTCAAGCCCATCAAAAACTAGACGTTATAGGATCAATCTGTGAACATATTTGAATTCAGCACGCTAAAGTCAACTAAAATCATATAAGAAGGTTCATGCGACCAGTGTAATTAGCATAATCAACTATCAAATTTTGAATTATTTTTGTTAACTGAACATAATTTGACAGAGTTCCAGTTAATCCCTATCGAAAAATTAATAAAAAGAAATGCTGTTAAACGATTTTTATAGCGAAAGCGAGTTCAATTTCGAAAAAAACAAAAATTTCTTTCTTCTTACTTTATAATTTTATAATTTTAATTAAAAAAAAAAATACATACAAGAAATCTCTTATTTTATCAAAATTTTAAACTTTCAAATAATACATAGAACAAAAATAATTGCTATTGTGGTTATTTTTGTTGAACTATTTATGGTTTTTAATCCAAATTTTTAATGTTTTAATTAGGCTTAAGTTCATTTAATTTAATTTTCATTAAATTATTTTTATGAAGAAAGGAATTTTACAACTTGAAAATTAATTAAAATTGTTATTGATAATCTTTCATTCTTGACCGCGGCCGGGATTCGAACCGCGGCCGGCAGGTTACCATGACATGTTTCGATCGCAACCACTCGATCTCCTTAGATGGATTTGCCGTTTTACACTCGCAGCCATCGACGACTGCTGACGTCAATAGTCAAACATCAATCCTTAAACCAAATTGTATTTTAACCTTTGGTAGATCGAAGTTTGCTTTTTTGAATGATTATCCATTTTTATTGATTTTACATGTTTTTCCTTACTTCTGTTTTTTCGTACTTTTGTCAAGAATTCTTCTTGAAGTCCAAAGTACAAACATTTTATATTCTATTGATATTAAAAAAACACCGCTAGATGTTCCGCTAACCGTCAAAATGGAAATTTTGCCGCGATGGGCACATAAAAACCGCTAGAATCGCGGTTAAACCGTCAAATTGGCAACAGTGCTACCATCTTTACTTAAGTGAATGATTTTCGTTTTAGCCATGTCATAATCAATATTTTTAGGTTCAAAATCAATATCATTTCATCGATTTTTAACTTGCAAAATGTTTCATTGAGTATGAGTAATATTTATTTAAAAATATTCATCATACTTTATTTACTACTTCGCCTTTAATTTCTTTTGCAATTTATATTTATTTAAAAGTAACAATGGACACACTGCCGCTTAAAAGCCTGAATTTGGGGACTATTTCAGCTGCCTAAATTATTCTAATGACCAAAACATGACATTAATAGTAATAATAATCAATATAAATGTATTCATTAAAGCGATAACAAATTCATAAACAGATGTGTAAATTAAAAAAAGTTTGGGATTTTCATCAAAAGCTTTGGCAGTATTATGATGGGAAAAGTAACTGAATCAATAGCGTGTCAATGACAGATAAAAGACTTTGCATAATTAGCGAGAAATAATATGAAAAGTTTTTAAAGAATTTTAAATGCTGTCAATGGCAAAAGAAAAAAAATGTGTTTTGGACAAAATTTAAAATTTGTAAAGGAAATTTAATAGAGTTTTTTTAAATACGGGATTTTTTTCAATGGAAGTGTTTGTTTGGGAAAATGTCAAGTTTAAGTTGGGAAATAATGTCTTTTTAAAATCCTGATAAGAGCTTCATAGAAAAATATATTAATGTGGCTCATTTAAAGAAATTTTAAAACTAGTAACGCTCCTTAATTTTTATGGATATTCGGTCCGCAATTTATCCGGTCTTACGAAGAAAACACAACAACTTTGGGAAAATATTTTTCTAAATTTTATCATAATAACCTTTTAGTTAGATACACTTATTCCACTGATTCAACTGCATCGATATTCTTGACTTTGTTTGACCGACTATACGTTCTTACTTTTTGTTACTAACAATTTTTTTTAACCGATATCTGGTTTTTTATTCTACACTTTATTTCAAACTATTTGCTTACCATTTTTGGTTCAGAGTATGTTCTTTAAAAATTTAATCTGCAATAAAGTAAAATAAAAATAAATTCCATAAAATATCACTTTCCAACTTTTGTGTTCATAAATTCATTTGAATTTTGCACAACAAAAATCATTCAATCAATTGTAATCGCTTGTTCATGCATTAAAAAAACATGAATGATTTTCTTTAATTACATTTTGAGTGATACTTGTCTATAATACACACACACACACACACACACACATACAAAGGAAACAATAAATGGAAAATAGAAGCCATAATCTCGTAATCTTAAAATACCCCTTTTATGCAAAGCAGGAAAAAGAAGCAAAAAATTCTCACACACACGCAAACAACGGAAGGCCAATGAACATAAATTTGAATAAAGAAGCAAAGGGGAAAGGGAAATTCATTTTAATTGCATACAAGCAAACAAACAATTAAATACTCTGAAAGTAAAACAATAGTAATAAAACCATAAAAACTTATAAAATGTAAAAAGAAAAAAAAAGAGGAAATCAACACGAAAATTAAGCATAATTCATTTGACCACAGACCCAACTATTAATTAACTAGAAATCATATACTATTTTATTGTTTTTTATGTTTCTGTGGCAATAAATCAACTAAAGGAACATTGTTTAGGCCCAAACCAAAAGTCTTATTTATATTCCGAAAACATAATTTGAAAAACGTAAAGAGAAAACATGAAATTATTAATGTGCAAAATGTGTTATTTCAATTCGAAATTACCTCAAACTTAAACAAATGTTTAAGAACTATGCAAAAAGAAAAAAACAAAACTTATAAATTATTATAATTAATGTCATTTTAACACGTTTTATATAGATTGTGTTAAGGTTATGTCTGAAAAGGAAATGGAAAAACTACAAATTGTATGGTTTTAATATTTATTCGATTTTCAAGCACGAATACAAATTATTTAGCAAATTTAGAGGCAAAACAAATATAATAATTGTGTTTATTTTTAAGTTAATGAGTTTTGAACAAGTGTGTGTGAGTTTATTGGCAAATATAACAGACTATCTGCCTGTTTTTAGAAAACGTAAACAAGTGAGTGAGTGAGAAATTATATTGAAAACAACAATAAAAAACGAAAATTTGTTTTTGTTTTCAATATAATTTCTCACTCACTCACTTGTTTACGTTTTCTAAAAACAGGCAGTATATTTTTATTAAAAGGTATTTATTATTTACACCATTATTTTGTTCTGATGTTTGCAAAACTTAAAAATGTGGATTGTAGACACATCTTTTAATAAACTGATTAGCGTATCCAGAGAATTTTCAATAAAATTAAAAAAAAATCATATCTCAAAATGCTTCTGCAAAAATTAGCCTCGGATTTTTTTAACTAAAGCATTGCATCAACAATTGATGCTTTAGTTAAAAAAATATATCAAAATCAATGAAAAAAGTCGATTTTTAAATTTTTGTTAGATATAGCCTTTTGCATTTTAGGTAGCGTTATAAGCATTTGGCTGGTTCTAGAAATTAAGTTGAACCAGTCAACTCCTAGGATTAAAGATTAGTTAAAAAAAATTGTGAATTTTTTTTTTAATATTTTTTTACACCTCTGGATTAGTGCTGGGATACTATCGATAATTGAGCAGGAAAACTTAAACCCGTTTTTTATCAGCCTACAGTTCGTTGCTTCTATCACTTTATTAAACGTATAACGCGTATGTCTGTACGCACGTTATTTTAGAAGACAGTTTTTGAAAAGTTGTGCTGCTGAAAAGCACATTTCTGAAGGCATCGAAGTAGCAGGGACTATAAGATATTTTATTGCAACTTTAGATAATTTTCTAAATTGATTTTGATTCTCAACTCAAAAGGTAATAAGTCTAGCGGACTTTTCTTCTAATGGTCGTTCATTGTTTTATGCTATGCTCGCAATTGCATTTGCATTTTTTTTTACAATATTACAAAAACATTTGACTTTCAGTCCCTATGTAAACATATACAAATTTCGACATAAAGCCCTTTAATTAGCAGTAATAAAAGCGCAGCTAAGCAATCCAAGCAATGCCATTCTTGTTGTTTGTATACATTGCTGTAACTCATCGCGAATTAATAATAGCAAGTAGAAACTTATGGCAAAAAAACTGTGTGTGTATAGCTGCTGTTATAACGGGTCCGCCATCTAACGTTTTTTTTCAACTAGTGCTTATTTGAGAGATAATTAGTTTTATCCTTCCGCTGAACGAATATGGTTGTGTATACGATTGAACAACGCTGGGAAATATTGCGACATTACTTTGAAAAGCATGGGAATGTTGCAGAATGTGTGCGGAAATTGCGTACGGATTTTGGAAGAAGAGAAGCACCGTCAGCTTTGTATGTTCGTTATTTTGTGAAAAAAGTGAAAGAAACTGGCATCCTCATCGATAAACCAAAGCGTGAAAAGCCAAAAACAGTGCGTACACCCGAGAATAGTGCTGCTGTGGCAGAAAGTGTTCGTAAAGCACCATCAACATCAATTCATCGTCGTTCTCAACAATTGAACATTTCGGAGACATCATTGAGACGAATTTTGCATAAAGACCATGGTATGACGCCATACAAAGTCCAATTGGTTCAGGAGTTGAAGCCAACTCACCATCCAATGCGTTTTCGCTTCGCTTAGTGGGCCTGCGATCGACTTACAGATGCCGATTTTGCCAAAAAAATCATCTTTTCAGAAGAAGCTCATTTTGATCTTGGCGGGTATGTAAACAAGCAAAATTGTCGCATTTGGGGCACAGAAAACCCGCACGCATACATTGAAAAGCCGATGCATCCAAAACGAATCACTGTTTGTTGCGGATTTTGGTCCAGAGGCATAATTGGGCCATTTTTCTTCGAAAATGGGCAAGGAGTGGCCGTTACAGTCAATGGCGATCGTTATCGGGCCATGTTGAACGAATTTTTGTTCACAAAAATTGAATAGGAGGATATTGGCAACATTTGGTTTCAACAGGACGGCGCTACGTGCCACATAGCCGAAGCTACACTCGATGTTTTGCGCCCTGTTTTTGAAGATCGCATTATCAGCCGCAGAGCTGATGTCGTTTGGCCATCTTGGAGCTGCGATTTGACACCGTTGGACTATTATTTGTGGGGTGCCGTCAAAGACAAGCCAGAGACAATTGACGCTTTAAAGGACAATATTCGTGAAGCCATTGGTGAAATACAGCTGCACACAATCGATAATGTGCTTAAAAATTGGACCGATCGTGTATACTACTGCATGGCCAGCCGAGGCAGCCATTTGAAAGAAATTATT
Organism: Pollenia griseotomentosa; assembly: GCA_963931875.1. Classification (NCBI taxonomy): domain Eukaryota; kingdom Metazoa; phylum Arthropoda; class Insecta; order Diptera; family Polleniidae; genus Pollenia; species Pollenia griseotomentosa. The sequence continues at coordinate 182,246,304 of OZ007561.1, forward strand.
TTCCATTATTAAACGGAAGGATTGTACTTTCAAATAAAAAAAGAAATTTGAGAAAATATTCAATAGTTTTTTTATAGCCTTTTTTAAAAAAAAAAAGTTATTTGGCGGACCCTTTATATCTTCAAAGCTGTATTTTAAATAATAATAATATCGATATCGATATTTTTCTTGGCCATATTTTCGATATTTTTAAAAATATCGATAGCTTTTGCAGTACTACTCTGGATACCGCCCTTTTAATTTTTTGTACACCGCTTTGCCATTTGTGGTCCGATCATAACTTATTGAATATCATTATTCATGGCTTGTCTATGGCTACATTTTTGCCAAGTGTGTCTTTTTAAACCGACAACAAATTCTGGGCGTCACTTATTATATGTGTGCACCAAGGTACCCGGGTACCTTAGGCGTTTTCAACCAAGGCTTTTTCATGGAAATTGATAATTTTTATGTCTTACACTCCTTGAGTGCTCCTAACGTTTGATAAGCTTCGTATTTTTGCAGCTGAACAGTTAAAATTATTTTTTAAAATTTGGGTGCGAGACCAATTTATTCTTAACACCCTTAAATGTGAACCAAGGTACCCGGGTACCTGGACGTGTTTCATATGAGAATGTGGTTATTGTAAGTATATTTTTTTAATTTTTAGTAGCTCTGCATAAACTAAGAATAGCCAAAATATATATAATATATACGTTAACAATTGATTTCATAGAATAGAGAAACAGAAACATAAAGAAACCAGAAATTTAACAAATGATAAAAACAGTTGTAGCAGTTTGTACACATTGGAGGACTAATGGAGTGCCTAAATATATAATATATGTATCTATTGTCTGATCACCCGGGTACCTTGTCGCCCATCAACAGGTGTTGCACACATAAGGGATAAAATAGTTTTTCTTCCTACCTGTCAGGGACAGGCTTAAGAGCTAGTTTTGCTAAATTTGTAAGGTTTTGTTACCGCAACCACCATAATTGTTTTATAGTTTTTTATTATTATATTTTTTAATGTTACTATTCAAGGTTTGCTCCTACAACCATAACATGTTGCTTTTGTAATATGGTAAAAATAAAGCTCTAATCTAGCTAGCTTTCTTTGGAAAAAAGAAAAAACCACACTAAACCCAAAATCCAATGAAAATGTACGTTAAGCAAACGAATTACGTTTATTAAAATATTTCCGTTGGCTCAACGAATTATTCGTTAATATAATGAAAATTTAGGTATTATTTTCATTATATTAACGAATAATTCGTTGAGGCAACGAAAATATTTTAATAAACGTAATTTCGTTTGCTTAACGTACATTTTAATTGGATTTTTGGTTCAGTGCATATACTATAGAATATTGACCAGAATGTAAAAAAAAACTAAGTCTAACTGATTAAGTTGATAAACAAAGTACTTACACAGTAGTTGCACTACACACAAACGGAATTTTGAGAGAGAATTTAATTGTTTTGTTTTAAGAGAATTTCGATTCTAACAAATCCTTTATGCCAAATTCTGTTTTGTTCACAGGTTCATAATCAAGGCTTACAGCTACATTTCTTTACGAAAGAATTAATTTTGTTACAGAAACTAGTTTCGTTTGGGAGTTGGTTTCAATTATTTAATGATTTTCAACGAAATATAATGAATTGTTTTTTTTTAAAAAAATTTGGTGAGCCTCAAATACCCGATGCTTTGAAATAATTTCTCAAATAACTTCCAAAGTCAATTCTACTTACTCCAGTCATAATTTGTTTGCTTAATTTTAGGATGATTCGATCAGCTTGAGAAGTTTTATCACGATTTAATCCCAATGCCAAGAATTTTGAAACAAAAGAAATTGCTAAAGACCTTTTGGAAAAAATATCTGAAACGTTCGTTTAATTATTATAACATAGCTCATTTACATTTTCTATTATTTTTCTCCCGGAAATAAAAGAAACACTTTTTACCTTCCCGGAAATCAAAAAACTCCCGATAAATGGACATGATACGATGTTGTTCAAGTATTTATATTTTGTGGCTTTACAAATATCAAAATAAATGCTTAATACCCTCCCCTGCTCCACTAACTAGATAAAGTGTGTATATAAAAAGTATGTCGTTTGCTATAAACCATTTATTTACCCATTATAAAAAGCTTGTTCTCTATTTATTACCAATTACCTTATTCGTATTATGCTTTAACAAATCGTTGCCATAATGATTTTTAACAAATTACCAACTTAACCAACTTTTTTTTATGGTATAACACAACAACATGCGTTGTCCTTATTATGATTCTTGATACTTCAGACATTGTTGTGCTATCATCGTGATAATGAATGACATTTTTACCACCGTAACTTGAACTAAAAGTAAAATAAATTAACCAAGAGGGTTAAACACGCTACAATCATTTGACAGACCAGACAAACTGCAAAGAAACATTTACAGTCACGAAATAGCAGCAAAGCTCGTAGAACAAAATATTTATTATAATTGTATGCAAGTGCGAAATGGAATGTAAATTTTGTTTTGGTTTATTACACACACACACACACACGCACATACCCAGCCAAAAAAATGACTTGTATTTGCATACTAAACGCAACTTTGTTGACCAATTAACGTTGAATTATGGCTCGTGATTAAGTTTAATTTGTTTTTAATTTTGATCAAGATCAAACAGCGGCTTACTTTAACTGCTGTGATTTGATAAAAAGGGTTGTGTATTTAAGGATTGTTAGGAAAGGGATTGATTTATAGGTACTTTAAACTCAGCAGGACTACAGATTGTCATTTAGAGTTTTAACGACGTTTTAAGATGTGTTTTGAACACGCCAATAAAATAAACCAAAATATTTAAGTATTACAGAATAACTACGCATAATCAGCAAGTTTTTAGAAACAAAAGTTTTACAAAAAAAATTTTATTTAACAAAAAAACTAAATCTAGTTAAATTGTTAGTTATGCGTCGTAATTGAAATAGCACATACAATTTAACACATCAACGTTCTAAACAGAAGTTAATTTGTGTTGGAATTTGATGCTTATTCGACCTAATTCGTTAATTCATTCAAAAAAACAAACAAAAACTTTTTCGAAACAACACAAAATTCGTAATTGAAATAACACATAGAATTAATCTAATCAACAATTCTTAGAAAAGTTAACATGGAAGAAAACTTCTTTGTTTATTTGACTTAATTTTGTTTTATTACATGGCAATACAAAAGTAGAAAAAACCTTGTTTATAATTTAAGAATTCTGTTGCGGTCTGGACTTTTTTGATTTAAGAACAGACTCACATATTTTCGCAGTCACTTTGTCAATCTAAAAATTAAAAGTTTTCTGTTTAGAAACTTGTTTACAAACTTTTTTTAATTTGAAGCGTTTAATACAACCACTTTTGTATTAAGAGTGGCATTACGGTATATGACGTAGCTGTTGACAAAAGTAATTCGTCGTTGGACGAATATACACCTCTGAATTTCAACTTAAAAAATTGAGTATCCAGCGTACGTCCACACACTACAAGCTTTCGGCATCAGCTTACGTTGCTGACAAAAAGGGCGTTATTTGAACACCCATAAAAAAGTTATATGATAAAAAGTAAATGAGCTTCGTCGATTCGACAAACGGTAACCATCAAAGTTTAATTGTAAATCATTTAGTTCTTACTTTATTGGCAAAGCCCCATTATTAAGCTTTCAAGAGTTATAAATGAGTTTTGCCTAATTTTATAATAACAAGAACCATAATTAACACCTATACGCATAAAAAATTTCTAGTAAATTGTATAAAAACAGCGAGATATTTGTTTGTAGCGAATCTTTGATATCCTCCACCGAGAATAAGAATTTTTAGAAATATATGTACATGTATATAATGATTCCTATGGTTTCAAGCAAGAACAAAGGTCCGTAATAAAGTTTTCCATAAGTCTGCCATCAACTTTATTCCCTGCCTCTCTAGCATCGGATTGCACTTACCCTCTTCGAGTATGCTTCCTTCACGGTTGCATTCGATAGGCCAAAATGAGCCCAAATATGGTCAAAATTAATCATTATATGGTAAAAACTAACAATTGTATGGTTAAAATTAACAATGGTATGATGAATGTTACCCATATTATGCTTATTTATGTCATGCATTTTTTCTATATGCTTTTTGAGTTGTTGGAAATGTATTTCTTTGTTGTACCCCTCACCACAGATGAAAAGGGGATACATATATAAATGTATCGTTCAGTTTGCTTAATATTAAAATTTAGCCTGATCCACTAATGGCTGACACATGAGCTAAACCCACGGCTTCTTCTTATTTTACCAATAAATTCCTTGTTGTTTTTTTTTAATATATTTTTTTTTGTATATCTGGAGCCAGAATTTTCAAATTAAATAAGAAAATCTTGGTTATTCATACACAATATCCGACAAAATGTGGGCGGTATTGGAGAAGTGGGCGTGACGAAAACTAGATACATGTATTTATGTCTAAATAACGTCAAAAGAAAACTATTCAAATTTACACATAGTTAAAAAATGGGCGAGAATGGAGAAGTGAGATTGACGGCTGTAGGAAATATCGCCCAAAGAAAAATGGACAAAAAAAAAAAAAATGAAAAATCGCCCAAATGAAGAATCGCCCAAAAGAACATGAAAAATGACCCAAAAAGTTATATATGAAATTTTGCCCAACAAAAACGAAAAAGGGCCAAAAAAAAAAAAATGAAAAATTACGCAAAAAGCAAAAACGAATTTTTCCAAAAAAAAAAAAATAAAAATTACCCAATTTGCAAAAAAGTGTTTATTATTCATATAAATTTAGATACACACAAGTGTAAGTTTTATGTAAAAAATTGCATTGTATCTTCAACAGCTGCTCGGCAGTAAGGACAGTAATACCGGCTGCGCTAACTTCGCAAGGCCGGGCGCAAGGATTTTCTCCTCTATGGTATAACAAACACCGGCTTCGCTAACTAAAGCTTCTCTGTATAGCCGGCCTTCGGCCGGGCGCAAGGATTTTCTCCTCTATGGTAGCACAAGTACCGGTTTCGCTAAGTAAAGCTTCTAAAATCTGCCTTGTTTTCGAACGAAGGCCATATACGCAGAGAATCTTTAGTTAGCGAAGCCGGTGTTTGTTATACCATAGAGGAGAAAATCCTTGCGCCCGGCAGAAGGCCGGCTATACAGAGAAGCTTTAGTAAGCGAAGCCGGTGTTTGTTATACCATAGAGGAGGAGCAGAGAAGCTTAGCGAAGTTAGCGCAGCCGGTATATATTATATCTTTGAGGAGAAAATCCTTGCGCCCAAAAGTGTTATCGTTATATATTTAATATAAACACCCAGAGAAAAAACAACAAAATAATTTTTAAATAAATTACAATTATATTAAATAAAGATGGCCCGAAAAAATGGGCTATTTTTCATATAATATTTTTTTTCGTTATGAAAAATCACCCAATTTAAAAAACGAAAAATCACCCAATAATAACGAAAAAAAGCCCAAAAATTTTGGGTCACTTTTCATATGAATTTAAGCCCAATTTTACATGGAATTTTTTTGGGCGATTTTTCATTTTTTTTTTTTGGGGCCATTTTTCTTTGGGCGATATTTCCTACAGCCGAGATTGACACCTCCAAACCAAATAATAAAAAAAAGATTTCTGTATATCTGTAGAATTGTTGCAGTAAAAGTTTCCAAATTACCAAAGTTCCCAAAAAGGTATTAGTGCTTGGCATCTGGAAAAAGAGGGCCGGATTGGAACAGTGGGCATGGTACAAAATAAATTTTTTAATTATTGGAAAATAATAAAAGAAGGTTTGTCCAAATTTGGTACACAAACACAGAAAAAATAATTTTTTGAATTCAAACAAAAAATTTGGCGCATCAACACGTTTTTCGTTTAAAACAGGAGCTACAAACAAATTTGCATATTCAAACAATTTATTTTGCATTTCGTTTATTGAAAAAACCCTGATTTTTTCAAACAAATAATTGTTATTATTAGTCAAATTTGTTTTTGATATTTAAAAAAAAAATTTAGCAAATTTAGCTGAATAAAAAAAAAAAATTTTTTTTGTGAAATTCTTAAAAATTTAAAGCAAATCATTTGCTGAATCAAACAAAAAAAATTTCTCTTTTTGCACTGAAAGCAGAAGATGGTGCACATGGGAAAGACAGACGGTGCGCGGCTGGCTTTGGGACACATTTAAATTTTGAAATAATATCTTGTATTGTCTGTCTGTCTCTTTGTTATAGCATAGCTGCACATAATGTTTTTTTCTCACTTACCGTTGTTCTTATCCTTTTCTTGAATTAAGAAAAAGTAATCTCAAATAAAAACTGCAGCAGAACGACCCGACATGGTTTTCGTCATCATTCTACTATTAAAAGTTTTGTATTTAACTGGAAAAATTAAAAAAATAGAATACGGGATTTTTTTCATTCTTTTTTTTTACCAACTTTGAAACCAACCAATAATAAATCTTGTTTCTTATAATATTGTTGTTGCTTCTGTTGTTTAACCAGTGAAACGTTTTATTTCCACACTCATAAAATTATTACAGTAACCGATTGTGGGTTATATTATTCGGATAACTTGAATAACTTGATTTTTAAACATTTTTGTTTTTATTTAAAAAAACAAAAACAGGTACAAAAACAATAATATTTTTCCGTACTTTTTTTGTTATGTAGTTTGAATTTTTGTCGATTTATATATTTTTTAAAAGTGACAACTAATAAACTTTACGGAATATCGTTACCTTAATATAAAAAGGCCCCAACTCATCAAAAACACTTTTTACAGGAGAAGGAAAAAACTTAATAAAAGCTGAAATAATATAGCTATAGGGCTTTTTGTGTTCTGCTTATAACTTCTTTATTTTTCATCTAATTTGCTTGAAATTTTAATAGAATGTGTATTAGCAACCATTCTACAAGAATCAATAAAAAGACGGATTTCCAAAAATAATGACTTGGGGCCTTTTTATATTAAGGTAACGATATGCTGTTTAATAAATAAAAATTTTAAAAATTAATGTAAAAATAATTTACTAAATGATCAATTTTTTAAATAAATTTTTAGTTGCTTAAAATGAATTTTCTTTTGAGTTTAGCTACATTATATTTTGAGTGTACAAACTATTGTTGTTGTTTTTTTTTAACTACAAACCTCGTTACGCTATTTTATCATCTTTCTTATTGTTGTACTTTTTGAAGGCGTACAAAATGGACTGAATGTGTTTTTTGTTGTTATTCATTTAGTTCACATTAAGAAGTGTTTCTTACGATCAAATAAAAAATTTGCAAAAAAGGACTACAATAAAGAGCGTTAAATATTTCATACAAAATTATTAAAACTTGAAACCAATAAAGCGTATATCATACATTTTAACAGTTGTCAACATTTTTGTTGATACAATAAAATTCAAGCAAAAATATTAATTGAAACAGTAAAAAAATTGATAGAAATTAAAAAAATTTTTAAACAAGCATATGTCGATGCCTCCATTCTATAACGTTCTAAGTGTACTTAGAACGTTTTTAATGTTCTTGAATTTTTGAATCCTACGTTCTCTAATTTAAATACTGTCAAAATTTGGTTAAGATGGGCCGATCCGTTCCAAAGTTATAGGCATAAATATACTTAGACTACACACATAGTCGTAAAAATTTTCCATTCTAAAATGTAGTAAGTACACTTAGAATACTTTTGCTTGGACAATTTTAAATTGACTTGAAAACTAAGTTGACTTAGTATGTTATGGAAGGGACAATTCTTAACGTTGTGTTTTCTATGTGTATTTGGTATGTTCAGTGTGCTTTTTTTAGTGTCTGTAAGTGTAGTTAAAAGTTTTTTTCCCGAATTAAAAAAAGAATTTTGTGCGTGTAAGTGTACATGAGATGTTTTAGTTTGGAAAAAGTAGTCAACCAAATCGGACGCTTAATTTTTGTATTTTCGGATATAAAATGATTTCGCGTGCAAGAAAAATTATAAATTTAGCACAAAATAACGTGAGAGGTATTATCTAAAATAATTAATAAGTTTTTTATTAGGAAAAGGTGAATCAAAAAGTATAAGTTCAATGTCATATAATCGTGAGGAAAGTGTTGGTAAGAAATTCACGACTTAAGTTAAATGTTGTGCTTATTTATATTGGATTTTTTTGACAGGAAATAAAGAGCAAACTAGTCCAGCGGGATTTATATCACCCGACAAAAGAGGAAAGCATTCTATGGCAAATAAAACTTTAAGTAGAATAAGAGACATAGCTATAGAGCATTTTAACGAGTTTCCTTTAGTAGAATCACACTACTGTCGCCAACGAGTACAAAAAAAGTACTTGGATGGTGAAATATCGTCGGTTACTGAAATGTATCGTTTATATGAAATTTGGTTCTCCGAAAAGTCAATTGATATCAGCTTAAAAGCAACATTAAGACAATATCGCGATGTTTTTAAAGATTTTTTCAATATTTCATTCTATATTCCAAAAAAGGATTTATGCGACTTATGCGAAAAGTTCAAGAACTCTGATGTAGAAGGAAAAAAGCTCATTGAATTTCAATTCAATCACCATTTATTTTGTAAACAAAAATCTAGAGAACTGAAAGATATCGACAAAAAAGAGTGTATTGAAAACGATAATGTTATTACAGTTTGCTTTGATTTTCAAAAAATTTTTTCATCACCTTGTGCTGAAGTATATATATATGTGTTCCTTTAACTCCCATTGGAGCATTGTGCTGAAGTGAGCACTTTTTACTACAGGCTTGCAGACTACCTAAAACTCCGAAAATATTGTGTTAAAATTATGAAAAAATATAGTGACGAAGTCGAATCAAAACACGGAGTTCCACAAGGATCCAAACTAGGTCCTCTATTATATCTAATATATGCAAACGATTTGCTAAACACCCTCGAAAACTGTAACACATATGCATATGCTGATGATACGGCAATCGTAGTGAAAAACAAAAACATTGAAACAGCCACAAAAATCATGCAAAATCAACTGGATAACGCATCGAAATGGTGCCACGATAACGGTCTAGTCATCAACGCATCAAAAACAAAACTAATGCACATTAGACAACCACATCTTAAGCAAATTAGCATTTAAATCAAATACCACAACATAAATTGCATACACCACAAAACAAACAATAATAACGACCAATGCAACACAACTATTGAATTAGTAAACACGTATAAATACTTAGGTGTTTATGTGGATAACACGTTTAAATGGAAAGTCCATCAAGAGCTACGAATGAAACTTCGGAAAGCTGCTTTCTCTTTATACCACCTAAGCTACGTGGCAACAAGTACGGTACTGCGCCAAGTCTACTTCTCACTTGCTGAATCTTACATACGTCACGGCATAGCGGCCTGGGGAAATTCTTTCCACTGTAAGAGTCTCCAGCAGTCTCAAAACAAATTGCTAAAAATACTATACAAAAACCAAGAAAATACAATCAGCAACCCCAACCACACTGTCAACAGATATAGCAACGATCAGCACCAATTAAATCTATTAAATAATAATGTAATTAACCGCACAAGTACTCGCAACATTCAAAACTCATACACACACAATAATAATAACAACTCGGCAATCAGAAGCAACAATATATCAAAAAACCTACCACGCCTACTTAATGTGCTTAATGTCAAAAATATATATCGACTAACAATACTGACTGATTTAAACGACTCCCGGCTTCTACAAACTATAAACCATCGATACAATACTCGACTTCGTTCTGATAATAGATTCAAAATTGAAAAAACGAGAAACAGCTATGGTGACAGAACCTTGAAAGTTATACTTCCTTCCATCTATAATGAAATGCCAACACTATTTAATACAACGGATAAGTCGAAGGCCAAGAAACTGTATAAAAAATTTTTTATAACGTCCCAATAATCCCATTAATATTATTTATGAATATTTAATTAATTATTATTCAATTTATCCATATAAATACTTAAACATTAAACATTAAATATGAAATGAAATCTCTTAGAATATTATCTACCTGCAGACAAGCCACAAGGCTTCGCGGGTGTTTAGTTAAATTAAGAATGAATGTATCTAACTTTAAGAATGAATATAATAATAAATAATAAATAATAAACATGCTTATAACTTCACAATTTTCGAGCTTGGTTCCAATATAGCATCTTGTTTTGTATGGGATGAAACAATTGCAAAGAAAGGTGCGATAGAAGTAGCCACATGTTTATTTCAATTTATATCAACAAAACATAAAGAATTCGGCATAACTAAGTTTAATTTATGGTCTGACAATTGTGGAGGTCAAAACAAAAATAAAATTGTATTCTCTATGTATGTATGGATTGCACGAAAACTACAAATCGATATAAGTCACAAATTTTTAGAAAAGGGTCATACTCAAAATGAAGGCGATGGTGTTCATGCACTTATAGAGAAGTGCAAGAAAAATAAAAGAATATACACGCCGATAGAATGGTACTCCGTGATAAGAAATGCTAAGAAAACACCGCCATTATACAATGTAATTAAAATGGACCATGATGATTTTTTGGATTTCAAGTAATTTGCTTCTGTAACAAATTGGACAAAAAATATACAAAATGAAATATTATGTCTATCAAAAATCCGAGAAATAAGAGTTTATAAAGAACAAAATTATAAATTATTTTATAAATATGAATTTGATGAGAATTTTAAAGAAATAAAGATATATGATGAAACTAGGAAGAGAAGAAAAGAAAATAAAATTGTTATTGAAGAAATACCAAAAGCATACATATCCGGATTTCCTATAACGGAAGAAAAACGAAAAGATCTTTTGTATCTGTGTGATCAAAATTTAATTCCAAAATTTTACCAAAATTTCTACAGACAACTTAATGGTTTTAATGGAAAAGAATATGTAGTCGTGTCAGATAATGGCGACTAAATAATACAATATAGTTTCTACTTATTAATGTTATACTGAATTAATACTGTTTCTGTTATCTTTATTCTTATAATTATTTTTAAGTAACCTTGAATTTATGTTATAACTACCATTTGTTTGAACTAAATTATTATACATATTTAATTTTCTTTTTTGTTTTACGAATAAAATTAATTTAAAAAGAAAATAATAGTTTTTTTTGTATAACATTTTAACTAAAAATTCGTCTATGTAGGAAAATATAATTTTCTAAAATTTTTGTCCAAACTAAAATATTATATGTATACTTAGGTGATTAACTTAAAAACAATAGACCTATCAAAAACATGCTAAGTACACTTAGACGACCAATAGCCAATGTTTTCACCGTGCTAAAACATTTTATATCATTTTTAGCTATTAACCAATTAAAATTTGTAAATTCAGAAAATACTACAAAAATTCTACTCAAATTCTACTAAAAACAGTGAAAGAACAAATGGCGTATCTTATATAGTTTATGAGATATCGCGTGAAAACTTTGAGAGCTCGTAACTCAAAACTCACATTTTCGACTTAGAATGTTATAGAATGGAGGCGTCGATGTTTGAAAATATTTTAGCAATAATTTTTTCTGTGTAGCTTAGTTGCCAATACAAAAATCTATCAAAAAGCCGCATACAATAATAGACTTTTTGAAGGCATCTATACTCATTTCAAAAAATATCGCTTTGTATGATATCTTGCCTTCAGAAGAATGCCTTCTAAAAGGTATAATTTTTTAGAAGGCATTCTTACACATTCGCTACTCCCTTCTTAAAGAAGGGAGAACGGAAGTTGTTCAGGGAGGGAAATAAGAAGGATATTAAGTTATTATTAAAGGAAGTGTGGAAGGGCTTGCTCCCCATGTTAACCTGTTTTAAAAAAAATTTGCTTAGGAAATTAAAAAAAAAAAAAAAAAAGTTACTGCTGGGAAATAGCTGCGTTACCAATACAATTCATATATAAATATACATACATGTATTTATTTATATAACATTCTGTTTTTAACGTACCATGGTGAAGGTCATATAGAATTTGGCATAGCCGAATAAAACAATCTTATTTGTTTTTATTTTCTGCTAGTTTCGTACGGCATTTTACACTTTTCATAATATTCGTTCAGCGCTAAAGATTTATTAAGAAAATTTACAATAACGCTTATTTTACATTAAATATCTTTAAAATATTTAAATACGCATTTAAATGACCTTAAATACTAGTTGATGTTATTCCCACATTTTAAGTCCTTTAAAAAAAGGCAACACCACAGAGACTTAGTTTAAAATGCTGAAAGGCAAAAATAAACTTTTCTAACAAGCATGTCTAGAAAATTTAATACTTTTCACTGTTTTTAAAACAAAATTTTTTTACTTATTTACAATAAAAATAAAGATTCCTTGTTAACAAGGATTTTTAATTTGAATTCATTTCATTCCGCAGACACGAACACAAAAAATGTAGTTATACTAATTTGAAAAGATAAAAGGAAAAATGTTTAAAAAAAAATATTTACAAACATAAATGCCTGTGTCTAACTGTTATTTGAAAATAGGCCAACACCGACCTCCAAAATATTTGCCGCCATTTTATGTTAGACAAACAAAAAAAAAAAAAAAAAAACAATTCGGTAAAAATATAATTATGTATATCCGTTTAAAGCGTTTGTGTATTGTGCCGCTCTATTATAAAAGTCGAAATTTGGTTAAGCGGAAATTGCACTCCAGCCCATTGTACAGTAAAACTGTTCATTTATTTGACACGAAAATTCCTTAGAATACACAAACACATATTGACAACAATGCTACAAAATACAAAACAATGAATTTCTTCTACAATACTATAAATAAATAAATATACAATGTATGCAAAAGAAGTTCGCTAACATTTTCTTTTGTTTGTGTTCAAAAACGCCTAAAATTTTGTCATAATTGTTCGCAAAACAAGAGCTTTTATACAGCACATAAATACTAGTTATGGTTTCTTGTTGGTATTCATAACATTTTCATACAACTCCTTACAGCTATATGTCTATATCCTTTATTGGATGTGTATTTCCATGTGTGCGTGCATGTTTTGAAATAAGTAAAACGTTTCTATTCATAAAATAAGATCTTTTAAAAACATTTATTGCTATAAATATATAAAAAATAACGTAATGTTAGTTATTATATGAATTATATGCGAAGTTTTTTTTACATATTTAGTCTACATTTTCATATTAACAGCACAATTTGCGTATTAAGGCCTCTGTCTCTCATGCAAAAATGTTTAAGCTACAGAGTTTCTAAATTCTAAGGATACCTTGGAAACAAACAAGTTACAGTAATTTGCAACACAACCTTTTTAAAATAAGAACAAGTAAGAAAGAATAGGTATAGCCCGGCAAGCCCGATCATATATTACCCTTCGTTACTTGTCAGTTTTTTGAGAGTGGATCCTATGTGTGATCTTTAGGCAGTTATTAACCTAAAATCACACAATTTTGCTATAAGGCTAGGATTTATAAAAGATTAAATTGGTAAATTAAAAAAAAGAACACAGAATGTACACTTAAAATAAAAATCACCCATATATTGCAATATGGTAACTCTTTTCGAGAACTTATTCAGATACAAACGGTAAAGTTGATAGACGTACCCTGAAAATGAGTGGGCGTTTAGAATACTCATGTTTTCTATCTACCTTTACATAAACATACATACATTCATATGTATAAATCTAATTCCCTATTTTCAAGAAACATTAATATGACTACCATCACTATCACTGTTAGAACACTCTGTCTGTCTGTTTCTATCCATTTATTCACATCCATGTTAGAAATACTTTAAAGGCTGTTGCTCCTTCATTTACCGTTTTGTAGCCTTTTTGATAACAAATGCTTTGTTTTTGCACTTTGAAGCATTCAAGCACACACAGTTTTACACACACACACACGCGCGCATTTAACACATACATACGTACGTATAAATGATGTTTGTTTCAAAATACTCATACGTATGAGGATATGCTTATATAAATTAGTTTTGTTGTAATTACTTGCTATGCAAATCTTGAGTGTCAATTAGTTTTGTTGTCAATATAATTAAAACACAATTTAATCTCTGTTCATTTTCCGTTTATTTAAACAAATCAAAAATAATTAAATAACTTTATTTAAACAAATCCAAATATAACTATAATTAAAATTACTTGCTATGCAAGTCTTGAGTGTCAGTGCTGAACTAACTTTTAATCTGAAAACTAAAGAACTCTACAACTTCTAGAGGAAGAAGAAGAAGCCACGGCAAAAATGCTTATCAGCATAAACGGACTCACATTTCATGTGAACGGAATTTGCATGTAAGAAATGCAACGTAGCGTCTGCTATGAAAAAAAGGTATTATGCTTATCAGCATAAACGGACTCACATTTCATGTGAACGGAATTTGCATGTAAGAAATGCAACGTAGCGTCTGCTATGAAAAAAAGGTATTTTATTCAGTTATTTTGGGACGCGCGTGCAGCGCTAATTTTGAAGAAGTGTTTATTGTTGCAATTTTTTTATATTTCACAATAACTTTTGTTGCTGTACTTTCGTACCTTAACTGTTCCCCCCTTTAAGCATCGGACGTCCCCGTCTGATCATATCTGCTAAGAATATTGTTGATTTCAACCTTACGTTGCCTTTTGGCGAGAACGTATGCAACGCATATTATTACAATAAGAACAAAAAGAGAGGCTGAGGTGTAAAAAGCTCCTCTTACTTTCAAATGAAGGTGCGATATATGGTCTAGGTTTTCAATATTTAAATCATGAAGGTATTGAAGTGATAAGATAGCGGTATGATCAGTTAAGTTAACAGTGTGAGCTATAGGAATTTCGGGGCTTTTAAAAGCAATTTTTCGGCAATTTTTGAATTCCGTTGAATTAACTTTTAAGGTATTGTCAAAAGTTATGAGGTATGTACCCGTTTGTAGGGTTTTTGTTACATTCTCGTAAATCACTTTGGAGGGTTGATTATTTATAACAACAATGCCATCGTCAATCTCTTTCAGAGGTGGCATATTATGCGCGGAATTTGTGTTACAAGTTGCCGTGTTATTATTTAATAAAGTGTCTAGGCATGAAGTATTTTCAAGGTTAAATGTTTTACAAAATGAAGTTGTAGATTTCTTTTTACAATCTTTTAACATGATATATTTGTAGCCACATTTTGCTACATCACTTACTTTAAATGACAAAATTTTATTATTATGAACGACTGGAAAAATTAATTTTTTATTACAAAATTTTATAATTTTTGGAAATTTTATCAAAAACGTAATAACATTTTCGGTTTGCAAAATCTTTAGTTTTGAATTTACAATTATCTCAGTAATGCTTACATTTAAATCTATTTCGGATTTTAAAACAAAACTTACTTCCGAGCTATCTAACAGAATGGGATTGATCATTTGGAGTTTCCCCAAGGTTATGGACAAAGCTAGGTTATCTAGTTCCCTAAGTACTGCTCTATTTCTTTCGCCTAACAAACTATAAAGGTATCCTGAATCGATTTCAGTAGCCTTAGTTTTACTTACAAGTGTGTTCACAGTCGTAGTTAATTTGTTTATTTGCGATTGCATATCGGTGTTTATGATTATCTGAGCATTACTTGCAGTAACTAATTCATCTTGTTTGCTACGCACTTCGGTAAAGTCATCGTAATCTGGCGTACCAGCTATGTATTTTAGCGCGGTTCCAAGAACGTTAATGCTACGTGCGTGCCTGTGGTGTATGCGCAGGGATTCTATTGTCTTCTCTATTTGGTCCACATCTGATTCCAGCAGTTTTCTCATGTGCGATTTTGGTAGTAAGTCCGTTAGATTTCTGGTTTCTTCTGCTATGGTAGTAAAGTTTGTCAAGTCCGTTACATGGGCCAACATTCCATAATTTTCATAGATTGCAACATTTCCGTCTGCTACAGGAATATAGTGTGAAGAAGTATAGTCCAGGATGGTGGCATAGCTAGCGAGTACAAAGACTGCAAATATTAGGATGCTGCAATGAGGAAACGAATGTTATCTTTATGCACTATTTTGTCATCAATTTTAAGAGTTGTGCCTAGATCTTGTTGGACAGTCTTTTCGACAAAAAGTTTGCTAATTTTATTCCCCAATCTCTTATTAACTTTCACAAAAACTTTATCTCCAGGATTATATGTTTTAGTTACTGTCTTTTTGTTATGATAATCAAGGTCTGATTTTTGTTTGGCAAGAATTTTCGCACGAATACTTTCTTTCAAGTTTTCTGGAATTGATTGAATTATATCTATGGGCTTATGGTTAGTAGTAGAATGGATTGTTCTATTGTATTTCGCAGTTGCCATTAAGACAAGCTCTGTAGAGTCATCTATTGCGTACTCTAGTTTTAGGCATCTTGCAATTTCCGCAAGTGTTCCGTGGAAACGCTCGACTTGGCCATTAGAGGTACTATGCATGGGTGGAGTTGCGTAAATGTTTGCTCCGAAGTTATTCTTTATTAACGATCTTATGGTTTGTGAAGTTAGTGACTTTTCGTTGTCGCAAACTATTGTTTCCGTGCCTTTGTAAAAGTTAAGTATCTCCAGAAGGGCTGGTTTAACGTCTACTATCGCTCGAGAGGGTATAGGTTTTACAATAGCGAACTTAGAAAATTTATCGAGACATGTTAAATAGAATTTCTTGTCAGTATTGTAAATATCGACATGGAGGATCTCGCCTGGGAAGGAGGGTATGGGGGTCTCAGCGATCTCATGTTTTTTTGGATGTCTTTGATATTTCGCTAGCCGACAGATTTTGCAGTTTGCTGTAATTTCTTTTAACTTTTTAGCTATATCTGGGAAAAAATAATCCTGAAGAACTTGTTTCGTATTTTCTGAAACAGAACGGTGTGCCCTATTGTGTTCATTTGTTAAAATTTCAATTTGATCACTTGCGTTAAAGATATCTGTAACAAATTTATTAGCGTACCTGAATTTTACAGAAGGGAAATTCGATATAAGAAGGTGTTGGATTTGAGCAAGGGTATGTAAATCACAATTAATCGCGTTCACTACTTCTGGGTTTATGCAGTCCTTAATAGTATTTAAAAGATCGTCAATTTCTTGATATGAAATGCGATGTCGAATGCGATTTTTAAAAAGAATTTTTGTTTCTTTATTTTGTTCTGAACCATGATTGATTAAAATCTGGTTTTTGAAACAGTTAATTGGGTTTTCGACCGCGGGAATAATTTCGGTGAGTGACATCTCACTTCCACAAGCTTGTAGTGAGCATGTAGATGTGGTATCCATTGTAATGTTAACAAATTGTCTGGAAAGGGCGTCTGCAACAATATTGTCTTTGCCGGGCTTGTAGAAAAATGTTGGCGAGTACTCTTCAATGAAAGCTCTCCAGCGCTTTAATTTAGAGTTTGGGTTTTTATCAGATATCGAAAAGGTTAGGGGTTGGTGGTCGGTGAAGATGTTTAAATTATTTACCCCGTAAAGATAGTGTCTAAGATTTTTTAAGGCCCATACGATAGCTAAAAGTTCGCGTTCGTTGGTTGCGTAGGTTTCTTCGGCGGGTGACAAGGTCCTTGAAATCATGGTAATTGGACGACCATTTTGAGAAAGAACGGCGCCAATAGCATGGGATGACGCATCAGTCGTAAGGTCAAAAGGTCTATCGAAATTTGGATAAAGGAGAAGTACATCTTCGGAAGAAAGGATATTCTTAATTTTTTTGAATGAGTGAATAGCATCAGCATCAAGGTCAATTTTAACTTGCTTCGAATGTTTTGTCCCCACATGACCATTTTCTCCACGTAAATATTTAGTCAGAGGTTTCGCTATAGCCGCATAGTCTTTAACGAATTTTCTATAATAACCGGCCAACCCTAGAAATGACCTTAAGCTCCTTAAGGTTGTTGGCGTTTCGTAATTGACTATGGTTTCAATTTTCTTTGGACACGTTCTGATACCGTCGGTTGAAACGACAAAGCCCAAATACTCGACAGAGGTTTTAAAGAATTTGGACTTTTCTAAAGAAACTCTCATGTTAGCATGGTAAAGTTTTAGTAAGATGTTTTGGATGTCATCTATATGCTTCTGCTCAGAGTCAGAAAATATGATGATATCATCGATATAAACGTGACATGACTTTCCGATTTCATCACGTAAAACATCATCGATGGCACGCTGAAAAATGCTCGGGGCGTTTTTTAATCCAAATGGTAAACGACAGAACTCGTATTTACCATTATTCACGCTGAAAGCAGTTTTTTTCCGGTCGTGTTCGACCAAGTTAATCTGGTGGAAGCCACTTTTTAAGTCCAAGGTTGTAAAGAACTTAGATTTGCCAAGATTTGAAAGTATAACAGACGGATCAGGTATAGGATATTTATCAGGGATAGTTTTTGAATTAAGTTTAGTGTAGTCGAACACGAGGCGTTTATTGGGCTTGCCCAATTCGTCTGTGCCTTTCTTGTCGACAACCCAAACAGGGCTGTTATAGGGAGATCGGGATGGCTTTATAATGCCATTTTTTAAAAGTTCCTTAACCTCCTTATTGACAAATTCTATCATCGAAATGGGGTAGGATTGGTATTTAGAATATATGGGCTCCTGATCTTTTGTTTTAATTGTTGCGGAAATTTTCGTGTTAAAGGGTAAGGCTTCATTCGGGTTAGCGAAAACACCAGCATTTTCGTTTATTATTTGGAAAAATTTCTTTTCTACATTTTTTGGGATAGAGACATTTTCTATTAAAGAATTCACTGCATCTAGCTTAAGATATTTCAATTTTTCTTCGCCGCCGTTATAATAAATCATGTCTTTTTCCGTGTTAATCACGCCCTTTATGCTTTTTATGAAGCTAAAACCTATGATACCGTCAAATAGAGACAGGTTCGGTAAAATAAAAAATGTTTCAGTATGATTTAGGACATTTACTAGTGT
This sequence comes from Pollenia griseotomentosa, assembly GCA_963931875.1. NCBI lineage: Eukaryota > Metazoa > Arthropoda > Insecta > Diptera > Polleniidae > Pollenia > Pollenia griseotomentosa. The sequence continues at coordinate 182,265,199 of OZ007561.1, forward strand.
TTTGTTGTTGATTGTATCAGCACCATGAATGGATTTGACTAAAAATGGTTTTTCGACTTCTTTAATGTTTTTTAATCCGTTAATATTGGTGATATAACTTTTAGAGGCACCAGTGTCGATTAAAAGTTTAATGTTTTTGCCACCTATCATTCGCTCAATGTAGGGGAGAACTGACCCTCCCTTAAAAAATTAATCTCATCTTCGAAAGGTGGATCAGAAAAAGTAGGGTTTTCATACGGCTCTTGGTTACCAGAGAAGTTTGGCTCATCGCCGTAGTCATGTGTTTCCAAGGTTTCGAAACCTTCGTTTTGCAACATCTCTTGGCCAAGGTGGTTAATCCTTTGGACCTTCTGAGGGACCTGTCTTTCGGATGTTAAACCTCGCTTTTGTGTTTGAAAACCCTGAAAGTTGTTTGTTCGCACCGTACGCATGCTTACATCAGTGTCCAGGGATTGGGATACTGGTTGAGAGTCACTAGCTTGTTGGCCTACAGGCTGAAAAGGATTTTGGGCGAAATTTCGGAAATTCGAATTTGCAACATTATGGCGTTGTGATTGGTTAGATGCCTGTTGAGGGCGATTTTGATAAAATGGAGTAGTTTGTTGACCGACAAAGTTTTGCGGAGGCTGAGAGTAGTTATTTTGCTGACCAAAGGAGTTCTGTTTAACATGCTGTATGTTTTGTCTTAAGGCTGTGTGTGTTGAGGGACTCATTAAAGCCTTGTTTAAACCATTACTGTAAATGGCAGCAAAATGATAGCGGTTTTGATTTGCTTCTAGCTCTTGTGCTAGTGCCAGAGCTGATGGCAAGTCTGCAGGCTTGCACGAAAACAAGGTGTCACATAAGGGCTTTCTAACTCCCGAAACAAAGACACGCAAAGCCTGTTCACGGTATTTTTGGTTCAGTGACTGAATCAAATTGGCATCTCCTTCATTCGACATTATAATTTTGTTCACGATCGCGGTTAACTTACGCTCTACTTCGTCGTAAAATTGGATAATAGTTTTCTGTCCCTGTCTTAAAGTGGAGAGCTCTTGCTCTAGTGTAAAGATGGATTTTTTATCCATGTAAGTAAAATCAAGCCGTGCTATAATAGCCTTAAAGTTAAGGACTGTGTTATAAGTGCTTAACGCAGCATCTGCGTTACCCACGACTTTGTTTCTCAGAATAGCTACCGCCTGGTAGTACTTTGAGCTTCCTACATAAGGTTCAAATAATTTATGGGCTGTTGTGGCGGCCTGACGCCAAGAGACATATCTGGTGGGGTCGCCTTTAAATTCTGGGACAGATTTAATTATATCTAGAGTTTCCTCACACGTCTTATTGGGTACTATTTCTATTTCCTTATATGGTTCTACGGCAGAAGGTGGCTCTAAGGATTGGAGTCGCCTAGTAAGGTCGGCAATAGTTGCTTCAAAGCTTTCTTTTGTTCTTTGGACTGCTTGTTGGATAGCAGTGTCCAAGAGAACTTGCAAATTTTCAGAATTCATTTCCTCTTTGTTCTCAATTCTTTTTTCAGAAATTAATAGTGATTGTAGCCTAGCTAAAATAACGTCAAACTCTTCAGGATCTTCCTGTGGTCTTGACATGAACTCTAGGGAAAAACCAAAGATCAACTCAGAATTCTTTTCACGTAAATTTCGTTTTAAATTGCAAAGGTAATAACTGTTACAATAATAAAAATAAAAAATTTTACGAAATTTCAAAAATTTAGATCCGATTTGTTTTTTTTTTTTAAAAAAAAAATTTTATAAAAAATAATAGATAGCAATCAATAGTAATAATAAAAAATAGAATTCTTACAAATAAATCATCACGGCTTTGGCTCCTTCTGGTTCTAAATGCAACTTTTCTGGCTGGAATGTAACTGCTCAAGACTCGGCTTCACTAAGGGTCCTTTGCAACTGCTCACGGCTTGGCTTTTCTAAGTTGTTGACTGATGGATTAGTTTTTGTTATATTTTTTGCTTTTTGGTGATGAATGCTTTTTATATTTTTAAGAATTGTATTAGGTTTTTAGCACCAGTATGGTAGTAATTTTTTAAATTCTCAATAAGCAATGTAATTTTTATTCACAAGTATGGTGAATGTCTTTGTTGTTTAAATTTTAATTTTTTCTTAAACACTGTTTTTTATTATAAAAAAGTTATTTTTCTTTTCACTTCAATGATGACTTAGTTTTTATCTGCTCACTGTATGGTGATTGTCTTTGTTGTTTAAATTTTAATTTTTTTTAAACACTGTTTTTTATTATAAAAGGTTATTTTTCTTTTCACTTCAATGGTGACTTAGTTTTTATCTGCTCACTGTATGGTGATTGTCTTTGTTGTTTAAATTTTAAATTTTTTTTTAAACACTGTTTTTTATTATAAAAGGTTATTTTTCTTTTCACTTCAATGGTGACTGTTTTTTTCCGTTGGGCGCCAATTAGTTTTGTTGTAATTACTTGCTATGCAAATCTTGAGTGTCAATTAGTTTTGTTGTCAATATAATTAAAACACAATTTAATCTCTGTTCATTTTCCGTTTATTTAAACAAATCAAAAATAATTAAATAACTTTATTTAAACAAATCCAAATATAACTATAATTAAAATTACTTGCTATGCAAGTCTTGAGTGTCAGTGCTGAACTAACTTTTAATCTGAAAACTAAAGAACTCTACAACTTCTAGAGGAAGAAGAAGAAGCCACGGCAAAAATGCTTATCAGCATAAACGGACTCACATTTCATGTGAACGGAATTTGCATGTAAGAAATGCAACGTAGCGTCTGCTATGAAAAAAAGGTATTATGCTTATCAGCATAAACGGACTCACATTTCATGTGAACGGAATTTGCATGTAAGAAATGCAACGTAGCGTCTGCTATGAAAAAAAGGTATTTTATTCAGTTATTTTGGGACGCGCGTGCAGCGCTAATTTTGAAGAAGTGTTTATTGTTGCAATTTTTTTATATTTCACAATAACTTTTGTTGCTGTACTTTCGTACCTTAACTTATACATCCATACTTATGTTGTAAGTCTTTTAATATTTGTTAGTATGTATGAATAGCATATATGATTATATTTGTAGTCGAATGTCTACACGGTAACAACTTAATTGCATGTAAATCCTTAGTTGTTAACCCAATTTACTGCTGTTTTTTCTGTTTTTGCTTCTTCTAGACTCTCCACTTGTTCGAGCTCTTCCTTTTCGTATTTTTTGCATTTTGCAACATGATTTAAAGTATGGCTGGTGGCTTAATTGTTGCCCATTTAAATCTGATGTTGTAGAAGTATATTTTCATTTATTTTTTCAGACTTGAGTTAATTTTTAAAGATTTTCTTAATTGGCGGATCTTTAAGAACACAAAAAAAGTTGTAATTTTTTTATTTCGCTCGTAATTAAATTATAGATTTTTCCAACTCTATCTACATTATTTTGTTTAACATAATGTTTAAATTTTATATGGTTTGTTTGAATACCAAACCTCTTACTACAAAACAAATTATTTTACGTTTTTATTTCAGTAAAAAAATTCTAACGAATTTAAATGTTTATTTTAGTTGGTTGTTTAAGTTATTAACTCTTTAAGTTTGTATGTGCCGTAATTTAGATTTTGTTTAATTAAGGAAATGCTTTAAAATTGGAAATGAGCTTGCAGAAATATTAATTTTATTGAATTTAAATAAAAAATATTTTAATAGTAGTCAAGTTTTCTGAACTAAATTAAAAACAAAATATAAGTGAACTAAAAGTAAATAGAAAATATACTTGAACTGAACAAAAACTAAACTAGAATTAAACTAGAACTAAACTAGAGCTGAGCTGGAACTGAACTAGAACTTTTTTAACTCATTTATTTACATCTTGAAATAATGTAAATTTTACTGAACTAGAACTTTAATAGAACTGAACTAGTACTGAACTAGAACGGAACTAGAACTGAACTAGAACTGTACTAGAACTGAACTAGAACTGAACTAGAACTGAACTAGAACTGAACTAGAACTGAACTAGAACTGAACTAGAACTGAACTAGAACTGAACTAGAACTGAACTAGAACTGAAGTAGAACTGAACTAGCACTGAACTAATACTAAACTAGTACTGAACTACAACTGAACTAGAACTGAAATATTACTGATCTAGAACTGAGCTAAACCGGAACAAGAACTAAACTTGAATTAAACTAGAACCGAACCAGAAATTAACTAGCTAAAACTAGCTTGGAACCCTTACTACAAGCTTAACTACAAAGGTGGAAAATGAATTGAAATGAAAGGTGGACGTTCAAATTGGATTTAGGAAGCTTGCTTAGTAAATAAATAACTAATAAATAACTAAATAAATAAATAATAACATTGGGGAACAGTCATTTTGCGGCATGGAAATTTACTGCCAATTTTTACTAACTTAAGGTCGCTGATTTCAAAACTAATCTCCATTTTCTCCATCAGATCGAATTTTCGAGATATACCGTTATATCCAAAATTAAGGCACTTTCACCACATATATTGAAATAACTTTAAAACGATTCACCATATTCAGGTAAAAAATATCCGAAACTCGGTAACAATATTACCTTTAAGCCGTTTGCCCAGTAGTTTCAGAGATATCGTTGAAGTTTTGAAAAAAAAAATAACAATAAAAAATAAGATTTTTTGTTCTTTAAACATTTTGTCCTAAAATAATTTAGCTAAACATATTTCAAATCAAATGAGCTTTGTTTCATTGTAATCGGTGTACAACTTTTAATTTTATTCACAATTTACTGAGAGAGCTGAATTGATAAAAATTGCGATTTCCATACAAAAACAACATTTATAGACGTTTTTCTGCATTTAAAAATTAGGTACCTTCAGTAGTTAATTCTTAATAAAAACGAAACGCGTTTAGCGATATTTATGATCTATGTCTCATTTTGTTCATAGGCTATGTGACTTTATGTAAAAGTAATAAGACTTTAATTTTTTCCCATTTTGGATTTTTCATAATTTTTTAAAATACAAATTTTGTAATTTTTTTTTTCTTACGTAAACAACCATTACTTAGCCATTGTTTTTTGGCGATTTTTTAAGATATGATTGTTTTTCCCAAATAACAATTACATCTTAAAAAAATAAGAATTTTAAAAATCGCTTAAGGAAGGGTACAGTTATGTTTTTTTTTTTAACTTTAAATTTTTGGAAAAAAGTCAAAAATACGATAAGTACCTGTAACTTAAAATTGCGAGCTGATGAAGAAAAACGGAGATTAGATTTAAAATCAGCGACCTGAAATGAGTAAAGATTTGCAATAAAGTGCCAGACCACACAAAAAAAGTTCAATTTTGTTCGCTTGTGTTATCTGACATAGATATAACAGGTCACGGAATTCTGTTAAAAATTCGCCGATTTTCTTTATAGCATGGCTGCGGAATGCCTGGCGACAGCGGAGAACGTTCATTATTGAACTGCAAACAAGTAAGAAAGTATTGTCGGTCAAGCCCGATCATATTTTTTTTTTATGTTTAAAAACTTCATTAAAATCGGTTTGAAAGTTTGTGAGAGGCAGAAATTTCCCCCTACATCCCATTGTGGTCCTATTTTTGAAAAACTGTGTAGCTTATGTGTCCATATAGATATAGATCTATCCATGTTTTAAGTTTCATTAAAATCGGTTTGATAGTTTTTGAGAGGAAGAAATTTCCCCCTATCTTCCCTCGTGGTCCTACGATTTGGCCCATTTTCAATAGGCTTGGTCCTTGTGCCAATAAGAACATATGACCCAAATTTTATCAAGTTATCTCAAAAGTTGCGACCTGTACTTTGCGCACAAGGTTACATGGACAGCCAGCCAGCCAGCCGGACGGACATCGTTAGTTCGACTCAGAAAGTGATTCTGAGTAGATCGGTATACTTTAAGGTGGGTCTAGGACCACTATTTTAAGGCGTTACACACATCAGCACAAATGCAAAATATCCTCTCCACTATTGTGGTGTGGGTATAAAAATCGAAAGAGCTACAAATTTAACGCACCAAGTCCATTGGTGTCGCCCTAACTCCTTATAATACAGTTCAAGAGATGCTATTTTTTTTTTTAAATCATGGGAAAATGTAAAAACTTTGTCTTGTAAATAGTAAAACACAGGAGGTACAATAGGGGTGTAGGTATACTATCCGCCCTAATTTTATGCAAAAGTGGTGCAAGGGTAGGCAATTGAAAATTTGGGGAGGCAAGATTATAGCAATCTATCACTTATTCTTAGAAATAAAACTAGAATCTAAACTACACCGAATCTACAACCTAAACTAAAGTCTAAAATATAACTTGGTATGGCCACCTGGTCAACCAGTTGTCGCCAAAGCGGCCGCCGCCAGCTTTGATTACCATAATGGCCACATTTGTGGCATTTTTCATCACTCTTGTCAGAATTTACGGCGATAGGTTCTGTTTGGGTACTTTAAGAGTCTCAAGCTTGTTTAACCCTAGTCGAACGGAATAATTTTACAACGTTAAAAGGCGATACAGGTACAATTGTACCTACATAGAATTTTTACTATAAATTAGATTTTTCACGGTTAATAAGTTAAATTATTGTACACAAAAATTCTTAATTACTTAAAATACAGATAATTGTCTAAAATAAAGTTATAACTTACTTTAATTGTACAATTTTTTTTAAGCAACCATTATAGAAATGCTTTTGAATTAAAATTTAGTTATGTTAACTTCTAATAATGTTAAAACGGGGGATTACTACAATAAACCTGTGACACAAAGAAGTTGTGTTTTGTTTGTGCAACTCACTTTTCGAAACGGGGGATAATTAAAAAAAATCTTTAGTCGTTTAAAAAAAAAAACACAAACAAACATATGTATTTATGTGAAGTTGTGCAGTTTACTTTACGTGCGCTGAACAGGTGGATTTGATAAGCAATTAATTTACAAAAGTTTATAGATAAAATTGTGATAATTTTCCAAAGCATTACATCAAATTGTGATAAATTCACTAATTCACTATGACTGTTATCGAAACTTTTCCTATTACAAGTCGTCATCGTCTTTGTAACTAAATTTACTTTCGATGAAACAAGGCAAATTATTAAACGTTCAAAAGATGAAGAAATATTTGCTGCGCCTAATTATAAAAACTATTTGCCACAAATTGGTGATACATTTGAGAAAGACTCATTGAAAACGAAATTGTCATAGAGTGCGAAAAAGAATACGACTCAGATGAGAGTACTGAAGATGAGCAAAGTGAAAACAATACTTTGACTTGAAAAGATGGAACTCAATGGTGCAGTGAACCTTTAGCAAGTTTACAAACCAAATTTCATAACATATTACGCCAAAAAGTTGGACCTTCATCAAATAGCGTTTTTTCAGAAAAAGAAATTTTCAAATCTATTATTACTCAAGAAATATGTGACATTATATTGAGAGAAACAAATCGAAAAGCAAGACAACACAAAAGTTTCCTAATTCTTCTGAAACAGGTCCCAAAAAAAAAATTTCAGCCATTTACCGAAATTTCATGTATTTTTGGGTATTCTTATTGCGAAACATTTGGACTACGATGAATAAAAATTTAAAGAAATCACACAAGTCAAATGAATGCATCACCATCGACGGGCAACTGTTTCCATTTAGAGGCCATACCAGCAGTTGAAGAACTTAGGTGCTATAGTAATGTTACTCAGGAAGTCAATTGTGGCAACGGCAAATCTGGTAACTGGTTCCAAAGCACCTTATGGTAGACGTGGAGCCTCTCCAGTCGTTGGGAGTTGCTATGTTTGCCAATGTGAAAAACGAAAACAAGACTAAAAAATCCTGTGTGATCTGCGTGAAACTTGCTTGCAATGAGCACTTAATTCAAAATACAACATGCATATCATGCACACAAATTCAATAAAAATATTTACAATTTCTCATGTAAATTCAAGTGTTCAATTATACTAAAGGGTATTTATAAAATAAATATAATAAAATTATTTTAATTCGTTTTCTTTGCTTATTTTCATATAAGATACATGAAGGTACAATTGTACCTTGTCAGCCTTTTAAGGGTGTCAAATCAACTTGGCCTTATAAAATAGGTAAGACAAGTACATATTTTCCTGAACTTTTGAAAATATAAATCGTTATCAAAAGTTTGAAGATGTCACAAAACTTCAGATATCTTTTATTTGTAGAAAAAAAGTTATTGCAAATTAAAAACGGAAAAGGTACAATTGTACCTGTTCCGTCCGACTAGGGTTAAATGAACTCATGATTTCACGGAGCCTCACAAAAAAGTCTTGAACGGTTAAATCGTTAATCGCCAAAACAAGAGATTAGGCGATCTGTAAATGCAGCCCTCAGAATATCGGAATAATTATTCTGAGTTCTTGAAAAGTGTAGAGTTCAATTTCTTTTTGGCGTATATATTGTATCTGTTTACTTCACAAATGTCAATGCACAACTGACATTCACTGCCATTTGCAAAAATTATAGTATGTTCTGAAAGGGCAATGACTTTGGTGCCGCTTTGTCTTATGAGTTAATCTTGCCGTTTATGTTTGTTCATCAACTAAGCTGGACTTATAATATGAATTGTTTATTTATTGGTCACAAAATACACTTAATGCTATTTTTCCGGTCACAATCGATTTACGTCGATATATGTACATATTTAGATAAAATATTATTTTAGAACAGCGACATTTTAATTGCTTACCAACAAACCAATAAATATTTCTAAGCCATTTGCTAATGCCTTTTATTGGTTTCTTTTCACACATTAAGAATTTGTGTCAATACCGGCTCTAACAAATACACTTCAAATATTAAATTGACACTCTTAGTCTTAATCCACATCAAATATATTAAATTGGTACTTTATGGGTTTGTATGTTTGTGTCATTACCCACTGAAAAGATAAAAATTTTAGGATATATATAACATGGCCATTAATAAATTACTCAATTACTGTAACGTTTATCTGTGCAATTCTCAGCAATTTTCAGTATTTTTTTTTTCTATTTTACAGTATTCTAGTGTCCTTTGTTTCTTTTTTTTTTACTTCCATTATTGTTGAACTAATGGAATTAAATATTTTTTTTAAGTTTCTATTTTTTGGGTTTTTTTCTTATAAAAAAAAAAAACATTAATTTATTTTAGCCAGGTCAAGAAATCTAAGATAAGATTTAGATTCACTAGATAGTGGTTGTTATTAAGGCTCTTTTTCTTTTCTCTCTTTAAATTTCAAAGTAGAATTTTAGTTTTTAATTCGTTTTCGTATTTTTTATTTTCACTTTTCCTTTTTGGTTTACACATTCTATATGCCTTTTACTTTTTTCTTGCAGCTTTGATGTGCGAGATAAAATGAACAGTGACCAGGCACGGCATTGGTCAGCGCCAGAAGTGTTTGGTTCACGTGCCAAATTTCATTTTGACTCACAGCCAGCTACACTGGAAATAAAGGTAAGTTGAAAAAACAATTCGTGCATTAAAACATAAAATACTCATAAAAATATTATATGCGATTTAAAAAAACTAAACTCAGTCTTTATTTAATACTTCTGTGCTGAATTGTGATTTCGTTGTAAATCTTTTTGTAGTAAATAGGAGTTTAACAGTCTAATTAAAATGAATGAGATGTTTTTTTTTTAAGTCCGATAAAACTTGGAATTGTAAAAATAACACAAAAAATTAAATCATAATCAAAAGAATATGTTCATTCAAAAGACCAATACATGGCATTGACATTTAAAAAAGATTTCGGGCTGGGCGCCGCCGCTGCTATGGACGAAGCTACTTTCTCAAGTACAATATTTTTCTTGATTGTTTCAATTGTTGTGGTAAGTCAGAAAAAAACATCGCCTTTTCAGCTCGACAACAAAAATCGAGAAGAGTCAGTCTATTGCACGAACTTGTGGGCAAACTGTCTATTTCTCAAAATCAAATCAAAATCTTGATTTCAGTATGTCGATGGTTGCGGTCACCGCATCGCACGTGGTTCCATCATATTGACATCTAATCTCTCCCGAATTAAAGTCATCTATATTGGGAAACAAAAAATAATTGACCCTCGAGCGGTAGCAACACGAGCTCCGGCCTCATTTAAAAAAAAAAAGTTCGCATGATGCCATCAGCATATAAACTGAGGGATCTCACTCAATGTGTGCCAATTTTGTTTATTAACAAACCCGTTCAGCCAAAAAAAGCCTAATCGCTAAAAACAATCTCGCGATTAAACATCGTCTACAAGTTTAGCTATTCAAGTTTAAATCTATTTATGATGATTGCCAAGTATACTAAAGGTACTTTTACACGACATGTATTTAGCAGTGACTTGTAAAATTTCTCACTGCTAAAAACATACCTGTTGTGTAAAAGTAAAAATAATTTTCTTCAGTAAATGTCAGCTCAATTATAGCTTGTTCTTTTTCGAACTGACAAACCATCTGACATCAGCTGGCTTGCAGGTTATTTGCTTGTTTATTTACACATACTCTTTTTAAAAATGACATTTAAAATTAACTGAAATACACTTAAAAGTGAATAGAAATATACATCAGCACATAATTTGCAATTGTGAATGATTTAAGGTTATGTTAGATGCAACCAATAACGAACGAGTGAAAGCAAAAATTATAAGCTTTCTGTATTTGTCAATTTTTATAGACATGTGCAATAACATACGGATTTTACATCTGACACATCCACTGCAAAATACATGTCGTGTAAAAGAACCTTAGCACGGCACAAATCATTAATTTCTATCTGCCAGCTCTGGTTTTAAGTTATATAGACATTTACTATTTATATAATTTACACTTTTTTGTATTATTCGGTCAGTATTTCTCTTACGGTCCTCCGAACCTATCTGTTCAGCGATGATGCCTCTTGACTATTTCTTGTGGGGTTATGTGAAGTCGTTGGTCTTTGTGGACAAGCCAAACACGCTTTAAGCCTTAGAGTATAACATAACACGTGTTATTCGTGGAATACTGGCCGAAATGCTCGAAAAAGTAGTGCAAAATTGGACCTTATAAATGGACCATTGAACCGGAGTCGCGGGCAAAATTAACATAAAGTTATTTTTAAAAAGTAAATGGAAATGACCAATTTATCGATTCCAATAAATATTTTGAATACATGATGCAAATTTGAGTGTTTTATTAGAGTTTTAAAAAAACTACGCTTAATAAATCACCCATTAGTTAAAAAAAATAACTTGTGGCAGCACTACGATAGGTCTTATCAAATTCATATGGTCTGTATTGGAAGTTTAAACGCCCAATTTTATGCGCTTAAAGATGGTTTATATGATTAGTGATTTATAAATTTGTTGGTTTAAACTAGAGTTTGCTAAAAACCGTAAAAAGGTGAAACCGCGGTTTCGGTTTTAAAATCATTAAAACCGGTCGGTTTCGGTTCGGTTTTCGGATTTGAAAATATTAAAGTTAAACTTTAAACATAAACATTTATATTTTTTGGCATGTAATAAAATTTTTTTATTTGTTTCAATTCAGGTACTTTACTTTAATTTAGTCACTTTAACGACCTCTATTAATGATCTACACACTTAAACGTTTAAAGTAAAAATCATTTGTCAACGTCATTTCGCAAGTATTTATACTCAATAACATTTATCTAGAAAGCTCCAGAATTTTTCCCGTATGTTCGAGCTTTAACTATTTGATGTTAACGACTAATATGTATATTAATTATGTTATGAATTTTAAACCTAACGTCTTCCATGTTATTATTAACGACATCTATGGTTAAATAGTTGCATTACTTATCCTTTAGCTTTTTTAAAGGACTTTTTAACATCAAGAGCATTCTGTACATTGGGGTTGAAGTATGTATAATGATGTATAACAATGTAAACTAATAAAATTACTTATGAATACAAGACAACTAATAAAAACAAGATAACTAATAGATACAAGATAACTAATAAATACAACTAATTCTTAATTAATAATTACAACTAATTCTTAACTAAAGTTACTTTCGTAACAATATTAAAAATATTTTTTGTGTTGAATGCACTAACGCAAAACACAATTGATAAGATCTAGAAAACTGCTCCGAATAATGCTGGTGTAGGTTAGGTTAATCGGGTAGTCTTCGAGAAGACAGCTCACTGGGGTGAGTGCCCATCCAACAGACCAGTTACTCAATAAGCGTCACTGCAAAACTGAAACAATTCGTCTTCCTAATGAAGAGAAGACGCAACAATAGTTCTATCCTAGATAGGTATTCTCCAATACGCCGAATTCCAGGACACTGACACAAAAAAAGAAACACTATTTCCTCTTACTCCTCGTCAAGTCTACTTTGCCAGTATTTATTGAATTTTGGACCCATTCTTCTCACACGAGTTCCCGCCGGCCTGTGCTCAGATATCACTGAGAACACTGTTCTGTTCTGATCTGGTCCGTATTGAACCGTAGTAGATAGCTGGTTATCAGGCCATAATGCTCTAGATACGTTGCAGTTAGCTCCGCGAATCCATCCCAACTTTACAAGTCTATAGCACTCGCGTGATAATTACAGTGAGCCATTGGAAGGCCCACAAATAAGTTGTTTTAAAACAAAATTGTAATATTTAATATTAAATTGAAAAATTCGATACAGCAATCAAAAATAAAGAAAATAATTGCAATTTTATTTGAATGGGGTCGCGAAGCGCAACGGGTCTTAGCTATAATAATTTCAGTTTTAAACATGCATAAATGATACAGAATTAATTGCTATACAACTTTAAGTTTTGCCTAGTTGTTACATGAATGTTCAACTTTTAATAATTACAAGCAATTAAACATTTTCAGTTATTATAAAAAGAAAAATTAAATATTCGCATGTTTAAGTTTTAAAAACAATTCTTTTGCAATATTCACCAACACACTCACATAAACGAACATTCGAACTAGCTCAACGAGCGAAATCATTTTGCGTCTTTTCTTTGCTATATGAACACAATTTTTCGTTTTTCTTCTTTTTAAATTATCTTTTACAGTTTATTATAAATTAACTTTTTCGCTTTTTCTCCTTTTTTTTCCTCGAAAAATATCTAACAAAAATATCTAACTTTACGCTTTTCAAACAGCAAACAACTTTTATTTCAGTCTATATACTCGTAACTAATACAGAGAAAAGAAAAAGACAAAAGTACAGAAAAAAAAATTCTGAAAACTTTTTGAAAGTAATTAAGCACAATTAGAGCAAATGAAAATGGTTTTTTTTTTTTGTTAACCATCTATTCTTCCTTTGAGTTTTTGACCGACTGAACATTGACATATTCTGAACGTAGAGACTGACGAACATTTGCTACATGCCATACAGCCAGCAAAAAAGTTTAAAGACACAAATGAAAAGCAAAAAATTTTACCATCATCAACCCGACCAACTAAACCAAACAACCACTAACTATACCGACTGTAACTGAAATATATACAAAATTACATAGATATCACATACACACACATTCACTTATACACATATTTTTACTCCAGCATTTTTAAAACTTTGAAAACAAAATTATACTCACAACCACTTTATTCATTCTCTTTTTCTATTGTCGTTTTTAGTTTTACTCATATTAGACTTTAGTTCCTTAGTGCGAGTGAATATGTGTTTGTGTGTGAGTTTATTAGAATATCCATGGGTCTATGTGTGTTTATTAGTATGTTGTTAGATCTTTTTGCAAGCATGTAAATACTAAAATTTTCTAAAATTTTATCTGCATTTCCTAGAACGGATATGTTGCAATTATTTCTTGTTTGATGAAAACATTAAACAATTTTATTTTTAAGACTTCAAAGTTACAACTTCAATTGCTTTTCTTAATGTTTTAAGAAATTATGTAAGTTTCTTTAAATATTTACATTTTATAAAATAGGCAGTATAAGTTTTAGCTCTGCACAGTGCATTTGACATATTATTTTGCAATATATTGCTTAAAGGCAATATATGTTTTTTATGTTTACCCATTACACAGTATAACAGTAGGATACGGCTACAATGTATAACTGTTATAATTAACTATTTTAATAGAGAACAAAATTTGTCTGGCCCAAAAAAAAAAAAATGTTTGATATTTTTTTAATACGAATAAAGCAAACAACGTTTTTTATTAACTGAACTGTTAATTCCATTGGCTTGATTATAGGCGTGATATACTGTATATATACGAAACATTTAATGCATACAAAATATATTATGAAACTGGAAAGTTATACAAAATGCTTGCAAGGCTCACTTCTCAACTCCGAACGCAAACAAGGCTTCAAAGAGACGATCTTCCGTCCCACTTGGTCGAGGACCGTCTAAACATTAATGTTCGCCTAGAGTGCGAAACATTTTTAAAATTTTTACTACTTATTGTAAGGCAACTTCAAAAAAAAAATTTTTAAGTATAAAAAAAATGTTGAGCTTTACTTTTGTTTGGGAGCTTAAGTGACAATCTCTATTTTCTAATCAAGTTAATAGTAGAGTTGGTAAAGCCAAAATTACTTAAACACTGCTCCGGATATTGAATAAACACCATAGTCTTATAACACTACGCTAGTTGCAAAATTAGACAAGCCAGGCACATGGCGTTTTAGCATAATTCGGGTACGCAGAATCCAATGGTGCCCACCTTTTTTTTTTAGGTAAGCTCTTGTTTACGAAATATACCGTTATTTCGAAAATGGAGGAGGTTGCACAACATATATTCGCGTAACTCAAAAACGGTTTAGTTTATTAAAATTACTAAAAAAAAATCTGAAATTCCGCAATAAAATTTCCTTTAAGAAAAGTAAGACTTTTTTTTTAATATGAGCAGGCGTTTTTGAAACATATTTTTTTTTTTTTGGAAAAAATAATAATTTTTTTTATCAAAATTTCGAAATTTTTGTTTTTTAAAAATTCATAAAAAAATTAGAAAATGCAGCTAGGCTTTATCTTTTATCTTACTAAGGGCGACTCCTGGGCGTTTATGGGACTTTTTTCAATATATTTCTAGTCGGCATTGAACATTTTTTATGGGAGCCCCTTTACAGAATGGAGATAGAGGGTAGGTATGTTAAAAATAAATGATTGAGATGAAAAATAAAGTGGGGTTAAAGCATTAATCAAAAATAAAATCTGGTTTAATTAAAAATTTAATCAAATGAGTTAAACGTTTAATCAAGTGTATTAAACGTTTAGTCAAGTAAATTAAACGTTTAATTGATTCTATTTACTTGTTAACTGATGCAAATTTAATAAATTTTTAAATTAGTTTCACAAATTTTTTATTTGAAATCAATTTTTATTTTTTTTCTTTGATTTTGGGAATCAAAAAGGCGTATGTGTTGAATTTTCTTTAAACATGTAACTTTAACTTATCACACAGGGGTTAAATGGAGAGCAAGACGGACGGAAGTCGCCAAATCGACATAATTCTAATAAGGATTTACTCTACAAGCACCACCAGTAGTGGGGAGATTATTATGCGTTTCTGCTAATGTGTGTCACACATAAAAATATTTATCCTAGACCAAATTATTTATTCTAGACAACAACCGATTTCCCTTTCAAATCGATATAACGATGTCCGTCTGGCTGACTGTCAATGTAGATTTTTTGCGCAAAGCACTAAATCGTTAAGATTTGTATATATTGATTATCATAAGGACAAAGCTCATCAAAAATAGTGAAAATCGGCTTATAATTATGTATACAGGGTGGCGCAGAATGAGTTATATGGTTTTAATTACTTATATTTTTTTACTTATTAGTTTTTTTTTTTTTTGTTTTTTTTCAGCATTTTGCGAAGAAGATTTGTGAAATTAATTATGAGTAACTATACAATCGAACAACGAAAATGATAATAAGACCCGATAAATTAATATGATTAAAATGATTGTCTTGGGTGTGTGCAATACAGGGTGGCGCAGTATGAGCTATATGGTTTGAATTCTTTATAACTTTTTTATTTATTATTTTTTCTTTGGTTTTTTTCCAGCACTTTGTGCAGAAGATTTAGAGATTTACTTAAAAATAACTGTAAGCTCGAACAAAAATAATTAGATACGAAATTTTTGCGCAAATGAATGGAAAACATTTTAAAAAAAGCACGTATGTGCGAAGCAGAAAATGGACATCATTTACAGGATATAATTTTTCAAACCTAATTGCAAAAAATTCCCCAATAATATAATACTGTATTAAAAAAAAAAATTATAATAATTGCATAAATAAAAAAGTTATAACCCATTTCAACCATATAGCTCATTCCGCGCCACCCTGTATAATCCCCAAGGAATCTTTTTCCGCAAAACAGTCTCTGTGCTCACAAACTTTCTTATATGCCAGTATTAACCCGAATTGTACCAGAACTTTTTTTGTAAAGACTTTTGTTTTGGTTGCCATAAATAATGTAAAAAGGTTCAGATTGTTGTAAAAAAAACTTTTTCAAAACAGTTTGATATGCAAAGTGGAGAAAACTGGTGTGTCCATATGACTACACGGGTACAAACATGGATGGTTTTTTTATATTTATTTTTAGGATTTGTTTAAGATTTTTTAAAAATAAATCGTGTTTTGTAGGTTACGTACGGTATCATAAAAACATTTAAGGCATTTGATAGATGCTGTTCGATCATTTTATTTTCAATAAGTGCAACATAATTTTTTTTTTCCTCAATTTGTGACATATTAAAATTATTTGAAACCAGTTTATTCATCTGTATGTTGTTCTATAAACGGATACATTAAAATCCATTCAATTTAAGGAATTATTAAGGAAGAATCGTGGAAGAAGCTTGATAATTATGCAGCTCATCCATTGTGGATGACCTACGTCGAATTCTTAGCAGGATTTCACAATAAGCTTTTAGTTGTTTTAGGCATGCATCATCTGGAAAACCTTGAGTTCGAGTTTTCGCGTCACCTTTTCCCCCCCAAAAAAAATTCATTTTCTGGAGGCACAAAAGAACCAATTTTTTTCAAGCGTCAATTTGCTTTTAAATCGTTGAAAGTAAGTAAAATAAAGCAAAAAATATGTTTTGTTGAAAATTTATTTTATTGACTATGTACTCGTGTGTCCATATGGACACACTCATAAAAATCTTTACAAATATATGGCATAACCAGCATAACCAGTCAAAGTAGAAAAAGTTCCATTTCTTCCACTTCTTCATTTGTCATTGGCCAAAAAAAATCGTTGTTTTAACTTCAGATTTATTAAATAAAAGCAGTCGATATCAAATCAACTCAAAAAGCGAAAAGTTGTACACAAATTTTCGATTTTCGTTCGATAGTTGTTGACTTCGACTGCAGTTTTTTTAACCCTAGTTATGACAACAACATTTAAAAAAAGTCACAACTTTGTCTTATTAAATAACCCTCTAACGGTTTTATTCATCAAAACTTTCATGATCAAAAATAATGTGTAATGTGTGAACTGAATCTTCGCCATATTGAACGTTGATGCTTAACAACTCAACAATACGTGGCACCGATATTCTTGGCAAATTTGTTTGCATTTTCTGACTCTTTTAGCAACAGCTTACTTTTGTGTCTATATGGACACACAGGATCAATTCGGGTTAAAATTAAATAAGTCCCCAACGTATTTTTCTGTAGTCTAGATCATCCAACCAAATTTTATTTAAATCGGGAGGGTGTGAGCTAAGTAAAGGAATCCGTTAAGGCTAATCACACTGTACTTAATTTTATCTTGATACTAAGTTTTGTTTAATGCCAGCACCAGTTTAAGATTTACGATTTATGGCAAAGATGATGACTTTTTGTAGGTGTCACAAAGCTTACGTAATAGAATTACATATGTTATCATTATTGGCCAAAATTGTTTTATTTCTGTGGATGTTTGGTTAAAATAAAGGTAAATTAATAGACCGAATTTTATCATTGAAAATATTTTTTTTGTCGCTGGTAAAAAATAAAAATTTTTTATTTTCAAATAAATTTTCTGGAAAATTTTGAAAGCATGATGTACACGGATGACCAAGACTGATTTGACCATTTTATAGGCGCTAAAAAAATCAGAAAAAACTCCTGGTCTATTTTAGTGTAGTGTCCCAGGAAACACTTTTTGATTTTTAGTAATAGGTGGTAGTTATTTCATACGTTACTTGGTAAGAAGTTGTCATTATTTTGAAAACTTTAATAAGTACTTACTAGTAATGACCACAACAACTACTTATTACTTCTTTTATTTTCACTACTGAATATTTGCTTACTAATAATCAGCTCAATAACTACTTATAAGTTGTGTTGTTTTCAGTACTGAATATTTACTTACTGGTAACGCACTTAATAATTACTTATTAGGTCTGTTAACTTGTGATTTTTTGGCTTCTGGTAAGTATATTGTAAGTACTTACAATTTAACTTACTAGTAGTTAAAAAATAACTAGATATTTTTTGACTTCTAGTAAGTGTATTGTAAGTACTGAATTCTGTGGACACTTCGAACAAAAATAAGTAGTTATTCAGCCGAAAAATAAGTAGTGTTTATTTTCTCCAACATTATTTGCTTACTTACTTGGTAAGTAAAGTTTTTGCTGGGGTATAATAATTGGTTTCAGTTAAACTGACTATTTTTCTGATAGAACTATTATTAGATTTAAATAAATTTACCTAAAATTTTTTCAAGTATAAACACTTTTTTCTTTTCGATACTATTTAAAGAACAACCAACATTTTTATAACAATTTGTAATATTTTAACTTTAAAAAACACACAATCTTTTCACCCAGCCAAAACACGTTAACCTGTTAAAACCAATTTCATTTTAAAAGAGGTGATTTAGACCAAATTATGCATGTATATGTATATTTTATATTTTATTTAGTTTATTCATTAACACTGCAGTTAGACACATACTAACAACTAATGAGTATGAAAATTTCTAATTAAATTTAAGCGCCTTAATTTTAATTTTTAATGCGACTATTAAATTGCCACATAATCCACGATTAGTTGTTGGTTGTGTTTAGCAGTGAAAGCAAATACAAACATAAAATAAGTAAACAACTAAAATAAAATAAATGCTGCCACAAAATTTTTATCAAATTTTTTTATTAAACAATCATTAAAAATACCATCACAAAACCCATAAAAATAATGACAATATAAGAGTTTTATTACATGCATATGTACGTTCAAGTTTGGCTATATGAGAAATTGGTATGTGCTACAGAGGATGGAGTGGGAACTCACCAACTGTTATATTGCTATAATTTCTTACACATTTATGATCAAATAACACGTAAACTCATCGAATGACAATGGAAAAAAGTAAACAAAATGTGGAAATATATACATATATAAACTAATATTTAAAAAAAAAAATAAGAAAGTATAGTCGGTCAAGGCTGACCATGTGATACCCTACACCACAGGAGTTACTGACAATATTTTTTGATTTTTTTTTTTACCTATTTTAAGAGCCACTAGAAGTCATGGACGCATTAAAACAAAATAATATAATGAGGTTAAGATTTGTATAAGATTAATTTGTTCTAAATTTTACGAGCACTATATCAACTATATGAGTTCCCCAGTAGGCTAGCTGGTAGTGAGCTAGTCTATCAGCGCCGGGGTTGCGGTTTCAATTCCAGCCAGAGACTCTGGTTCCTGCAGACAAGCGTAGAGCTTCGCGGGATTAGATTAGGGAATTAAAAAAAAAAAAAAAATGTGTGCAGCTAAATTTGATGTTAAAAAAAAAAAAAAAAAAAAAATTACAAACTTTGCCAATGATTTTTGCGTCAGGTATTTATATAGGACTAATGGTCAATTCTGGCCTAAGCCTTTAAAATTTTTATCAAAACATAGTAGCTGTTATATTGTATTTGAATTATTGTCAAATATTGACCGATTTAAGTAAAATTCTGAATTTTTTTATGGAAATATAACATATTTCGGTCATATTTACTGCCTGTTAAACGATTTCGAACGTCAACGTTCGCATAGAAAATTATATTTAAAACAAAAACAAAATTCGAAAATTTTTTAATCTTTATATAACATAACTATAAGGCACAAAGACTATGTATAAAAAAAAAGTTTATGTGGGGGCTATGTGGAGTTATGCATTTTACCATTTTCAATTGGGCTTGTTCTTATGACAATAATAATGTTCTAATTCAAATTATTTTTTAAATTGTGACCTCTACTTTGCGCATAAAGTTTACACGTATAATCACCCTGCTAGTAAAACAGCCGTCTGCATAGACGAACATTATTTTTCACATGGATCGACTACCATCCAGGCAGTAAAACAGCCGGCTGGACGTACGGACATCGATAGATCGTGTTATCTTGACGCAAGCTCAATTCCAAAACATACTAAGTCGAAAAAGGGAATTTCGCAGGAGCAAATCTTAATTTAATTTTAACTTAGATTAGATTAGCCTATCAACATTAATGTTTTAAAGAATTTAAGTTAAACAATATTAAACCCAAGAACTTAAAAATATTAAAAACATGCTAAGTCGACTTAGCATGTTTTGGAATTGAACTGTTGATATGATGTACAATTTAACAATTTTTTTAGTTGTTATAAGGCAAATTTTTTAATGCAACTAATTTTATAATGTCCCTTCAAAATGTTTTTTATTTTAACCAAAAATTATTAATATATATTTTTTTAAGTCACTTAAAATGACTGTCGCATGTGACCTGTCGCACGTGACGTTTTTTGCCATCGTTTTATATATGTGGTTTCTGTTTCTCTTTTTACGAAATTATGTATAAGCAAGCTTATAGGGCCCAAACACAACATCATCATGATTGTGCAATCAAGTGATTGTGCCAGCTGATTGACCGTGTGTGAGCTTGTGGTGCGATTGTACCAGCTGCTACTGCTTTATCACAAATAGTTTGATATTTTTTTGATTGTACCAACATGATTGAATCGTGTGTTGTAAAGTTAGCTCATAAAAGTTAAAATCGTCAAGGCATAAACATCATAAAATACAAAATTTTAAATATGAATGCCAAAGAAAAAATATTTTAAGGAGAATTTGCCTATGGATAGTTAAAAGTACGGAATACTGCAAATGTGAATTAAAAAACCAATGCAACATAAAATGATAGAAAATTTTATCGTTATTCATTACAACCTTTTCCACACAATTTTTGGTATAAAATTAATTTTGTACCAGCATGCTGGTGTATTGTGTGCTTCAAGCTTAATTGCACAATCACTTGCTTGTACAGTCATGATGGTATTGTGTATGGGCCCTATTAGTTTAAGTGTTTTTAATGAACAGAGGTATTATATTCTCGTGTCACGGTGTTTGAAACTGAACTTCTCAGAAACGACTTGACTGATTTCTATGAAATTTTGTATGTGTATTTGAAAAGTATGGGGATGGGTCGTAAGGTATATTTCATGTCCCTAGAGGGCGTAAAATTGGGTAAAAGTTCCACATAGAGTACCCCGGTAGGCTAGCTAGAAGTGATCTAGTCTATCAGCCCCGGGGTTGCGGGTTCGATTCCCGCCAGAGACTCTGGTTTCTATCCTGCAGACAAGCTAAGAGTTTCGCGGGGATTAGCTTAGGGAACTAAAAAAAAAATCCCTATATCTTTTCATTTAATAAACAAATGTTCTTAAAATTTTGCATGCAGACACTGTTATATCTGAAAGAAATAAGTATTATGGCAAATCAACGTTGGCCAGGTCAGCTAGTAATTTAATAATAAAAAAAAAATATAGACCTCAAGCTAATTAAATATATTTCAAGAGAAACAGTGCGTTTAAACAGGTGTGTCCCATGGATGCTCAAGCATAATTTAAGAGATTATAGGGTAAAGAATTTTTGAGATTTTTTTGCAGATTTTTCTGAAGAGGTTAAGAGGTCGCTCGAATCGAATTTTTGCCAAAAATCGGTTCTGCCGGCCTTTTTTTAAGTTATTTTCATAACTTTGTCAAAAACCACGATTTTCTTCACTTTTAAGGAAATAATTTAAAAGAAAAATGTCCAAGCTTTATTTTGGTGTACAAACACTATAAGTTTTTGCAATGCATTTGCTCATTTATGCACCCTGCATTAAAGATTTTCGTAATTTTTCAATGTCGAATGTGAAATCAAAATATGAAATAATGCAAAGAAAAAAATTAAAGTAATTTGCAATCGGATAGATTGTTATGCATTTTTTTATTGTTTTTTTCCCCCTCCGAAAGAGTTTAGAGAGAAAAAGTCAGTGCATAATGGCTCTCTGAAAGAATTTTTGTTAAAACCAAACGTGCAAGTTGCACTTGTTCAACTTTGCATTCAAAAATCTCGAAACAGGATATTATTAAATATTAACCCCCATATTCATAAAAAATTTTTTTGATTTATTAAAGGTTTATTGAACAAATTTTCATAGAAAAATCGTTTCGTAAGCCTTCATTGTTTTTTCTTAATATGTGGTTAAAATTTTTTACATTGATTACATTTTTTTTCCTGTGAAAATATGCTAAAACCAAGTCTGTCCAAGAAATTATAATTTTTTTGTTTCGGTGGAAATGTCCTTATAAAATATGCTTACAAAAAATTTAAAATATGCTTTAAAAATAGTTAAATATGCATTTATTACTTAGAGAAAAACTGAGAATACAAATTATTTTCCTAAATTAATTTCTTAAATAAAAATTATTGGCACTTCAAATGTTTCTAGTCCGAACTGTTCCTCCTACCTTTTTTAAACGTTTAACATAATTTATGTTTTCTATTTTAAAAAAAGTGGGAAAATTAAGTATTTTTTTGATAGATTACCATAATTTAACATTCTAAAAAAAAAAAACAGAAACCACAATAAAACCCAAACGTATTATTTACGGCTTAAAGTCGTGTTACAGCGATCTAAAGCCACTTCTTTTTAAAAGGCATTGGGTGATGAACAGATACACAAAATTTAAGAGGAAAAACATGAGGAGAACAAAGAAATAAATCAATTAATCTAAAACATGCAAACCTATTAATAAAGAGTTCGCGTGCGTTTGCCAATTTAACAAGTTGATATGGTCGAAATTTGTTATTGATGTTTTACAAATTAGAAAAAAATGTGTTATAAAACGTATGTATCAACAACCTCAACAACAGCAACAATAACTTCTTAATGTATTAACAAACTATAAATATTAGGAAACATACAAATAAACAAAGAAAACTTTTTATAAAGTACTCTGTGGGAAATATCAATAGGGGAACTGGATTCACTTATTAACGACTTTTTCACCATTACATATATCTAGTACTTTAGATCAAAGTCGAACATAGGGCCAACACAAATACCTTCCGTTTACTTCTATCTTTTGTCAATGATATAATTTCCCTTCCGGAAACGTCTGTTGTTGTAGCTCGGCCACAGTTTGACATCTCCAAGTGTTGGCGGACTTATGCTGTTTTCTGGAACCTTAGGGGTGGATATATTGAATAGAATTTCGGGTGTAACTATCTGCACTCTTTATTATAGTGGGCCCCAGGCATTTAATTTTTTTTTACTTTTAAATCACCCTTGTGTGAAAAACCACATAAAAGTAATCAGTTTCATACAATAAATAAAAAAATGGTTGTGGTACACTAAAGAAACTTATTGACGTTGTTAGTAATATTAATTAAACAATTGATAAAAAAATATTTTTTTTTTTTGAAACGAAATATTTCAGAACTAACGTAAGTTACCCTCGTGTGTGGTTTTCCACACACATATAGTATCTATGTAATTTGCACTAGCGACACAATTTTCTGTCGGCAAGTGTGAATATTTTTGATATTGTTGCGAACTGCATGCAATGTATGTTTTATAAAGTGAGTGCTTAAATAAAACACACGCAAACTTTGTATGATTTGTTTTTGATCACCAACAGGATAAATACATCATTAATGTTGCGTAAATCATGGCTTGGATTGCAAACGCCACACGAGGGTAGACAGACATTGCATATGTGTGAAAAACCACATACGAGGGTTAATAACGTTAGTTTTGTTTGAGGTTGATTTGAGGGTTAAGGGTGTATGTCCGCTTTTCGTTGAATTTGTCACTAGTACTACTGACCAACTATATACAAGCCATTTGGCATATGCATATACTGAAGTTGGCAATATAGATTAGTCAATTCTTGGGGCGTCATATGGAGACACTGTAACATGAGATTCACAAGTACATTTTAATAGTTCTAGTCATATTGATTATTTTTAATAGCGTTTTATACTAATAAATCCAAATAACTACATATAATTTATTTATATAACATGGTAATTTAATACAAAAAACCTATAAATATTTAAAAAAAAAAATACGAATTTTCACTGTAAACTGTTGAATAATTTGTATTAAATCTTGTTTACAGATATCGAAGTTTTTTCTTTATTTCTCAAAGGCAGACTAAAGTTAAGACACTATGATGACAGTGTCACTAAAATAAACGACAACAGTTGCGACTTCGAAACACTTAATCCCAGAATTCCTACAAGGTATAAAAAACGGGCCACACGTGCTTGCACTTACATATGTGTATACGTACATAGATTTTGTTGATGTATTTGCAGGTAGACATATCCTGTAAATATTGAAAGGACCGCAAGTTTTGAAGGCCTTTATACTCCTTTCTAAAAGATTCGCTTCAAATGATATCCTGCCTTCAGAAGAATGCCTTCTGGAAGGTATAATTTTTTTTTTTTTGAAAGCCTTTCCAAAATATTCAGTACACATTTGCTACTCCCTTATTTTAGAAGGGAGAAAGGAAGTTGTTCAGTTTAATTTTTAGTGACCGTCCTACTCCCTTCTCTGGGAAAGGAAAGATTTTTTTTTTTGTCTTCAACATTCTTAAAAACAATTTTAAACATTTCTTTTTGCTGCTGATCATGTTTTTATGTCTTAAAGGACTCGTAACTCTAATGTAAACGTATGCGTTGCGGATCACTTGTTCCGTTTTTCTTACCAAGCATGTATTAATAAATAGGTACATTAACATTTTTCTCCGTTTTAATGTATCAGCTGTGAAAGAATTTGATGTTTTATTATGTTTATTGATAAAGCGAATATTCCATCGATGAACTGACCCAATTCAACAAGCTCGAAATATTTTGAATGTTAGCGGCCATACCCGCTTAAGGATGATATATGGCAGTGCTTATTTGGTAAGAAGAGCGCTAATCACCTTTGTGGACAAGAACCGTGATAATTGAAATTTCGTCCGCCATTGGCAGGACGTAAACTTAAGAATTAAATTTAGGTTAGGTTAAGTCGAAAGGAGGACGAAGCTTTAAAGGCATATCCTATAAGCATGATATAAGTATGATGTTGCATCTTTGTTGCTTCGACCTCCTTTCAACCTAATCTAACCTTTTTAAATTAAGAATTGATTAATTTTTGTTATTTCATATTCTTGATATAGGAAGATTGTAATTATGAAAACTAGAATAAATTAGAAGTTTATTTTATGATCACACATATTTTTTGGGTAAAATTGTTATTTCGTCGGTAAATCCAAAAATAAAAATTCCTTAAATAAACGTTTAATTTAATAATAACCAAAGATCGTATTTTCATATTTAAAATACATAAATAATTAAAATAGCTTATAACTCCTTAAATAAGCGTTTTTTGGGTAAAATTGTTGTTTAAAAAAAAACATTTGCCTGAAACTTCCAAACGTAACAATTAGTTTTTTTTCATCACTCATATTTTTAATCAACAATCAATTTTTCAAGAAAAATTTAAATCGCTTGTTATACCTTCAAAAAGTTTTTATAAGAAAAATTCGCTCATTTTGTGATCAATCGTATCAACTCGCATTGTTTATGCGAAAATTTAAGAAATGCTTGCAATTATTTTCTCTAATTAAAGCTTATTTTTTTAGAACAAGATCACGCAAAAAAAAAAAAATATATAATTTTATTTAAATAAAGTTAGAGAATAGTTCATAAATCTGCTTTAAAAATTTTTAAATGTTTTATCTCAAGGAATCTTGGAATTTTTTATTAAAAACTATAAAAATATTTTTTCTGTGTTTTTAAAAAAATCTATTTAATACACAAATAATCAAACTTTTTACAAAATGGAATGGAATGGAAGAAAAATATGAATTAAAAGATTAAGTAAATTGTAAAATGGCACCTTTGGCTACCAACAGTTTTTTCCTTTTAATTCCTATTTTGCATTCTTACCACTGAAATACATATGTGCATATGTATGTACATATGTTTATAAATGTAAAAATAAAATTTTTAGAAGTCATTTTAAAAACCGAAGGGCCAAAAAAATATCTTCTTTTGAAAGCCTTTTAGAATTCCTGTAAGAAGAAGGGAGTGTGGAAGGGCTTGCTCACATTAAAACCCTGTGTAAAAAAATATATGAGTATGGAATGCGGCGAGGAGAGCTTGTGACTGCTAAATAAGGCCATCTATTAGGCATCTTTACTTATTCATTTTACCGCTGGGTAGGAATTTTTTTTGTAAAAAAATGTAATCTACTTTTAGGAAAACAAAGAAAATAACTTTACAACAAATTACTTTGTTTATGTTGTAATTCGTTAAAATAGATTCAACAACAGTAATTCTAAAATTAACAATAAAAGACCTTCACGCGAACGTGGCTCTTATTGTTTGTATATTAAATTAATATACACAGATATACTTACATATCGTTAGCTAAAATGCAAAAAGGCGTAAAAACTATAAACATGTAAGAAAAACATGAATTGATAAGTCGTCCATGAAATTCTTTAAGCAATTTTAAAAGAAAACCATTTGAATATGTTTTCTAAGAAAAAAATGTGTAATAACGTCTTTCTTTATGTATCAAGCAAACAAACTTGTAGTTACGTCCCTTTGTTTTTTATTAATAAAAGCGTCATTTCAGATCGCAGAAGTGCAATCAATCAAAAACTCGATTTTGATTTTTTTGTTAGTTACGCCTTTTTGCATTTTAGCTAACAATATGTACATACATGAATGTATGTTTTATTTTATTCGTATGCTCTAAAGGAACGCTTGAACTTTGATTCAAGAATTTCTTTTTTTGTTAGAAAACGCCCTGAATTCTTGCGAATGAAAAAAATCACGCCCAAATAGTCGCGCTTTAAATTATTGCACAAGAAGAAAGAGAAGTTTATCGGTTGGGGCTGATTCGACACTAAAACTTAACAGCGGAGACAGAAAATAAGAACTTTATATGCAATCCAGCTTTAGCAAGTACATATATCGATCGTCTCATACTCCATATAATCCTCTCGCAACTTCAAAGAGCGTATGCCTTTAAGCGTGCCTGCAAATAAGCAGATATCCAATAGGTAGTTGTTGGACAGTAGGTTGCCGAAAGTCTATCTGCAACATTATATATTAAAAATTTTAAATTTTACTTCTTTAAAGAAATAGAGTATAAATTTTAAGAAGAGCAATAAATGTCATTTAAAAAAAATAAAGATTAGTGCCAAAGTTCTAAACAGGAAAATTTTTGTAAGATTAAGGACAAGGGAAAATTTTTTGGTGATATTGATCAAGATGGTAGGATTTGAAAAAGTTTAAAATGAACTTAAGGTTCTTTTTAAAAAGGTACCTAAAAAGTAGCATCTAAAAGCTACGATTAATACTTTTATAGTATACTGCATAGGTTTTTTAGTTTGTACAAAAGTATATATTACATATTGATTCCTTTGGCTCCTATAAGGAGAATGGGGCCTCAGTTAAACAAAAGTGATGAGAGCAAAATTTAGTTAAATAAGCTTGAATTTGTATCTGCTTGATCAATAATAGGTTGCATCCTTAATCAAAATATATATTCCGGATATTTACAAAATTTTGTGTTGGGACCAGAGTTGCCAGTGAATTTTTCGAAAAAATACCTACACATGCAAAAAAAAATCCGATTTTTCCCTACACGTTGAAAAAATTTTCCCTACAAAAATCCCTACGCATTATTGTCATTAAAATAGAAGAAAAAACATTAGTTTTAAAAATTTGTTTTATTCGAATTGTATGTATATTAAAGCTTTAACAAAAAATAAGTACAAAACAAAAAATAATACATATGTACAGTGGTTCGAGCGCATAATCGGACAAGTGTTGGCAATACTAAAATGTGCTGTAGACATACGGATTTTACAGTTAATATTGCAAAAGTTCGTTGTTTTTTTATTGCTTGAGAAGATGAGAAAATAAAATGTCGAAAAAGTGAAAAACAATATATTGTAAAATTTTTTTTCTTAAGTTTACAGAACATTTTAGTATTGCCAACACTTGTCCGATTATGCGTTCGAACCACTGTACATATGTATTATTTTTTGTTTTGTACTTATTTTTTGTCAAAGCTTTAATATACATACAATTCGAATAAAATAAATTTTTAAAACTAATGTTTTTTCTTCTATTTTAATGGCAATAATGCGTAGGGATTTTTGTTGGAAAAACTAAAAACTAAAAACTAAAAAAAAATTTTTAAAGTTTAGAGCACATTTTGGTCTTGCAAACAATAGCCCTGTATATACTTTATATACTTTTAATTAAACATAATGCAATTTTTCAACATTGAGTAATATCCCAGTTGTATAAGAAATAACCATTGCCATTAGTAACTAACCAAATGGTTGGCATTTTCTCTCTGTACCCCAATGGCGCTAGTGAAAGGGTATACCGCAGTTTACATATCTCTTTTCTTAGATATTTATTGCTGTAACAATTGTATTGATGTCCATTTCAGCAAACAATTGTTTAGAAGCCCAACCCCTTTGTTTTTTTTAATGATATCTTAGAAAAAAACATATACATACATATTAGTGTCGCCAACCTTTTAAACCACACACTACTCTGGAAATGTATGTTTAAATGATTTTAGGGAAAAGACAATGTTTAAAAATGTTTTTGGTAAAAAAATATCACTAAAAACGTTTTTTCTGCTTTTATTTCATAAATAATGTAATTTGAAAAAAAATCCCTACATATTGGAGATTTTAAAAAATATGTCCGATTTTCCCTACGCTTCTATTTTAGTATCAAAAATACCTACTTGGTGGGATTTTTCTCTACTTCTGGCAACACTGATGAAGGGTCTAAATTATATAAAAACCAAAACTGCTATTCCTAAGGTTTCCACTGTAAATCTCGACTTTATTTTGTAAATAATTTATATAAATACGAAAGATGTTACGGTTTTTATTGACGGAGAAATTCTGTTCCTTAAACAACGAAAATATAATAATAAAAATAAAACACAATTTTAAAAATTTTGGGTGTTTTATTATCTGTTTGATGAAAAAAGGAAGGAAGGAAGTATTTTCTTAATTACCTTTTTTTTTATTAGAGGGCTTGTTTGATTTCGTTTTAAACTATTTTTAAAATCATTTTTAATTTTTAGTGCGTTGAATGTGTTTTATTTCGTTTTGAAACAATACGCCCACAAAAAAAAAAAAAAAAAAAAAAAAAAAAAAAACTAAAACATTTTGTAAATTAAGTATGCTGCCTTTCAATTACAACAGTTGGAAATGAAAATTAGATTAATTTTTGTTGTAAAGATTGCTTGTAGGTGTTTTTGGTTTTGTCTAAAAAAGAAAACAAAAAAAAAAGTGGAATGCCAACACTGTTTGAAATTGAAATATGTTGCAAATGTTTTGCATACAAAATGATTTCTAAAATAATGCTTAAGTTAGTAAATTATTTAAAATTTAAAAATTTAAGAAAATTAAATAATAAATATTTTTTTATATATACATTTTTTTCAGGATATCAAACGTCATGATCAAGGCATCTACCGTTGTCGCATTGATTTTCGTACAAGTCAAACGCAAAGCTTCCGTTTCAATTTATCAGTCATAAGTAAGTACCTTTTTAACAACTTAAAATATTTTAAGAACTTATGGATTTTCCATTTGTCTTATTTTTTTTTTTGAAAAAAAAAAACAAGTGGATAAAAAACCCTTATTGTCAGAAAAAAAAACACAACAATGTAATGTTTTTTAGAATTTGTATATTTTACAAGAGACAAGAAAAATGCATGCATGTATTAAAATTTTTATTTAAAAATTCATAGGGTACGAATCTAGCGGGAAAAGGCTCTATTTCGACAGGCTTTATTAAAGTTCTTATCGAGCCTTTTAAAGAAGTCTTGCTCTTATTCAAACAAATCTTTTAAGGAAATCATCTGTCTATCAGTGCGACGGTTACGTGTTGATTTACCGCCAAACTCTGGTCTGTTTCACTACAACAGGCTGAAGGTCTAAGTTACTATTGCTCGCTTAATTGCCGTTAGCTTTAATAGCTTCTCCTGCAAAACTCAATTTTTCGACTAAGAATGTTTTAAAATTGAGCTGTCGAAATCACAGGCTGGGTTTTTGCTATCTCAGTTAAAATAGGTTTAGCTAATCTGAAAATAGATTTGTGCGCCATTACCATGTTTGTATACAAAATTTTGACGGAACAGCTTAGTATTGCTTTAAACGTTGGCTTCTAATAAAATAATAATAAAAAAAAACAATTTTTGTAAAAAAAATCCGAGTTTCAGACTACGTAAAACTAAGTTAAAATTTTATCCTCATCTTAAAAACCCGGCCTTTAAAAAATAAATAAAGTATAGTCGGTCAAGCCCGACCATATGATACCCTACACCACAGTATTTAAAAACACATCATGCTTATGTGTCCATATAAATATGGATTTATCTATGTTTATAAACTTCATTAAAATCGGCTTGAAAGTTTGTGAGAGGCAGAAATTGGCCCCTACCTCCTCTTGTGGTCCTATTTTTGAAAAACTGTATAGCTTATGTGTCCATATAGATATGGATCTACCTATGTTTTAAATTTCATTAAATTCAGTTTGAGAGGCAAAAATTGCCCCTTTCTCCCCTTGTGGTCCTATTTTTGAAAAACTGTATAGCTTATGTGTCCATATAGATATGGATCTCTATATATGTTTTAAATTTCATTAAAATCGGTTTGATAGTTTCTGAGAGGAATAAATTTCCCCCTATCTTCCCTCGTGGTCCTACGATTCGGCCCATTTTCAATAGGCTTGGTTCTTGTGCCAATAAGAACCTATGTCCCTATGAGTCGATGGGTATACTTTAAGGTGGGTCTAGGACCAATATTTTAAGGCGTTACACACATCAGCACAAATGCATAATACCATCTCCACTATTGTGGTGTTATTGTGTAGTTATTGGGAAAAAAGTGATTTTTTTCTTTAAAATAAGAAGTAAGGCCTTCTAAAAGGCATTTTTTTACTTCTTTATGCAACTTAAATACAGAGTATATGTAAGAATGTACTTTTTAAGGGTCTTTCAACAGGAACTATTAAGCTTTGACAGTTGATAGCGGCCAAAATATTAAAGCTTCATCTGTCAGGGTCCGTAAATAAAAGTTATTCAGATAATTTAAGCTTAAAAACCCTTCATGTAAAAGTATACTGTTTTATACCAATAGATTCGTTTTGACATGATCTTAAAAAAAACGATTTCAATTCCAGAGTTAAGCGTTATTATTTAACGTTAAAATAAAAGGTCGAATAAAACTCTTAAAAAGAGAGTTTTATTATTATTTCTATCTAAAATAAAACTCATTTAAGGAGTTAAATTTTTTCCGTTTTAAATTGAACTAATTTAAGGAGTTTTATTTTTTCCGTCTTATTTAAAACAAATATCGCCTTTATAAAATAAACTTTTTGAAGGGTAAATGTTAAAACTGTTGAGTTAAATACATCAAATTTTCAAAGTAAATGATGACGAAAAATATTTTGGACCATTCTGCTATTTGATAGTTGAAAATTTTTTTCTGTGAAAATCTTTAAAAGTATCAAAAACAAATTTAACTTATTATCGCTATTTTGAAAAAATCGGATTTTTTTAATAAACTAAATGCAAAATAACTTGTTGGAATATAGAAATATGATTCTGACGGGAAAAACAAAACTGAAATGAGTTTTATTTTCTGACGGAGAAAAAATCCCTCTCCCCTGACGGTGAAACAAAACTAATTTTTTAAGAGTTAGTTTCGACTTTTTATTTTTACATTGAAAAATAACTGTTTTAAATGGATTAATTTTTTTAATTTACAAAATATTTTTTATTAAATAACTTTTCTGATATCACTTATAACCGTTACGTTCCCTGTCATCTATAAATCTGTTGAACTGACTGTCGTTTATGCAGGCTATTTTCCCAAATCACAGTGGACGGCTATAGTGTTCAACAGCCCAAAAGTCACTGTCTACAAGGTTTTCCTAAATCGGTGTGAGCTATACGAAAAAGCTGCAAACCGCAGCCACCCTTAAAAATGATCGTAATCTAGGTCATCGGTCAAATTCAGCCTGATATATGTGCCAGAGTCATAAAAAATTTTACATATCGAATTTGCGCCACCCAGCAATGATGCAACATTTATTTGTACAATTCTATATTCCATAGACAAAAAGATCGATAGGACTTTTAAGCGAATACAACATTTTTATAACGAAAGTTTAAAACGAAATTTCGATTAAATCTCATACATTCTATTTTTTTTTAAATTTAAAAAATAAAAGCGTTTAACGAAATACCCTTTATATGCATATAAATTCGAATGCTACTGTATTTGTTAACATCATTAGAGAAAGTAATATGTTGTTATTTTAGAAAGACAGTATAAAATAAAATAAAAATAGTAATAATGTAAAGACTATTTGAGCAGATACTTAACACGATTATAAGAGAATATAAGTACCCTACACTTACAAACAACATTTGAAATTCGCAAATACAGTTCATATTGCTTTATAAAAATTTTTTCAAAATACAGTCAAATCCCGATAATTCGTACCCCGATAAATCGTAATTCACGCTAGTTCGTAATAAACTGTCGGTCCCTTGAAAAAATCTCGTTAATTCGTAAGATTTCCATACATTTTGGTCCCCTCGCTAATTCGTAATTTTTTTTTCAAATAAAATCTTCTTTACCTCTTATAAATCGTAATTGTTTGCTAACTACCACTTATAATTCGTAATAAAAACCACAAAAACATGGAACGAACGATTTTTTATTTACCGCTATTTTTTGCGTGGGTTTTTGCGTGTATGTGTTGTTATTTTCTTAAGATCAGTTTGTTACATGAATAATTTTTATATATAATTTTTATCTATATATTATTTTAAACAATTGTCTTTTATGTTTTTTTTTTTGTCGTTAAAGTTAATAATTTGAAAAACCCCGTTAATTCGTATTTATTTTATTTTTACCCCGTTAAATCGAAACAACGCTAAACCGAAAACTCCTCTATTACGAATAAATGGCCGGTCCCTTGCGATTACGAATTATCGGGATTCTACTGTAATTATGTTTTCATCACAGGACAAATTAAAAATTCTGTTTAATCACCAAATTCATAGAATCAAGCAAACAATTTGATTATATATAGATTATTAAAAAATTTATATCGTAAATATGTTTTTTTTTCAATAAATGCTATTTTAAAGTTTAATTAAAAAAATTTTAAAAAAACTTTGAGGTTTTGAACAATGTGTTAATTGACTTAGATTAATATAGCTCAGGTTTTGACAACTCCCAACAACAATTTTAGAAGTTTAAATTAGTTTATTTTAAACGAAAAAATTAATAAAGATTTTTTTGATATTAAATTAATACTTTAATTTAAAATTGATTTCAAAATAACTAAAATGTTAATTAAATCAAAATTATATTTTTAATTTCCTTTTAACAAAAAAAAAAAAAAAAAAAAATTAATTGATTCAATTATCACTTTTATTAAATTGAAATACTTTTTAAACAATTTTTTTAATTGCTAAACAACTGCTGATAATTTTTTCTGCGATTAGAGCATTTGATAGTCGGTAGCAAGAGATCAGTCTGAACATGCCTCTTTTTTATGTGTAGACTACTTAAATATTTTTATGTAACTTTATGTTTTTGAAAAATCTTGTGTTTGTTCATTTTGATTTGTATCTTTGCTGTTTCAGTGTTTATATACAAAAAAACAAAATTAAAAAGATATTTGATTTAAAATTTACATAACTAGAACTTGAACATGTTTTCAAAATATACTTAATGTATACAAATACATATATATTATTTACATGCTACGACTATGAAACAAATTTCTGTCAATATCACCCACTGTCACAGAAATAAAAGGCTCCCTCTAAAAAACAATTACATTGTTATCTGGTAACAAATAGTGACATTTCATAAAAAAAAGTCATTTATTATTCGAACTCAAAGAAGTCCTATTTCGGGGATCTTTTTGTAAGTAAAAAAAAAAAAAAAAAAAAGAGTAAACGGAATAGGTTACTATTATTTTACCAACTAAACCATTTTTATATAAGAAGCATTTGCTGGACTTTCGTCTAGCTTCCCTCTTGTCGTTTTAAATCCAGATGATTTTCTAGGTAATAAGCCTTAGTACCCTTTTTTGAGCCAACTAAAAAAGCCTTATGTTAAAGCAAGTAAGAAAATTAACTCCGGCAAGACCAACAATATTGTATCCGACATAAGTTGAGAGTATAAAGATAGCACAGTGCAAAATTTTTTAAATCATCGAGTGCAAACTCCTTCTTGTGTGGAATTTCTCAAAGTACTTATCGAACTAACAAAACTCCAATTGGGTTTAGTGGCTGTTCAAATTTAAGGCCTTGTGCACATTTTTGTTAAAACTTTATTTTTCCGAAGAACATGCAAATTTTCTTGGAATTTCGATTCGATTTTTGTTTTCCTGTCTTCAGAACAATTCTAACTTTAGAGTAGGAAAAAAAAGTGTAAAACGAACTAGACCTACATCTGGTGCCTTAAAATTGCTAAAATGTCGAACAATAATAATTTTATATATCGTCGGCTTAATATGCAAATCTGCGAATTTGCATTTACAGGAGAGACGAAAAACTTTTTTTTATTCCTATTTGCAGCTTGAGAGGAAATCCAAAAATATAGTTGGTTTTACGCACTTCAAGACTCAAATTCAAGAAAAACTACATGCTGGTCGACGAGGCGCAACTTTCTCTACCACACGGCATCCAAATCTCAATTTATTTAAAAAGTGGATTTAGCAGGTTTGCATATTAAGCAGACCATATGTTTCTTCACCATTTTTGGCCCAAAACATGTATTGCAGATGACAGCAATCTTGGTCGAGGTCTTGATTTTATGTAGGACTGGGGTCGTGTGAATAGGGTAGATTTTAATGCCCGAAAGACACAGTGTTGTATGCTATGGCTATTTAATTTCCAACTCCATGTCCAGGC
Organism: Pollenia griseotomentosa; assembly: GCA_963931875.1. NCBI lineage: Eukaryota > Metazoa > Arthropoda > Insecta > Diptera > Polleniidae > Pollenia > Pollenia griseotomentosa. The sequence continues at coordinate 182,300,363 of OZ007561.1, forward strand.
GATATCTAAATAGGCTTTATCCTTGGTCTACAAAAGGCTTATGCGGATAAATTTTGTTAAATTACCTTTTAAATTATGATAAGAACTTTGATCAAGTATGGCGAACACACTCCTTTCACACCTGTTATGGTGTGGGGTATAACAATTTTACATTAGTGTTTGTAATCCAAAGCTGTATTTCTGTTTCTAAACAGTTTTTATTTTCATAATTCACTTATCTCAGTAGGGTGGTTTTAGGGATGATACGGGATGATCAACCTTTTTAAAATAACCACTTAACTTTGAGTACTTAAGCATTTTTCTTAAACTTAAAACTGTTTACATTGAATTTAAATTTCCTCCTACTATAGAATTTTGCAATCGAAGGAAATATTTATGTCTGCAAAAGGCAAAATCAAAATTTGTATGGTTAAGGAATGTACATGATGGCATGCATATGTATGTGTGTATTATTTCCTTCGTTATTATTATAGTATACTTACTTGTAATAACATAATGGATGTTCTCTTAACTGTACATGATTCAGCTGTAGGAGTATCTTTTTTACATATTATTTCTTTTAACCATGTCCCGGGGATAATAAATGTAAAACATCCGAGTGGAAACAACTTATAAGAAGTAAAGGTAAATATTGAATATTTCTGTTGTGAACAGAAAGAAGTATTTATACAGATTGTATGAACATTTGTTAGGGTTCCTAACTTCCCGCACTTTTTTAATTTCCGGAACGGCAGACTTTTTTTCAATTCCGGATTTTTTTTTTTGTGTATGAACAACGCAGAATTCTAAAATCAGCTGTGCCGAATCTTTGATACACAACACGTAAAATTGTAATTAATAAATGGATTTATATCTAAATGTTAGCGAATCGTGCATCCAACAATATTCTTTTCCGTAGCTTTTTTATGTGTTCTTAAGTGTTTTTTTTTAAGTGTTATTCAATTTAATATTAATATCATACGTCTTGGGACGTATTAAAGATAAAAGAAAAGCTCTACAATTTAGAAAACAATTATTTGAGCTATTTTCTTAATTTTACTTATTTAAGTAAATAACAATTTTTAATTTTTCTTAATTATAACTAGCAATGTGACAAAAAAAATGTGCTTTTTTATTTGCAAGCTATAAATGCTGAATGATTTTTAATGCTTCGTGGTTGGAGTCAGCTACCTTAATTGATAACACTTGTTTTAGACAAGCTGGGCACTTGGCGTTTTAACCTTATTCGGGTACGCTGAATCCAGTGGTGCTAGCCGTTATTTCGAAAATTCGCGTAACTCAAAATCGCTTTCGCTTATTTAAAAATGATTGTGTAAGGAAATTCTTAAATTTGGCTGCTGCAGTGCCAAGGATGCCCCTAGATGGGTGAAATGTACGAACAACACCACTTAGTTTTTCAACTCAATCATTTATTTTTAACATACCTACCCGCTATTTCCATTCCTTAAGGGGGCTCTCATACAAAATGTTCAATGCAGACTAGAAATATAATGAAGGAAAAGTCCCATAAATGCCCAATAAACGCACCTAGTAGGATAAAATAACATTTTCTCGAGACATACTTGCCCCTTATCACCACTTCTTAGGGTGGCTCCCATACAAATATTGCTTTTTATGAAATAGATTTCTAAGACCAAAAAATCGTGCAATGTATTTAAAACGGGTTTCGAAAAATTAAAAAACTTCAAGGACCGGAATTTCGAAAATCTGATTTACATACATTGCACGATTTTTTTGTGAAATTTAACGCAGAAAATATTTGTCCAACATTTTAACCCTTAAAAGTGCTGTTTTAGTATACTTTTGCGTAAGAGTTGGGAAAAAGGAGAAAAATGACCCCTTAAAATGAGAGTTACAGGGTTAATAAATTCTAAGAAAAGAATCGGCATACGATTCTACTGAAAACATCTGAAAATTTCTTTTAGCTCAGAAGTACATTTAGTATATTTTTTTGACCTATACAAAACGCCTTTTCAAAATTATCAAAAACTTTAGTGGCCCATATTTCGGGGACACGAGCTTATTTTTCAAAATCCTTCGGCAGATTTGCGCTGCTAGTAGTCTACTTTCATTTTGCGTTTCAAGTGTTAAGACTGGCGGCGATGACCCGAATTGTGTTGCATTGTGTTATTAATTAGTTATTAAGAACAACGCTGAATGAGTTCACAACATCTGTGAAAGATATGCTTTCGTTAACAACGTCTAACTACCAAAACATATGGAACTGCGTTTCCCACGAAAAAAGACAAGATATCTCCATTGAATGCCCAGGTATCGCAGAAGTTATGGATTTTGTAAATCACCTAAAAACAAATAAGGCCCCTGGAGCCGACAACATATCGCCTGATATGCTTAAAGCTGACCCCCATACTTCAGGGAAGATATTGCTTCCCCTTATCCAGAATTTCTGGCGCACACATGAACTTGTTGTTAATTCAAAAGAAGGTTTTATGGTAAATATCTCCAAAAAGGGTGACCTGACAAACTGTAAGAACTGGTGAGACATGAGAATCCTTAGTGCAGTAAAAGGATTATAGCGCAAATCATTAACCGAAGAATATCTGACAATGTTCTAAGGGATCTAAGGCCCGAATTAGCTTACTTCCGGTCCAAAAATCCTATGTAGACCACATCAATAGTCTTAGAGTAATTAAAGAGCAATCTACAGAACTTTTTCTTTTTTTTTATTATATATTTATTTACTCATAACTCATAACAATTTTACAATTTTAAAGCTTCAGCGCCTAAAAGGCATAGTTGAAGCAATTTGCAAAAAAAACGATAATTCTTGAGTTAGTAATTAAATTAACAAACGATTTTGAAAAACCATTTGATACCCTGAACTAAAACGCATTATGGAGCGCTCTTGCTGGCAAAGGGGTCCCACCCACTCTATACCGTGATGTTAAATATCGTGTTGTCCACAATACCTTTCTAATTGCTGAATATACAAATTATTGGCGCTAGATGGCGCAAAATTCTTTTTTTATTGAAAATAGCATCAAAATACCCTGTATTTGCAAATATTATGAGTTCATATGTTCAGCAAAAATACACGCTAAAGGATTTGGTCGATTTCTTGAAATTTAAAGGTCAAAACTTAGACTTTCTTCAATAACCTAAAAACAACGGTAATTTCGTTAATAACGGAATTATGAACAAGTCGCAGAAAAAAAATTGCTGCTGAAGTCCTAAAAAACCATTTTCATAAATTAAAAAGTTCTTTATCGCAATAAGTTGATTTTGGCATATTGCTAATTATAACGTACATTTTTCTTAAACTTTTTGTTCATTTTTCTTTATTATTGCTAATTGATTTATTTATTTTAATTAAAGTTTAACTTTTTGATTGTCAAACCAATATTAAATTTTTTTTAATATGCAATATTTAACTCTGTATTATTTTAAGACTGATGTCTTGTTTACTAGCAGAGAAAATAAATATAAATATAAATAAATAAAACTTTTAGTTACTACTAGACTAATAAATTTTTTTCAGAAAGTTTTCTTTTTGTTCTTTTAATACAACACAAACACTTGCACATCTTTTATTATTTCAATTTTCCAGCTTTTCTAATTAAAAATAAAAGTACAAGCACAAATCCTTTAACACTTTACCTTCTTAAAATCTTAAAAACTCTAATAAAATAAATTCAAAAATGTTTTTATTTTTTTATTTTATGTTTGTAACCTTAAACCTATTGGCAGCATTGTTCAAAGATTGAATAACTTTAATTCGATGTTAACGGTCCCCTCTCGACTGTTTAACTACACAATGTTTTGACTTTTCTAAATCCCTTTTTAAATAACTTTCAACAAATCACAACAATTTCAAAAGATTTGCTACATTCCATTTAAATATATCAGCTCCTTTTTAACATTTTTTGTTTTTTTTTTTTTTTGCATTGTCCTTAGCAACAATAGATACAATAATAGAATAATCTAAAAAGAAATATCTAACAAATTTAAAATTGATTTAAATTACTATTCCAAACCAGTTTTATTGTAGAAAGTATCGCAAACAGGGGAAAATACAACATGGGGATAAACAAGTGGTATTTGAAATAAAGTTGGATATTGTAAGAAAAAAAAACCAAAACGAATCAAAAAGTATCCTTACAAGTGCAAATTTAACATTATAATTCTATACAAACTACCACCAAGGCGTATAAGCATTAGAAAATGAAGGGTGTTTTTTGAAGGCCGATAGAAATTGAAATTGAAAAAAAACAACACCATAAATTAAATTTTAATTTTAATATTTTTTCATTCGAGAGAACAGTACATGGCTTTAACATTTGATAAACACTTAAGGTATATCAGCCCCGCTGTTTCTCTTGACGAAGCGCATTCGGGACGTATTGGGCCACTTTTAAAGATGCCAGTTGTTGTTGGTTTACCAGCATAAGCTAGTAACTGCACGTAGCTTTACTGGAGATAATGTAAAGGCATCATATCTCAAACCCTTGGTGGTTCATTGACAGGTCTATAACTCGAAATGAAATAATCGCTAAATTTTGATTTCAATAAGTCGGTTGTTGGGGTCGCCATGTAGCACGTAACGCTATCCTGTTGAAACCGTAGTTCACGCGGAAAAATGCCATGTATAGTTTCAAACAAAAAATGTATAGGTTTAAACAAAAAAATCATTGATGATGGTGTCGCAATGATCATTATTGATCGTAACACGAGCCTCGGCTTCTATTTTTAAAAACAATGTCTAGCGAAGCCTCCAGCGTTTAAACAGCACCAAACGGCAAATTTTTGACTCCCAAGACAAACTTTGATAACTAATATGCAAGTGGCAGTGTAGCAAAACTGAACTGACAAAATAAAATAAAGTAATTTCGGTTTTTCTTCACCCACTTACAATTACATTCGGAGTTGACAAAAAATCAACCAATTGTAGTCGGGACAGTAGGAAAATATTAACTCACTGTTTATTTTTGTTGTTTTTGTTTAAGCTTTGATATCGTTACAAGTAAAACTGTTGCTTATAATTCTTATTCGCTTAACAGTTTTATTTATGTAATATCTTTAGTTATTCCAAAATCTTTGGATGAAGTTTTCTGATGAACTGGCCTAAGAAACCAGTTATCCCATCAACAAGATATATCAGCTTATAAAAAGCAATTGTAGTCGGAACAGAAACTCACTGTTTATTTTTGTTGTTTTTGTTTAAGCTTTGATATCGTTACAAGTAAAACTGTTGCTTATAATTCTTATTCGATTAAGAGTTTTATTTATGTAATATCTTTAGTTATTCCAAAATCTTTGGATGAAGTTTCCTGATGAACTGGCCTAAGAAACTAGTTATCCCATCAACAAGATATATCAGCTTATAAAAAGCATGAATTGGGAATTCATCACATTTAAACGAAACCTTGTTAATGAATTTTTGACTCCCAAGATAAACTTTGGTGTCTTGTTATGTTTAGTCTCCCTCTATAAACGACAATTTATACTATAAATAAAGCAAATCGAGGGCTAATTTTCAAAGTAAATATGCATAATTTGGTAGTGCTCTTCTAGCGTTAGTATATGCTGAACATGATGAAAATGCTGAAAAGCGAGCGTTGTATGGCAGTTCGTTTGAAAACTTATCCTTCAGTTCTTTTGGGCTTGAAAAACACCCATTAAAATTTATCAAAAACTTGGGAATACAATTCAACTGACTGAAATTAAAGAGCGTGTTTAATGAGTATGAGGAAACTGTTGAATTTAGTTATTTCGTTATGTTGATTTTTGAATAATTTAAATAATTTTTTTTTCATTCTTGGTGAGTTAATTTATTGCGCTTTAGATTTTCGGATTGCAATATTATTTTGAAATGTTCTGATATCAAAATTATGCTAAAGACTTAAAACAGTTAACAATTTAATACACACATATACTTAAATGAAGAAGTAAGTTAGAAAAGCCCACCATTTGGTACCCTACAGCTCAGTATATACAGAAAAATTTTGCCAGGACATAGTTGCTCTTATAAACTTTATCGTCACCAAATTGCAATTAATATCAATATTTTTATGAAAGTTATGAAAATTAAGGCTTTTTTGGGAGTGGTAGTTCTATGATAATTATCTTTAAATATTTTTTTTTCTCAATATTAATTTATTGAATCTCTTAATATCAAATATGAACTAACAATAACTAATCAAATCTTATCCTAATACTTTATTGTATGTCCTACCAGTGCCAGACAAAGAATTTCGTCATCGAGGTTTCTGTTCACATATGTAGGTGTTTATCGTTCTTCTGATTGGGTGAGTGCTGCAGTGTCTTTTCTCTTTAAGCGAGTGTGTTAATATTGCTCTATTGTGCAAGACTAAAATTTAAAAAATGTTTATTTTCCAACACTGTTTTAAAGCTAAAGTACCGATTGAAAAAATTTTTCCATTTTGCCTTGATGTTGAATAATTTTTTTTCATCACTTAAGTAACAGTTTGCTCCACTCATGCTCGTAGTTTCTACAAAAATATATCTAGTCTAGCGTTCTTACCTAACAGTTATCTTTACCTATATCAGCGTTTATTTGGCCTACGTATTTTTACCTTAAGCTTTCGTTTAAAATTGACAACATTAGAACCATAGATTTCTACAAACATCTAGATTTCTTTTTGTAGAAATTGGTAAAATGTAAAAACGGGGGTTAGCGTTACAAAGCCGAATGTTAAAGTTGTGCATCTTCCACAAGAAAAGAATTTCCAAAATGATCTGGCAATTAAAAAAATACTAGTTGGAAATAGGTATTCCTAGAATTTTGTATCTCCAAATAACGGCCAAATTCACCAAGTTCAGTTAAAACTAACTATTGCAATCAATACCCGTTAAAAATATGTTTTTGGCAGTTATAACTGATAGTTAATTATAACTGAACTTGGTGAAACTGGCCGTTTGTTTCCTAAAGAAAAATTTACTTAAGGAAATTTTTAATAAAATTTTATCATTGTTTTTATGTCCTTAAAATAAGTACTTGTGGATTCATGAAAAAAATTTACAGTCTTTTCAACGATTTCTGTTTTATATGTAATTTTCTATGCGAACGTTAACGTTCGAAATCGTTGAACAGACTGTAACAGTATGTTAAAGTCTTAAATAGAAGTCTTATACAATTATGTTTACCATTGTTGACAAAAAAAAAATTAAATAATCTATAAATGTATAAACAGTAAAAAATAAAAATGATTGTATGAAAAGAAATCAACTACAAGGACTATTGCTTATTATTTTATTTTCCTCTTTGATTGTTTATTTACTTTACGAGCAACAATATACATGGCATATTTACCAGGTAGTGCGTTAGCTTATGTGTACGTACACACATACCTAAAACTAAACTTCCTGTGCGTGTAAATATTAATTTTCTACAGGGCTTTTGTACGAGGCGTATGAAAATCACAATAAAATCAATTTATTTTTTACATACATAGTATTTTATTCTTTTTTCTCATTGCTTCCTAGTTTTTGCTATAAAAATTAAATATACGCACAATAAAAAACAAAAAAAAAACCGACATTAGAAAAATACGAAACAAAATAAGCTTGACTAAATAATAAACTCTTTTCTATTTGTTATTATGTCATAATGCAAAAATCTGACGGCAAACGACCAGGATCTGTATTGTTTTGATAGACATTAAATTGAAAAGTAAAGAGAAAGAACAGTTTTATATGCTACTATAAAACTTTCCAATAATAAATTATATTCCCTTAGTTTATTTAGCTATGCATGTATGGTTGTATGAGTCTGCCTATTTAAAAACTTGTTAGAAATTCTATGGCAGTAAAAGTTTCTTTAAAAAAAAAAAAAATCCTAACAATTTCCATTTGATTTATTTTTATGCATTTTTGTTCTATAAAAGGCGCGTTAGTGTTTGTGTTCAATTTGGCAGGTTTCTGCGCGTGCATTTGAAATGTTATTTAGTTCTCAATACCATGACAAGTTTAATTCAAAATTTGTTTTGTATATAAATCGAAATAGAAGTTGATTTATAATAAAATGAGCTTAATTTTCTTTTATTGATTTCAATAAAATTACATTAAGAAAAAAATTAAGCTAGGATTTAAAATTCAAACAAATATTCTTTAGGGTAAAAACATTAAGGTATTGACAATTAACATCCCGCTGTAACTATTTTATTTTTCAAAAAGTATTTACTTACTGCCTTATTTATAAAAAATAAAACAGCTTAATAAAGGGTTTATGAAACAGATTTTGTATGAAAATCCGTTTTATTAACGCTTTAATAACCTGTTTTATTTTTTATAAATTAGACCGTTAGTATTTATTTAATTAAAAAAAATTTAGAGATGAAGAAAATATACTAAAATCATTAAATATTTTTGTAGCTTATTTCGTGAAATAATTGATTTACATAACGTTTGTATTATAATGTCCATTATTTGGAGCGCTCTATAGTAAAAAGTACAGTAGGAAAAAAGATTTGTAGTTACATTTACAGGCCTAAGCTATCAGTAATACTGGCTGTATGTCATTTTTCGTTGGCGGTAACTTTTTCGGCAGCCTTATTTTTAAAGAACTTAAGATCAACGATTTTACCGGCCCACATTTTTTTTTATGCAGCTTATCTAGAGGATCTATCCATATTTTTTAAACAAATTTCCAAAAATTTTGCTTATGTTGTTTTAAAACTTGAAACACAGAGAAAAAATATCAATACAATATTTTTTGATATTTACTTTTTATTTGTTTACTGGTGCAAATTTAATTGATTATTTAAAAAAATAAAATTTTATTATAAAAATTTCCTGAAGAAGATTTCCAACGGAAATCGAAATATTGAAAATTAATTTTTAAAATTTTTAAATTTTTAAAAAAGTGACCTTAAGCTTGAGTAATTTATTAAGAATAATATTTAATTATTTAAATAAATATCACAAATTTTTTAATTGAAATCAGTTTTTATTTTTTCCTGTGAACTTATGAAAAATTTTAACAGAGTTTTTAGATCTAAGCACTGTATAACAATAAAATATCTGTCAAAAAATAAAAGGTAAGAAAATTAATTTCGTTAAGAATTACTTCAAATACCCGAACGGTGCAGTAAAATTTATTTATAAGACAGAAGGCTTTAAAAGTAGTCTTTGTTGACTCAGGATATCTTCCACAATTTGTTCAAAAAGGACATACAATTATGAAACACAAAAAAAATATTTAATTCCAAGAAATTTTATATAAAAAAAATCGAGAGTTTCTGTTATAAAATAAGTACATATTTATTCAAAAATGGTTACAGAGATATCGAATATTAAAAACATCGAGTTATAATAAACTATGTTCAAATAAATACTTATAACTTTTTCAATATTAGTCCAAAGAGAATAATTTTTTTTTTTTTTAAATTTTCTTTTTTTGTCTACATCCAAGAAAAAATATAAAAAAAATTTGCACAGTGGTCTTGGATGCGATTTTCGGGATTTAATATTTTAAATAATTTTTTTCACTGTTTGTACTCTTTGATTTTCTTGAATTTTTTTTTACATAAATTTTTTTGCTATAAAAAATTTGCTGAAATGTCCTGCTGAGAAGGAACATCAACACAGTAAAAAATTAAGGAAATCAAAAAAATGTTTCTCCAAACCGTCCGATTTCACTTCGATTGCCCTATGTATTTTTTTTTAAGGGCCATTATTACAACCTAATGATAAAGTTGCTGATAGTTAACGTGAACAATACCTATCTTGAACGATAAAGTGACCAATAAGTTTTTTCCATTATTACAACTGTCCGATAAAATAAAAAATTTAATTTATATACTGTGGCAACATTGCAGTATATACCGACTACTTTTGGTTGTTTAAAATACGTAGTGGCAACGACTACGACTACATAAAACTGTCATTGAAGTTACCATATCTTCAGCAGAAAATATGGCATCTTCAAGTTCTTAAAGTTCACTTGTAAAGTTACCATGAGGACAAACCTGATGTTAGCTTATCAGTCACTTTTTTGGTTAATGTTAACTTGTAATAACCAAAAACTATTTATCTGTCAGATAGCATCCTAAAAATAACTATTTGTAAGTTGTAATAATGGCCCTAAGTGTTTTAAAAATATATAATAATAAAAAAAATATTTAGTGTTTGTGTTAAAAAAAAATTTTGTTAAATATTTAAACAAAATGCCTCTGTTGACAACCACAACACAAGTGACTGATTTTGACATTTGTGGTCGCATAATATGTTTCTTAGTGGGCCGCAAGTTTTTATGAAAACTGTTACGTTATGGGTCGCTTGTATTGTCGATCGACTTGTCGTGCTGAAAATTCTTAGTGGGCCAGTATCTAAAACATAAGATCTATCTATATGTTTGATATTTTATTACTTTTATTAAAATTCAAATCCTAACAGCTATAATAGGTTTTTAGAAATAAGTACTTATTATTTGAAAAAAAAAGAAATGTTTACAAAAATAACGGCCTACAAACTAAGCTATACATTATAAATTATATAAAAAATTTAATAATGTCTTTAGCACGGGGTGTATTTTGACTTTTTCCAGGAGGATATCCTTTCATCTCTATTTACAGTATGTGTGAGCCAATTGCTTACTCCTATTGTTCGTATGTCACCGTTAACTAAGCGCTGGGATAGGCGACCTTTATTTCTTAACGTTTGTGTGGTGCAGAAAAGCCTGCCATAATTGCCGATTTATATTCTTTTTGCCTCTTAGTTATCAAAGTGCCGATTTGCTAATATTTGAAAAAAAAAAATTATAATTTAAATTTTAATCATAAACGTTTTAAAAGCAAGTACTTATTCCCTTTTATTTTTTTGTAGTGTCTTAATAATACTTAATTAAATTTTTTTTCCTAACTTTTTGTGTTTTTCTTTTTGTATCATTAAATAAAAAACCAATCTGAATGTTAATGGAAATTAAATTTGACAGCTTGTGTTAGAAGATAATTGCTCAGGAATTATATATATTATAACATTTGCTGCTGAACATGTGTTCTTACACATACTTATGCACGACACACGCTTATATCTTGTGTAAGCAATATAATGTGACAGTTGCCACGGCAATAAATGCCAGGCTTGTTCAACGTGTATAGCGCCGACAAAGGAATAGTGGGTGTGAAGCATTAAGTATTTGAATTTTTTTATATATTTAATTCTCCAAAGTAGTTACTCACTATTTTCATAGTTGTATTTTTCGAACAAATGTCAATGGATAATTAAATCGCTCACTCTGTAAGTACAGCTCTGTTTAAAAAGGGAGTATTTCCTAACACATCTTTAAAAAAACCAACAGTCAAAAACAACCAAACAATAAAAACCACAGCTAAAGAAAAATTTAAAAAGATTATACTTTAACCCTAGATACACTTTCTCCGTCGTATTGACGAATACCGTTAAATAGTACTTATTTAACTCCGCAGTTTTTTACTGAAACTTCCAAATTTCATTTAGCTGTAGATATTGCTGACCTGCTGTAGTGTGTGAAAGTACGTGCTTGTAGGTTGTGTGTAAGTAAGATTTTTCGTTGATTGCGTTCGTAGCACTGACGATGGAAGTGCGAGAAATATTGCCTTTTAGTATATTTTTTCACCTTTTTTAACCAAAGATACACTTTCTTCGTCGCATTGACGAAAAAAACCTTGGCTTGCTTTTGTTGTTTTTTCAGTATTAAATTTTTGAAGTTAACTATGATATACTATTAAGAATGATTAAAAACTTAATTATTTTATAAACTAAACAAACATTTTCGTGTTTCCTTATATTGGGTGGGCTTGGGGCCACATCATAAACGGACTTCGTCGATTCGACGAAGAAAGTGTGTAGTGTATTAAAAATAAGAAAGTGTATCTAGGGTTAAAAAAACTACTTTAATTTAAAAGATTTTAAAATGTATAAAATTATGTTGATGGCTTCAAAACTAAAAAAAAACCGTTAAGGGTAGTATTTTGTACTTAAATGAAATGTTTTGAGTTTTTTTTAACTAATAAAAATACAAGAATTTACCAGCACTAATCAGGTTTCTTCTCAAAAAAAAAAAACTTTTTGCAAAAAAAAAAAAATACTTAGAAAAGTGCGGTTTAGCCCCCATATTCATAAAAAATATTTCAGGTATATAACTAGTTTATGAAACAAATTTTCTATGAAAATTTGTCTAATAAACCTTTTATAAATCAAAAATATGTTTTATGAATATGAGGGTAAGTATTTATTTATTTAATAAGAGTTACAAATACAATTACAAATTATATTCTTACTTAATTAACCGAGTAAAAGTGACGTAGACCTTCAGCCCTTAGTAGTAAAACAGACCAGAGTCTCTGGCGGGAATCGAACCCGCAACCCTCCTCGTACTGATAGACTAGCTCACTACCAACTAGCCTAACGGGGCACCCAAAGTTTAAGTAAAAAGAACAATAAAAATAGTTCTTTAGTAAAAAAAAGTTCACTTTTTAATTAAATAAGTACTTCGTGCAAAAAATTTGCATATTGTATAAAAAATACACCCTGTTACACAAAGTTTTAATTTTTTTTCACACAACTTTTATTGTTAAAAAAAAAGAAAGAAACTATTTAAATCAATATATATTTAGCAATAGCTGCCCTATGAAGGCATTTCTCGGAATTTTTATTGCTAGCAATTTATTCCCATTTCTCCATTTTCTTTTTAATTTCATATTGTTGATTTAATTCCTTTTATTAAATTTATATTTGTTTCTCATTCTTTTCAGTTCTTCCCGAACAACCCATTATTTTGGATCGATGGGGTCGTCAACTAAATGGTACAAAATTAGGACCAAAACAGGAAGGAGATGATATTGTTATTACCTGTCGTGTGGTAGGAGGTAAGTTTTATTTCTTTTCTTATTTTGCAGCTGATATTTCCGGATAAATAATTTTTTACTTCTGCTTATTTGGTTATAACTTCAAAAGATTCACTAACAGAAAATAGTTTTATTGGTTTGCATTTGTATATGTGAATACAAAATTTTCGTATGTGTAAATGGTAGTTTTGCTTTGCAATGTTCGTATATATGTACATATATGTATAAAAATGTGGGGCTAGATGTCCGTTGTATACATTTTGATAGTAATTTAAGAATTCAATTTCCCTTTTAATTTCCCAAAAGCATTAAAAGCATACACAACATGTATGAAGATACAAACATTTGCGAACATGCGAGCAATGCAATTGCCTCAGTTTCAGTGATGAACTCATAGACTTCTGGTAACAGTGGAAAAAAATTACCCAGAAGAAAGGAGAGAACTGAAAAAATTGAGCTCATAATAATAAACTACTAACAAACAACGATATTTTGTGCTGGAATTTTTTTTCTTCCTTAACAGCTTTACTAAAAGAACTAAAACCTATAACAATTTCTATTCTATTTCACTTTTAACATATTTTTTCAATTTCTTTTTTTTTCTTCGTATCTGCTACCCGAAATTCCATAATAAATGCTGTTGCTGTGGGCAACCATTGAAATCCTTCCTTGTGCTCGCACTTTTACAAAATCGGAAAAAAACACAAAATAATAAAAATCTGCTGCTGCTGTTTCTTACACCAACAAATAACCACAATAACGTCTAATACAACAACAACAACTATTATTTCAACGACAATGAAAAACAAAACAAAAAAACACAGGACGCCCCCAGCCACAAGTGCGATGGCTCGTAAATGGTTTACTGGTCGACAACCAATATGAACACAATTCCGGTGATGTTATCGAGAATCGTTTACTGTGGCCATCGGTTCAACGTACTGATTTAAATTCTGTATTCACATGCCAGGCATTGAATACGCAATTAGATAAACCCAAGGAAAAAATGTTCATCTTGGATATGCACTGTAAGTATACACACACACAAACACATTCTTAAATACCTAGAAAGGAGAAAAATAAAACAGGAAGAAAATCAACTAAACAAAAAATATTAGAAAACATGACCAAAATGGTTGTTGAATGTTTTTTTTTCTTTGTTTTAAAGAGAGCAACAAATTTGTTTAAAAGTAGATTTGAAATGAAAGTAAAAAAAAATGTATAAATTGTTAAAAATTAGCATTCAATCGATTTTTTATTAGCCCAGAGAAAAAAAACCTTAGATAAAAGTTCTTTTTTTCTTTTAAATGGTGTATTCGTTTACGATGAGTAGATGTAGTGGTTAAACAAATAGTTTGTAATATCTTTAAGCCGCTGTTAGTTATTTGCCAAACATTTTTAAGATTAAAAGACAAAGTAGTAAAGAAAATTTTATTTTAATTATAAAAAGAATTTCGGGTGCAATTCGAAATCAATGCCTTGATAATAAACCTGAAATTTAACAGAAAAAATGGGTACATAAAATTTAACAATTTCTTAGATACATAAAGAAAGATTGTCCACTTCGGCAATAAATTAAAGATGTTATTATCGTAGTCAATTTATTTTTATAGATTTTTGAACAATTGAACTATTTATTAAATGCTTAATTTTAATTTATTCTGGACCATGGAATTTTGCCATGACATAGTGTCTATTATAGAGGTTAATATCAATACTAACATTTAAAAGGACGTTATGGCATTAAAATCTATTATTTAAAGTTTTATTTGTTTATCCAAAATTACAACCTGTACTTTGCTCATAAGGTTTACATACGGTAAACAACGCTATAGATTCTTTCCAGCACGTGCAATATGCTATTAATAATGATTTCTATGTTTCAATTGAAAAAATAATCAAAAGTTTTACGATAAAAAAATCACCTGGCATTGATGGTATCAGTAATAATATATTAAAGGCACTTCCTAAAAAAGGGTTACAAAGCTTGGCAAATATTATTAATAACTGCCTTAGATATAGTTATTTTCCAGACTGTTGGAAGGAGGCAAAAGTGATTGCTATATGTAAACCGAACAAAGTCGCATCGTTTCCATTATCATATAGACCAATCAGCTTGTTATCCTCTTTAAGCAAAGTCCTAGAGAAAGTTATCAAGGGAAAAATATTAAAATTTTGTGACGTTAATAAGGTGTTCCCAACGCAACAATTCGGATTCCGGTCTGGTCACTACACCTCTCATCCTTTATGCAGAATTAAATCTAAAAAATCAATATTATGAAGTCCACGGGTATGGTGTTGTTGGATATCAAGTCTGCTTTTGACTCTGTATGGCACGATGGTCTGGTGTACAAAATGATTAATTTAAATTTTCCTCCGGAAATAATAAAAATATTACAGAGCTTTTTAATTGGCCGATCGTTCAAAGTTTATATAGGCAAAAACTCCTCTACACTAATTAATATTCCAGCGGGATGCCCCCAAGGATCTTGCTTAACTCCAATATTGTATAATATATTTACATCTGATTTTCCTACATTGTTTGACTGCACTTCATCTATATTTGCTGACATCAAGGCGATTCTCTGTCATGGGGTTTATGCTGAAGATATCATCGCAAGCCTACAAAACGCGTTAATTAATTTAGAAGAATATTTTAAGAAATGGAAAATTCTTATAAATCTACAAAAAACTTTAGCAATATACTTCACTCGCAGAAGAAATTCTTGTTTTCTCCCACAAAGAGATTTAAGCATTAATAACAATACAACTATAAAATGGGAGTCTGAAGTTAAGTATCTTGGAGTAATATTGGACTCAAAAATTAACTTTAGCAAACATGTTTCTTACGTCATAAACAAAATAAATAATGTCACAAGACTTTTGTATTCTTTCATTAATAGAAAGTCAACATTAAGTCCAGATAATAAACTTATAATATTCAAAGCTATTTTTATGTCCATACTTTTTTATGCTGCTCCCGTGTGGAATGATGTCGCAACCTGTCATGTCAAAAAACTTCAAATAAGTCAAAATAAACTACTCAAGATGATTTACAATCTTCCTCGGCATTATTCGACTCAACGATTGCACTCCATAAACGGTATCGAAATGGTCAATGATAGAATTTTGAAGCTCACTCACAATTATGATATCAGATGTCAATTTTTTGAATATTTACACATTAACGAATTGTCAGTTAGCACGTAGTTTTTAGTTTTATCATAACATTAAAAACTTTTTTTTTTTTTTTATTTAAATAGGTTTTTGTTACTTTTTTCCTAAACATATAAAAAATGTTGTAAAATATAATATTATTATATCTTTTTTAATTAATTTTCTAAGTAGAAAAGGCTAATTATCGCCTGAACTCTTTAAATTTGTATTATTACTTTGTAAATATATATCCATGTTATGTAAATAAATAAATTGAATTGAATTGAGTCGATCGCTATACTTTTAGGTAATTTTCCAATATTTCTGTGTTAAAAATAATGGGTGATTTTTAAGGAAAGTGTTTTTAAAAATCTAATAAAACAATCAAATTTGCATCATATATTCAAAATTTTTATTGGAATCGATAAATTGGTATTTGCCATTTGCTCTTTAAAAATAACTTCATGTAAATGTTGCATCACTCTTTCGAGCATTTCGGCCAGTATTCCATGAATAAGACGTGTTATGCTATACTCTAATGCTTCAATCGTGTTTGGATTATCTACATAGACCAACGACTTCACATAACCCCACAAGAAATAGTCAAGAGGAGTCAAATCACATGATCTTGGCGGCCAACTCATAGGGCCATTTCGAGAAATAAACTGCTCACCCAATACATCCTCCAATATGTTCATTGTTTCACGAGCTGTGTGGCATGTGGTACCGTCTTGTTGAAACCACATATTAACCAAGTCCAACTCAGCCAACTGGGCAAAAAAAAGTCGCGTATCATGGCTCGATATCGTTCGCCGTTTACTTTTTTCACTTTCACAGATGTAGTCTGAACCCAATTACCAACCAGTGCTGCCAGCCCGAAAAACTTAATTCATAAAAAGTCACCCTTTATTTGATCGTAGTTCGTCATAGAGAAATATTATAAATAATAAAAAATTGAATTCCCAAAAATAACTTTTAAAAATCAATAGTTTTTGTATCTAATTTTGCGACTTGTACTGTTACGGTTTTCCAGATATGCACACGGAAAGAATTATTAACTAAATACGGCTTGAACCAAGAAAATTTTGCATAACTCTACGAAAATTGGGTCCCACATAAACTGTGAGATACGAAAAGATCGATTGTACTTGGCAGAAATCATGTTGAACCCTTTCGCACCTATTGGGACATATGTATCCCACTGCATGTTCCCAGAGTCTTAGTATTAAAGTTTTTCACTTTAAATGATTCAAAACTGTCCCATTTAGTTATTTAGACGTTTAAGTACAAATATTAAAACAAGTCTATCTTATTATCAAAACACGTGTTGTTTGGAGGAGTTTTTTGATCAGTTATCCAAAATGTATGAACTATACCGTAAATCACAGAAATTGTGGAATAAAGTTTTTATAGATTGGTGATGTCAGCTGTAAATTCGTGGATCATATATGTGAATTTACATCGTAAAAAGAAACCAATTTCTTGATTTTGTATAACGTTTTTACATATGTTTACGACTAATGGGACTTATATGTCCCATGCCGAACTCCTGATGGGACAGATATGTCCCACCCCAAGTCCCTTCCCTGGGTAGGAGCACACAAAAAAAAGATAAATATTAGTTCAATATGCATGTCTTTGTAAAAATAGCCCGTTATAAAAGCTTGAAACTAACTAATCGTCTCCCGTACCGAAAGGGTTAAGTGTTTTAAATTTTTTTTGAAAAATGGATATTTAAACAGAATCCCAAGTGGAAACTATTAAACATATTTATATTTGGATAATAAGCTGCTTACAGGGATAACTTCTGTCAGTCTTATAAACAAAAATATCCAAGAAGATATTCAAAATTCGAAATAATACTTGAAACTTTTGTTAATAAGTACAAAATCTGTCATTTGAAAAATCGTCAAATTTAGGATATAATTTTTGAACCCCAAAATCGTCAAAATGACGACAAATCGCAAAATCTGGCAGCCGTGGGTATATAGGGCACTTTACTGTGCTGGCATCACTTAAAAAATGTAAATAGCTTTTTAAAGTGTATGTATATATAATTCCAGGTCCATATGTCCGTTCAACTGTAGTGCAATGAGTTTTCCGGAGAACCCATATATGATAGGATTTTTTAAGTCAGCGGAGTCAACATATTAAGGCTTTTGACACAATAGCACCCATTAGCTTGGCCGTTAGTGGTATGCATTTTTTTTTTGATTTCTTATATTCTCTCCCCCCAAATCGGTTCAGTTTTTATGTAAAAAATTTTTTTTCAAAACGATAAGTTGTGTTTTAGGGGGAGTCCGCTCCTCAAAGTTGGCATAAAAGCTCATTTATTCAAATGTAATTCGTTTGCATATGACTATATTTAAAAAAAAAAAACATTTTACAAGACTATGATATATTTCGACCAAATTCAACCAATGCACGCTGTCAAAGGATGGCAAAAAAGGAGAAAAAATTCAGCAGCCACAAATAATTTTTTATTATATCCAAGGCATGTGTTTTTTTTTTTTTTAAATTTGCATGATAAGGCCATTCAAAATTATAGTATAAATATCCGATCTTAAAAGTGGTATTGGGCATAGAGAATACACTTCTTTGTTTAAAAAGAAAAAAAACCAAAAATCTATGACACATATAAATTATCGTGTTACAGCAAAATTAATTTTGATATGATCTTAATGATTGGAGAATTCTTCAGAATTTTTAACCTCTCAACTGAAGGATACCCGAGATTAAAAATAAATTCCTATTGAACAAGAAGATAAAAAAAACTAGACGTTGCAAATGAAAAAACCTTTAGAAAGCCAATAAAGGGGCTGTGCAAAAAATGCAATTTACATTTATATCCAAAACCTTTTAAAGCGCGCTATAACAAGTAATTTCTTTATAAAATACAAAAACTATAATTTTTAATATTTTCAATAAACATATTTTGTGAAATTAAAAGAAAATTGTGTTAAAATATGTTTTATGCAATTAAATGAAAATATTTTTTAAACTTACAAGGCAAAAAAAAAATTAATGCTGAAGAGCGGCCAACGTTCGCGATTGCGAACACCGGGTTCTGATGGCCCCAGTAGGGCTAGCTGAATTTTGTGAACGGACTTGAATTCAGTATAGCTAAGAACTCAAATTTCATTGAAATCCGACTACTTTTATGTTTCGCGGCCTGTAATAGGTTGATAAATGTATGTATTGTTAATTAACAATAATATTATTTCTCTTTTAAGAGCAACATACTATTATATGTGGTAAACATAGTAATGTTTTTTTTTAACCATAACATGATAGGAGACACCCATTTTATGGTTTTAACTTTCCTATAGTATATTTAATTAACGATAATGTGGTTGCTAGTGAAGATTATTACTGAAAGTAACCATAATTTATAAAGTTAACTTAGCGTTACCATATTGAAAAATATATTTTTTCTGTGTTTACTTAGAACCTGTTCTAACTGATAAAATAAAATATTCATCTTGATTAAACTACAATTTTGATTTATTACTTTATTTAGCCAAAAGTTAATTATAACGCCAAAGCATTTCGAAACTTTAACTGATATTTTCACTTTAATTGCAACTTAACTTTGTAAATACAAAAAATATAAATGTAAATATTTGCAACACAAGCAGAATTTTGTGTTTTTTTTTAAATAAAATGTAAGTAATTTGTCTATTAGCTTAAGGTATTTAACGGACATGAAAATTAATTTGAAAAATATTTAAAAAGGGTTGATTTCTTTTCATTTCCGTTTAAATTGAAATTTTAACACAATACTCCTCCTTTTAGCACATGCAAATTAAACAGAATTCGAAACGAACTAGCAATTGCAGAAAGAATAGAATATATAAATATTTGCTAAATGTTGCCAATTTTTTCTTTAATTTATTTGTGTATTCAACAACTCTTAAGGGATATAACCATCTAGACATTTGAACAAAAAAAAAAAAATTAAAACAATTGAATGTATAAATAGGAAACAAACAACAACAAAAAATAAAACTCTATAAAACGATTTATGTATTTATACACAGAAAAAACTTGATAACAACAACAACAACAGCAAGAGAAATGCAACAAAAACACTAATAAAAAAACCTTAATGTATTTACAGTAAAACCGCTTGAAGTGAAAATAATTGACCCGCCTAACTCGATGGTGGCTGATAGACGATATGAAGTTACATGTGAATCAACCGGTTCTAGACCAAATGCCATTATAACCTGGTATAAAGGAAAAAGGCAATTACGTCGAACGAAGGTAAGTTTGTTTTCCAATTGTTCTTTGTTTAAAACAATTGTATTTGTATCTGTGGCAGTATTTGTAGGAGTATTTGTTGAAGTAGACGTATTTGCTAATACGACAATGTACATGTGTAAATGTGTATTGTATACTAGTGTGTATAATATTTGTTCCAGTTACAATATAACAGGTTAGATACTTAAATTAAAAAAAAAAACATAGAAAAGTTTTAACATGTATATTATGCATGTTAAAAGTAAACATTGCACTATGGGATAATTAAAGGAAATTGTTAATACATAAACGAGTAAAATTACATATCTTGAACTGATTTAGACACTTAAACTTATATATATAAATAATTTGTCACATTGTTATCATTTGTATACGTAACTTGTCTTATTCTAATACTGTAATTTATAAGATATTTTTGTCTTGTTGTATTAGAAAATCGATGAAATAAATAAATAAATAAATAAATAAACTACACGATACAGGAGCTGCTAATTCAAAAAGCTCTTAAGACTTTATAAATGTACTCTAAAAGAAGATTTGAAAGACTGGTCTTCTTATATAACCTAGAATGTCTAAGAAGTCTTGTGGGATTCCGTAAAATGAGGTTATATGGTCCTTCGAGCGTTATCGCTTAACATAATCTGTAGCTCACTTGTCGAAATTATATATTTTCCTTTGAATTCTGGTATTAAAACGAAACTTATCACACATAAGTCTAACTTAAGCACAAACTCGTATATGATAAAGGAATTATCGAATTATTATACTTTATAAATTTATCCACACTCGAAAATCATTTAACTTTTTTTCTGACAAAGTAAACAATTCTCAGAAATAATTTTCATATAAATTGAAACAGACCGGTTACAAAATCCAGTTCAGTGGATTTTGTAACTGGTCTGTTATTTTTTTTTCAAATAAAAGTGCCAGTAAAAAATTTAACTTAACAATAACTTCAATCCCATAGTGCTTTTGATTTTTTTTACTAACATAAGTAAAACTCAAAATAGGGTACGTGTTTTTATACTTCAACTTACACAGATACCTTTGTGTTTAACACAAAAAGACTCTTCGTACACACCCCAGCAGCAACAACTAGTATTTTTCAAAAGGATAAGTATTTTGGTGTGTAGTAGTAGTAAAAGTATCATCTGTGTAAGTATTTGAGTATGAGGTATTTATGGATGACCGCATGCAATTTGCAAAAATAAGTGCACGTAAATTGAACGTTTGTCTCTGTTTACTAACAATCCTGGCGCATTTTGTTGTTTTGCTGTTGTTTTTATTTGTTTCCTTTAGTGTTTTAACTATTTATTGCAGACACTATTGTCTAGTTGTTTATGCCGAATGAATAGAAAGCAGCACAGCACAGCACTATTAACACTCGATAGTGTATATGTGTGTATGTATAGTATGTATGTATTGTACATTTATACAATTCATGGCAATAGTTTATTTTGTTTACTATCATTTGCAATTGTACGTATTCCACCCACTCTTTCTCTGCGTTATTTTTGTTAGAATTATTTTCCATCTAATTTTGTAAACAATTTTAGTTTTATGTGCATTGTTTTTTTTTTTCGTTTTTAACCTATTTTATCTAAAAGAGGAGTGTTTTATAAAGTATGAGATTAAAGTGGTGGGTGCAGGGATTAAAGTTGTAGTGGAGCGTTTTTGATGAAAAATTTAAGCACGTTTATTGTCAGTTTTAAAATGCATTTTGTTTTAAATCGTTAAAAATTAAAAATAGTACAAAAATATATGCGTTGATTTTATGCAATAATTATAAATTAAAAGCATACCTAAAAAAGGTTTAAAAACAAAGTGAAATCACACACTTTCGAAAACGACATATTTTCGAAAATATTTTCAAAAAGAAAGCATTCTCAACAAAAAAGGGGAATTTTTTTTAAATTAGGAAATAAATATATTCTCAACTTGCCTCTAAACGTTATTCTGGGGCCAAATTACCGCATATCGATAGAAATTACAATTTAATTTAAATGGGAATTTCGAACAATATCGAATGCCGTAATTTGGCTCCCGAATTCAATACAGTCAGCGTTGCCACAGCAAAAAAATGTGTAACCACAATGAAAAGAAAAATATAAAATATATATAATGAAGAAACTGTATTTGTTTTTACATTATTAACGTCTTAACTGCAAGATCGATTTATATAAGGTTTTAACATTATGTTAATGGTCTGGAACAATGGGCTATATAATTTTTCGAAAGTTTAAGTGATCGTTAAACGCTTATTTTCGCCTATTTAAAAAAAATGCATAAGCTGAAGCTGTTTAACTTCAATATACATTACCAGGTTTAATATTGCCTCGGTAGGAGCAGGAAAAAAAGTAACCCCTAAACTAAGTTATACATTTTTTTCGTTTACTGAAAAAGCTTTAAAAGGTAACTTTTCAAACTTTCTGGGTATAAATTAAGTTTCAATGTGCATTCCCAGAACTAAAATGGCGACGGTAGAAGCCGGATTAAAGGTTTAAGAGGTAACTTTCGTCAAGGTGCTATCATTCATAATTTTACAGCCCGTCCCCCGATGTCGATCGACAACTTAAACGAGCGACAACAAATCACCCATTATCGTTCTATTAAGGGGCTCACTAAATATCGACTTGTCGGTCGGTCAGCTGGTTTATTATTTATTTGTTGTCAAATGACTGTATTACCACATCAGTAATTACACAAATAAAACGCTAGCTTGGAAATAAAAAATCGACAAAACATAGAAGCTAAGCCATCAAAATAGAATTCCGGCAACACACAAAGCAGAATAGAAGACAAAGGAGTTAGCAAAAAGCAAACAAAGCAGTAAACAAATAATAAAGAATAGAATTTTATGAAAAATATTTCAAACATATATAATTTTAAAAGTGTGTTGTTTTAATAATACAAAAGTATTTACTGTGGCATTTTAATAAAACATCTTAAGTCGAGATAAGATATCAAAACAGTTTTTGAAAAAAACTCGGTCAAAAAATAATTTTTATTATATAATAAAATAAACCAAAATTAAAGAAAAACTTCGTTTATAATACAAAATTTCATAAACGTAAACAAAAATGTTTTTTAAATGAAAATTTGTAAGACACTGTGCAACAAAAAAACCCGCCTAAATACTTGCACCGTGAAATGAAACTAGACTATTGGAAGAGCAAATCTGCCAAAGGGATTTGAAAAGTTAGCTCGGGTTGCCGAAATATCGGCCCCTAAAGTTTTTGAATTTTTTTAAAAGGCGTTTTGTTTAAGTCAAAAAATAAACTAAATGTACTTCTGAGCTAAAATACTATTTCAGATGTCTTCAGTAGAATTGTATGACGATTCTTTTCTTGAAATATATTAACCCTGTAACATTCGTTTTAAGGGGTCATTTTTGTCCTTTTTTTAACTTCCACACAAAAGATCCACGAATATTTTCTGCATCAAACTTTACTTTGGGGGTCCTCAGACCAAAAGTTCGTGCAATGTATATTAAACGGATTTTCGAAATTCTGGGCCTTGAAATTTTTGAATTTTTCGAAAACTCGTTTTACATACATTGCACGAACTTTTACTCTTAGAAGCCCACTAGTAAAGTTTGATGTAGGAAATATTCGTGTAACATTTTAAGCCTCTAAAGTGCCGTTTAAGTATACTTTTGTGTGAAAGTTTTAAAAAGGACAAAAATGACCCCTTAAAATTAGACCGAGCTAACTTTTCAAAACCCTTTGGCAAATTTGTTCTACCAATACATAGTCTAGTTTCATTTCGCGTTGCAAGTATTGAGGCTGGCGGCGATGACGCGAATTTTGTTGCACTGTGTGATTAACAACATTTTTTTAACATTTGAAATTCGACTTAAGATGTTTTGTCAAAATGCCACAGATATATTACTCATATAAGCTTAAGCTTCTTACTTTCTGAGTATTACTTAGGTATAACAAGGTTTAAAGTTTTTTTTTCGGTAAGAGCGGGTGATACTTTCCCCCTTCGTTTACAAAGTAATTATCTTAAATCTATTATTATGGCAACTAGTACAGTTTTTATTTATCGAATATACCAGGTTTTATATTTCCCCAGTAGAGCAGGGTAAAAGTTACCCACCATAAAAAGTGATATGTAATTTATTTTTATTATCTGGAAAATAATGAAATCTATTAAACGTTGAGCATTAATAGAGAATTACTTTCCAATGCTGGGTTTAAGTTTTTCGCAATGGGACAGGGAAAACGTAACCCTAAATTAAATAAATACTACTTATCGTTTATATAGAAAAACATAAAAGCTTTTATACTTTCCTAAGTATTCCTTATGTTTCATAAAAAAAAGCTTAACTTATAAATATAAACCGTATTATTATTTAGGGGTGTTCTGGAAATAGAAAACGCAAGAATTTGAAATTGTTTTAAATACACTTTTAATTTAATTTTTATAATTTTTGTTATAAAATACTGTTTAATAGAGAAACATTTGTATAATATGTCATAAAATTATTTAATTATAAGGTAAAGTACAAGGGTAATAGGAGCAAAAAATAACATTCTATAGAAAATTTGAAAAGTTGGTGTTTGCAAACTAAGTGCCATTATAACTTCACTCTGCATTAGCTTATGAAAAGAACTGTTAAAGTAAATAATCATTACCACATTTTAATTAATTAAAAAAAAATGACTTTTGTTTTGTTAATTTATATAAAAAGAAAGTACGAAGCAAAAACAATAGAAATATACAAGGCGAAATCAGTTTCATTGCTTTTGTTTTGTTTTCCTAAATTTTAAGTAAAAAATAAAACAATTTCACTTCTCGTTTAGGTAATTTCGTACTTTGTTTAATGAATAAATAAGCACCTAAGCATATGAATAAGTCCCTAAATAATTACTTCAAAATCAATTTCTAAAATTATCATTTACAACAACAATTTTCGATCCACCGAGTGAAATACCATTTGGTTTAAAGATTGATGTTTGACTATTGACTATCCGCCGCCGTCAAAGGCGGTGAGGTTAAAACGACAAAGATTTCTGAAGAGAAAGTGTGGTTTCTATCGAATTATGTAAAATCAATCTGTTCGTGAGTTCGATTTCTGAAGCAGGCAATAATGTAAAATTATCAATAAATTGTAATTAATTTAATTTAAAAAAATTCCTTTTTTTTATAAAATAATAAAAATTAAATTTGATGAACTTAAGCCTAAAGCATAAAAAAAAACAAAAATAGCCAAAATACTATTGTTTATCTAAAAGTTTTATGGATTTCGAATTTTATTCTAATATTTTTCTAACAGCGATACAATTAATTAAATTATCGATTTAGAATAAAACTGTGGCCATGTTCT
Source organism: Pollenia griseotomentosa (assembly GCA_963931875.1). Taxonomy (NCBI): domain Eukaryota; kingdom Metazoa; phylum Arthropoda; class Insecta; order Diptera; family Polleniidae; genus Pollenia; species Pollenia griseotomentosa. Next base: position 182,325,920 of record OZ007561.1, read on the forward strand.
GTAACTCTCGCGTCGAGAAACTTTTCGGTTGAAAAGTGTGAAATGACACAAAAATGCTATATATTGAAACAAACAGCTGTTTTTCTCACTTACTAGCTGTCACGTAACGAAATTACTCGCCAATTTACAGAAAAAGTGTGTCTCTAACATTTTTGTAAAAAAAGTTCCCGCTTTGAACTGTCAAATAAACTCACGAATAATAATGGGGCGAGAAAAAATTTCAACACTAAAAAACAATTAAAAATGCAAAATACAAAAAAGAATAATAATAATAATAATAATTTTTATTGTTTAATTATTTTGTTTTTAACATTTGTATAACATCTCGAATATTTTCAAAGCTCGTTTGCAAACAACAAACATTAAAGTCGCACTTTACATTATTTGGTATTTTGGTCAATGATATGTGTTACTGGCGTTATCAATGTCTGCAATGTCACATCGGCTTCGAGTGCAATGTTATGACATTTATAACGTAGCGACGTTATCTCTTTTTGTAGTTTGCGACCTGAGTTACAGTCACACTTTTTTCTCACTTATCGAGAAACGATGGAATATTTTGTTTCACATCTTTTCGTTGCGAGAAGTTCTCACTAAATTTACAGAACATGGGTACTGGTATTTATTTTTAGGTTTTGTTCTTATTATTTTTAAACAAATACGCTCAAATTAATTGATATGTTTTGCATCAATAGTTTTGGTATTTCACTCATAAGGAATATTTTAGGAAAATTTTGATTCCACCCCAGTTTGCACGTCTAATATTCTCTAATTCAATTACCAATAGCTCTGTTTCTAAAGAATTCGAATATGCATATACTATTTTCATTATATATAAGCTTAGATTCAATAGATAAAAAGGCACAAGTTTATTGTCTTATTTTTGAATTATCACAACTGTAAAACGATATACTTTCTGGTTCTTCGTGTTTGTGGAGAAAATATAAATTTTTTAACGATTCTTAAAATTTTGTAGTGTACAGTGTTCTAGACTTAATCATTTCCTGACATCATAATTTCTTTTTCGATTGCAGACAATTTCATTAAATTGTCTGTAACTTTTTGTCCAACCTTATTTTAATTCCAAACTTAATTCTCTAAAACTTTCTCAATCTAAACAACGGTTAGTTTGACTAAATTTGCAAAGCGCATCGGCTTCTATTCCTTTTTGTTCTTTCTAAACTTGTATTTGTAATGCAGTTAGTTTTTAGTTTTTCTTTTTTTTGCGATTTTTTTCGGTTTTTGTTAAAAATTGTTGGCGGTGCGTTTAAATAAACTATAAGTGCATTCTGTTTACAATGGAGACTAAACTAAACAACGATAATGTGATTTAAATGTTTCCATTATAGTCAATACCACTGTTGTGGTTATAGTAATCGTACTAGTCATCATTATTCCTAGAATTCAAATGAAAAAAAAAAAAAAAATTTGAATGGTATTGTAATGAAATTCATACCCATCTTCTTAAAACAAACCATTCATTTATTTGCAAAAATTTGCCCTCAATTTTAACACAAGCATTTGCCATTTATCCACAAACAACAACACACACACGCACGAACTGTTAAGGGAAATGTATTTTCATTTCCGTTTACGCGTAATCTAAATAAAACCACCAAAAATACGAATGGAAAATAGTAGAGCACATTTGTATTATGTTTTAATTTAAAAACGAAAATAAAATTTTTATTTTAAATAAAATTTTAAAGTTTTTGTTTTCATTCTGATGAAAGATTTTTATTGTATTTATAAGCAAAATTAAAACGTTTGACAAGAACAGTAAATTTTATATGCTGAAAGTGATATTGTTGATAGCAGAAACTGTAATTTTTGTTAAATCTTTTTAATTTAATTAAAAAAGAATTTTTTTTTTCAAACAAACCTGAAAGAATTTTATGGTATTTTTTTGGTTAACTATTTAATATTCTAGGTATGCATTTATATGGATGTGCCAGAAGCCAAAAGGCCTAACTCCAAAAAATAAAAAGTAGAGTTAATTAATAATTTTTGAAAAATTGATTTCCAAAATTTAAGATGCTAAAAAATGAAAGTTGGCGAACACGCAAAGCGTGTACCAATGTACCTATTATGGCCTTACTTTGGTTTATTTATTTTCCTATTATCTGGCTGGTAGCTTCAAAAAAAATAAAAATAACATTCAAAACCTTTACCATTTTTTTTTACTTTTAAATGGAAAATACACTGCTTGTCATAACTATAGCCGCACCTTAAATATCGGTATTTTGGGAGCTTTATAATTAACTTTCTACCCAATTTATGGTTACAAATCAGAAATGAAGACTTGGACAACATTTTCATTATGACTTCTTTAAAAACAAATACAACAACTAACAAGTCAACAAACCAACAAACAACGCAACAACCTTAATTAAATTATTTATTTCCAAATATATATATTAAAAATCATATAAATGCGGTTATAGTTTTGACAGGCAGTGAATTTAAAAAATGGAAAACAAAAATTTTTTTAAAGAATTCACAGCTAATAAGATAGTAATACATATGGGCATTTCCCCAGAATGGTCTACCAGGATGAAAAAATAAAATGTTGATAATCTTTGTCTTTTATTGTTTATTATTATAAAAAAAAGTCTATGTTGTTATAAAAGAATGGTTTCGTAGCATATCTCAGCTGTTTTACTTGAGGAAATTGCAAAATTTTATATTTTCTTATATTTTCAACTTCTAAAGACATTTTTATATACATATTTATTTAAAATGCAAAAAATATGTTATGTTTACACTCTTTCTACATAATCTCTCCATTACAATCAGTTGTAAAAGGAGTATTAAGTTTTTTTTGTTAAGGAAATTTAAGGATATTTATGGGAAAATGCATGGTGATAATAATAAAAAAACATATATGTCAAAGTGTCACGTGCGTAATGTCACGTGCGTAATTTACAATTTATTTTTTTCTTCGTCAACCCATGCATAGTTGCTTTTGAACAAAACATGATTATAAAGGCCCATTACTAACCTTTATAAAAACATTTTTTCCGAAATAAAAACCTCCTACAATTCACTTACTTCCGCACTTTTTCTTACGGTCCTAAAGGGCACTTCTATTTTTGTCACGTGAGTAAGTCAACTTTGATTGCATGGCATTTGGGTATTCAGTGCTCAATTTACCATTATATATACTTTTTAGAAAGAACTCATCACAAACAATGTAACGATTCTATAGGGTGGCGCATAAGTAACGTTAAGATTTATTCAATGTATAACTCTTTTCTTTCTGCTTTTATTTAACGTTGGCATTTATTAAAATTTAGAATATAGTTTGGAAATATGTTCACATAATGTTTTAAAGATAATATCTTTCAAATGTAGCCCATTGTTTGATTCTACCTGAAGTGCTCTTTCCAAAGCATTTTCCATAACTTTTCTTAGAATTTCAGGTCCCAGCGCCCCCACTTCTTCTCGGATATTGGCCTTAAGTTGTTGGATGGTTCTAGGCTTATTGGCATATACCTTACCCTTTAGGTAACCCCAAAGAAAAAAATCGGGAGCCGTTAAATCAGGCGAACGTGGTGGCCACTTAAAATCAGAAAAACGTGATATTATTCGACTGCCAAAAATTTCGCGCAGGATAGCCATAGTTGGACGAGCTGTGTGAGCTGTGGCTCCATCTTGTTGGAACCACAAATCTGGATAGTTTTGCACCGCTGGCCTTAACAAATTTTCAATCATTTCCCGGTATTGAATGCCGTTCACATTAATCGCAACTCCTTCGTCGTTTTCGAAAAAATATGGTCCAATGATCCTCTCTGAAGTTATTCCACACCATACTGTGCATCTAAGTGGGTGCATTTGATCTTCAACAATTATTCTTGGATTTTCGCTGCCCCATATTCTGCAATTTTGTTTATTCACGTGACCATTTAGGTGAAAATGAGCCTCATCGCTCATTATGAGTTTGTGAATAAACTCGTTGTTTTCTAGGCACAATTCTTGAAAACGGCGACTATATTGAATGCGTTCTTGTGCATCATTTGGTTTTAACTCGTGAACCAATTGCATCTTATATGGGAAAAGATGTAACATATGTAAAATTCTTTGCAAAGACCGCCTAGACATCCCTAACTGCTGAGAACGTCGCCTGGTGGAAGTTTCGGGGTTTTCCTCAATACTTGCTTGCACTCGAGCAATGCTCACTTCATTTCGAACTGCACGAGGTCTTCCAGCACGCGGAAGATCACAGACAGCCCCTTGTTGCCCAAAACGCTGAACCAATCGGTAAATTGTTGGAGCGCTAGGAGCATTTCGAACATGAAAGAAATTTCGATATGATCTTTGTGACTGAATAATCGAATGCTGACTTTCAAAGTAAAATTGAACAACTTTGGTTCTTTGTTCTGTGCTAAGCCTTTCCATCATAAATTTCCCAAGTATTATTTAGTTAATTCTGTAAAGAGACGAAAAAAAAGACTTAAATTAAAAAATGTATTCACTGATCAAATCTTAACGTTACTTATGCGCCACCCTATAGAATTCATTCTAAAATTCCAATCCACTTCTATTTTTTTTTAATATGCAAACACAATTAAACGCGTACAAATGTCGCGTGCATAATCAGAGAAACACCCATATAACAAAATTGTGAACTTTTTGAAAAGTGGAGTTAGGCCTTTTAGCTTCTGAAACATCCATATATAAAATAAGCAAAACTATTATGTTATACATTTGATAAACAAAAAATATATTGCAATATGTAAGATTGTTGTTCACAATTTGATTAAGTGATAATGCAATATTTATGCTCACCCGATGTCTAGTGATGATGCAATAGTAATTCACTATGCATGATGTGTTTTAATAGTAATGCAAAGGTATTGCATTAGTTAGGATAAACTTAAGTTATATTTTTAAAATAATACAATATTTTGAAAATAAAACATGTATGATACCCTACACCAGAGCAAATAAAACAATTTGCGCTGGTGTACACTATTTGGGACCATCATAAACCTGATTCGCCTTAACTTTAACTGTGGAGGTGGTGGTAAATTTTACGCTCTCTTTATAATTGTTTAAATACTCTTCTCATATCATGATCGTGTCACTTGTGTTTTGGCTGCTCTCGTCTAAGCACGAGCGGAGCTAAGCACATACTGGTGTAAAAATTACCTCTCGTCATCATTTACGTAATGAACCACAATGAAGATGTTGACAACATTAGCGCTTATTATAGAACCGCAATATAATTTATTCTGTGATAATAAGTTTAAGTTGTGCTTTACTGTTTTTTGTTAACCCTCTGTAACATATAGTATACTACAGGCAACATACTGGTCATCTCTCAATAATTTCCATAGTAATAGTTATTGTGACCTACCAAGTAATGTAACCTTTAGTATACACTTTGTTTTTACCTCAAGTGCAAAAAAGCATAAGCTGGTTGTTTCTTATTGTTATAAATATTGCGATCCCATTATAATTTAAAAAATTTTAAACAAGGAAAATGAATTATAATAAATAATTAATAAAAAATATTTTTATAACCGTGCTTCGTTTTTTTTGTGAGAGTCTGTAAGTTTAGTGTCCAAATATGAGTCATTACTCTAGTACTTTTAATATTTTTGACTTATATGCGTAAAACACGAAATTTAGTGTTTGTGTCTGTGGGCTACATTGAGCGAAAAGGGAATCTATTTTTTACAGCCTCCAGCAAATTTATTATAGTGCTATTTTTTATTTTTTGGTTGAGAATTACTATTAAGACGTAACAATGTCCAAATTTTCGTTGATTTATAAGAGCGAATGCAAATAAATCAAGGTCCATTATGTTATCGAGAAACTTTCGCCTAGAAGTTAGCGAATCTCTATGTAGGATGAGAACTTAACCCACCCTTACGCGCCGACTTTTATATGGTTAAAGCCAAGCAAAAATGAATAGAAAACCTCTGCAACACTTGCCTTCGCAAGTAGTCCGCCAGAATCCAGTCGACCACTGGCCCCAATGGACGAAAAAGAATTCGACGCAACTATCCAAAATATGTAAAATTTACTCATACTGTGTGAGATATGCATGGTAGATTTATGCTACTCGAAAACAAAAAATCATGAGATTTCAATCGTCTTTTCTGATCTTATTAACACAAATATGAAATGCTTTAAATTTTTACGTTAAGCTTTTTCATAAATTTTTTACTTATGCTTTCCCTTTTTGCTCGTTGTTGCCTGTAGGACATACTCCGTTTTTATGAAATTACTCCTTTAAAAAAAAAATTTTTTAATTTTAAAAAATATGTATTTTTTTAATGTTAACCTCTATGTGAATCAATTGAAAATTTGTAATTTTAAGATGTTGAGTTATAGAGGGTTAAATGTGTTTGTGCAGTTAAATTTTACTAAAATCCTGTCCAAGTTTTTAATGTAAAATAATATATATTTGTTGTAAGTTGTTTTTGCTTGTTGTGAAAAATATTTTGTATTAATATTGTCCTTTTATTATTTTTATTTAAATAGACGACCGTTAAAAAAGTCACCAAAAAAGTTACGAAACGGTGGGTGAAATGTAATATATTTTTTTTATTTACATCAACATCATTAGGTCTTATTAGCTTATAAAGAAAAATAAACTGTAAACGTAATTTTTTCTTTGAAAATATTTTACCACCACGTTAGCGTAAGAATTTAGTAGAAGAAAATTTAGCCCACATCAACGTAATAATTTGATAACATTTGGTGTATTACATTAGACCCATACAAACATCTTTCCGGAAGAGCGTCTTTGTGCCAATAAACCATCTTATTATTTTGGCATTGAGAATCAATTGCAACACATTTTGTTCGATTCGGTCCATATTTGCCCATAGCTCCCATAAACATCACACTCCCGAAAATAGCTTTAAATGCCTTAACTTCCTTATAAATGTTGTTATTAATTTAAAGTTTAAGGACGCTCACTTTAATAAGAGCTTCTATATAATACTGTTCTGGTAGGCTTTTGAACATAGTTCCCATGTAAACTCCATCCCTTAAATCACTTTAAGACGGAAAAATCTCATCAAGATTTAGATATTTAGATAATAGATAACATAATTCTGTTTTTGCCCATGGATCCGAAATAGGGTATACTGTCGAATATTTGTCTATACTGTAGGGTAGGGTATCATAGAATCTCACGTGACCGACTATACATTCCGACTTGTTTAAATAAATATTAATTTTTCGCTTTAATCAATAATCTCTCTACTTTTATATAAATTTTATAAAATTTAATTTATTTTCTCAGTTATTTATTTGCCTGAATAAAGCTTAATTAATGTGGTTGTTATTAATATTAAAAAAATTATTTATTTATTTTTTATGTATTTATTCGGGTTCAATGAGTAATATTAAAATAAATATTGTATAATTAAAAAATTATATAATAAGTTTAATGTGTTTGCATTTCTGCAAGCACTAAAAATGAAAATTTTTTGTTTAATATTTATTTATTTAGGATAATTTTTGCTTATTTGCTTATCGTTAAATTGTTATACATGTGTATTTACAATAATAAACATTTTAATTAAGTTTGTAAGAAAACTTTGTATGTTTTACTAATTTTATAAATTAAATTAATATAAAACAAAAAGAAAAAAAAATTTTGTAAAAATGATTTTAAATAAAATCACTAATGAAATACACTGATGAGCAAAAGTGTTACAGGTATATTCGGACGTTAAATAAAACTGCGTATAGAATTGAGGTAAAACAAAAATAAAACTTCATAAAGTATTTGCAATATATTTGGTATTACAAAAATTTTTAAGAGATAAGTTGTAGTGATCAAAAAACAAAAATATTATTAATTCTTAATTCTTAATTAAAGTTTTTGATATTTAATTTTATAATTTAATTTTCATTTACAACATGAAATGAATTAAAAATTTTTGATAATTTTATTCTTGATTTTATTCGAGAACAACCACATTCTCATCATCAGAATTCATTGCCGTTCTACCGCGGCGCCTGCCAGTCTATCGTCAAACATGAATCTTAAACCAATGGTAATGGTGGGTCGAAATTTGCTGTAGTCGATTAATTAATTCTTTAAGGTAACACAAAAGTTAAAACTTTTCTTTATCTTCATTTGGTTTCTGCCGCTGGCTTAGTATTTTGTCCAATAACTCTTAGCATTGCGAAGAGCCTTTACATGCTAAGGCCTACTGTTACAGTAACGGGCAACCATTTTATCGGAAAACCCATCCCAAATTTAGTTTACTCTTTCCCAGAGATCGTGCATGCCATTTAATAAATGTGGGTATATGGCAAGTTGGTACACTCATAAAATTATTACAGTTACTGAATTGAATAAAAATATAGTTATTTTACGAATAATTTTATTTTTTATCATTTATGTTTGTTGTTCAAAAAACAAACTACCCCAAAAAATAATGTTTTTTCGTATTTATTTTGTTATGAAGTTTGATTTTTGTCGGTTAAAATATATTTTTTAAAAGTAAAAGTTATTTAATTTTAAGGAATTTGCTGTTTAATAAATAAAAAATTTAAAAAATAATGTAAAAATCATTTGTTTTAAATGAAATATAAATGATCCGTTTTTTTCAATGAATTTTAAGTAGCTTAAAATTAATTTTCGTTTGAATTTAACTACATAATATTTTGAGTGTAATTTATAAGGCTCCAAATGTTTTCAATTGTACTCATATCCGAAGACTGCGCTGGCCATTCATGATATCGAATGGTGGTGTGTTCAACCAATTTTTCACGATTTGGCTTCTAAATTTGAAATCATTGTCTGTACAATAGGGTCCATACAAACCCAGTTAGGTTGATAGAATTGAGCTCAAATATTTATAGAAGATTTTTCAGGTGTTACGAGTCAGAAAAATCGACTTATTATTTCACCTAACGTCTTTACAAACATGCTCCCGGAATAAGAACAGGCGAGTTCCACAGACGAAGGTTGCAAAAAAACTACTATCCAACATTTTGCATTCTAAGACGCAAGTGTGTAACATTTACAATATCATTTGTTTCAAAGTGAATAAAAAAGTTATCGATGTGTAGATAATAAGCAAAGTGGGCATGAGAGCGGGTCGGTCTCCATACAAAAATACAAAGTTCTGCCAGTCATGAAAGATATGTCAATAATGATGGAAATTTTTGGTTTTGTATTGTATTCTACTTGATTAAATTAATATTTATGTATGGGAAAAAGAAAAAGGGCCTCAACTATGAGGTGTGTCATAAAAGTTAGTTAATTAAAGGCTTACATACTAAGTTACAGAAGGACTCTTTTTGGCACTTAAGTGGCGCCTAAAATTTGGTGTCGGATTAAAAAGTCACCAAAGGCAAAAACGAAGTTATAAACAACGATATGCGATATGACGAGATCGGACAATAAAAGGCAGCGTTATATATAAAAAACGAAAAGAGCTGTATTTGAAAAAGTGCCAAAAACATTTTTTTAATTTGTTTAGAAACTTTATTGATATATCTTGCATTATAGAGGTGACTGGAACAACTTTTTTTGACCCACCTTACTGCTCATTTTTAGACATGACTGCAAAGTAAAGGTGTTTTTTCAGAGTGTTACGACTTTGAATTGGCATCACTGCTTTATTTGAGCACACATTAAACAGCTGATAGTTGCTTTTTGTTTAGTTTGTTTTGAAATTTCATTATGAATCGACTTACACCAGAGCAACGCGTGAAAATTGTTGAAATTTTTAATCAAAATAATTCGGCGAATCGGCTGATGCACAAATTGATATTGATTTTGAATTTCTATTAAAAATTTTATTTTCCGATGAAGTCTATTTCTGGTTGGGAGTGAGGAGAATCCACAAGCTTCTGTCGAAACACCATTACATCCACAGAAAATTACTGTTTGGTGCGCTTTATGAGCTAGCGGAGTCATTGGCCCATATGTCTTCAAAAACGATGATGGTCAGAATGCGAAAATTTGTTGAAAATTGGTATTCCAAAATGCGCCTTCTACGCGCTAGCCGTGGCGGCCACATAGCAGAAATCGTATTTAAACATTAATTTCATAAAATTTTCTTTCCAATAAAGCGCATTTTATTAATATTAAAAATATATTTCCTTGTTTTATTATGATTTAAACTTGTGTCACTCTATAAAAAACACCTTTCCTTATGATATTTGGCTACTCAGCCTATTGTATACCGATAGTGTACATACAAGATTTGCCATATCCGAATAAAGCACTTGGGTGTACTAGATTATAATTACTTAAATATACGAAGTACTTAATTAGAATTTCGTTACTATTTCTGGCAGAAATGTGTATAGACTAAAAAAACATAAAAAGACGATTGGATCCATATTTGCAATAACAAATCGATGAGGTCAACGAACAGTAGAACCATTAGTTAGTTTTGCTCTTATTTGGTAGACGACATTCTTCTAAACGAGCTAAGACGAGCTACGACCAGTGTAAATCCTAATTGTTACATATTAATGCATTAAAGCTCATTTATTATTGCCGCTGACATATTAAATTGCATATAACGGAATAGTTAAGACTATTTTAAGAAAAAGCAAACTAATTTTCTGAATTCTATAATCCTGATGACATTTGTATGTGGCTTTATAGCTAAATTTAAGCATTATTTAAGAATAAGCAGTGACCCGTGGTAGCTGCTCTCAACACGTTTTGAAACAACTACATAAAATATTACTTTTCAAGACAACAAACATCAAAAATTCATTTCCGTAGCCTGTCACTGATAAAACCTCCCGCTAGTTATCATTTAAAATAGTTTTCATTATCCATAAAGAACTTGATGTAAAAAATTAGGTCAGTTGTCATAAATCGATGTTAAAACCTTAAAAAATTAAAAAATACTTTATGAAATATTTTACGATAAAACAATGAACATTAATGGTTTAATATTAAATTCGATAATCCATTGTTTAAAAAAACTTCTACTATCATTGCTTTTATTTAAAGGGTCAAATAATGTTGTAACTTTAAAATATTTTTTATTAATTTTTCTTTTTTTTTTCAATATCACTGCATTTGTTTCATAATTCTGTTTTTCTCTTTTGCAGGATGACATTTCCAGCAATACAACACATTCCAAACTGAGTTTTGTGCCAACAACAGATGATGATGGTAAATCGATAACATGTCGAGCAGAAAACCCAAATGTCAATGGTTTATATTTAGAAACCATGTGGAAATTGAATGTAGTATGTAAGTAATAACAACAGCAACAATGCCCACACAATTTTTTTTTTAATATATTGTAAACCAAGGTATACACTTACATATATAAATTTAACACTCCTACAAAAAAGTGGCTCCCAAAAAAAAGCCTGACTATAAATTGTGCAAGAGAAAAAAATTGCAATTCATAGAAAATATTTGTATGTATATCACTGAAAAACAAACAATAGAACAAAAGGCAACTTCTCATAACAAATAAATTGTTCATAAGCATAATTTAATGGCCTATAAACCTTTATAACAGATATGTATATACGAATATATATAGAGTATATATTGTGTATACAGATTTTTTTTTTTTTTTTAAGTGAAATTCTTTTATATTTGCCAACTGCGTTTGTTCTTTTTTTGAAAGCAAATGCAGAAATCTATAAAAAAATTAAATTATAACGGAAATTTTTTAATAAGTTTTTTTTTTAACGATTCCATTTTGTTGTATTTACGTATGGCAAATCCGTACATTAGGTCTTTCGTAGAAGTATTGACATAAACTTTCAATATGAGAGTAACAAAAAATCTTCAATAGGAGGGTAGATAGAGAAATTTAGGACTTTTAAAATATTACAGAAATTTTAAAAGGTTTTTTATGTGTAGTTAAAAAAGAGAGATGTAGCTCCACTGTACATACAAAATAGGATGCCGTATAATTCATTTTCAACAAATAAGTTAAGACTTCTACGTGGATAGGAAACATGCAATTCGAAAAAATCGATAAGGATTTCATAGGCACTGAGTGCTGGGTTTTTGCACAAAAATATATGAAAATATCCCACTGTGGATTGTAGGCCCCCCGGGGGATGTGCTGCGCCTTTTAGGGGGAGCAGTTAAAGCATTTTAGGGAGTCAGACCTTTTGGTGTTACATCCCCTGGGGTAAAAAAAATAGTGAAGGCAACGTGGGGTGTGTTAAACATGCGAATGCTAGGGTTCTTTGGGATCAAAGATTTAAAACGAGTTCAAATTCGAAAAAATCGATATTGATGGCATAGGCGGTGATTGCTGGGCGTGGCCGATTTTGATAAAAGATTTTAAGCGAGTTCGAAGTTCAGTGGCCCCGCTGAGTAGCAAACCGGTCTAACTACAGGTTGATGTCTGCTTATCACCAAAAATGGTTCTTGTTTTTCAGGATAATTGTCTTTGCAAAAGCTTTACTTTTTTGATAGCATGTTGCTCTCTTTCCGAAGGCAGAGTTCCTTCTTCAAGGCATGAACTCACAAAAGGGTTCTTTTTGATAAAGGGTATTTTTCTGGCGCCCTATGCTCCAGTGGGAGTTAGAGAAATATATATAAGGGTAGCTTCTTTGATAAAGGGAAACTTTCGGGGACCATGTTGTGGCTGTTGTTACAGCCCAAATCGTGGCAAGTTTGTCACAAATCATCAGCTATCAACATAAGGAGGGCACCAGCTGACAAGACAAATCATCCCTAGGTGCTGTTGCTAATCGACATATCGAGCCCTTACCGCAAAAGAAGCTTAAGCGACATAATTTTCAATTTAGGTTTTTTTTAATAAATGACTTTATTGGCAACACTTGCATCATCTCCTTAAATGTCATGGTCACATAAGGTACCGTTACGATTTTATGGCAAAAACCATTTTATAGTAAGCGACAACCTCCATACAAAATTTGTATGAAATAAAATAAAAAAAACCTCCTGAAAAATTTTGTTTTTGTAGCTTAAGCTTTTTTGTGGTAGTAACTCGATATGCTGCTGGCTATTTTTAAAACGGCGGAGGTTAAATAGTTATGGCTCCTAAGCAATAGATGGGTGTATACGTTTGTCAGATTATACACTCAAATTGCTACGTGGGTGTGTTAGTCGAATACACATGGCGGCGGTTATTAAACGCATTGGCGGTTAATTTACACAATTGTTTTAGAATGTCTGCTCGAAAGTTTCAAGCGTTTTTCGGCTAATGCTTAACACTTAAAAATCAATTTTGCTCCGTAAAGTTTCTTTCTAATTGTCTTACCTGATTTCAGCAGCTCATAATAGACTGGACTCTCCTGGTCCCAACAAACACATTACTTTGGTGCCAAGGGTGCTCGTCTTTGGAATCGACTCGGCTGGTTGGGTGGGTTCCACATACGATTTTTGCTCTTTTCGTTGTATTGAATCCACATTTCTTATAGATACATTTTGCTGCTAGCGAAAGTTTTGAAATTGCTACTGAAAAAAACAAAAGTTCTTTCTTTAACATTACATATAAGATTTTTAGTTCAAAAAGTCCCGTTCACTTATAAAACACCCTACCTGAAAGCCTAAGTAGTATACAATACACGTTCTTTTTTAAAAAGGAAAAAAGGCCTTGAAAATTTATTTTATTGCCAACACGTATACTTACGTATTATTTGCCGCAATCACGCTTATTTCTCTTCGAAATTCATTCACCATCTCACATGCACGTTCGACTAAAGTAAAACAGAAAATATCAAATATATAATCATACATATGTGAACAAATTTTAAACAATAGGGTTTATAAAAACATCAAATTTGCCGAGAATTATGGGAAAAAATATATTTTCAGTATTTTGTTTTAGGAATTTCTCTTTAAAGTTTTACTTTAAATTGTAGAATTTGTGTAGCGAAACTTAGTCCGGGTTTAAACTATGAAAGTTTTATTTCAGAAAGTCTGACTTTATAATTAAGAGAGGAAGAGAACAGGCTATTCTTCACTCCCCTTTCATCATTAAACTAAGACTTTCTGAAAGAAAACTTTCAAAGTGTGAATCCAGACTTATAAATGTTTACTTTTTAATTCAGGAATTGTATTTATTTGGCAATCCTATTTAAAAATTAGTTAGTTTTTGTTGTTATTGAAAAGCTATAGACAATCTAGGAATCGTTTGTCAAAAGTAGTGTTGGACGTAAATTATTTAAAATTGCATTATTACGCCACATCTATCAAAAGCTTAAGAACTATATCTGACGTAGGTGGATGGTACAGATCTTAAAAACTGCAATTGACCTAATTCAATCAGAATGAATTTTCAATGCAACGTTTTTGTAGATACACTTCACCTAAAGAATATTAAGTCTTGTCTTTTTTCCCGGAACAAAAAACTCATAATCCAACCCAACTTTTAATATATCGAGTCTTTAACGCAAAAATAGCTTAAGCGACATCATATTCAATTTCCGTTTTCTTTTATAAACAAATTTATTGGCAACACTTTCAACATCTTTAAATTATCATGGCCACATAAGGTACCGTTAAGATTTTATAGCAAATTCCCAAAAATAACTTTAAATAACTATGTCTATAGTATCACTACAATTGTTCTGTTTTTTTAACGAAAAACAGAACACTATATAATGCTCGGCTTCCTCTTGAAAATAGTTACGAACGGTATTAAGGGTTGTGTTCGTCTACACAAACACTAAAAAAAAGATATCGTTACTGGGTGTGTCAGCCGAACGCTAAATGTTCTGTTTATTTTCGAGCACTGGCTAAAACTGGCTCTCCCTTTTATAAAGAATAGTTTTTTAATCATGTTAAAAGCGGTGGAGTGCAATAATGCCTTACGAAATAAGGCCTTTAAGGCTTTATTTCACTTTCAATTGAGAAATAAGGCATTTATTTGCAAAAAGGTTTTATTGCACTTTGAAAGTGAAATGAGGCCTTTATTTAAATTTAGCCAATGGTTCAATAAAGCCTTTATTTTATTTTATTTTTTGTATGCACTACGTAGGAAAAAGCCGGTGGGGTGCAATAACGCCTTACGAAATAAGGCCTTTAAGGCTTTATTTCTCAATGGAAAGTGAAATTAGGCCTTTATTTCCAAAAAGGTTTTATTGCACTTTGAAAGTGAAATAAAGCCGTAAAGGTCTTATTTCACTTAAATTTCTTTTTAAATGAAGCAATAAAATTTCTTATTCTTCTTATGTTTTATTGAACAATTATAAAAAAATTTCACTACGGAAGATAATGAGACGCGCGCAGGAAAACTTTATTCAGCGAAGCCACCTGCCGCGTCCTATGGAGGAGAAAACCCCTAAGATCGACCGCAGGCCGCCACGCAGAAAAACTGTATTAAGTGAAGATTTAGGTGGCTTTTTCCTACGTAGTGCATAAAAAAAATAAAATAAAATAAAGGCTTTATTGCACCATTGGCTAAATTTTAATAAAGGCCTTATGTCACTTTCAAAGTGCAATAAAGCCCTTTTCTCAATAAAGGCCTTATTTCTCAATTGGAAGTGAAATAAAGCCTTAAAGGCCTTATTTCGTAAGGCGTTATTGCACTCCACCGAAAAAGCCACCTAAATCTTCACTTAATACAGTTTTTCTGCATGGCGGCCTGCGGCCGATCTTAGGGGTTTCCTCCTCCATAGGACGCGGCAGGTGGCTTCGCTGAATACAGTTTTCCTGCAAGCGTCTCATTATTTTCCGTAGTGAAATTTTTTTATAATTGTTCAATAAAATATAAGAAGAATAAGAAATTTTATTGCTTCATTTAAAAAGAAATTTAAGTGAAATAAGACCTTTACGGCTTTATTTCACTTTCAAAGTGCAATAAAACCTTTTTGAAAATAAAGGCCTTATTTCACTTTCCACTGAGAAATAAAGCCTTAAAGGCCTTATTTCGTAAGGTGTTATTGCACCCCACCGTTAAAAGCTGTAATCAACCATAAAAGTGGTGCGATAATTTAACTTGTATGCCTCAAATAATTATACAAACTTAATACGACTTTAAAGTTTCAAAACGTTATATATTTGTGTATTTTAAAACAGATTAATTTTATAAAACTCTTCATGCAAACGAAAATTTAATAAAATTTGTAAACCCTAACCCACTAGTGGTGAATGACACATCTACCGTTTGAGACTTCTTTATTATTAATCAAAGATCCCATTTAGTATAATATTTTGGGTACTTGAGTAATTATAAGTCTATTTAGACTTATTCGTCTGTCCGTCTATTGAAAACATGCTCACTTTCGAAAGACTCGGCATAATTGCTAAATTGTTGTGAGTTCTCCTAAGCAGTTTGTGATTTAATTCCAGCAAAATCGGTTCAGTAGGAATAGTGCTTTAGAACCAAATGAAAAAAAATTATATTTTTGTTAAAAAGTACTAATATAATTTGGTGGCAGATTGCTCCGATTCTTTTAAAAATTGGGCACAAATGCGATTTATATGACATCTGCCATTCGTTAAGATCGGTCTGTAGTTTACAAAAGGCTCCTTTTAAGTTTAATTTCGAAAAAATCTTTCGCACGGTAAGCTTAGTTTTAAAATGATGGGTTTATAACTTGTAGATCCCATATAAATCTTCATGCTATAATATTCCTACTCTCGGTGGAAAGATTGGGCACACCCGAATATAGAACTTTTTAATTACTTTTTCTTTAATATTATTTCATGAATAAAATATCTTGTAATTTTTGAACTGAAAATATTTTTTTTAAACGTTTCCGGGAATTTAAAAAGGCCGGGAAATCGGAAACCCTAATAAGTACATATATATGTATATACACATGCTTCCTATGATGTAGCGTTTAATATTGCACACAAGAACACGTTGTAAAGTTCCTCTGCATTCTACATGTATTATAAACAGGGACCGTATACAAGAATTATTTTTTTTTGTAGCAAAAAATAAAGATATAAGTTTTAGTTAAAGAGTAGAAAATAAAACCTTATAAAAAATTTTTAAATTTTTTAAGGGAAAAATTTAACATAAAAAATATTAATTTAACAGTAATTAAAAAAAAAAAAACATTTATTCGTTACGTTCCCTAATAAGAAATATATGTTAATGCGACATAAATATACCAATATTTTCAGCCACAACTTTTTTTTTAATGCTTGAAACTAATAAAATGTTCATATGATTCAATGGACATTCAGAAATATTTTAGAGATTTTTTTTTAGTAAATATACTGATTTTCGAAAATAAAATCGGTTTAGATAAACAAGCAATAGCTTAAATATTTCGCAGAAAAGATCATTTTAAATTGTATATTGGACCCTCAAATTTGGAACACTCTGTCAGAACCACTGTTCGAAAATAAACAGAACATTATTTAGCGTTCGGCTCACACACCCAGAAACGATATCTATTTTTTAGTGTTGGTGTAGACGAACACAACCCTTAATACCGTTTATTGTTTATTCTCTTCTTTGGGAAACCCGACTACTTTTGTTTTGTTTGGTGGTAAATAAAGCCTTAATGGTGCTGAATTTATTGGAGAAAAATTAAAAAAAATTACAATTAAAAAAGGTAGGAAATATAGTCAAAAACTATATAATTTGCGATTGAAAAATGAGATGAAAACGATTCCATAATGATTATAAAAACTAACATTAAAATTATCAAAAATTAATAAAAAAAAAATAATTGTATCACAAATAATTCCTTCAGGTGATACATCGGTAGGGTACCATTTTCTCACAACGAGATTATCACTTATGATTGAAAAATGAGCTCATATACGGGTATTTTACTCTTGAAGCTGATTCCTAAATGATAAGATTATGATACAAAATGCTAGCTGGGATATGACTGAATATCCTTTAGTAATAACGGCTATAAAAGGTGCTTCACTGCTACTAGAGCCTCAATAAAAAGTGTTTTGTTAATGTTTATGGCTCACTTTTTTTTTAATAAATTTTTCCCTTGTCTAACTATATTCTATAAGAGTTTGTATTCGTACAATGACAAGTGTTTCTTTTGTACTTATTGCCATTTGTAGCTGCCAGTTTTCGATATTAAATTTTAATATGCGTTGCGCACTTTTGGTAGAATTTGACATTGTTAACATATTTTTATCTTCAATTACATACACACCGACAATTTATTGTTTCTGTCATTATTCCGTATGTTGCTCCTTTTTGGTTTTTTAGTTCTTAATAATATTTTTACTTTTTTTATATAACGTTTTTTTCCTCATGTGGAGCAAGTGAGTATTTTACAAAGATTTTTGTGTAGAAATAATGACTGCGTTATAACTTTCTTTTTTTTGTTTGTTTTATTAAGGCTTTCAGGTTCTAAAGTTTATATTATTTTATGGTGGCTTAAATTTAATATATAGGATTTTTTTTGGTAAGCAGGAAAATTTATAAAATATTTGACTGAAAAAAAAAAATGCTGGTATGATCAAACCAACAAGTCAATATTATTGAAAATAAGTGTAAAGATGTTTAAAAAGGCAGTTCTAAAGAACTTGAAATACACTACATACACAGAAAAAATTTTCCAAAATTGTTCACCAATTAAAGCATTAATCAAAAATATAATCAGTTTTAATTAAAAATTTAATCAAGTGAATTAAACTTTTAATCAAGTGAATTAAACGTTTAATTAATACGATTAACTGGTTTAATTGATACTATTAATTTGTTTACTGGGGCAAATTCAATTAATTTTTTAATTAATAACACAAATTTTTTAATTGAAATCAATTTTTATTTTTTTCTGTGTACCTTTTTTGAGAAATACGTTTGTAATAATATTTGTATATAAATTGTAACGTTAAATAAAACCCCACTTCAGACTTAAAATAAAAGCGAAAATATTCAATATGTGTGTTGTTCGACCTTTTGTTGTAATTTTAATGTGAATAATAATTGAGCTCAAGGTCATTTTTTTTATTTTTTTATTTATTTAAAAAATATTTCCAATATTTCGAAATCCACTGGATCTCATCTTCAGGGTAAAGAGGAACAATAATAAAAAACACGTCACACATGGTTTAACAGTACAATTTTAAATGTAAAACCGTGTGTGACGTGTTTTTTATTATTGTTCCTCTTTACCCTGAAGATGAGATCCAGTGGGTTTCGAAATATTGGAAATATTTTTTAAATAAATAAAATAAAAATAAAAAAATAAAAAAAAACTGACCTTGAGCTCCACTAATTATTCACATTAAAAAAAAGCGAAAACATTTATTTCAAAACTGAATAAAATGTTCATTATTTTCACGAATTGTTTCATTTATTTTAAACTTAGCTTATCTCCTCATTTTATAATGTCTCCTGGGAAAAATTGTTTAATGTATTTTTTTTTTTTTGGCCATTGTATCTCTTTTATAAAAAATTTAGTAAAGGTGTACAACGTCTTTTATGTTTTCCTTTTACGATTAGATGCTTAAATTATGGGATATTTTGTGACTTTAACATAAAAATGCGGACAAGCTAAAAAAAAAATGTCATGGGGTAAATGGTGCGTATGATTAATATGAAATTTATTAGTTTGTTCACCTTAAAGTATCAAAAATATTGATTTCTCTTCAAAAATGTCGGTATAAATTAGTGTTGCCGGAAGAAGGGGAAGAAAATTCCCTACATATTGGTACTCCAGTAGCTTGGGAAAAAAGGAGATATGTATTTAAATTTTAGATAATTTTTTAATTGAGAATTTTAAACACTAAAAAAAATTATATTAAATAGACGTTATTGTCATCCTTTTGGTACATAGCCAATTATTCTAGATTTCAATTCCAAAGAGAATAGAAGATCTAAAAAGAATTTTTCTTTTGTCGTTAAGTGATTTGCAAGTGTACTTAAATGACGGACAGACGAACAGATATGCCGACAGACGGAAAAAGACAGAAACAAAACGGATGGACGGTTAGACAGACAGACGATCATAGCTAACTGGACTTGAAGTTAGTCTTGGACGCATAATAAATCACTTAATGGGGTCTTAAATAAATATTTTCTGATGTTACACACGGAAACACAACAAGGTAGGTAGGTAGGTAGGTAGAAAGGCCGGTGTGAAGTCTCCTTCACACCCTCACCCAGAGACCAATATGGTCCATTGTGATGCCTTATTCAGGGATAGCCCCAGAGAGAAAGTTAGTGAAATAAACAGAGAAAGCATAAGATAAATAAGAAAGAAAGAAAGAAAGAAGGTTCCTGACCAAACCCGAGCGAAATCCTACTCAACCAAATGCGCCCTACGTGCGTCCAACACCCAGCCTATTCTCGCGCAGCCAGGCCATCCCCATTACGAATCCTATCAGATTCTCGAGTCCGCAACCCGAGACATCCCCTAATTCGCCCAGGAATCTACTGCCCAGCCACCTCTGCCTGCTGCCCTGCAACCTGGGACAGTGGCACAGAATGTGCTCCACCGTCTCCAACTCCTCAGGGTCCTCACACAACCTGCACATATCCGACAATCCGGATCCCATCCTCACCGCCATCCTGCCTATCATACAGTGGCCCGTGATCATTCCTATCATGGTTCTAACGCAGACCCTACTCCTGCCCATCAGCAAAACCGAATCGGACCTATTGAGCACCGGCCACAGCGTCCGTGATACCCGACAGTCCGTTCGATTCCCCCAGGCCCGGTTGGTCGCGCCCACAATCCATTCCCTGATTCTTCCAAAATAGAATGCCATTGGAGGCCTAACCGCCTCTAAACAGTTAGGATCCTCCATCTCCGAGCCCTGCCTCGCCAACCCATCAGCAACCTCATTGCCGACTATGTCGCAGTGACCCGGCACCCAGCACAGCCTTAGCAAATACTCCCCTAAGACTGCCCCAAGAGCCTTCCTACAATCATCAACCAGCTTGGATTTCACATAACAGCCCCTTACGGCCATAAGAGCCGCCTGGCTGTCCACATATATAGTGACCTCCGAGCCCCTATCAATGTTGTCCCTTATCAGTTCCACGGCCCTCATGACCCCCAGAACCTCCGCCTGAAAAACACTGCAGTCGTCAGGAAGCCTATATGACCTTCTGATGTTCAGATCCTCAATGTAGACCCCCGCACCCGTGCCCCTCATCTTCGAGCCATCAGTGAAAATAGCAAATCCACTAAATAATCTGCCCCTACCTGACCAGCTCTCCCTAGAAGGAACTATTACCTCCGGCAGCCGCCCAAAATCCACCCTAGTGCCCACATAATCTGTGGATCCGGGAGGTCCCAGGCAATAGCCACACGCCTCAATCTCACTCAGGATCCGTGAGTGACCCTGAGTGACATTCCCCATCAGTCCTGATTCCCTCAGTCTAAGAATACTCCTGGCCGCCATTCCCATCACATACTGCTCAATAGGCAGAAGATGTAGAATGACGTCCAGGGCCGCCTGAGGGGTACTCCTCATGGCACCTGTCATGCCCATTGAAGCACACCTCTGAGCCTTAGAAAGAAGGTTCCTACGACTAGCCAATCTCAATGACTCCCACCAAACACAGCATCCATACGTAAGAATGGGTCTAACCACCGAGGTGTACAGCCATCCCACTACTGACGGCCGGAGTCCCCAACTCCTACCTATCGATGATCTGCAAGCATAGTAGGCATTGAGACCCCTCTTAAGTCTCTCCTGAGTATTCCTTCCCCATGACAGCTTGCTGTCCAGAAAAACTCCCAGATACTTAGCACTATCAGATAGTCTAAGCTCCACTCCTCCTAGTACCGGTAGCCTAAAATCCTCCACCTTGTACCTCCTAGTGAAAAGAACCAACTCCGTCTTCCCCGGATTAACTCCCAGTCCCTTATCACTCGCCCATGCCGACAGTTCGCCCAGCGCCCCTTGCATGATGTCGCTAATTGTCGGCAGAAACTTGCCCGACACCAATATCACCACATCATCCGCGTAGGCTACGACCTTCTGACCCATTCTGTCAAAACGTCTCAGAACGACATTGACGGCCAAGAGCCACAATAAGGGTGAGAGAACTCCCCCCTGTGGGGTCCCCCTAGTCACCGATCTCCTCAAACGTTCGTCTCCCCAGTCCGAGTGAATAACCCTGCTGCTTAGCATCCTAGTTATCCATTCGACCAAGAACAACGGAACCCTCTGATCAAACAGTGCCTGCCTAATAGCCTCTATCCTCAAATTGTTAAAGGCGCCCTCTATATCCAGGAATGCCGCCAAGGTGTATTCCTTGGTTCGCAAACCCCGCTCAACATAACCCACCACATCATGCAACGCACTCTCAACAGATCTACCCTTAAGATAGGCGTGTTGAGCGCCGCTGATGATGTCGGCGTCAATCTTCATCCTCAGATGTAGATCAATCAGTCTTTCCAACGTCTTCAAAAGAAAAGACGATAAGCTGATTGGTCTAAAATCCTTGGGTTTAGAGTGACACAACAAAGATTAAAAATTATTTGCAAAAAAATAAAATATAATCTATTGAAATTTTACACATCTTTAACACTGACTTATTTTTGAATTTCTTCTCTAACTAATTTACATTAGACTACAGACAGTCCATTTAACAAGCCCTCCTAAATAAAAAACATTATCAAATTTCCTCCAGACCAATTAGACACTAAAGGACTTGTTTGTATGCTGTTCTTTACTAATCAGACTTTCAAATAAGACACGAGAAAAAAGTAGCACGCAAAAAAAACTCAAACATAAAGCCAAGTGAAAAAAGCGGCATATACAAATAAACAGTGTCATTACTCAAATTTCCTAGAAGCACAAAAACTCTCGAAGTGTTGGAAGCTTTACACAAATACGCATTCGTTCAATATGTTTCAATTGAAGAAGCGAAAGAAATAACAAACAAATAGAAGCATAATAAACCATTTACTTAACTTTCGTTTTGTTTTTAGAACAGTTTAGACATCTGCAGTTTCATTTAGAGCCAAAAGGGATAAGTAAGACAAAAAAAAAAAACCTAAGCTTAAAAAGTACAAATCGGTCTACACATGCACGAAACAAAAGAAAAGGTACTAACACTTTTGCCAATAATTCAAGGCAATGACAAACAACAGTGCTAACTGACTCTGGCGGAAAAATAAATTGGTTTTTGGCTTTACGCTCCTTTATCATCTATCCCAAAAATAAACCAACAAACACACACACTTCCATACAATATACATACAACAACTAGACAAATGTTTAACCACGGCAGGAAATGAAACACAAAAAAAAATTCAAAATATAGAACACAGATTGTAATGAATAGAAACCAAATATGTATATTGAACGTAGAAAAGCACTGAAAAAGAAAAGAAAAACTTTACAATGAAATCGCACAAAATTTTCTTTAAAAACAAAAACTAATTTCTTTTTTTTTCACAGAAAAAGATGGGAATAAAAAGTTAGAACGCGGTTTGGTCTAGCTGAATTAATTTCCCGCACGTGTTACTTTGTAATTTTAACTTTTTGTTCCTCGCCATCTTGTAACTCAAAGTGAAAAGTAATGGGCAAAATGAAGACTTTAGTAACAAAAATGATAAAACTTCTAAGGATTTGTATTATCAAAGTGAATCCAATTGATAATAAGGTTTAGCAAAAAAGTTAAGGGATAAGGTTCTTAGAGAATTGAATGATTTTTATATAAGAAATAAAGCTTTAAATGTGGTTTGATTAATGCTGGAATTTTTTTTTTTTAAATTCCTTGATACAGTTTATGAACATTAAATTTAATATTGTGAAAAAGGTTGCTTTAAAGGTGAAAACTAATGTTTTAGTAGGGCGTCCCCTGTAGATAAAAAATCAACGTAAAATGAAATATAAAACAAATGAAAATTTATTTCAAACCCGGTTAAGTCATTTTTCATTTAAATCAGTGTTTAAAAATCTGCAGTCAAAGTAGAAAAACTACCATTTCTTCTACTTCCTTATTTGTCGCTAGCCAAAAAAAAAAAAACTGTTGCCTTTTATGCTGATTTATTAAATAAAAACAGTCTCCGTCATTCCAACTCAAAAAGCGAAAAATCCAATTTTCGTATTTTGTTCGACAGTTTTTTGTTTCTACTGCAGTTTTTTGAACCCTGATTTAAATCAGACTTAAAATCTGTTTATTTTTAAATGTTAAAAAATTACTCACTAATAACAATAAAAATTACTGGTCTTAACTCTTGTTTAAAAAAAAAAAACAAGTTAATATAAGCGTTTAAAAAACTGCAGTCAAAATGGAAAAACTGGAATTTCTTCCACTGCTGCATTTGTCATTGGCCAAAAAAAAACTGTTGCTTTTACTTCTGATTCATTAAATATAAACAGCCGCTGTCAAACCAACTCAAGTTGTACACAAATTTTCGTTTTTTGTTTCGACTGCAGTTTTTTAAACCCTGCTTAATATTTTAAATGGACGGAAATTCATTCGCCTTCTGTTATTTGTTTTTTAAACAACGTGCCTAAAAGGTTCAAAAATAATTTTCGTAGTAAAATATAAAAAAAGTAGCCGGGACTGTAAGAAAAGATAAACTCACTGTTTATTGTTGTTGCTTTTGTTTATGCTTTGATATTGTTACAAGTAAAACTGTGGCTTATGATTCTTATTCGCTTAACAGTTTTATTTATGTAACATTTTTAGTTTTTCTAAAATCTTTGGATGCAGTTTCCTGACCATCTGGCCTAAGCAACCAGTGAAATGCGCATAGGAATAGCTTATCCCTTCAACAATAAATTTCAGTTTATCAATAGTATGAAATTGGAATGTAGCACATTTAAACGAAACCTTGTTAATAAAAAACTTTAGTTTAATTTTAACTAAACGGAAAACTTTTAAAATAAACTACAAGAAACAGTTAATGAAAATCGCTGCTGACCAGAATGACTAAATAGCCCACTAAAGGGCTGATTTTTAACACTTGTGGAAGAGTTCGTCCTGAGGCATGAGTATCTCCAAGTGCTGATGCTATACAGCAGAAGCTACTGGCATTTCCAACAGCATTGGATGCTAGATAGCAAAAGCTCCTTAGCAAGGGACTAGTGCTTAATTTTTCAGGACCAAACACTCAAATTGCTACCTGTATGTAATGGTGCCTTTCACGCTCGGGGTCGGTTGGATTAGGCCTAATTAATCCTTTTCACAACTGTTTCAGTAAGACCATGTTAAAACATTAAAAATGTTTTACTTTCGTTTTCCATGCTCGTTCAGTATTATCATTTTTGCATTTCGTTTGCAATCTAGCTGAACCCACTACCAGCAGAAAATACATCTTGTATGTAATCCAGACTTACATCAAATTTCGTAACCCTGCCTAGCCCTTTGTTGACGCCAAACATTTATTCTAGGGATATTCGTAATACTTTACAAGCCGGTTGCCTAACATTTGGGGGATTTCATGTCAAGTGACCCAATTTTGAAATCGATGTCTTCCGATTTGGATGAAATTTGCACCAAGGTTAGTCCTATTGGATAGTAGTTTAGACACAAATTTTCAACAAGATCGGTCTAAAAGTTTCTGAGTTAGTGGGGGTCAAAATTTGACATTTTGGCCATACAGGTGTTCTTTCTTATCCATGTAACTTATTACCTATTGGTGTTAGCAAAATTTGTCCCAAGTAGCTTCGATAGCTATTTGATCCATCTTTTGAAAAAAATTTTTTTTGTTTTTTTAAAAAATTTTTTTTATTTTTTTTTTTTAAATTTAAAATTTTTTTTATTTTTTTTTTTAGCGGGTATGTTTTTTTTTTTTTTTTTTTTGTTCAAAAGAAAGCTTATGTCTTTTCCTTTAAGGTAGTTTTGGTCCCTTTTTGGGATGCGAGCGGCTTATGTATAAAAAAAAATAATTTCTAACTCTAGACAAGGGTTTTTCAATTTTTAGCATATGCAGTGTTCTTTCTCATCCATTTAACTTATTAGCTATTAGTGTTAGCAGAATTTGTCCCAAGTAGCTTCGATAGCTATTTGATCAATATTCTGAAAAATTTTTTTTTTGTTTTTTAAAACTTTTTTTTTTAAATTTAAAATTTTTTTTTTAAATGTAAAATTTTTTTTTTATATTTTTTTTTATCCGGAATGTTTTTTTTTTTTTTTTTTTTTGTTCAAAAGAAAGCTTATGTCTTACCCTTTAAGGTAGTTTTGGTCGCTTTTTGGGATGCGAGTGGCTTATGTATAAAAAAAATTATTTCTAACTCTAGACGAGGGTTTTTAAATTTTTAGCATATGCACTATTTTGAATTTTTTCCTATTTGTGTTTAAGTGTTTCTAAAGCCTTAAAAATAAAACGTTTGCAAAGAAACTAGACAAATTAACCTTTCCGACGGTATTTTACAAACCCAATTACTATTTTATACCTTCGATACTATAATGCCCACAATATGTTAATCCCAGGAATAAAATCACTTTTTTTCTGTAGAAATGTTGACAAATTAAATTCTTTTTATTAATTTGTAATAATAATTAAATTAATATATAATTATAATAATAATTTCTAATAATAATAATAAAAATATAAAGATAAATAATTTAATAAAATAATTAGTATTGTGGTTATTTTGTTGAACTATTTATGGTTTTTAATCCAAATTTTTAATAATTTTAATTAGGCTTAAGATCATTAAATTTAATTTTCATTAATGAAAGATTATCAATAACAATTTTAATTAATTTTCATGTTGTAAAATTCCTTTCTTCATAAAAATAATTTAATGAAAATTAAATTTAATGAACTTAAGCCTAATTAAAATCATTAAAAATTTGGATTAAAAAAATTTAATAAAATTTATGTAGGAAAAATTAAAAAAAGAATTATTTGTCAACATTTCTACAGAAAAAAGTGATTTTATTCCTGGGATTAACATATCGTGGGCATTATAGTATCGAAGGTATAAAATAGTAATTGGGTTTGTAACATACCGTCGGAAAGGTTAATTTGTCTAGTTTCTTTGCAAACGTTTTATTTTTAAGGCTTTAGAAACACTTAAACACAAATAGGAAAAAATTCAAAATAGTGCATATGCTAAAAATTTAAAAACCCTCGTCTAGAGTTAGAAATAATTTTTTTTATACATAAGCCACTCGCATCCCAAAAAGCGACCAAAACTACCTTAAAGGGTAAGACATAAGCTTTCTTTTGAACAAAAAAAAAAAAAAAAAAAAACATTCCGGATAAAAAAAAATATAAAAAAAAAATTTTACATTTAAAAAAAAAATTTTAAATTTAAAAAAAAAAGTTTTAAAAAAACAAAAAAAAAATTTTTCAGAATATTGATCAAATAGCTATCGAAGCTACTTGGGACAAATTCTGCTAACACTAATAGCTTATAAGTTAAATGGATGAGAAAGAACACTGCATATGCTAAAAATTGAAAAACCCTTGTCTAGAGTTAGAAATTATTTTTTTTATACATAAGCCGCTCGCATCCCAAAAAGGGACCAAAACTACCTTAAAGGGTAAGACATAAGCTTTCTTTTGAACAAAAAAAAAAAAAAAAAAAAACATTCCGGATAAAAAAAAATATAAAAAAAAAATTTTACATTTAAAAAAAAAAATTTTAAATTTAAAAAAAAAAGTTTTAAAAAAACAAAAAAAAAATTTTTCAGAATATTGATCAAATAGCTATCGAAGCTACTTGGGACAAATTCTGCTAACACTAATAGCTTATAAGTTAAATGGATGAGAAAGAACACTGCATATGCTAAAAATTGAAAAACCCTTGTCTAGAGTTAGAAATTATTTTTTTTTATACATAAGCCGCTCGCATCCCAAAAAGGGACCAAAACTACCTTAAAGGAAAAGACATAAGCTTTCTTTTGAACAAAAAAAAAAAAAAAAAAAACATACCCGCTAAAAAAAAAAATAAAAAAAAGTTTTAAATTTAAAAAAAAAAAATAAAAAAAATTTTTTAAAAAAACAAAAAAAATTTTTTTCAAAAGATGGATCAAATAGCTATCGAAGCTACTTGGGACAAATTTTGCTAACACCAATAGGTAATAAGTTACATGGATAAGAAAGAACACCTGTATGGCCAAAATGTCAAATTTTGACCCCCACTAACTCAGAAACTTTTAGACCGATCTTGTTGAAAATTTGTGTCTAAACTACTATCCAATAGGACTAACCTTGGTGCAAATTTCATCCAAATCGGAAGACATCGATTTCAAAATTGGGTCACTTGACATGAAATCCCCCATTTATTTAAACCAAATTCACATACATATCTTGCTACCACATACAGAAAGTCTAAATATGAGTTTGTTTGTTTGTAATTTCTAGAATAATGCTCATAGACTCTATAAAGTTTATATATTCTGGATCGTTATAAGAAGGGGAGTTAATTAGCCTTGTTGTTGTTGTGGGTTTTCCGAAGACCTGAATTAAGCTGTGCACTAGCATATTAAATATATCGATCACAAATATTTTTAAGAATTTTGTTAATAAATTTCACTAAGATCGGTTTATAAATGGCCGCAATATGAACGATAAACTATGATTTTCTCAATCTATTTCCTACATAACTGTATTGTGATGAACACTAACACTTGGGAATTTCAACATAGGTGCGCGTTGTGCAGAAAGTTTTCTAACTGTCATTCACTTGGGAGGGACCAGTAACGATTTATCCGTCTGACTGTCAAAGCAAGTAGGAAAATTACATGAATATTTGCTGGATCATGATTTTACTTGCTTCCCTTTTTTAAAAAGTCGACCTTACTTTATCCCTAGACATAACGTCATCGACTGCAAATTTTATTGTGCTATTCTGAATAATAGCCTTTTAGCAAGCTGCCAACTATAGCTTCAGACAAGTATGAGCATAAAAAATTATTTAACACACCAAAATTAAAATTTTCAGTGGTTAAAAAACTCCAAGAGAAAGGTATACTGTTAGGGCTTTAGTTCCCTATCAAAAAACTAAAGAGATGTGGCCTTTGGTTGTTACAAATCAATCCTTTTTTGTCCTAAAATAAACTTTATTAACCCTGCTGTTAGGTTTGAACCATTTTGGTAATTATTTTTTTTTTCTTTTCGCTTTATCTACGGAACGGTTGAATATGTCAACCTAAAACGTTAACTAATGTGGTGTTTTTATATTCTATTACTTCTGCAAAATTTTTAATTATGAATGATGTAAAGGAAATTAGAAAAATGAAATATTATGAAGCTTAGGCTGAGGACCATTTTAGTCCGTTCTTGTTTATAGATTTATTGATATGAACAAAAAACAAATTTTCTCAGTATATGATGAGCAAATTATCTTCCGTTGCAAGTTTAATTTAAATTTGTTGCTATATGATAATAAATCATGCAGATCTTCATTTTTTCGCGGTAAACTCCTGCAAGAATTATTACACACGCACACGCAGAGAAAAAAACATGTTTAAATTTGGTCACCTCCAACAAAACTATTTTTAAAGAAAATTTTAAACATATTATGTTTAATATAACCATATTATTGTCACCTGCAACCATATTATGGTTGAATTAGTTCTCCATCAAGAAGCCACAACCATATTATGGTTGCCTTTAACCTCTTCAGACCATGGGTACACATATGTGTACCTTAACTTATTACAGGTTTTAAAGACTAGCGACATCGTGTGACCAATAGAAACAGTTTTAATACTCGCTTTAAGCTACTGCGCTTCAAAAAATGGCAGGGCTTAGAAGTTTTAGCCATTATTTTTACATTTGAATTTAACAGTTTGAAAAAACCACACTGCTTGGACATTTTTCCTCAATAACTAATCGTTAAGACCTGAAGTACACATCTGTGCACCTCTTTTTTTACCACTTTAAATAAAAAAAATTAAAAAAAAAATAAAAACCGAAATTTAAATTACACCTCATAAGATAAAAAAAATTGTTAATAAGCCCTTTACTCAATCGGTTCAGTTCAAATTTTAAGAAATAAAGGATTTACGTTGCAATTATTCATATTTTAAAACCTGAGGTACACATATGTGCACCAGTAATTTCTAAGAATTCAAATAAAAAATTAAAAAAAAAAATACAGCTGTCTTTTTTGCTCCCCAAAAGGAATAAAAAATATATAAGAAATGTAAAATTCAGTGGGTTAATGTTCGGGTCTTAAGAGGCTAAACATGTTATGGTTAAATATTACCTATACAATAACTTGTTTTAAAATTAACAATAGTATATTCCTCTTTTCCAAGAGCAACATGTTATGGTTGAAAACCAACCATGCTATTATAAGTGTTAAACATGTTTTAGTTATTTTTAATCATAACATGTTCGGAGGCAACCATAATTTGGTTGTGGCTTCTTGATGGAAACTAATTTAACCATAATATGGTTGTCGTTGACAATAATATTGTTAAATTAATCATGATATGTTTAAAATTTTCTTTAAAAATAGTTTTGTTGGGGTGACCATATTTAAACATGTTTTTTCTCTGGGTGCAAAGTATTAGTTTTTAGAACTTTCCATTTCTTGTCGAATTTTCCCTTGCAATACTGGTTTTTATTCCCACAACACCAGAAAAAAATTAAAAACCAACGCAATTTATCATGGCATCTGGAAACGGCAAATCGTGTTGGCCCCGATTGTGTGGATATAATATTTTCAGCTGAAGTTCTTATACCACTGTGCAATATAGACGAATTTTATAGCATTCCATTTATGCGACATTCAATTTTTTTACGTCACCGATAGCTGCAGCATTCTTTTCATTTTCTGAATAAGAAGCATTTCTTCCGGTGATTTCATATTTAATATCCTTGTCCACGCTTTTACAGGTTGAAATATCAGAGATGCTTTTATTTAGAATTTGAACAATATTATTGCAGTTTAATCGTCGATTTTCCATTATTTTAGTCAAGAAATCAGTCAAACACTGAATATAAACTGAAGTAAGACTAGAAGATATGAAAATTGACTCTATTTGTTTGCAGACTATTAAAAAAGTAAAAAAAAAATGTGCACTTATTAAAAAAAGCAATATGTACCAAAATGGTCCTATACCTAAGATTCGTAAGTTTTTCTTAACCTAACAGCAGGGTTAATTTGTGTTGTTACAAGTATTGAGCTTACTACTTTTTTGATTTTTTTAAACACATTTTTTTTGCCAGAAATTAAGTACCATTTCAAAATTTGAATTTTCCATCCCTGGTATTAACTAAAGACACTTTATTGGCAAATAGCATTTATTCAAAAACCAAAATTTTATTATTGAAATTGAAACATTTAAGCCTTTACACAGAAAAAATTATTGCTGAATTATTTTCAAACAAACGCTTGTTTGAAATTTTTTTTAATTTCTACAAATTTTTTTACTGATTCAATTAATATTTTTGTTTGATTTTTATTTTAGCCAACAGAAATGTTGACAACAATTCAAAAATATAATAAACGCGTTATTGGCTTCTAGTTTTCATAATTTTGTATGAAATATTTAACGTTCTTTATTGTTGTCGTGTTTTTGCATTTTTTTATTTGACCGTAAGCAACACTTCTTTATGTGAAATATAAGAACAACAAAAAAAACACATACAGTCTATTTTTGGACGCTTTGAAAAGGTACAACTATAAGAAAGATGATAAAATAGCGTGGCGAGGTTTGTAGTAAAAAACAATAATAGGTAAAAAACGTTTCACTCTTTTTAAACAACAACAACATTAGAAGAAACAAAATAAATTTTTTGTTGGTTTCAAAGTTGGTAAAAAAGAATGAAAAACAAAATCCCGTATTAAATTTTTTAAAAATGTTTAGTTAAGTACATACGTCAAATAAATGAAATAAAATGATGACGAAAAACATGTCGAGTCGGTCTGCTGCCAAGGAAAGGATACAGAACAGTGAGTGAAGAAGAAAAACATTGTGTGAACAAACAAGACTTGGTGCAAAAATTATTCCAACAAAAAAATGTGTCTCAAAGCCAGCCGGCGCACAGTGGGAAATTTTACGAGAAGGCGGTCAAAATTCCATAACTTTTGACTGGATCGGTATTTTTTTATGCGATTTTTTTTGCTCGATAGGTGCGATGTTAGGCTTTAATTTGCGCTATAAAACGTAAAATTCGACTGATAGGAGCAAAAGTTATGGGGAGTTCAAAATGCATTTTCATTTTTTTGTTGAATTTCGGTGTAAAAGTTGAATATTTCAAATATGATTTTTTTATAATTTATGATTATTTCTCTTGTATTTTACAACTGATACTTATTTTTTATTGTATAACTTAGATCCTGTCAGAAAATGCCAATATTTGGCCCCTGTAAATTTTTTAGTCCCAATATTCACAGGGGCCAAAGGTTGGCGTTTTTAGGAAAGACGAGTTGTTATAAGGATAAAACTGAAAAGGAATATTTTAAAAAATTCCCAAATAGCATTATTGGCTATCGATAACATTTTAGGTAATTCAACTTTTATTTTTGGTTAGAGATGTATGTGTATTTTATTTTTATACATTAATACAAATATATACTTAAAACAAAAACAAATTATAATCTATAAACAATTTTAAATTAAACAATATTAGTAAAAATTTCTTCTAAATAGCTTTGGGTTTCATTTTCGAGAAGTTGTTTAGCTTCTTCCTCTAATTCGATTGAGGTTGATTTCCATTTTTGTCGAATACTGGACATATATGGATCTGATGTGCACAACAAAATAGTAATAAGATCTTCATTAGTACAACATCTGGACATTTTTCTTGTGTTATGCTCGCGGAAGAATCTGTAGTCTTTGTTCCTTTTTTCTTGCGCTTCTTCAGATAGATCTCCAATTGGTAGCATATTGTGTTGAACTATTTGTTCCCCATGATATAAAATTTTATGAACTGTGGTTGGCATATGTCTCCAAGAGTATTTTTTGTTATAAAGAATTGCTGTTTCATTTGCATACTGCCCAAATTTTTTTGCATTTATCTTTCTGCTACATGATATAACTTGTAAAATGATCTGGAATCGTCTTATTAATTCAAAATGTACTCCTGTGATAGATGCTGCAGTTTCTGGATCGGAAAAGAATCTCCTTGCAGTGTTTCCATCATTTGAATTTCCTTCTCCTTGTTTTGGCTGATCAATTATAAGGCCTAGGTGAAGGTATTTTTCTTGAATTTGTTTTTTTGTTTGTTTCCTTTTTTCCACATTTTCTTTGTTTTTTCTCACTGTTTCGCCTAACGGGCCAAATTCCAAATCATAACCCAATTTAAGAATATGCTCCATAAAACGAATTCTGGTATGAAGAGGGGACATTCCAAATTCGTATGCTTCATTGAAACTATTGTCTTGTGATGGGGGTTGGCTTAATTGACTTGATGTCTTTTGGCATATGGTACAGCTTGACGAAGACTTTGTTTCGGTTAATGCTTGAGCAACTTTTCCATCGATCATTGTAAGGAACATTTGAAAATTAATTTCAATGCATTGGTCATCAAATTTAAATATTGCCGGTTGAAGTTCTTTAATTTGATCTTTTATTTTTCGAACTTCTTCAGTTATGACATCTTTAGTTTCCTTTTTGTAAACAAACTTTATTGGTCTGCAATACTTTGTTGAAGAGGGAATTTCATTTTTCCATACATCCATTTCTGTAACTCTACTGGTTGACGGCTCTAAGCCAATATAAGTTTTTCTTAAACGTAATGGAACTAAAGATACCATGAATAAGTTGGCATCAGATGAGTTTTCTGAATTACATTGCTTGTATTGTTTCTGACCAGAGCTTCCATCACATCCCCATTTAGAAAATAAAGTGATGCTGCAATTTTTAAGTTTTTTTAAACAGTCAGCATCAAGTGTATTTAATAATCGTTCTGCAGTGTGTTCGAGAAGAGCCTGCAATTTTACTTCTGCTGAACTTGAAGTTACACTAATAGCCGTTTGTGAAGGTAAGCACTCTTTTTTGACAGAAACTAAATCTCGATATGCTGGAAAGATTCCACAGTTTTTTTCATTGGTTCGCTTTCGCAGTTCTGTATACTGATTTTTTGTCAGTTTTAAATCCAAAAATAGTGCAAATGCTTCTTCTGGAGTAAATTTCATTTCTTCAGTTGGTGTAGGCATTCTTTTTAAAATCCTCTTTGTGCGTTTAGGGCTCGCTTCCACTATTTTTTCAATTATTGCAATTTTTGTTTTCTTGTTTTGCGTTGGTTGAATTTGATGCAGAAATGAATCCTTTATCATACTATGAGAAATTTCTTCATTGATATTTGCTAGCTTGCGTCTTCGTGATCTTTCACTGCAATTGTCAATTTGTTTTGCGGGCCGACCCACTTTTCCAGTTTCCTTAGCGGTTATTGACAGCTTCTTAAAAATCAGATCATTTGTTAGCCATTTTTCGTTGTGTAAATAAAACTTTTTCTTGTTTCTAGAACATTTCAGGTACCGTTTTCTTAATGTTAATGAAAAATTTTTAATTTTTATCTTATGAATTTTGATTTCTTGTTCGTTGCATAATTTAAAAAATGGATTATTCATTATGTGTAACACAAAATCTTTTTCATCTTTCTGTTGAAAATATATATCTGCGAGAACTTTATAACTGAACTTAGCCATTGTTTAAACAATAATGAAGGTAAAATTATGAATGCATGCACTTTTATACTCTTGATAGAAGTTTTTTTAAATGATCTTTTGTTACTACTTCTTTAAAACATAAAAACCCTTTTTTAAATACAAATTTAATCTTTTATTAGCATTTCTTTGAAACATAAAAAACCCCTGTTTTCACACTTTTTAAAAGGATAACATACCGGCAATAAATTAACAGGTAACATGTAGGTAATTTTCACGTAAAATATAACTGCGTGCTAGTTTTTTGACCATTTACCTGTTCTTCCATTTTTTTTAAATTAATTTGCAATTTTCAGGTAATTAAACTATGTAGTTTATGTTGTGGCTATTTACTTATGTTTAACCTTTTAACTTACTCAGAAATCTAACGTGGTAGTCTATTTATGTCGCCTATTCGTTTTGCAGCATCCGTTCACCCACAATAAGTTCATAACAATGGCAATACCTTTACCTTCTCCAAATTAATTGATAACCTGACGTGCTAGATAATTTATGTGGCCTGAACTGCTTTATTTGTTGAAAATTCTTTAAGATTCACCTTCTTTAATTTCAGTAATTTTTCCTTGCAGGACTTATTTTTTGAACCGAATATCTTACCTTGGGTCACAGAAATTGCTGTAGTTCGCAAGGTCGTATCCAGACGTGCGTACAATGGGGTATAGAAATGTAGGTTAGATTCTGGACTACAAGAGAGTATAGGTTTTTTTTTGACGCATTTTGACGCTCAGGACTTATGCTCTATAAAGTAGGAAATTTCCGGGAAATTTTGACATAAAAAAAAAAAAAAAAATTAAAAAGTTCTAGAGGTCGCAGAGTTTAATGCTTTAAACCACGTATAGCTAATAAAATAAACTAATACACAAAACTTATTCTGTCAAAAAA
Source organism: Pollenia griseotomentosa (assembly GCA_963931875.1). Taxonomy (NCBI): domain Eukaryota; kingdom Metazoa; phylum Arthropoda; class Insecta; order Diptera; family Polleniidae; genus Pollenia; species Pollenia griseotomentosa. Next base: position 182,361,177 of record OZ007561.1, read on the forward strand.
TCTTAAAAAACAAAAAAGTTATGAGCATTTCAACTTCAAAAATTGACTCAGAAATTCAAAACTATAACCAAATATTGAGAAAGTCCATTTCGGACCACCCTGTTCTCAATGAAATAGTTGAAATAGGGTTTTAATTTTTTGGCTCCCGAGGTTCACTAGTATTTACTTTCACATGAATAAAAAAATTTTAAAATCGGAGAACAAAAAAAAAAATAATTTTGGCCGCCTTCTCAAAATATGAACCAGTGTGCGGCGCACAGTGGGAAATTTTACGAGAAGGCGGTCAAAATTCTATAACTTTTGACTGGATCGGTATTTTTTTATGCGATTTTTTTTGTTCGATAGGTGCGATGTTAGGCTTTAATTTGCGCTATAAAACGTAAAATTCGACTGATGGGACAAAAAGTTATGGGGAGTTCAAAATGCATTTTCATTTTTTTGTTGAGTTTCGGTGTAAAAGTTGAATATTTCAAATATGATTTTTTTATAATTTATCATTATTTCTCTTGTATTTTACAACTGATACTTATTTTTTATTGTCGAACATAGATCCTGTCAGAAAATGCCAATATTTGGCCCCTATAAATTTTTTAGTCCCAATATTCACAGGGGCCAAAGGTTGGCGTTTTTGGGAAAGACGAGTTGTTATAAGGATAAAACTGAAAAGGAATAATTTGAAAAATGCCCAAATAGCATTCTTGGCTATCGATAACATTTAAGGTAATTCAACTTTTATTTTTGGTTTGAGATGTATGTGTATGTGTATTTTATTTTATTGGTTCGCTGTTCTGTATACTGATTTTTTGTCCGTTTTAAATCCAAAAATAGTGCAAATGCTTCTTCTGGAGTAAATTTCATTTCTTCAGTTGGTGTTGGCATACTTTTTTAAAATCCTCTTTGTGCGTTTAGGGCTCGCTTCCACTATTTTTTCAATTATTGCAATTTTTGTTTTCTTATTTTGCGTTGGTTGAATTTGATGCAGAAATGAATCCTTTATCATACTATGAGAAATTTCTTTATTGATATTTGCTAGCTTGCGTCTTCGTGATCATTCACTGCATTGACAATTTGTTTTGCGGGCCGACCCACTTTTCCAGTTTCCTTAGCAGTTATTGACAGCTTCTTAAAAATCAGATAATTTGTTAGCCATTTTTCGTTGCGTAAGTAAAACGTTTTCTTGTTTCTAGAACATTTAAGGTACCGTTTTCTTAATGTTAATGAAAAATTTTTAATTTTTATCTTATGAAAGAATGGATTATTCATTATGTGTAACACAAAATCTTTTTCATCTTTCTGTTGAAAATATATATCTGCGAGAACTTTATAACTGAACTTAGCCATTGTTTAAACAATAATGAAGGTAAAATTATGAATGCATGCACTTTTATACTCTTGATAGAAGTTTTTTTTAAATGATCTTTTGTTACTACTTCTTTAAAACATAAAAACCCTTTTTTAAATACAAATTTAATCTTTTATTAGCATTTCTTTGAAACATAAAAAACCCCTGTTTTCACACTTTTTAAAAGGATAACATACCGGCAATAAATTAACAGGTAACATGTAGGTAATTTTCACGTAAAATATAACTGCGTGATAGTTTTTTGACCATGTACCTGTTCTTCCATTTTTTTAAATTAATTTGCAATTTTCAGGTAATTAAACTATGTAGTTTATGTTGCGGCTATTTACTTATGTTTAACCTTTTAACTTACTCAGAAATCTAACGTGTTATTCTATTTATGTCGCCTATTCGTTTTGCAGCATCCGTTCACCCACAATAAGTTCATAACAATGGAAATACCTTTACCTTCTCCAAATTAATTGATAACCTGACGTGCTAGATAATTTATGTGGCCTGAACTGCTTTATTTGTCGAAAATTCTTTAAGATTCACCTTCTTTAATTTCAGTAATTTTTCCTTGCAGGACTTATTTTTTGAACCGAATATCTTACCTTGGGTCACAGAAATTGCTGTAGTTCGCAAGGCCGTATCCAGATGTGCGTACAATGGGGTATAGAAATGTAGGTTAGATTCTGGACTACAAGAGAGTATAGGTTTTTTTTTGACGCATTTTGACGCTCAGGACTTATGCTCTATAAAGTAGGAAATTTCCGGGAAATTTTGACATTAAAAAAAAAAAAAAAATAAATTTTTCTAGAGGTCGCAGAGTTTAATGCTTTAAACCACGTATAGCTAATAAAATAAACTAATCCACAAAACTTATTCTGTCAAAAAATCTTAAAAAACAAAAAAGTTATGAGCATTTCAACTTCAAAAATTGACTCAGAAATTCAAAACTATAACCAAATATTGAGAAAGTCCATTTCGGACCACCCTGTTCTCAATGAAATAGTTGAAATAGGGTTTTAATTTTTTGGCTCCCGAGGTTCACTAGTATTTACTTTCACATGAATAAAAAAATTTTAAAATCGGAGAACAAAAAAAAAAATAATTTTGGCCGCCTTCTCAAAATATGAACCAGTGTGCGGCGCCGCTCTGCTCTGCCTTCATCTACTTCTACAGTGCTTGCTTGTGTGCGCGTCATTGCTTGTGCAAAAACTTTTTTGTTTGATTCAGCAAAATTATTTGTTTGAAATTTATATGATTTTCAGTAAACTATTTGTTTGATTCAGTTAAATTATTTGTTTGAAAAAATCAGTGTTTTTTTTCAATAAACGAAATGCAAATAAATTGTTTGAATATGCAAATTTGTTCGTAGGACCGATTTCAGACAAAAAATGTTTTGATTCTACAAATTTTTTGTTTGAATTGGAAAAATAATTTTTTCTGTGTACCAGAAAAAAAAATTAATGTATTTTGGGCAATCAGATGTATCATTACTGTGACAGGCATGAATTAGACTTAACTATTAGGAGGTTGTAGCAAAAATGAAATAATTAAAGAGACCATAATATTTTTAAAACTATTACAAGCCCATTGAATGAGATTGCACTGACCATATCGAAATATCTTATTTCTCTGGTTGCAGATTAACAAGTTTGATCAACTTCTGTTTGCTTTTGTTTCGTTTTATTAGGCTTCACAAGCTAAAAGCCAGAAATATTTAAAAATTGTGAATAATTTCACTTTGTTATCACTACAATTTTATTTCTGAAATAGCTTTAAAAAAAATTTAATGGTAACACACAAAGGACATTCCCGCCTTCTAGCTTTAAACTTTATAACACACTTTTCCTTCTGCTCTCCACATCCTTTTGCCTAAACCGACTTATGGTTACTTATAACTAGTTGGATTTTACAAATCATACTGCTAAGAAGTACCAAAGAACAAAATGAAAAAGGAAAGTGGTAGAAATCCTTTTAGAAACCTCACACTTTCCTTTAGTTGAAGTATCAGGCCAATCATGGATTTCTTTTTCTATTTCCTTACTTATTCTTTTGTTTATTTAGTTGTGCAAAATACTCATTAAAATTCACTTAAATAAACGCATAAAATGTTAAAACTCATTATTTTTCATTTACACAGTTGTTAGCATTACAAATTCGTTTAGAATTATTTCTGCACGTTCTCTAAACATTTTTCATTTAACAATCTTTTGCTAAGAATTAATATTTGTTTTTGTTTAAAAATATTGGAATTGCTGTTCTAAAAACAAGTTATGGGGTGACGTTTTCTTAAACAAAACGTGTTCAAATGAACTTTTATGATATGATTATGAGAAAAATATTGTTGAAATTGTTTTAAACTTTCCGGATATAATGAGTATAACAAGCGCGTTGAAGAGCACAATATGGAATACAAAGAAAATTTTTCTAAAACAATTTTTTTTTTTTTTTTTTTTAATTTTGCTGGTAATTTTATTGTAATTATGTTTTTTCTTGCTTGCTTTACAGATCCACCTTTAGTCACTTTACGCTTGGGCTCAACACTTTCATCCGATGATATTAAAGAAGGTGATGATGTCTATTTTGAGTGTCACGTACAATCGAATCCTCAATGGCGTAAACTTTTATGGCTGCATAACGTAAGTTTCTCTTAAAGACATTTTCCTAAAGACTAAAAGACAAAGATTTTGTTTTTGTACAAAAAGTGGTGTATAAGTTAATGAGCGTTTGTGTGTGAATCACTTTTTACATTTCTGTTTGTCTCCTATCATATCTGTGTGATAGACGAACGTATTAAGAATTCAATTAAAAGAAAGTGTAGTGCTCTCTTGTTGTTTTTGTTTTGTGTTCTAAGGAAATATAAAATCTTTTTTTAACGTTTTTTTATTATAAAAACCACATATATATATACAAAAAAGGTGTGCTTTTAAGCCCGATAGATCTTGTGGAAGGTTTAGCTGTCAACTTTTTAGCAAAATACTCTGGCAAGTTATCGTGTATAGATTCGTGCTTGAACAACATTTCTAAATTATCTAAAGTTACTTTGAAAATCGGTCATCGATGAGGGCAACTATAGACGAAAATTGTGTTAAGTGATGAGGCACATTTTTTGCTTAAAGAGTGAGATTTATCCACAACAGAACCTACAGACGACATTTCAACTAGAACAGTTCAATGCTTTATGCGGTTTCCACACCATTGGATCTTTGTTCTTTAATAACACATCAACTAATTAAACTGTTTGTATTGGAACAGAATAGCGATCCTATAATTCTAAACATATAATCCGAAAAAAAACTTGTTTGTTATTATCTGAGAAAATTTTTATTGTCAGAACTATATTGTACTGTGGGATAATTTTTGTATAAGATCTTAACCCTTTAGATCCACTCTTAATTGGTTCATTACAAGTATTTTAATTTTTCAAGACTGCAAGGACTTTTTTGACTCTCGAAAAAATTACCATTTTTTCCAAATTTCAAAGATCGGTTTTACAAATGGCCACCTTCTTTATGTGTTTTAACCTTTTTAGTGTTTTTACCTCAAATCACTAACAACATAAGTAAGGCTGCAGGCCAGTATTAAACGCAAAAATTCTTAAATATCGGCCGTCTTCAGTAGCTACAGGACTTCCGCGCGCAGCCATTTGAAATATATTCGATTGAATTTTTCATCGAAATCAAAATTATTTCCATAATCAACCCACAAGACCTTTATTAGGAAAACAAAATGCCTCGCTCTTAATAAAATACCCGTTACGTCAAATCAGAAAAAAACTTTTATTTCAAATTAATTTAAAGCAATACCAGTAGTGGAATTCTCTAACTTTTAACGATTAACGTTAACGTTAATTTTACCGGCACAGTTTATTGCTTACGGTAACAATACAGCAATTCAGTAACTCAATTTTTACAACATAGCTAAAAATTTCAATAAAGTGGCATCTTTGTTAATTAATTAGTATATTTTACGGCCACTGTCATCGAGTGCAAACAAAAGGGTGTCCCAACTAGAACGCAATTTTTAAATTTAGCGCCATTCGAAGTGTCATTGTTTGACATTTGAACAATTGTTATTCTTTGCTAGTAGAAGGTACGAGGTTAGTAAAAATGGAGCGCTACACGAATGAACAACGCATTCTCATTGTGAAATTGTTTTACCAAAATGGTGAAAGTTTTGCGGCTACAGTTTGCAAATTGCGATCAATTTGGGGTCACAATAATGCTCCAAAAGAGTCAACTGTAAAGAGATTAATGGATAAATTTGCCGAAACTGGGTCTGTTAGTGATGTAAAGACAACAACGCGCCTTCGACCAGGTCGATCGACCGAAAATGTCGCAGCTGTACGTGATGATGTCGCTCAAACTCCATCCAGCTCAATTCGACACCGAGCTCAGCAAAGCTCAGTATCGTGAAATGATAACCAGTTTTTTCTTGCCTAGAATTGAAGTAATGAATGTGGAGGGCATGTGGTTTCCACAAGATGGCGCCACATGTCATACAGCCAGAGAAACAATCCGGAACCGTAACTGTTATGACTTTTATCAAAAAAATCAAGAAATAAGAGTTATATTTGGTTATTATATTTTAAGATAGAAAATAAGAGTTATTTTTGATATTTATTATTTTAAATAAAAAATGAAAGTTATTTTTGATTTTTATTTTTTTAAATGAAAAATAAAAGTTATTTTTGATTTTTATATTTTTAAATGAAAAATAAAAGTTATTTTTGATTTTTATATTTTTATATCAATAACAAAAATCAATTCAAAATTTGTGACATAGGTAATATGTTTATTAATCTTTGTTTAAAGTAAAAATAAAGTACACAGTTATAATAACAACAAAATGTGTGTAACAAAGTTTCTAAATTACGCTGTGCATTGCCCTTGAACTTGAAATAACGCTATTATTTGTTCTTTCATTTTTGTTGTTGTTATTATTAGCGTAATCTTATTGTTGTTTTTAATTAATTAATTGCAATGCAAATTGTATATTAAGTGAATTGATTTTTATTATTGATATAAAAATATAAAAATCAAAAATAACTTTTATTTTTCATTTAAAAATATAAAAATCAAAAATAACTTTTATTTTTCATATAAAAAAATAAAACTCAAAAATAACTCTTATTTTTGATTGTTAAAATAAAAATCAAAAATTTAAATATCATGCAATATGTTGGATGCATTTCGCCTAAAAATCATGATGGTGTAATTAAAAGTTTTCTACGATGTTCATTTATGTATGATTTATTTCTTCAAAAATTGAAAAATAACTCTTATTTTCGGTCCCTGGAAACAATTCAATTGCTGCATCTTCATTTTCCGGTCGTGTTATTTCGCGTCTTGGAGACCAGAATTGGCCGCCTAGATCGTGCGATTTAACACCTTTAGATCTTTTTTCTTTGGGGTTTTTTGAAGTCGATGGTTTACGCGAATAAGCCGACGACGACTCAAGCCTTAAAAGAGGAAATTGGACGCTGCATTGATGAAATACCATAGCATTTATGCAAAAAGGTCATTGAAAATTTCATTAAAAGATCGCGTGTGTGTCAGCAAAGCCGCGGCGGCCATCTGCACGATATATTGTTCCATACATAACCTCATTCTGTCTACTTTACGATATAATAAAGTTTCACGATTTTTTTTTTTAAATATCTGTGGTTAATTTAAAATTTTAAAATTGCGTTCTAGTTGGGACACCCTTTACTTCTCGTGTGGAAAGACTTAAAGTACTTTCAAAACTAACAAAATCCCATTTAGGTTTCGCTAGACTAGAAAATTGCAAAAATTCGGAAAATTTGCAAAAATAGCGAAAATTTTTAATATTTTCGAAACAAGCCATAAAATTGATTTAAAGTCGCTAAAACTAAAAGAAATCGCAAAAATTCGGTAAAAATTGTTAAATTGGCGGAAATTCGCAAAAATTTGCAAACAGCGTCTATTTATTAAAAATAGTTAAAGCTCTAAAGAACCACAGGAAAAAATCGCTTATGTCGCGAAAATTTGCTTAAATTTGCAAAAATTGCAAACTTAAAAAAAAACGTAAAAAATATTTGAAATATCTTAAAAAACAAATTGTCGGAACATAAATTTTTTTTTTTTTTTTTGCCAAAATAGCGAAAATTCGCGAAATTTTTTTAATATTTCGAACAAACCATAAAATTGATTTGAAGTCACTAAAACTTTAAGGAATGGCAAAAATTCGGTTAAAATTACTAAATTATCGGAAATTCGCAAAAATTTGCTAACAGCGGCATGATTGGAAAGTCTACAACTTATTTTTTGTGTAGAAAAGAAAACACTATTAGTGATTTCCATAAGCTGCATCTAAAATGTAATATGTTAAATGATTTTTAGAAATTCCCAAAAAACTAATTTTTTTATATTATTATTGCATAATGTATGTAAATAACGTGAATTTTAAAAATGTTAATGTGGCTTTTGTTTATCAAAATTTTTGTTTGTTAGCTAGTTAGTTTTTTTTTTTTTGAAAAATAACTACGAATTTAAAAATAAACAATGAAAAATATTTTGCCGTTAAGATAACTTAAATACCTGACGTTAAGATAGAACATAGCAGTAAACGTTATTGTTAAAAAACTTACTGAATAAAATTTACGTTAACTTTTCTGTTTAATATTTTTAACAATTTAAATTAAGTTAAAATTGAATAGAGAATCGCACTACAGCTTTAAGTTCTTTTTTCTTAAACAATTTTTCTTTGAGGTGCGTCAACATTTAAACTTGATTTTTAAAAAAAATTGTTCTAAATAATATTTTTTTTTTTATATTAATTTTTCTGTTTCCCTACTTTTTTAAAAAAAAAGAGCCATTAGAAAAATACAGCGTTTCCTAATTGCTGATTAATGGCTTTTGTGGTATTTCAAGGGTTTTTTTTTGTTCTTAAGCCATAACTCTTAAAAGTTAAATGGTCCCATGTGGCTAAGTACAAAGAAAAATGTGAAATATGAAACATATTTAAGAAATATAAGTATTTTATTTTTTGGTTAAAAGGTTTAAAAAAATTGCGATTAGATTGCATGAAATTTTTATGGAGCAGCAAACAGCTTTGGGTCAAAAGTTCATTAGCAAATTTGGTTAGTAATTTATTTATTTATTTATGCACAGTTTTATATTTCCTTTTTAGTTACACTGTATAAGTAAAATTTAAATGTTTTAAATTTATATATTTGGGGAATACAAACGGTCCCAGCAAAAACTTACATTGCAAAGTAATGAGTTAAAAAGCTAATATAACGACTCTTCACTACTTATACATTGGCATTTTAACTCATTATTTTAACACGGTGATGTCATTGGAGGCAAGTACTTACCACCCTCGCTCACAAATAGGGAGTTAAATAAGTCATTACCACATTCGCTTACAAATAGGGACTTAAATAACTAATTACTCCGACGTCACCAAAATTACAACTAACATGTAGTGTTATTTTATTTTTTTTCTATTTTTTCTTATTTTATTTTACTTATTTTATTTTTTATTTTTTTTTTCTGTCTCTGGCAGGATTCGATCGCGCAACCTCGGTGCTGATAGAATAGCTATCACTGGGGCAGTGTAGTTTTTGTATAAAAAAACTATGTTTTTTACTCAATTAAGAGCGCTAATCAACTCATACACAAGTACTTAGGTATCAGATTATATGTCAGCCATTACTAAACTACTTCTATGTAATGCAGATGGTATGAAGTAGTCATTGAAAAGTAAGTTGTTCAGTAATGGCAAGTCATTACCAAGTTTTTGCTGGGGTAGTCATAAATGTATATGTCTTAAAATAATACCACGAAAAAATAAGACTGCCGTGAGCAACACCTAATTATTTAGATGTCTACTGTGTATTTAATAAATTTAATAAATACTATTTATGACAAAAAACAAAAAACACAGTTTAAAAAGTCTTATTATTTAAGGATCTTTTTTGTTTGAAAGACAACAATAATTTTTTTAAACTATTGTAAAATATTAGGGAATTATGACAATATGACTTAATAGCATACCGTTTGAATGGCCAAACCAAGTATGAATTTTTGAAATTGATAGAAAATTGATATGTCTTAAGTTATGGTTAAAATTTATTAATTTTTAAAGGGTCTATAATTTTGAAATGCAGAAATTTTTTGGGCTAATTTTGAACGCTTATTGTAAAACATTGGTAAAAAGAATATTTTTATCAAATGGTTGCAACTCTAAGGGCTAATAAATTAGAGGAAGTTAAACCATAAAAACCATCTTTAAACGCATAAAATTGGGCGTTTAAACTTCCAGTACAGACCATATGAATTTGATAAAATTTGTCGTAGTGCTGCCACATGTTTTTTTTAACAACATATAATACATGGGACACTGATTTATAGTGTTTGAGTTTTAGCTACATATAAATTCAAGTTAAGTTCAACTACACCAACGTTTTAACATTCACTAATTTATTAGCCAAAAAACAACAAACGCAAGCATTTTGTAAAAAAAAAAACTAAAAACCTGCAAGAATTGTATCATTTACAGAATCACAGTGAAATCATCTTAATAATATTCTACACTACACACATAGACAGTATCAACAAATAAAATTAATGACCATCTACGATAACACGGCATCACTTTAACACGAACTGTAACTCAATTCTGTAACTTTTTGAATTTAACTACCGATATCGTTAAGTAGCGAGAAATCTCTTATTCTCTTTAAAAAAAAAAAAAACAAATATTTTTGTTTAGAAATATTAAGGACAAATATCAGTAAAAATCTAAGAACGTCAAAGTTAAAATTTTTAAAAATATACCGATTGACTCAGAATCAATTTCAGAATCGATCTAACGAAGTCCATCCTTCTATCAGGCTGGCTGGTTGCCTGTCTAAGTTAACCTTGTGCGCAAAGTACAGGTCGCAACTTGGAAATAGTTTTACCAAATTTGGCACATGTGTTTATTGGCTATTAAAAATGGTGAGAAGCGGTTCTTTTTTTCATAGCCCATATGAACACTTCTTTCCGGAATTTGGTTTTAATGCCAATTTACCATCTTGCTTTATAGACATTTGGGCTCCCATGCTAATACACTTATAATAAGCAACCTTAATAATAGCTTCTATGCTATCTCATAGTAGTACTCATATTAATAGTAGTAGATATTATGATATTATTTGGCACAAAAATCACTTATGTGAATCTTAACCTCACAACATACTCTTTTTGGATCGCCCAAACACTGTAATGTAGGGTCGGCTTGATAGTCTATACTTTCTAACTTCTTTTGTGTTAATAAATTATAATTCTATTTCTTCGACCTTTTTTATTAAATATTATTCTTAATAAATTATTCAAGCTTAAGGTCACTTTTTTAAAAAATTAATTAAAATATTTTAATTTTTATTTTCAATATTTCGATTTCCGTTGAAAATCTTCTTCAGGAAATTTTTATAATAAAATTAAATTTGACAATAAATGGAAAAATAAAACATGGAAAAAATTTTAAAATTTCAAATAAAAAAATTATCATAAGAAATTTAAAATTCCATTATATTTTTATATTATTATATTATTATAAAAATTTCCTGAAGAAGATTTCCAACGGAAATCGAAATATTGAAAATAAAAATTAAAATATTTTAATTAATTTTTTAAAAAAGTGACCTTAAGCTTGAATAATTTATAAAGAATAATATTACAGAATAACTCTTAACGACAATTATCGTAAGCTTACGAATTTTGACTACTCAACGAAAAATTTGTGTCGTTATAGAATTTCAGTACTGATGATCAACTAAACTAATAAAACTTTTTTGGATTTAGTTTGTTGTGTAATTTCTAGTAAAAACCATGTTTGTGTGTATGTCAGAGCAGTAAATCAATCATTCATTTTTAAATTAATTCGCGAATCATTTCTTTTCACACAAAAATTGAATTGAATGAAATTTGAATCAATTCAAATGAATGCGGTAAAAATGAATTGCAATTCATTACCAATTCAAATGAATTTGTAGAATAAATTTTGTAATTCGTTTCTAATTCAACTTTTTTATTTCTGTGGCAAAGATAAAATGGTTCGCCTATAAAACTAAACAAATTTACTTAACCCCAATTTCATCAAGTTTAGTTATAGTTAACTATCAGTTATAGCTGCCAAAACATATTGTTAACTGGAAGTTAAAGTAATAGTTAGTTTAAACTGAACTTGGTGAAATTGGGGGTTAAGCACTTTCTGCCACAGAATTAAGTCAAAGCCAACAGCAGAAGATTTAAATGCGAAAACACGTCTACGAAACTTTTAGTTTTCTTAGCACTTCCTTCAAAACTTTCTTTTGAATAAGTTTTCGAATATGCGTTTTCTTTATTAATAACTTTTGTCTCCATCTCTTACAAAATCTAATCAGAAAAATATTTAAAATAATTCAATTTTTTGAAGCACGTGGGAATAACTTTTTTTCGTTTTTATAAAACAAATATGGGGCTTTAAACAAATTGAAAATTCTGTACATTTCACTCTTCTTCTTTCGAAATTTCAGAGTAATAAACATTGCCTTACTTAAGCTGGCCGCACACTAGTGATTTGTGCTTGTGATTTGTGAGTACTCGGCGTTTGTTATTTGTTTGTGGGGCTGTGCGCACAAGTCACAAGTAATTGAAAATCTTGGCAAAAATGTCTTAATGTCATAATGTTAAATTGAAAAATATTTATTTGGTGTATTTCATAAAATTTTTTCCTAAGAGCAGATGATAACGATTCGAAGCAGTTGTGCTAGACTTAATTGATTTAAACCAAACAAAAGAGAAACAACTTTAATTAAATCCAATCAAAAACTCAAAATGCGTTTTTTTGACTAAACACCTTTTCGCCTTGCGGCTAAGATCTATTTCATGACACAACTTATTTAAAATTATATCTGAAGTAAAGATGCCATAGTAAAATTAAAAAAAATCTCTGGAATTTCCGCACAAGTTTGCCGGGATTTTTTCTTGAAAAATGTGCGGGATCCTGGGATTTTTGTCTCGGGAAGTCCCGTATGAAAAACGCTAGTCCTCATGCGAAGCCAATTCACTCGTATGTATATCAATACGCGATCTTTTGCATTATATCAAATTTTTGTGTTCTGCATTTTGGTTGTAAAAATATAGTCACCGTATCAATAACTCGATAGTTAATTTATCCCCATCATATCTGCGGTTTTAAATAACACATTTCAACAGATTTACAGTCAGACGGACCGATAGACATATATAAATAAACTTCACTTCTTGTCTAAGGACCCATAATATGTTTAAGATCAAATTGTGTTAAGGTAAAACAAACTTTTAAAGCATCTTTACTACTTTAATTGTCACAATTTCCTTCAAAACTTTTTAGCTTAAAATATTTGTTTCTTTTAATTTATTTGCATACATAAATTTTTTTTTTTTAATTTTTTTGATTAAAGTCATTTGCATTTAAATCATATTTTGCAGCTACCGTCTAATCAGTTATGTTAAATTATTAACACTACAATAAATTTACGTTGTAAACTCATACAAACAAAACAAAAAAAAAAAAAAAAAAAAAAAACAGCTTCAAGTTAGTTTTTCTTTATTTTTTAGAAATTTTGTTCTTTATTAACTTTATTCTACTCCTTCATAATTTTGTTTACATGTTGTTAAAATTCACATTCTAAAGGAACCTGAAAACGTGAAAACTGAAATGAACTAAATAAAAATTCCCACACAGATACTACAACTTAACATCACTTCTTTTTTTTTTTTTTTTTTTTTTTTTTTTTTTTTTTTGTAAAACATGTACTTGTACTTAATATGCAAAAGAAAATTTGTTGCATAAAATGTGGAAGAAAAATACGGCTAAAATAAGAATAAAGATATAAAAAAAAACTTAAACTAAATGAAGAAAAAAGAGAAATAATATTACTTTTAATTTACTTTGTTAGGGTATTCACCTGGAGCATAACACATCAGCGCGTGTAATACGTTCTAATCAGAGTTTGGTGTTGCAAAAAATAACGAAACACTATGCAGGAAATTATGCATGTAGCGCCATAAATGATGAAGGAGAAACTGTCAGCAACCAACTGCCGTTACGTGTTAAATGTAAGTTATAAATCTTTATATATATATACACAGCTGTAAGCAAGAATTAAGTGTTCGACGACAAGAAGTGTTATTTGGATGTTTTGAAAATGTTATATTATTTAATAAAAACCAGCGGTATTTAAATTAAAATTCATTTTATTGATGGTAACTTAAACAAATTCTCGTTTTTAAAATCTATGAGCAACCCCCATTTTTGTTGCATCTTCAATATTTCTCTAGAACAAACTTCCTCTATCTCCAACCCTACATATGGTCCCCACACGCAGAGAAAAAATATGGTTGGGCATGGTAACGGCAACAACACTATGTTTAATGTAACAATATATTGTTGTCGTACACAAATAATTGTTATTTTTATTTAATATCAACAATATTATAGTTACTGTAAACATATCAATGTTTATCGCAATTATGAATTTGAGTATTGTTGACCGAAAAATAATTATTTTTCTAACAACTTAATTGTGATAACTTTCTAAACATATTATATTTCTCACAACCATATCATGATATTGAATAGCCATAACATGATAACTTTCTATACATTTATCATATTATGTTAAAGATGCAATCAAACTATTTTTACTCTAATCATATTAAGTTAGCGCCATTTGTAAAATAATTTTGAAGAAGTTGTGTCGTTTTTTTTATTTGTGAGCGGTTCAACAATTAAAAGATAAAATTCCATAAAAAAATAAGTTTAAAGAAATTAAAAAATTAAAATATTAGCGGAGTTCATTCAAGAATTAGTGATGTAATAGTGCAAATGCAAAATATCATAGTTTTTTGTAAAATCCAACAATAAAAAAAACACAGAGATTTCGTTATATTTTATAAAAGTGCTACGATATTTCTGTGGTTTTCATGGGCAGCCACGTATGTCTTAAAACAAATTATTCAGGAAAGCCGAAACCCCATTCTAGATCAAACTATGGGCTAGGTATTGCACATTTTAAACTTTGTCATTACGTTACAAAACGGAATTGATCCATTTTTTCAAAAAATATAAAGAGCGTTCAAAATTAGGCAATATGGCATCAACATCTTAAAATCAAAAAAATGGACACACGCGGTTGCCCATGAAAACCACAGATTTTTCATTTGCTCTTTTGCAAGCCTTATATTGAACTCCGCTATTTGATTAACATTAAGAAAAATTGTAAAAAGTCACAAAATAAAAAATCGATTCAAAAATATTTAAATTTATTTTGTATTTTTATGACAGCTATGAAAGGTGCTGTATCATAATATGATTGCTTCTAAATTTATTATGATTAACATGATGATAATATGATTACTTCTTAGCTTATTATGATTAACATGACAATAATATGATTAATTTCTTAGCTTATTATGATTAACATGACAATAATTTGATTACTTCTTAACTTAGTATGATTAACAGAATAATAATATGATTAAGGGAAAAATATTATGATGACATATTACGAGTATATTGAGTCATAATATGTTTCAACAATAATCTTAAGATGGTGACTGCAATCATAATTCTTATCATAATATGTTGCTCTTAGAATATGTTTACCACAACTATGTTTTTTCTTTGCGTGCATACGACAAATTTTATTTCCTCGAAAACCGACTCTAGAACAGACGGACGGACAGACAAACGGAAATGAAGTCCAAGATTAAAAAAACGGAATTGGATTGGATTACATCCTAATTGGTTTCGTTTTTTTAATCTTGTACTTTTTTTACCCCAACCTAACACAAAACTGGTCTACTTTTTTGGAAAATCGAAAAAAAATAATTTTGGACCACCCTAATGTACATTCAATTTGTACCACAAGTCTCTACTCATAAAATGAATGCTTAACTTGCCTTTAATCATTAAAAGAAAAAACAAATGCTATTAAATTAAAAAAACCAGGGTTTTTTTAATTTTTATAATTTAAATTTTAAAAAATTCTTAAAAAAATTTAAAATTCATATCAACGGCCAAATAACACCTCATTTTCAAATACACACACCCCCGTCGCCTAAAATTATACTCCTATTTTTGTATTCCAGTCTAATTGTAAATATTTTTAAACATATTTGTATATTTTAGTACAAGTCTGTCTTTGAGTATGAACGAGTAAATTTATTTTCTCTACTTCGCTTTTACTGCTTTTTTGTAAGCTCTTTCTTTTCAAAATCAAGAAAATTGCATCTACAACAGAAGAAATGTTGAAGGTACACACAAGTACATTTTATCCAACTTGCCATATTGTATATACATATATAAGGATATACTTGTGTGTCTTCTTTCATAAAAAATATAAATGAATGAATAAATAAATGAATGTATAAGTACAATTATATACGAAAAATTAAAAAAAAGTAGAAAAAAAGTATGAAGATATACGAAGTAGCAAGTCATATTACATTTTTCATCATTTACTCTATAGTTTATGAACAGGAAACAACTAAACAAAGTAAAATTTAAAGTTAAGTAGATGCTTAAATAATATTTTGCTTTAAAGAACCCAATAGGAAATTTGAAGGAAATTAACTGAAATTTATAAAACAGATAAGAATTGTTAATGTTAGTGACAAAAATACATTTTTTTGCAGAAAGAATGACAAATAGTTTTTGATTTCCTTTAGAAGAGAGAATGCAAGTTACTTTTTCTTTATTTATCTATTGCATAGTGGGGCAAAACTAAATTTTTTTTAAAATTAATTTTGCTATTTTTAAACAATTGGAGTAATCATATCAGTCTTAACCGTTCTCAAAATTAGAGAAAAGTCGGAGTTATATGGCACAAATTACGGAAATGGATTAAGAATACAAAGCAAAAGACAACTGTTGACAAAATGTTTGGAAACACCAAAGGTGCACAGGAACTTATTCGTGCCCATAAGAGTTTATCACTTCTCTCCAGTTTTAGCTCATGATCTTCATTATGGAACGCTGACACGAAGACGCAATGCGTAGAGAAACGATGTTCCAAGTAGGTGGTTTCAAATCACGAGACAGTAGAAGGAAAATAACTAAGGACACTGCGCGGATAAAAATACAATAGTCTTGATCTGGAAAATTAATTACTTCTCAATAAATAACTTCGCAAGACGCAATGCGTTTCCAGGTACACGCAGAGAAAAAATATGGTTGGGCATGGTTACGGCAACAACACTATGTTTAATGTAACAATATATTGTTGTCGTACACAAATAATTGTTATTTTTATTTAATATCAACAATATTATAGTTACTGTAAATATATCAATGTTTATCGCAATTATGAATTTGAGTATTGTTGACCGAAAAATAATTATTTTTCTAACAACTTAATTATGATAACTTTCTAAACATATTATATTACTCAAAACCATATCATGATATTTAATAGCCATAATATGATAACTTTCTATACATTTATCATATTATGTTAAACATGCAATCAAACTATTTTTACTCTAATCATATTATGTTAGCGCCATTTGTAAAATAATTTTGAAGAAGTTGTGTCGCTTTTTTATTTGTGAGCGGTTAAACAATTAAAAGATAAAATTCCATAAAAAAAAAATAAGTTTAAAGAAATTAAAAAATTAAAATATTAGCGGAGTTCATTCAAGTATTAGTGATGTAATAGTGCAAATGCAAAATATCATAGTTTTTTGTAAAATCCAACAACAAAACACACAGAGATTTCGTTATATTTTATAAAAGTGCTACGATATTTCTGTGGTTTTCGTGGGCAACCGCGTATGTCTTAATACAAATTGTTCAGGAAAGCCGAAAATCAATTCTAGACAAACTATGGGCTAGGTATTGCACATTTTAAACTTTGTCATTACGTTACAAAACGGAATTGATCCATCTTTTTTCAAAAAAATATAAAGAGCGTTCAAAATTAGGCAATATGGCATCAACATCTTAAAATCAAAAAAATGGACACACGCGGTTGCCCATGAAAACTACAGATTTGTCATTTGCTCTTTTCCAAGCCTTTTATTGAACTCCGCTATTTGATTAACATTAAGAAAAATTGTAAAAAGCCACAAAATAAAAAATCGATTCGAAAATATTTAAATTTATTTTGTATTTTTATGACAGCTATGAAAGGTGCTGTATCATAATATGATTGCTTCTAAATTTATTATGATTAACATGATGATAATATGATTACTTCTTAGCTTATTATGATTAACATGACAATAATATGATTAATTTCTTAGCTTATTATGATTAACATGACAATAATTTGATTACTTCTTAACTTAGTATGATTAACAGAATAATAATATGATTAAGGGAAAAATATTATGATGACATATTACGAGTATATTGAGTCATAATATGTTTCAATAATAATCTTAATATGGTGACTACAATCATAATTCTTATCATAATATGTTGCTCTTAGAATATGTTTACCACAACCATGTTTTTTCTTTGCGTGTAGAAGGAGAGGCGTAAAGTTATACGCAGATGAATTTCAATCACGAGAAGGACTGGAATTTTGAGTACACCAAAGGAAGCTCAACTCCACTTTGTCGTGGAGACTTCGAAACTATTGAAGAGTTTTCCTGCGATCAAGAGAGCTGTGTACTGGCTCGATTATCTGCTGTATCAATGACTACAGTAGCTATTTATACGGATAGCCGTGCCGCCGTAATGGCCTTGGACATACCCTTCTTGTAAACGAGAATAGCCCTTGAATGGTGTTTATCTCAAATGAGCTGAGCTATTTGATATAAGGATAATTAGGCTCCCAGAACACAAGGATATAAAGATGAACTTGACACTACCTTACGGACTCCACTAGAGCAGAAAGGTTCTCGTGCAAACTCAAACTTCGGTGATTGACTGTCTATTTTGCTAACGGTAGATGGGCTGCGAATATTAATTGAAGGATTGCCAGGCAATTGTGGCCCTGCATGAGTGAAGACCATTACAGAAATATGCTATCTAACGACAATAGCACAACAAACTCGATGTTATGCAACTGTACTACAGCAGAACATCAGGCGCGTATTAAAAATATCGACATAGAGCCACCTGACTTTGTAGAGATCCAATCTGCAATTGCTTCTCTGAAGTGTCATAAAGCTCCAGGCCCCGACTATTTACCACCAGAACTGCTAAAGGTGGATTGCACAACCACAGCCCAGTTACTTAAACCGCTAATAGAGCATTTTTGGGTAAATAAACATCTCCCGGATGAACTTAAAGAAGGTTTAATAATAAAGATTCCAAAGAAAGGTAATCTGACCGAGCTAAAAAATTGGAGAGGTCTCACACTTTTAAACATGACAAACAAGATCATTGCTCACATAATAAACAAACGCATTTCTGCTACCATTGAGCCAGAACTTCGCAACGTACAATCTGGTTTCAGGAGAGGTAAATCTTGTATAGACCATATCAGCAGTCTTCGTATAATAGTAGAAGAATCAGTCGAGTGGAGGTCTGCATTATATTTGCTTTTTATAGATTTTGAAAGGGCATTTGACACGTTACACCAACCGGCCATATGGCATGCTTTAAGATGTAAAGGGATTCCAGAACACTTGATCCATCCAACCAAATGTTTATACGATAACGCATCCTGTCGTGTATTACATGATGGACTTGTAAGCAATAAATTTCCAGTTGAAAGAGGAAAACGACAAGGTTGCGTGCTCTCCCCACTTCTTTTTAACATCGTTCTAGATGTTGTAATGGAACAATCGATGAAAGGTGATCGTGGTATAGCTTTTGGGCTGCAGGGTAGACTGGATGATTTAGATTATGCCGACGACATATGTCTTCTGTCACATAACTTCAATAACATGCAAACCAAACTAAATATACTTGTTGCAAATGCATCCAGAGCTGGTCTTAAGGTAAACATATCTAAGACAAAAACATTGCGTATTAACACCAACAACACCGAGCCTCTAACAATTTTAGATCACCCAATACTTGATGTAGACAAGTTTTGCTATCTCGGTAGTATAATAACTACATCCGGTGGTAGCAAAGAAGATTTAGCTTACCGCATTGTCAAAGCAAATCAATCATTCGGCTCACTAATTAAAGTGTGGAAGTCCAATCGTATAACTCTTCGCACGAAAATAAAACTTTTTAATTCAAATGTAAAATCAGTTTAACTATATGGATGTGAAACATGGAACATAACAAGTGAGGACTCAAATGCACTCCAGGTTTTTACTAATCGTTGTTTGCGAAGAATTTTACGTATTTTTTGGCCTACAACAATCTCAAATAATGATCTATGGCGAAAAACCCAACAAAATCAAATCATGTTAGATATCCGTTTGAAAAAGTTTAACTGGCTGGGTCATACCTTTAGAAAAAGCCATGACGACGTCACAAGAAAAGCTCTTGATTACCATCCCCAGGGCAGCCGACGCACACTGGTTCATATTTTGAGAAGGCGGCCAAAATTATTTTTTTTTTTGTTCTCCGATTTTAAAATTTTTTTATTCATGTGAAAGTAAATACTAGTGAACCTCGGGAGCCAAAAAATTAAAACCCTATTTCAACTATTTCATTGAGAACAGGGTGGTCCGAAATGGACTTTCTCAATATTTGGTTATAGTTTTGAATTTCTGAGTCAATTTTTGAAGTTGAAATGCTCATAACTTTTTTGTTTTTTAAGATTTTTTGACAGAATAAGTTTTGTGGATTAGTTTATTTTATTAGCTATACGTGGTTTAAAGCATTAAACTCTGCGACCTCTAGAACTTTTTAATTTTTTTTTTTTTTTTTATGTCAAAATTTCCCGGAAATTTCCTACTTTATAGAGCATAAGTCCTGAGCGTCAAAATGCGTCAAAAAAAACCTATACTCTCTTGTAGTCCAGAATCTAACCTACATTTCTATACCCCATTGTACGCACATCTGGATACGGCCTTGCGAACTACAGCAATTTCTGTGACCCAAGGTAAGATATTCGGTTCAAAAAATAAGTCCTGCAAGGAAAAATTACTGAAATTAAAGAAGGTGAATCTTAAAGAATTTTCGACAAATAAAGCAGTTCAGGCCACATAAATTATCTAGCACGTCAGGTTATCAATTAATTTGGAGAAGGTAAAGGTATTTCCATTGTTATGAACTTATTGTGGGTGAACGGATGCTGCAAAACGAATAGGCGACATAAATAGAATAACACGTTAGATTTCTGAGTAAGTTAAAAGGTTAAACATAAGTAAATAGCCGCAACATAAACTACATAGTTTAATTACCTGAAAATTGCAAATTAATTTAAAAAAATGGAAGAACAGGTACATGGTCAAAAAACTATCACGCAGTTATATTTTACGTGAAAATTACCTACATGTTACCTGTTAATTTATTGCCGGTATGTTATCCTTTTAAAAAGTGTGAAAACAGGGGTTTTTTATGTTTCAAAGAAATGCTAATAAAAGATTAAATTTGTATTTAAAAAAGGGTTTTTATGTTTTAAAGAAGTAGTAACAAAAGATCATTTAAAAAAAACTTCTATCAAGAGTATAAAAGTGCATGCATTCATAATTTTACCTTCATTATTGTTTAAACAATGGCTAAGTTCAGTTATAAAGTTCTCGCAGATATATATTTTCAACAGAAAGATGAAAAAGATTTTGTGTTACACATAATGAATAATCCATTCTTTCATAAGATTCATAAGATAAAAATTAAAAATTTTTTATTAACATTAAGAAAACGGTACCTTAAATGTTCTAGAAACAAGAAAACGTTTTACTTACGCAACGAAAAATGGCTAACAAATGATCTGATTTTTAAGAAGCTGTCAATAACTGCTAAGGAAACTGGAAAAGTGGGTCGGCCCGCAAAACAAATTGACAATTGCAGTGAAAGATCACGAAGACGCAAGCTAGCAAATATCAATAAAGAAATTTCTCATAGTATGATAAAGGATTCATTTCTGCATCAAATTCAACCAACGCAAAATAAGAAAACAAAAATTGCAATAATTGAAAAAAGAGTGGAAGCGAGCCCTAAACGCACAAAGAGGATTTTAAAAAGTATGCCTACACCAACTGAAGAAATGAAATTTACTCCAGAAGAAGCATTTGCACTATTTTTGGATTTAAAACGGACAAAAAATCAGTATACAGAACAGCGAAAGCGAACCAATAAAATAAAATAAAATACACATACATCTCAAACCAAAAGTAAAAGTTGAATTACCTAAAATGTTATCGATAGCCAAGAATGCTATTTGGGCATTTTTCAAAATATTCCTTTTCAGTTTTATCCTTATAACAACTCGTCTTTCCAAAAAAAAGCCAACCTTTGGCCCCTGTGAATATTGGGACTAAAAAATTTACAGGGGCCAAATATTGGCATTTTCTGACAGGATCTAAGTTCGACAATAAAAAATAAGTATCAGTTGTAAAATACAAGAGAAATAATGATAAATTATAAAAAAATCATATATGAAATATTCAACTTTTACACCGAAACTCAACAAAAAAATGAAAATGCATTTTGAACTCCAATAGGAGTCCAGGGGCCAAATATTGGCATTTTCTGACAGGATCTAAGTTCGACAATAAAAAATAAGTATCAGTTGTAAAATACAAGAGAAATAATGATAAATTATAAAAAAATCATATATGAAATATTCAACTTTTACACCGAAACTCAACAAAAAAATGAAAATGCATTTTGAACTCCCCATAACTTTTGCTTCTATCAGTCGAATTTTACGTTTTATAGCGCAAATTAAAGCCTAACATCGCACCTATCGAGCAAAAAAAATCGCATAAAAAAATACCGATCCAGTCAAAAGTTATGGAATTTTGGCCGCCTTCTCGTAAAATTTCCCACTGTGCGACGTAGAGGAAGACCCGCAAATACATGGAGGCGCCAAATAGAAAATGAACTGCTTTCAGCCAGAACTTCATGGAGAGAAGCAAAAAGACTAGCCGAAGATAGAATTCAATGGAAAGCTTTTGTACTGGCCCTTTGTTCCAACTAGGAATCCCAGGAATTTATATATGAGTGACAGGATACCAAGAATCTAATTTCGATGACTAACTGAGACGCTTATCTCTTAGTATCTGTTTGAACGGGATATTCTTTTCAAGGTAGCCATGCTTAGCATCTGAGGGCCAGATACTATAATTACTGCCGCAGCTGCAAATACGAATATGAAACATAGAACAATGAACACCTGCTCAGTTACTGTCCTGTACTTGCGAGTAGGCAACTGGCAGTAATGGAATCGACTATATCGATGGATTGTTTGATATCTCTGGCGTTGAAGTGGAGTGCACTATTAGAAGTTTCGGTTGGTTTTACAGTGGGTGCTCTATTTTAGGATTTTTATTGTATCGCAATCAATCATTGAGTCTAAGTGAATCGGATGAGTACTGACTGCATTTTTTGCCAAAACTTATTTATTCTACTGCAACCCAAATATTTCTACTACATTTTATGAAACCGGTCAATATTTCATTGAAGCTCTCGTTTAAATGCAATTGCCGAAAATCGATTTTTATCCCATAAATTATTTTAACTGTTGATTTAGAGCTACAATTTGGATATAATCACTTCTTCAGTAGTATGTCGTGGCATGTAACGGTTTAGCCCTTCCATTAAAAATAAAGCCTTTAATCTCTTCTGATCATTTTAAGAAAAAATAAATGCTATTATATTTATTGCCATACTATTTAAGGTGGAATGGTTATTATGCATTTGCGTTAATGTATATTACACATAAAAATACACTAGCCAACAAGGTTTAAGACTGGAGCAACCAAATATCTTTCCGGGCTTAATTTTCTCTATCACGTCAGGTTTTCGAGATACAACCAATTTTTTTTATTCGTTTCTTACATAAAAAATAACAAGTTTATTTAAAAATCAATGAATTTTCAAAAGTAAATGGCGTTATTTAAACGTCATTTGTATTTTGTTGCTCCGGTTTCACGTATTAGAGTCCAGCAATAGTCTCCCAGCATGCTTTTGTCTAAAAATCCTTGATAAATTCTTTCAATTTTCACGAAATCTTGGTGATCATGCTCTTCTTATTCAAGCTCACTGCACCTGGTTTTTTTTGAAAAAAAAAAAATTAAATGCGAATGAAGAGTATACAAAACATTGTCGGTGTCCACGGTCTGTCCAAGTTTCTGACTGCAAAACCAAAATAATGCAAATATGCATTTTTTAATGATTCTGATATTGCATTTCCTTTTTTTCCAACCAAATATTCACCACACACAGAGAAAACATAGCTTGAATCAGTAACACACGATCTTCCTGACATGCTTAAACGCTACTTTTATGAAGATTTAGAATAAATATGGGCTTCTGTCAAATAAATAATTGTGAAATTGTAGTGTCAGTATTGACGGTTTTACAGTATTGCCAACATGGGATACAAAATGATCAAGACGTGATAGTGCAATTTTTATGCCAGACTCTAACCTCTTAGTATATCGATCAAATTAGATTCCCTTTTTGAAGCGATGTAACGATGACTTTCCTTCCGGCTGGCTGTTTATGTAATCCTAATGCACAAGGTACAGGTCGCACTATTAAAGATAATTTTATGAAATTTAGTTCATATTTCTAATTATCACTAGAACGAAGCGTACTAAACTAAACAGTGAGAATCAATCTATAATTTCACGTAGCCCTTAGTTAATACAAACTTCATTCTGAAATGAAGACTTTGTGCACAGAAACTTATTATCGAGGTATTTTGGGTAAAGTTTAACATAAAGATATTCTTTTGCAGCTTAAGTTATCTTACAAAATGTTATTGGAATCGGTTCATATATGAGCAAAGCTCCCACACAAATGTTACTCCCGGAAAACAGCTTCAGATGCCATAACATCCTAACTTGACCAGAGCCCTATGGCCCTGCTTCGACGCGGCGACAACGTGCGTGCTACCAAATAAGGACAGTGATATCGATCATGATAGGTTACTGTATGCTAGAAATTGTCATCATGAGGAGGAGGAGGAAGAGGAGACGTTGTTTAATTTTCTCTGCCATTGTCTCGGTGATACTAGGTTAAGGCATTTTGGTTTGCCCGAATTGCTATGTTTGGACGACATGTCTAGTCGATTCCTCTGTTTTGCAGGGAATTGAGGCTGCATTTATGTCTGGGAAAAAATCTGGTTGATACTGGCTGACTCTTGTCACTGGCTGGGGCAATCACCAGGGAAACCATTAACATGCAATCGCATGTTTTTCCTTGTGCGACCAATGAAGGCAGAAACAATATATTTATCCGTTTGCGGCATTTTTTGCATAATTAAGTTAAAATATCCTTTATGCAGCGTTTTTAAATTTAAAGAGCAGATTTTGCCTTTTTGAGGCATATTTTAATACATGTTAAATTTTTTTAGATGCCTACAAGAGCTTTCGCAGCAAATACAAATTTTTTTTTGCGGTATTTTGGCTTTTCTGTTTTAAATATCTATCTGTATACTGAAGGTGTTTCTTCAATTCTGCCATCTACTTTTATTTTTAACTTGAAAATTGTAAGACAAAGCAGGTTGTCATTATATACAAATGTTATTTTAAACTTTAAAATTTTATATATATAGGCTGTGTGTGAAACAGAAGCAAAGTTCTATGGTAAATTAAAACTGTCAAGAATTTCTACACTGATGTCAAAATGTATACTAGCCCCCAGGACTAGTGAAATTTTATTCACCTCAACAGTGGCAAAATTTTACTTTCATGAGCACTTTGCTACCGTTTCACACACACAAATACATTTAAATTGTACTAAGAATGCATTCTATGTAAATGGTGAGAATCGGTCTCTAAATTTACATATTCCTCATGAAAACTTCTTTCCGAATTAGAGTATTTTTGTCTGTAAACCATTTAATTAAATTGGTATTAAGATTGATTAGATAATGAGTTTACATTTTTCCAAAGCTTCCATCTATACATTGAAAGAATTTTCTTCACAATACCAATGAATTTTGACAACAATCCCATTAAAAATTGCATTAAAAAGGAACCTATGCAGCGCTTCGTTGGATCAATGAAACCTCATTGATCCAACATTAGATCTATGAATATTATTCATTCGATGAATAAATTGGATGAATACTTTCAAAAAAAAAAAATTTTTCTTTATTTAATTTTTTTTTAATTTTTTCTTTTTTTTAATAATTCCCTAAACTAATCCCGCTAAGCTTTACGCTTATCTGCAAGTACCAGAGTCTCTGGCGGGAATCGATCCCGCAACCTCTAGGTAGCCTACCGGGGCAGTGTAGTTTTTGAATAAAAAAACTATGTTTTTTGCCATTACTCAATTAAGATCATAAATATAAGATTAAATTGTCCATAACAACAATAACAACGTTGATATTTTTTTGCTAACGCATATTAAAGAAAACTAAAAATACATATTTATGGATAGAAAGTTTTTGTTTCATTACTTAAACGACATTTTTCATTGTCATAATGAAAATTTAAATTTATGAAGGCATGCCTTTTCGAAATATTTTTATACTTTTGATTATTGAGACTATAGAGTTATTTGAATGTTAAAAATAATTTTTTTTTTCAATTATTGAAATATGTTGCTTTTAAAGAAAAATTTTTGTTTTCATAAATTTAATGGCATATTACATTAGATATATGAAATAATTAAATCTTAAATTTTTTAATTAACAATTAAACATTTTTTTAAGGAAACTTTAATTTTGTATTAGTTTATGAATATAGTTATGTTTGTATATTGTTTTTTTATGTTCCCAATTAAAATTTTTTGTTTAACTTGGACAAACTTAAGTTTTCATATTTCCAATGAAAATTTTTAACGTAATTACGAAATCCAATAAAGCGATTTTTTTTTAGACAATGAAAATGTTCATTTAACCAATGAAAATGTTTTTATAAAAACAATTCATTAAATATATGAAGCATTTTTCTTTCAGTGTAGATAGCTTTAATTTGGCTCCGTGCAATAACTCCCAGGTGCAATAAGTCCCAGTGCAATAACTCCCAATGAATTAAATAAGAAATAAGTCCCAAACTGGAAAAAAGAAATAAATCCCAAAAAAAATGAAATAATTTCCAAGTCTTAAATGAAACACACCCCAACTTTTGGGAGTTATTTCATAATGAAGTAACTCCTAAAGACATTAATGAAATAACTTCCAAAAACAGCCCATCGAAAAGAAATGAAATAAGACCCAAAAAAAATGAAACAACTTCCAAAGAAATTTATTATATATATATATATTATATATATTCGTTTTACTTGAATATTTACATATTTACAAATGTTAAACAATTTTAAGAAATTGCAAATAATTGAAAATGAAATAACTCCCACAAAAAATGAAATAACTCCCACAGCAAATGAAATAACACCGAAGCTCGAAATAAAATGAAATAACTCCCACGTTTATTTTTCCGGGGACTTATTTCATTTGGACTTTATTTCATTATGAAATAACTCCCAGGCAAAAAATGAAATAAGTTCCAAAAAAATGAAATAAAACCGAGAGAGCTGGGAGCTATTTCATAATGAAATTACTCCCACATTTGTATGAAAAATTGTTGGGTCTAATTTCATTTTTTTCTTGTGACTTATTGCACCTGGGAGTTATTGCACGGAGCCTTTAATTTCTTTTCAAATGTTGACAATATTAAGCAATTCAGCGTCCGTTCCTAAAATCCCTTTAAGACAAAAAATCTCATATGAATCTTAATATCTAGACAATATTCGGCACAAATAACTCTTATATGAATTTTAACCTCTTAACATAACTTTTTTTTTTGTGACTGACCCTGTCCGTTCCAAATGGGGTAAAATCTCAAAAATTCGTCTGTAAATACTTGGAGTTTGGGCTTTACCGATTATAATTTTAGGATTGTTTTTATTTAATGGAACTATTATGGTGTTTTCTTTTCCACAAAAAATGTGACATTTTATTTAAAAAAAATGCAATTTGGTGTCTGTTTCCTAAAAATTTTGATCCTGAAAAGGATAAGTTTTTAGAATAAAACAAGCCACCCTTTTCGGGATCAAAATTTTTAAGAAACAGACACCAAATTGCATTTTTTTAAATAAAATGTCACATTTTTTTGTAGAAAAGCAAACACCATTAATTAAAAAGTATTTTATTTTCAAATACGAAATTTTTGAATTTTTTCGTGCATATTTTTAACAGTTTTCAGGGCATATTTTCAAGTTTTTACTGCATATTTAATGCGCATAAAAAGTGTTTTTAGAGCATATTTCTGGTTTCGCTGGTTATCACAAAGGGGCCGCTTTAAGGACCCAAGTGAGCCCTCCTAGTGACGGCTGCCCATTAAACCTATACTAGCCTTACCTAATAAATGTTGTTATTGACATTAAATTTGTCGGCAACAATCTTTGTATAAGGTTCTATTGCATGGCAGAAGCTTGTACGCTGGCAAGTGGAGAATAGAAAATTCTTAAGTCGCATTGGGTCGAACAAATCTCATATAGATGCTGATATATTAAGCTCACAACATAAGTTTGTTTTGGCGGATCGATGATTTCTCGAAAGGTTGTCTATTAATACTGTGGTCCAGTGTATTTAATGGTCTTAACTTGACCGACTGTACTTTTAAACTTTTTGTAGATGTGAATATTAACATATACCTTTTATTTATTTTGTTGTTGTTTTTAAGCATATCCAGTTTATCTTTTTCCTTAGCATTTGTCTGTCCCATGAACCTCCGTAATTAATTTAAAATCAATAGATTTAAATTAAGTCTGGTTTGCAACAAATTACTACAAGTCAATTAACTTTTAATTTTGAAGATATTTGAACACTTAAAAGGTTTAAATTTTTTACTCTAATTAACTTTTGCAGCAAAGATTTATTATTTCTTTAAAAGTATATAAGCTAAAGTCTTAACTAAAAACACTTTCTATATACTTTACAACATATACAAACAACTTATTTGTTGCTGCTGTTGCATAACATAGAATCTTCTGGCATTAATCAAGAGTTACTTCAAATTGTAATTGCTTTCCTAGCAATTCATGTTGCAGTGTTGTGTACACAGAATGTTGAGAAATCAACAGCAATGGAAAATTTAAAGAATTTTTAGTGTGCCAAAAAAAAAAAAAAAAAAAAAGACCATCAAAATTTCTCTTCTTTGCCACTTAATGTCATGATGAGTTTTCAAAGTTGAAAAGAAATTCTTTAATCTTTTAGAAATTTCTAAAATATTCTCTTTCTTTTTCGTTGTTGTTTTGTTATTTATATAGTTATACTACATACATTTTTGGCTTATAAAATAAAAATATTTATGTGTATGATTATGTGAGCTTTTGCTAGTTTTACGTAAAAATGTATGTATGTATGCTTGTGCAAGGATACCCAGCGGGAAAACTCAGAATACCTCCTTACTTCAGGCCTTATTAAAGACCTGCTTAATTTTTTTTTTGATTTAATTACCATTCTTATCTAAGTGCTAAAGAATGCCTCAGAGAAGGTTTGGGCTCTTTTATATAAAAGATAAGATACACATTCCACATTGGCTTTTTGGAGAAGGCGGAACAGGAGGAGTATTTTTGAGTTATTTTGTTTTTTGCAAAGCAAAAGAATTGTTTTTTATCCAGTTACCATTCTAATGTAATGCCGAAAGAAGCAAGAGTGGAAGGCCTATAAAAAAGATATAAGTATGCAATGGAGCGAGCAGGACTTCGAGAAGGCCTCTGTACTCCTTTTTTTCCCGTTGGGTATTTGTATGTATTTACATGTAACAAACAAATTTTATTTTGATGCTTGCAACGCTTCGTATACAGATGTTTTCTGCTTTTGTTACGTTTTGTGTTGGTATAGAAAACGCTTTCGGCAGAACTGGAATGGCCAATATTGTTACCAGACTACAGAATGAAATCATAAAAGGGGTTTTGTATAGTAAAAAATAATAAATTTACTTGTTAAAAAATATTTTTTTTTGTACTCATCTCTTCTATATTGTTTCGGAAATTAAACCGAACTTTTCCTTTTAAACCAACTTGAGCAGAAATCAGTTTCATTTTATTTAACATTCAAGGCCACCATTTCCGTACATTGGATTGTTTATCTCGGATGTATTTTATAGCATATAGATAAACTCAATGTCATATTGCAACAACTAGCACATTCAGATAGACACAAAACGAAACAATAGGAAAAAAATATTGCAGATGAAAATAAAAATAAAAAGAGAAACATATTTCAGAAGTTGGCATTTGCTTGTGCTGCATACAAACAACAAGTTAAAGAAATATCCAGCAAATATTTTTTCCTGCGTATAAAATGCTTCCAAAAATCAGAATATTTTTTAGGGAAATCAAGCGAATATGTGAGAAAAAAATAACACAAAATTTTCTTACGAACGTTAGTTTCAAATAAACTGGGGGCAAATTACGGCATTCGATATTGATCGAAATTTCCATTTAAACTGTATTGTAATTTCGATCGATATCGAATGCCGTAATTTACTCCCCGAAGTTTTGTTCTCAACCAGAATAAAAGCGGCAAGAGTTTTTTCTATGGATAAAACTCTGATGGCTTTTCAATTTAAATGGATTAAACTAAAATAACGCCCTGGCAGCGCTTAAAGGTTTAATTGTCCATTTTTAACAGCACCTTAAGAAGTATTGGCTGCAGACTACGAAAAAGAATATTAAAAACCTTAAGTTTTGATACACACGTACAAACTTGAGATGATCAGCTTTTCTTTTATGTTTTTTTGAACCTGAATGTGCGTTCATACGCAAACAGTTTACCTTAGCAATTATCTTTCTCTTTTTCTTAAACTTAAAATTTAGAATACTACGAATTGGAAACCAAAAATAAAATTCAAGAATGGGGTCAATATATACTACCTTGTGCTATTCTTTGTACCCCTCTTTTTTTAATCAAGACTAGACGACAAAAATCTTATGCATGTTAAGCTGCTCGGATACAACTGTTTCACACTAAAAGTTTCACTTTGATTAATATCTTTTCAATTTTCTTTCAGCTAACTTTGACGAATTTTGATTTCATTTGTAGCCTTTTTATATATTAACATAACGTTGAGTTGTATCCTTCCGGGACGACCTAGTTCCCTAATTGCAAGGTTGGTTTTTTGCGTAGAAAACAGCGTTGCCGACCTTCCAGTTTTTATATCTTGACATATAAAAAATTTCGTAATTAAATCAATTACAAATGTGATCAAAAGAAATATATATTTTAGTAATATACATATCACCCGTTCACTATCAGCAACGGCGTGTAGATGAACACGTTCAAAATCCACAGCCCATTTGTGGTCTGTTAACCATTAAATTTTACTTTGGACTTTGAGAGAAAATCGTTGTTTGAGTTGCACTTCTTTGGACAGACCATAAAAAAATGTATGTGGACGTGTGATGCACTCCTCAGTCTAAACCTTGGACTGTTAACGTGTTAAAACAGGTACAGATTTACGAAATTATTAAAATTTCAATAAATTATTTTTAATTTATTGAAACACTTATAGACGTTAATCTTAGAAAAATTCTTCTTTAGTTGTAAGGCCTTTAACAGAATAAAGTAGTTGTAGTAATAGCTGAAGCTGACGAATGCTTTGTAGCACAACAAAGTTTAAAATTTCGAACTCTGCGCTTCAACTTTAATTGCAACGACTACTACAACTACGTATTCTTTTGACACTAATTTGAAGCTGACGTTTTTAACTTTTGATGGCTTGCATCGCTTTTCGTAACGTTGTACAACAGCGGCTATTCTGTTCCCCACTTCACGCTACAAAAAGAAAACAAACAATAACAAATGTTGACGTTTTTACAAACTACAGAAAAAATCTTCTTACCCAGTTGATTAGAAACAAATTATCCATGTAACAACGTGTATTCATTAATGGTGTTTTCTTTTCTACAAAAAAATGTGACATTTTATTTAAAAAAATGCAATTTGGTGTCTGTTTCTTAAAAATTTTGCTCCCGAAAAGGATGAGTTTTTTAGAATAAAAGAAGCCACCCTTTTAGGGAAACAGACACCAAATTGCATTTTTTAAAAATAAAATGTCACATTTTTTTGTAGAAAAGAAAACACCATTAGACTAATAAAGTGCAATAATGCAGACAAAACCATAAAATTTAAAAACCTTTTTACAGTTTTTGTCTGCTTGTTTGTGAAATATTTTTTTATATTAAAATGAAAATTCATCATCATTTATTTTTTGTTGTTGTTCTAATTTGGTAAACACAAAAAAAAAAAATAGGAAAACATGTGTGTTAGTACAAATTTTTCACATACTTAACAAATTCTCTTACATGCTCTCCATTCGAGTCCTTCTATTTCAGAGATTGAATTTAGTATAAACTACTTTTAGCTAAAAAAAAAATATGTATAAATTTTCATTTTTGTTTATTTGAATTATATTTATAAAGAAATATGTTTTACTTTTCCTAAATTTTTTCTCTCTGCCCCTTTTTTCTACTTAAATGATGATGATTTATTATAGACCTACATCTTAAAAATATATTCCACATACATATAAATACATATGAACATATGTATGTATGAATATGTGTAAGTAAAATGTCGTAAATTTATTGCAAGTGTGTCTGTACAGGATAAAAAATGTTTATCATTTACTTTTATACATACGAGTACGAAGAGTACACTCACAATATTCTGTAACTGAAATTGTAATATAAAATAAATGAAAGTTCAATTGAAAACCGGTCTACCAATTTTTCATTTATTTTTAACAAAAAGTTCATTTAATTTTTACTGTCAAAAATTCAACACCATATTCCGTAAAATCAAATAAATATTCAGTTATTTTATTAAATTTTCGTTTACTCCACAAAAGAGCCGAATTTCTATAAATACCAGACAGACACCTGTCCGCTTGTTTTTCTTATAAGCGAGAGAGGGAGAATATTTTTATTTACTTACCCAGTTACACACGTTTGTTTTACTTTTGTTGTACTGACCACGTTGTTTATAGAATAACTCTCAATTATAAGACACCAGCAGCATGACCGATATGGTTTCGCAATTATTTTACTTTTAAAATTTGATGTATTTAACTTAATTATTTTAACAAATAGAAAATGGGAATTGCTTATACAAAACAAGCAACTCATTTTTTATAGATAAGCAAAAATTAATTTTTGGAAGTAGAATTATATAAAATAACTGAATATTTAATTGTTTTTACTGAATATGGTGTTGAATTTTTGACAGTAAAATTTTATAAAATAACTGCATATTTATTTGTTTTTACGGAATATGTAGTGAATTTTATGACAATTAATTTATATAAGATAACTGAATATTGATTTGTTTTTACGGAATTCGCGGTTGAATTTTTGACAGTAAAAATTAAATGAACTTTTCGTTGCTTTAAATTACATTTTTATTTACTTTAACATAAAGAAGAATTTAACTCAATCAACGGACAATATTAATTGCAACTGAAATTCCGTATTAACATGCACTTAGTTTTTTGAATAACTGTTAGAATCAGTTAAAAATAAATTTGCTTGGAATTTTAAATGCTTATTTATTTGAAAATGATTGAACGGAATATTTCTTAAATAAACTACAGTCCGTTACTGTAATAATATTGTGAGTGTACATTACAATGTTATGCTAGGAACACAACTGGGGCGTACAACGAATTTTTGACCGCGAATATTCGTCGCCAAAAATAAAACATATTTGTGTATATGAAAATACACACAATCATGGCGCCAGCCGAAATTCGTCATTTGCAATAGACTTTGCAAAAGATTCATTTCTATTTCATGCGCCGGCGAACGACGAACCAATCAGTACCAGGTGACCATGTTTGATTTTAGTTTTCAAGTATTTTAAGTATAAAGCTACTTTTTTACTTTAATAATTGTTTTTTATTATTTTATCGCATTTAAAATAAATATACAAAGTAGATAGCTTCAAAGGTTTTGTTATTCGTGCTGAATTCCCAGTTTTTATTCTTGATAAAAACACTGAAATTTGTTGTTAATGGGATAAGCTGTTCCTATGCGCATTTCACTGGTTGCTTAGGCCAGATCCTTATCCCATTAACAATAAATTTCAGTGTTTTTATCAAGAACAAAAATTGTGAATTTAAATTTAAATTATTTTTATAACAAAGAAGATAACTATAACAGCCTGTTCGTCGATTTCGAACGTTTTCGAATTTCGTTTTTGTTTTAAACATAATTTTCTATGCGAACGTTAACGTTCCAAATCGACGAACAGGCTGTAAGAATAGTTTTTAATTGTGTTTTTAAGTAAATTTTTTTTATATGGTCACACTATTTCTCTCTCTTTGCACACACAGCAAACAACTTTCTCAATTAGTAGCTAGTAGCTACATAGCTGGAAAAGGAATCGAGAAAGTAATACACATCTTGTATAATATTTGATTTCAGAATTAATTATTCTTAACACAGACCATGTCCTAGGATTGTAATAAATTATTTTAATGTATCCTGCGAATGAATTGAATAATTCATCCTTGATAATAAAAATTAGTAGACGACATAAAAGCAGCAAGAAATAACGGATTTTTATTAAGAAAATATGTAATAAAAAAATACGAATAATACTCACGAACGGAAACAATTCATTCCATGTTCTGCGAATGTGGGAATATACATGTTAATCAATTCATAATTATTCATAAATATTACATTATTTTTTTTTTATTATTTGAATAATCAATTCCTCATTTTCCCGCTGGGTAAATATTTATCGTTATTGTGTTTCATACGACGAATTTACTCAGCAAATTTTTACTCAAAAATTCGTCATGTAGAGCGAAATTCGTCGTTCGTCCCAGTTGTGATCCTAGCATTACACAAAAACGTTAATGTAAAGTTTGTTTGTTTGTTAGTGCATGTATTTATGTGCGTATGTGTGTGTGTGTTAAGTATTAAACCAATGTCATTGACTTTTGTTTATGCTGTGATACACTCTACAACCAGGCCTGTCAGATATGAGGATTTTTGACTACACCTGACGATTTGCCGATTTTTTTTTTTTTTTTTTTTTTTGGCGATATTAAAAATATTTGGCGTCTATTTTGGCGATAAGGCAAACCGATTATTCAAAGATATTTTCTAACTATCAATGTAATTTTTAGGAATACAAAAATTTTTAAATAATAAGATTTTGTTTGTCGTGCTTAATTTCAAATTTTTATTCTTGATAAAAAAACCGAAATTTATTTTTGGGGAAAAAGTTAGTTTTTATGTAAATTACCAAGGACTTAATAGTTATAACTTTTATTCGATAAAAATTGCGAATAATTATTACGAATAAATTTATATTTTCTTTATTATGAATAATTATTATTTCCAATTTTTATTTTTAAAAATTGAAAATAACTTTTATGCGTATCAAATAAAAGTATTTCTCAAACATAACTATTACTATTCGATAGACATATTGCTAATTATTTTTAATAGTTATGAATAAGAAATAACATAACAGTTATAACAATTAATAACAAGAAAATATTCAAAATAATTATTATCGTAAATAAAAACAATAATAATCTTTAGTAATAGTTATCTGTAAGATAAATAAATATTTATCGATCATAATAGTTATGAGCCAATGTAAAAAGATATTAATTGGATATAAAAGTTTATGAGCAATTTTTTTAGAATATTTCTTAAAAGTGGTTAATTTTTTTGTACCTGAAAAATGAGCATAATTTTTATTTAGGGTCCTTGTGAATTACACTGGTTGCTTAGGCCAGATCATCAGGAAAAATTTTTATAAAAGCCAAAGATATTAGCAAACAAAACTGCAGACTGAATGAGAATTGCAAACACTCAAAAAGTGTTATTTGCAACGATATCAAAGCTAAAACAAAATACCAACAATTAATAGTGTGTTTATCTCTTCTTTTATTCCCTAAAAAATTGTTAATTAAGCACGACAAACAAAATCATATTAACTTAAAATTTTATGTTCCTAAAAATTACTTTGATAAAAAAAAATATTTTATTCCAACAATATTTCTGTCTTGTATTGTCATTTGAAATTCTCATGCAGCTTAAAAAACACCCTATATGGGTGTTTCTCTGGTTATGCACGCGACATTTGTACGCGTTTTATTGTGTTTGAATATTAAAAAAATAGAAGTGGATTGGAATTTTAGAATGAATTCTAGAATCGTTACATTGTTTGTGATGAGTTCTTTCTAAAAAGTATATATAATGGTAAATTGAGCACTGGGTACCCAAATGCCATGCAATCAAAGTTGACTTACTCACGTGACAAAAATAGAAGTGCCTTTTAGGACCGTAAGAAAAAGTGCGAAAGTAAGTGAATTGTAGGAGGTTTTTATTTCGGAAAAAATGTTTTTATAAAGGTTAGTAATGGGCCTTTATAATCATGTTTTGTTCAAAAGCAACTATGCATGGGTTGGCGAAGAAAAAAATAAATTGTAAATTACGCACGTGACATTACGCACGTGACACTTTGACATATATGTTTTTTTAATTATTATCACCATGCATTTTCCCATAAATATCCTTAAATTTCCTTAACAAAAAAACTTAATACTCCTTTTACAACTGATTGTAATGGAAAGATTATGTAAAAAGATTGTAAACATTATTATGTAAAAAGAGTGTAACATATTTTTTGCATTTAAAATAAATATGTATATAAAAATGTCCTTAGAAGCAGAAAATATTAGAAAATATAAAATTTTCCAGTTTCCAGTGCAATTTCCTCAAGTAAAACAGCTGAGATATGCTATGAAACCATTCTTTTATAACAACATAGACTTTTTTTATAACAATAAACAATAAAAGACAAAGATTATCAACATTTTATTTTTTCATCCTGGTAGACCATTCTGGGGAAATGCCCATATATGAGTGTTTTTTAGATGAGTTTGAGATAGTGGTACTTTAAACTTTAAATTTGGATTTTTTTTTTTTTTTTTAAAACTTTTTATAAATTTTTTTCTATTTTGTGTTGTGTATCTAGTAAAAGTAAAATGTATTTTAAAATTTTTGTTTGTTATTTATGTTTGAAAGTTGTCAAACAATATGCCAAATGGAAATGATATGTTGCTTTCATAATTTTTCTTGTCAACAATTTGTTTGAAGTGTAAAATATTCATACGCAGTGGAGGACAGGAGAGTTTTTGTGTTATAAGATTTCACATTCATAAGTTCATACATCTGTACGTACATACATACGTACATACATGCTTGTAGATATTTACATATACATAAAAACTAAGTTTAACATTTTTTTATTAAATTTAAATTGAATTTTTACAGATCAATTTAACCCAACAAACTGAAAAATTTAAGTGTGATAATATAAAATTATTTTGGCTCTGTGAAAGTTGTTTTGCTTCCATTATTTCTATTTCAGTTTGAAAGTTGTTGAACAATCTGTCAAATGGAAATATAATTGATATGTTGCTTATATAAACATACCGTACGCTGAAACTCGATTTACCCATGTGTTCCGAACAAAATTTTTGTCCGGCAAAATTTTTTTATATTGAGTGTGGCGTCTTATTACTGAGAGAGAGAGAAATTATTTTGTTCGGCAAGTTTTTTCTTGAATGCATTTAATTTTAATTTTTGTTCAGAATAAAATGAGCTGAGTTGCCACTTTTTTCAATTTGTGCATAAAAGTTGAAATGATTGTTTTTTGTTAAAAAGTTAAATGAAAAAAATAATAAAATCACTTTCATTTTTTCGTCCATTTTCTTTAACTTACTTTTAGAAAACAATTTAAAATAAGTGGTTTTCTAGTTGTGCTGTCATTTTGTACAATTGTTTACATCTTTTAACCAAATGGTAGCTTTGTTTTTCTGGACAAAATTTCCAAATTGGGTGAATCGTTCTGCCTAACACTCTCAGTAAAAAAATTATTCTCCGGACAAAAATATTATTCAGAACGCATGGATGAATCCACCTTAAATTATAAATAGCCACAACTGAAAATTTATGAATATTTTTTTTTTCGTTTGCCTCACTGTATTCTTTAACATTTCTTCTTTTATATTTGTAAAAATCAATTTCATTAAAAATTTGCAACCATGGTTTTGAACCAGTTTTTTGCATCCTGATTATTTTTGAATTTTGAATTGTGCCTGTTTAGGATTAACTGTGCGATATGTATAGAAATAAATACATACATATATGCACATACATATTTTTATATTTTTTTATTGTCAACAATACGTTTGAGATGTTGACTAGGCGTAGGCTTGCCAGATATGATATCCATAAAAACAGTACTTTGAGAAAAAAAAACGACAGTACATTAATGTAAAATAAAGTACATAAAATTTTTTTTATTTTATTTACTTAAATGCATTGAATAGCAATTCATAATGAACATAAAATACGATATTTTTAATATTAAGTAATAAATATACTTAAGCAATGAAATCTTTAAAACAAAAAAGCTTTGTTAATTTTAATTTTGTAAAATAATAATGTAGACTTAAGTTCAATATCACGTGTTAGCTTAACAATTTAATTATTCTAATTTAACAATTTCATTATTTTAATTTAACAAATTAATTATTGTAAATTTAAAATATTGCAAATATTTATCACTTTTTTTGTACTTCGCTAACAAGGCCATTTTTACCGTTTTCGGTTTTTAAAAAATTTAAAAACTCAAGTGTATATAAAATTTGCTTTTATTATTAATTCACTCTCTTAATTTTCAATCAAAATTTAATTTCGGTCTTTTCTCTAAAACATTGAACTAAAAATTCTGTCTGTTGTTTGAATGAGGAAGTGAAAATACGAATATTTTCGAAATTGGGAAATAATCAACTTTTTTTCAGCAAAATCTTTCAATGATACGAACAAATTATTTATTGAAAATAATTGAAATGCTTGAATTAAGGCTAAAATTGAAAATTTTTCAAATAAATTATGGTTTAGGCTAAAACGTTTTCGGAAATTAAGTCACGTTTTTGATAGAAAATTATCTACAATTATCAAAGCTGTTACTAATTTGCAAGTGCGTCTATGAAATCATTCATTTTTCATTATGTGTTTTTTTTTTTTTTTTTTTTTTTTTTTTTTTTTTTTCATTATTTATTTATTGAATCTTCATATATTAAATATGAACTAACAATAATTAATCAAATCTTATCCTAATAATTTATTTTATGTCCTGCCAGTGCCAGACAAAAATTTTCTTCATACGGGTTCTGTTCACATATGTAGGTGTCTATCGCTCATCTTAATGGGTAAGTGCTGCAGTGTCTCTTCTTCTTAAGCGAGTGTGGCCACTATCATTTAAAATATTTCGAGCTAGTGGATTAGGGTGCAACTCTAGCCTTTTTAAATATTTTACCGCATACTTCGTAATAATAGTCCTTACCAGTGGCACATTGAGATCCTTGTGGATATTTGAGTTTTTAACATACCAAGGGGCAGCTGTGATTATTCGAAGAAGTTTATTTTGGCGCCTTTGAATTTTTTCGATATTTGAAGCCGAGGCAGTGCCCCAAAGTTGAATACCGTAGCACCATATTGGCTTTAAAATAGAGTTGTAAAGTAGTAGTTTGCAATCGAGACTAAGAACAGAATTTCTTCCAATAAGCCAGTTAATTTGAATTGCTGTTAGTTTCATTTGGGTTAATTTTGCTTCTATATGGCATTTCCATGTTAAACGACGATCTAGATGAATACCGAGATATTTGACATGCGATTGTTGAGGCACTAGTTGATTATTGATTTTAATAGGGGGGCAAGTTTCCCGACGCAAGGTGAATGTTATATGTACGCATTTTTGCTCATTGACCTTTATTCTCCATTGTTTT
This sequence comes from Pollenia griseotomentosa, assembly GCA_963931875.1. Taxonomy (NCBI): domain Eukaryota; kingdom Metazoa; phylum Arthropoda; class Insecta; order Diptera; family Polleniidae; genus Pollenia; species Pollenia griseotomentosa. The sequence continues at coordinate 182,400,372 of OZ007561.1, forward strand.
AACCACAGTTCTAGTTGAAATATATGATCCTGCAGGTATCGAGATGCTTCTCGACTGTTCTCGTGTACGCTTAGAAAAGCTGTATCATCAGCAAAAGTTGAGGTTAGGGTGTAATTATTTGTTGGCATGTCCGAGGTATATATAAGGTAAAAAAGTGGGCCCAGGATGCTTCCCTGAGGCACTCCAGCTTCAATTGGCTGAGGAGAACTTAAAAAATCACCTTCTTTAATAATAAATTTTCGACCGACCAAGTAGCTTTCTAGCAGCTTGTGTGTGTTAACCGGTAGGTTTAGCTTCAATTTATGTAACAAGCCTACATGCCAGACTTTATCAAAAGCTTGAGAAACATCGATGAAGAGAGCGGAGCAATATTTTCTTTCTTCAAAGGCTTTTCTTATGGCGTTTACTATTCGATGGGTTTGTTCAATTGTGCTATGTTCTCTTCTGAAGCCGAATTGATGGTTAGGTATACACCCATTATCATTTAGAATTGGGGTTAATTTTGACGCTAAGAGCTTCTCAAATAGCTTTGATATATTAGACAATAAGCTAATAGGCCTATATGACTCAACTTTTGTGTGATCTTTTCCTGGCTTTGGTATCATCTTTACTAAGGAGACCTTCCATTCTTGAGGGTAGTATTCAAGGCGTAAAATAGCATTAAAAATATAAAGAATAATTTTCTTTGCTATGCGAGGTAGCTCCAAAAGCATTTTGTTGCTTATCTTATCAAAACCAGGGGCTTTCTTGGGGTTTAAGTTACAAATAGCCTTTTCGATTTCTCTCATCTCAAATCTTAGGGGAACAGCTGCTCTAGCAGCAACAGGTGGTAACTCGTCCGCTATGTCGTCAGATATGTTTGGGGTAAATACGTTTTTCAAATGATTTACAAACAGGTTTCCTTTCTCATTATCATTTCTTGCCCAACTTCCATTCAGGTTTCTTAATGGTGGTTTCATGATAACTGGCCTTTTTAGATTTCTGGCTGCACGCCATAATGAGTATTCTGATTGTGGTGTTGCATCCAGGTCCTTAAGATATTTTTCCACGGAAGCCGTTTTCCGGGACTGCAGTAATTTTCTTAGCTTTTTTGTGCACTCTTTTAATAAGTTCTTAAGTTGGGGGGATCTGTGCAATTGCCACTCCCTTCTCACTCTCCTTTTTTCATTCAAGAGGCGCTCGACATCTGTAGAATATATATTATTATTATAAGTTTTTTTGCGGGTATTGCAGGAATGTTGAACCGCTAGTTTAATATAACTGTCAAAATTGGCAATAGAAAGATCCACATTCTCCGGTGTGCTAAGTGGAATATTTTCTGTGCAATGAGTACTGAGATATTTTTTATATTTTAGCCAATTTATTTGTGTAGCTGACGTCGCTATGTAACTAGAGGGAGATACAATTCTATTGGTGTTTGTTATAGTAACAATTGTAGGTGTGTGATCAGAGGATAATTCTAATGAGGCTTCAACGTGAATCGTTTCTGTGGGGATGTTTTTAACCACGCCGAAATCGATGACATCTGGAATTTTTTGTGGATCAGCAGGCCAATATGTTGGTTGTCCGCTCGCGACAACATTTAAATTCATTTTAGAGATTGTATTAAACAAAACACGACCCTTTGGTGTTATAAGTCGTGACCCCCAGAAGGTATGTTTAGCGTTATAATCGCCAGCGGCCAGGAAACAGGGTCCTAGGGATTTATAATATTCACAATATTGGCTTTCTGATATTGAAAATCTAGGTGGAGAGTATAAAGATGAAATTACTATGTTTCGATTAAGCTCTTCAACACGAATATTTGTTGCTTGCAGATAATCCTCACGATGATCACACATTAAGTAGTGTTTGACTCGGGTTTTTATCAAAATGGCAGAACCTCCACAAGCTCTATCTCGAGGGTCCTTGGTATCATATAGTATATAACCATTGATTTTAAACGTATTTCTTGAGGTCAGATGAGTTTCAGAAACCATCATAACATCAATTTGATTATTTTTGAGAAAGTATTCTAGTTCATTTTTATGTTGGCGGATGCCGTTTGCGTTCCAAAAACAAATTTTTAAACAGTTCATGGCTTGTTAAGTACAGCTTGCAATAACATCGATTGCATTCTTAGAATTTCCTGTAACATATTACCCATTGTGTTTGTAAAATTATTTACTGTTTGCACTAATGTTTCCATTGTTTTTTCTAGCCGACTAAGATTAGAAACTGGAGTTTCGTCATTACTTGTCGAAGGGCCTTGCATTGGTATATTGTTTGATTTTAAGACGTTAGCATAAGAAATTATGTTACTACTAGGCTGGGGGGCCTGATGGTCATTACTGTTTACTTGATTTGTTACCTGAGGGGGATTAGTTTTCGGTCCAACCGACTGCTTGACGATAGTATATACAGGGCATCCTCTATAATTGGCAGTGTGATTGCCACCACAGTTGCTGCATTTTTTTACGTTGGGGTCGGTTTTAGACTTGTCGCAAAGAACTGTACCATGTAATTCGCCACATACTACGCAAACAGGGGGTAAGTAGCAGTATGCCTTAGTATGGCCAAATTCTTGGCAGTTCAGACATTGAACGGGACCACCTCTTTTGTGCGGCTCCTCTATAGTTACTTTTCTGTACAGAATGTATTTTAAGTTATAGATGGGATGCGTTTCATTTTTTTTAAGTTTAACGTCGCCGGGTTCAAACTCCACTCGAAAAAGTGGTTGGGGAATTTTTTCTCTATTTTTAATGTTTAATACATGTTTTACCTTGAAGCCTTTTTCTTCAAGGAATGTTTTTACCTCTTCTGGGTCCACACATGAGTCAATACCCTTAATCACTACCTGAAGGCCTTTACTGCTTTTGAGTTGGTATGTATAAAAATTTTTTTTGAGTGCCTCAAAGTTGCTTACAATTTTTCGAAAATCATTCTCATGATTGATTTGTATTTTTGTTTCGTTTATACTACCACGCTTGATAGCAGCTACGTAAAACGAATTTTCACCAATAACCGATATCAAACTCTTTATGAGCTCATTAGAATTTCGCTCCCTCAGATATATCGGGGGAGGCTTGGACGATTTTATGACGTTTTGTGCTTCAGAGGACTCATCCTCCAGAATTGCAAAACGATTTTGAGAATTTATTTTATCAAAAGATGGTACTTTTGAGGCCGAAGCAACTGCTGCAGAGGTAGGGCTGCGTCCCCGTTTAAGCACTGTTATGTACCTGTCCATACCAACTTGTACTGTAGGCTTTTGAGAAGTTTTTACTTGAGTTATTGAGTTGTCCATAGCGGCTGTTTTTGGGTTAACCGTTTCATCACTTATTAAAGTTTTTTTTTGCTCTGTGGCAACGCTTGCAGTTAATAAATTTGTTATTGTATTACGATCGACCGTATTTTTAAACAAAGAGGGGGAGAGAGAACGCGTTCGAGTAATAGGTTTAGCCGTTAAATAATTGCTATCATCGATTCTTTTTCCTACGTTTGTTTCGTCAACACTCAATGTAACATACGCATTTCTTTCGTTATGTTTTATTGTTTTTGCATTATATGCATTCATAAGAGTTTTTTTTTATATATTACTGTTTGTTTAATTGTGCTCTTCTTTTTATTTGTTGTTTAAAAACCCCGAGAATAAAAAAAAAAAGAATAAAGAAAACAAGAAATGTTTTTGCTTAAAATGTATGTACGTATATGTATGTGTGTACATACATATATTTTTGTTAATTGTAATTTTTAATATTTGTATTAAAAATTTTATGTTCACTTATTAAAAATTATTTTAAAGCGTCTATTCATTCGCTGATCTTATATTATTAAAAAAAAATAATATTATTATATCATAAATATACACTTATTTATGTTAAAAAAAAAAAAAAACCGTAAGCCGAGTTAAAAAAACACGTCTGCATTCAACGAGCACGCACGCACAATTGTTTATGTGTTTGTTTTAATTTTTCGCAAAGTTGCTTTACTTTCTAGAACATGTCAACTTATTTTAGGTTTTCATTATCACCTATTTTTTAAATGCGTAATTTAGTTTTTCCTATGTAAAAAAATTAATTGTATTGACAAATATGTTATTCAATACAGTGATGCCAACATAAGGGAATTTTTCCCTTTTTGTAGGTATTTTTCGGAAAATTTAAGCGTAGGAAAAAAAGGACAGATATTTTATTTTAAGGCAAATGTAGGGAATTTTTAATATATTATCTCATTTTCAATATATTGCCTAAAAATACGAAAATATTCGTCTTATTATCAAAAGTAATTTTTGGGAATACAAAATTTAAATTTGAAAGATTTTGTTATTCGTGCTTAATTCCCAGCTTTTATTCTTGATCAAAACAATTGAAATTTATTGTTGATTGGATAAGCTATTCTTATGCGCATTTCACTGGTTGCTTAGGCCAGATCATCAGGAAACTTCATCCATAAAGATTTTAGAAAAACTAAAGATATTAAATCAGATAAAACTGTTAAGCGTATAAGAATCATAAGAAACAGTTCTACTTGTAACAATATCAAAGTTTCATCTTATATTTATTTAAAAATTTATATTTTTCATTTTAACAGAAACCCTATACTATGAGTCCTAACAGCCTGGCAATCTTTAACAATTGCCAAAACCGTGTACCCGAATATTCGTGGCGCATATATATATATATATAGGGGGCTTCGAATATTCGTGTTTGCGAATTATTCTCTTATTTTTGCTATTGTATATAATTATATATTTACATATAAGTTCCCGTAGTTCCTTTAAGGAGCATAGGGCCAAAGGAAAGTTTTCTGAATGTCATTCACTTGGGAGTGACCAGAAACGATTCCTTTGTCTGACTTTCCAAGCAGCTCACTTCTTCCCGTCTTAGACTAAGTATTTCCCGGGAAATGGCTTTTCAGATTCCTCTGATAGCTAGCTAATGTGAGAAGGCGCTCAGTCATGCAGCCTGAATGGTTACATTGCATCTTAAGCAGGACTGCCTCGTGGTTGTGGTGATTTAATCCAAGTCCACTGTCTGCCTGGCGGCGGGCAGCCCCAGCTCCAGGATCGGATGCTTAAGAAAACTACAACGAATGAAATTTGTTATTCGAATTCGCACTAACATTCCCTTAAATGTATGGGAATATTAAAAGCTAATATCTCATGAATGAAATTAATAAATAGAAATAATTTGTAAAAAAAAAACATCACATCATCTAAACTAAGAGAAACAAAACAATACAATTTCGGATTTTGATGAAATTCGTAATGAAAATTTTTAAGGATAAGGAAGGATATATTTTAAAAAGTAAATTTTTTATACTTTAGTTCAGGGGAACTGAAAAAGTTATTTTTAAAAATTTTACAGAGTCTTCCCTTTTATTTGGTACCAAGTTTACTAAAAATAATAAGATACTTATCCCAGTAAAAACTTCGCCTATAAAATAGTAATCAGAAAAACATAAAAGCACTACTTACAATTCTACTGAAAGAATCAATAAATTTTACAAAGGATGTCACAAAATGAACGCATTCACAATAAGTCATTATTTTTTTACCTACATACATCCAGAAAAAAGTTGCTATAGAAGTTGTTATAGAAGTAGTTTCATAAGAAAGCTACTAAATAATGAGTGAAAGAAGCTATTAATTTTGAAAAAGTTTTTCCTGGGACATTAAAAAAATATTTAAAAAATAAGTTTTTTTGAAAATTATTAATTAAGCTCTTTAAACAGGACAAAAGATGAAAAAATCAAATACGAAGTTTGACTTTGTTTTGTCTCTAAAAAATTGCAATTTTTTAAATTGAATTTTATGGCATTTACGTATCATGTATCTTGTTGTTAATAAATGCTATTAAATGCTATTATAATATTTACAAAACGTTAACAAAGTATATATTTGCTTGCCTGTTGCTAAAAACAATAAATTTTTAACGTAGGGAAATATATAGGGTTATTTCTTTTGGTTTAAGGAAAAAAAGAGATTTTTTTTAGACACGTAGGGATTTTTTAAAATTTCTCCTGGCATCACTGATTCAATATGACAATTGATTTGTCGTTATTTTTTAAAATTAAATATTATTCATACGCAGTGTGTGCCACCTAAGTCTTAAGGTATGTTCAGAACTTACAAACACATACATAGTTGACCAAAAAATCCAAAAAAATTGATCAAACTTTAGGCTTATTTTTAACAATTTCTATTGGCTTACTTTACTTTATTTTTTCTACTCAATTACAAACATTCAGTCGTTAGTAATACCGATAGTATCGATAGTGAAATCTGAACTATCGATACATATCGATAGTAGAAAATATCGATAGTATCCCAGCACAAGTCTGGATTCATACTATGCAAATTTTCTTTCAGGAAGTCGAGTTTATTGGAGAGAGGGAAAGAATAATATCATGTTCCCTCTTATCAATAAGCTCCGACTTTCTGCAAAAATACTTTCATAGTGTGAACCAAGACTAACAGCCTATAAAGAATAAAAAACGGGGATTCAAAGTTTAAAATGGGGATTTTTGAAGACTTAGAAATTATAATTAAAGCCATGGGCTAAAAGTTTTCTAGCAACACTGCTTACAAAATAACTAGCATAGACTTCAGGCCTCGTTACTCTTACGTAAACGTATACGTTGCGTATCAGCTGTTCCGCTTTCCTAACCAAGCGTATGTGTAAATTAGTACTCTTACGTAAATGTGACGTTACGTTGCGGATGAAATCGATAAAATTAAAACGTTTCTACTTTTTTACGAATCAGCTGTGAAAGAATTTTATGTTTGTTTATGTTTATTGATAAAGCAGACATTCTATTGACGTAGATGATGTTTAAATTATATTTTTATACAAAACGCATAAATAACAAGAGCTAAATTTTGACAAAGTTATTTCCGCTTAATTGAGTTTTTAAAAATGCACGACTTTTGACGCAATTAAACGGGAACTCAATTAAGCAGTGCTCGGTTAATTGAGTCGCCGACGCAATTAAAACGAAAATCGCTTCATTGAGCAAGATGTGCAATAAAGCGAAACACCCATGTGTAGATAGAAAATATAACTCATTTCTTTATTTATTTTATATAACATTTATTTATAAAACAGAAACATGAAACATGACTTTCTTGCAGCAAAATAATTTTTGTTGAGCAAAAACACATTAAGTAGAGGGAAACAACCGAAACATTTGCTCTGTTTTTCGCAATGTGGTCTTATTTTGCGAAATAATTAAGCGGGTGACGCAATTAAACGGAACTCAACTAAACGGGTATTTTTACATAGACAGTTATAGTGAATGATTTCGTTCCATGGTTTTTAGTGCAATAAAACGGGAAACTCAATTAAGCGGGGCTCAATTAACCGAAAACAATGTATTTCCTTTTTAACGCATTTCAAAAAATTTACGTATAGATTAGTAACTACTAGCGGTGAATTTTTTCAACATAGATAGGTACCTACTAAAAAAAACCTTAAAAATTAACGCGTAAACAATTTTTTTTCAACAAAAACTCGTCAAAAACCTCAAGAAAAACTTTTTTTGTTGTGGTTATCGACAAAAGCATTTTGTTGCAATATTAAATGAACTTAATATTTCTGTAATATTACTTGAAGAGCCTTACTTATTGTATTTAGGCATATTTAGGCGTATGCTGATGATGTTTCAGTGGCTATAACGGGGAGGCATTTGGGCGTAATGTCCCAGTGTATGGAGGCTGCCCTGAAGGTACTCAGCATCTGGAGTGCATCATGCGGTCTGGGTGTAAATCCGTCTAAGACGGAACTGGTACTCTTTACGAGGAAGTATACACTCAAAAAAAAAAATCAATCCATCCGTACTCAAATCAATCCGGAGCGGTATCAATAGTACGGTGAGTACGGATACTCTTGAATCAAGTACAAAAAGATTGATTCAAGTACGGATTATTCAATCCCAAAATTCTCACTTTATCCATATTTGATCCCGAATTCGTACTTGAAGTAATCCGAAAACGAGATTGATTTAAGTAAAAGTAGGATCAAATTAATCTCAAAATGCGATTGATTCAAGCATTATAAAGTTGATTTAATCCCCAATTCGTACTTGAAGTAATCAGAAAATGAGATTGATTTAAGTAAAACTCAGATTGAATCAATCTCAAAATCCGCTTGATTCAAGTATGATAAAGTTAATTTTATCCCCAATTCGTGCTTGAAAAAAAAAATAAAAAAACAAGAAAGAAAAAGTGATTATGATTGATTTACTTACCCGAATTACACCTTACAGAATGATAAGACACCAACATAATGCCGATATGGTTTTTACTTTTAAAATCTTATGTACATATTTAACTAAAAATATAAACTAAATGAGAAGCAAGATTTCGAATTTACTTTTTAACCCTTCATTGTACACAAAGGTCTGGCCAGACCTTTGTTTAATGTGTATAAATAATTAAAACATGCGTAAGCCGGAGGATTAAACATGAAAAAAATACATACATATATATGTATGTATATGTTTTCCTTCTTGTTCTGTTTTTTTTGTTGTTACTACAAACAAAAAGCAAATCGTTTTGTTCGAATTTGTGTCGTGTTTTTGCAATTGTACAACTAATTTTGAAAAACACACACGTACGCACGCATAAAAGAATGCAAAGCTGAGAGATAAGACTTATAAGTTCTCTGAGAACAATACGCTCACTTTATAATTTAACTCTCAGAGTGGCAAAACCAACGAAAAGTTCAATCTTTTTTGTACTTGATTTCATAATTTTATACTTATTTTGAGAAATTCCGGGATTGATTTTCGAAAATGATCCCATTTGGATTGTTTTAAGTACGTTTGGGATTGTTTTAAGTACGTTTAACTGTTTTTCGTACTCAATTTTTTGAGCACGCCTCGTGCTAAAAGTGAGCATAAAAAGATCAATTTATCCCGAGTGTTTTTCTTTCTGTGTAGGACCGAGGACTTTAGGCTTCCGAGGTTAAACGGAACTGAGCTTCAGATATTTCGCAGTGCCAAGTATCTGGGCATGGTTCTGGATAGCAGGCTATCATGGGGACTAAATGTCCGGATGAGAGTGGAGAAGGCAATAGTTGCCATATATGCGTGTAGTGGTGCAATAGGCAGAAACTGGGGTATGAGCCCGAGGTGTGTCAATTGCATCTTTGAGGCAGTGGTAAAGCCGACCCTGTACTATGGGGTCGTTGTATGGTGGACTGCATTGGAGAAGGGCATACACCGCGCGATGCTTGAGAAAGTATACAGACTTGTCGCGTTAATGATCACGGGATCAATGTGATCTACTCCCACGAAGGCGCTGTTTACGATACTGAACTGGCTCCCGGTGGATATAGCGGGCAAGCAGTTGGCTCTCTGCTCGGCGACGCGGCTACACGCGGTGAACGACTGGTCGACCCGCGACTATGGACACGCCAGGATAATCAAAAGCACGATTGTCCTTGATGGAGTGGACTACTGCACCCCGGTGCCGTTCTTTGGTGCGGGGTTTGTGACACAAGTGGCGCACGGAAACGTGCTCCTGGATACTTCCCGCAAACCGACCCTAGGGGTATACTGATGGTTCGAGGAAAGGTGAAAGGGTTGGCGGAGGTTTCTTCATAGAGGAACTGGATGTGAAGGTTTCCTTTCGTCTGCCGGATGGATGTAGTGTCCTGCAGGCGGAAATCTCGGCCATAAGGCGGGCGGCAAACTGGCTGAGGTATCATCGCATATCGGGAGATATACGTATATTTACTGACAGCAAGGCTGCCCTTGCTTCCCTGGCGGGTGTCTACACGACATCTAGGTTGACTGTAGAATGTCGGATGTCTTTGGATGAGATTGCGAAACATTCAAGGGTAACGCTTATATGGATACCTGGTCACTCGGAGTGCCCGGGAAATCTGGTTGCAGATGGGCTGGCCAGACAAGGTGGTCGCATGGATGACGGATTCATCGATCAATTTGTTGGTCTTCCAATGGATCACTGTAAATTACTCATCGGGCACGAGTCTTATAGAATTGCGCAGATGCGGTGGACCTGTGAGTCCACCTGCTTGATATCCAGGATCCTTTGGCCTGGATATGATGAACGGAGAACTGGCTCTCTACTTGGGTTCAGCAGGAACCAAATTAGGACGGTGATATCGGTTTTGACTGGACACTGGCCGGTGGGGACTCATGCTGGAAGAATGGGTCTGGAATTTAACGACTACTGTAGGAGTTGTCAGAACGAGGAGGAAGAGGAGACTGTGCTTCACTTCCTTTGCCATTGCCGTGGACTGCGGGGCATAAGGGAAGAATACCTTGGGGGACCGGTGTTTTCCTGTTTGGAGGATCTGTCCGGGATGGAACTAAAATCGCTCCTTCTCTTCACTATGAAGACGAAGTGGTTGGAACTTGCAGTGACGCCATCTGAGTAACTGCTCCAAGGGATGGGCATTGGCGCCGGGTATCACAAAGGGACTAACTCGGACCCAAGTGAGCTGTCTCTTGACGGCTGCCCATGGAACCTAACCTAACCTAACTTGAAGAGTCAAAAATAAATATTTTTTTTTGATAACAATATTTTTTTAAAACAATATCACAAATTAAAGGCCCAACTATAAAATGCTGAAGTCGGCTTAAGCAACTGTGCGAATGCATATAAATCATATGTGTCTTACCATATTGTACTTAAAGAAATTTTTTATGAATCTTAAGCAAAGTGCGAAACTTAGCGCACTTTCCGTACGGAATCTGTTGACAGAAGCTTATGCATAATATAGCTGGGCCTTAAGTTTAATGAATATTTTTTACAAGATTCCATTGTTGTTGTTTTTTTGTTTGCTATTTGCTATACTTTATAGCAAATCAAGTATTTGTGGAATTGTTGATGGGGAAAAAAATATGATACATTGCATGAATCTACTGATAATTTATTTTTCTTCTATCTAAAACCTACCGGTTATTTTGACAATAAACAGTGTTGCATATTATACCTATCGTTTGCAGATAAAGCCGTTTGTTTTTGGTCAATAAAATCGCTAATATCGTTGAAAGATTAACATTTATGTTGATTCAATACATCAGATTTTTTGGTACTTTATTCCTTATAGAAACAAGAGGACGTAATAATAATAAAAATAAATACATCATCAGATTTAATGAAAAAGTCGATTTTAAATTTTTAATTAGTTAGTTAGGGCATTTGAGCTTTAGCTAACGATATATAACAGTGAAAAAAGTTGGAGAAATATTAATTTGATTTTCTTATTAACTAAATTTTATTTTGTCTTTGTTTACTCTTACTTCTGCTCAAAGTAATGCTTTTTATTATCTCTAAATATATAAACTATTTTAATCTATTTTAATCACCAACATGTTGAATGATAAATTTCTCTTTTCAATAAAATATAATGCATAATATATCAATTTTCGTAAAGAAGTTTTAGTATGCAATTGAAATCACAAAGGACACTTCATTAGTAAATGTTTTAAGGCTAAAATCTAAATTAATAAAATAACCTTAATTAACGTAGACACACACACACACATACACATGCTTACAGACCAACATACACAACCGCATTTATGTTGTGTAGAATAACAAATGTGTTGATATATTTTTGTCATTCCATATAACCCAACATACATTGAAGCCTTAGTAGTTTTTGTTCTTAGATATATACTTTTTTATATATATATATCTCTACTTATTTACATATACATTATTATTTACATACATATGTTTTTATTTGATAGATTTAAATTATCTATCTATGTAGTATTACACAAAAACATAATTTCTTCTTTCTTCCTCTTTTAATTTTACAGACACACCAATTTGCAAACATTTAGATCGTGTCATCTTAATTGGTGCCTCAAAGGATGAAACTGTCGAAGTTGCGTGTGAAATACAAGCGGATCCACCACCCAGGTATTTTGTCACTTTCAAAATTTTGTTTTTACACACACAAAAATACACATGCAAACCTGCACACAAGAAGATATGCACAATTATATACATACATGCATATACATATAAACACATTTACGTCATACTTGGTAGCATATTTGAACCAAAAGTAATTGTGTTTTCAGGAACTTAAAGGAATTAATTGTTTCATGCAATGCTTTAAACATTTTATTAAATAGGGTTATTAAACAAAAGCTCCATTAACGAAACCAAACTTTGGGCGAATTTTTTAAAAAGATTTAGGCCCGTTTTCACGACTTACCTATAAAGTTCGAAATAGTAAACGGTACCTTTAGCACTAGTGAGGAATAAAGTTACCTTCAACTATTTTTCGTTTTCAAAACGTCTGTATAAAATAAACTTAACATTTTTGAAAATGTGGCAATACTAAAGAAAATACCGATTATTTTTGCCAAAATAAAAATACAAACTGGCAACTACGTACTTTTTTTACATTTACAAAATATACGAATAATTGGAGTTGCCATATATAAAAAATATGTGAATATAATATGGCAATCTCAAATCTAAACCTTACGACAAAAATTAAAGGTAGAACGTTCCTCTCTTTAGCTTATCCTTCACTTTTAGATTAAAGGGAACTTGTGATAATTAAAAGCTCATTATCTGTTCGATAACTTCCTACATTTAGCTATGGTTAAGTCGTGAAAACGGGCCTTAAAATTATAAGTTCTTTTATAGTTCCTGACATCAATAACTTTCATGATATAATTAAAATTTTGACATCAATATATTCTGTTTGGCAAGAAGATACTAAAATTATTGAATATCTATATATAAACCGGCAAAAGCAAAACAGTTAAAAACACTTTCCTCCTCTGTTTGCCCAACGACTAGAACAAAAAATGCACTATTTTTAAGGTGTAAGTAAATACCTTAAAAACTGCACAATATATATTTTATTAAAATGTGCTTCTAACACATATGCAAAAAAAAATTAATAAAAAAATGGTGATCAAACCTAAATGGGAGAAAAGTATCAAACAGGGGAAATACGAGAAAAATAATGGCGATTTCTTTTCTGAGAAAAATATGTTATAGTTTATACATGTAACATTTTCTAATGTAACCTATAATCACTCAAAGTGTTACATGTTGTGCAATTTCAATAGAACACAATTAATGCTTTTTTATTACAACTATTACACTTTCATCATTAATGTACTTTATGAGCGATTTTTAAAGCTATTTGAGCGGTTTCTGCACGCTATTGCGGTTTGGAAACAAATATTAACATCACTAATGGCTTAGAAAAATTAAAACGATTATAATATAAATATACTTTTTTTGATTTTAATGTGTAAATATTATTATATTGTGTTTTAAATCAATTTTTTTATAAAATTATGAGCGGTATGAATTATGGCAGCAAAATAAAACATTGGTTGTACAAACAAAGCAGTAAGTACCAAAGTTGTAAAACAGGGCAGTATGAACACCTTAAGTAAAAGTAGGATTAAAAAATGTGCAACATGTTTTGCATGTTTTTCATCAACATATTCACAATAGAACTTGAACATTTTTTCCGCAGTTGTATTTTTTGTACAAACGAACACAAAAATGTAGAACATGTAGCATAAATGCAACATATTTCTCAGAAAAGAAATCGCCATAAATTTTGTTCTTTAACTTTTACACGCTGTATAGTTTTAGAAGTTTCTATAAAATTGAATTTAGGAACATAAAAAATAGGACCAGTGTTCTTAGTGAATAAGAACCTACAAGATGAAAGAGATTGGTACTTTTTTGTTTTTTAACTGGTACTTTTTGTGTTTTCGTTAATATTTGTACTAAAAACATAAAATTAAAAAAGCAAGGCTCTGAGGGAATAAGAATTCGTAAGGAGGAGATTTTGGTACTTTTTCGTTCAGAAACTAGTACTTTTTTGATTTTCGTAAATATTGAACCTAGATATATAAAATTAAACATGCGAGATCCTGCGTAAATGAGAATCTGTATTTTTGGTAATTGAAGCACAGCCGCGAATAACGTTGTAAAAGCCACTTTTTGCAAAAACTGTTTTTTTGCAGATAACCGTTAACATTACCCTTTTAGACTGTTTAAACTTTAAATCACCCAAAACTATGCACCCTAAAGCCTTCAAAGTGACATTCAAAGAATCAACTAGTGGAAGAACGTTATAAGTTACTTACAAAATGATACAAAGTAAATGGTTTTGAAACGTGGAATAACGTTTTAAATGACATCGCGATTGTGGATATGAAACGTTTTTCCACGTTTTTCCACTAAAAAAAAGGTTATAAACTGTAAATTCGCATGTAATTTAAATTTTAAATTTTTTGATATTTTAAATAAAAGTTCTTATTACCATTATTTTTAATAATCTAAAGAAAAAAAATAAAAAATTATTAACCTTGCCTGATAAAAACGTTTTTTTGCTCTCCTGAAAAATAATTATTTTGTAACTTAAAACGTAATTCGCGGCTGGCCTTCAATTATTGAACCTAGAAATACAAAATTTAACATGCAGAGACCAGAAAGACTGAGAAACTATAAGAAGAGACTTTTTGGTACTTTTTTATATTATTAAAGTTACAAAACTTAGTTTAGCATTGAGTGGACGATATATATATATATATATATGTTCCCTTGACAAATCAATCCACTAAGACGAAAAAAATACAAATGCTCGAAACATGTTAATTCATTTAAGCATAAATAAGTCGAATTTCGACCACTAGGCAAACACTAGTATATTATTAAACGATATATCCCCTTATGCATAAATAATTAAAGTTAACATTAGTTGTTAGTTGTTGGTAAACTAATGTGAACTTAAACTTTTCTTGCATAAGGGGGATAAGCATTATCATACAGAAAATTATTCTACAAGTTAAAGAATTCCTTTTAAAAGAATACACTTTTTTAAGTTCTGCATTATTCTAACATTCAAATGTTTGTGGGTTTTAAGAGCGTTTAAGTAGGTTGGTCGGAGAAAAGGTATAAATAAATATCACAAAGAGTTTGAGTTGTCACACAAATTTGCCTTTAAGTGTATGAATTGAATGAGCTTTTGCGATATCATATGAAAGAGAAATGTGTGTTCATATTCATGTGTGTGTAAATCAAAATATGAAAATGTTGAAAACTTCAAAATGTTTATATACTGCCAATAAAAATTATACTCACATTAGAATATTAGCCCTTTTGGAAAATGGATTAATATTTTGAGAATTTCGTAAAAAAATTAAGAGTTTAGGCAACGTCTTTTAAAATTTCGGTAAAAAATCAATTTTGAGAAGGAAGAAAACTAAATAGATGGTCAACCAAAAGCTTTTGAAGAGACCCATACTTACAGTGACCATATTTTTGAAAACAAAATACAGAAGTTTAGTTTCAATTTAATTCAAAGGCACACACAAACTTTATGCTATGCAGAAAGTGTGACCCAGTATTTAAACCCACACAAAAAAAGACGTTTCATATACCTTTTTATACGGATTCGATGTTAATTTTGAATAAAACACAAATTGTTAAGGAAGTTATTGTCATTTCTTTTTATTTAATAATATTGGTATGGTTCAATTATGTATGGAACAAAATATCGGCCAAATGGCACACCTCCATCCGATGGTCCAAATTTTTGAAAACGTTGAGGCATAATTGAGGTTCTATGCTGTTAATGTACCGAATTATCTCATCCTTTAGCTCTTGAATTGTTGCTGGCTTATCGACGTACACCTTGTCTTTCAAATAACCCCAAAGAAAGAAGTCCAACGGTGTCCCAATAGCGATCACTATTCAAAGTAACTGCCTGATCGGCTTCATTTTGGAAAAAATAGGGCATGATGATGCCGACAGCCCATAAACCGCACCAAATAGTCACTCTTTGTGGGTGCGTTGGTTTTTCGACAACCACTCTTGGATTATTATTCGCCCAAAATGCGGCAATTCTTCTTATTGACAAATCCTCTGAGGTGAAAATGTGCCCTATCACTGAAGATGATTTTCTTCGAAAATTGATCATCCTCTGTTGCCATTTCTTGCCACCATTCTGACCACTGACGACGTCTGGAATAGTCAAGAAGCTTTAGTTCTTGAGTCATTTGCACCTTTTAAGCGTGCAAATGGAAGTTTTTACGTTTAATGTTTATCAAGGACGAGCGTGAAAAGGTGCAATTGTTGGACACGAGGACGAGTTGAGGTGGACGACTATTCAGCCACACTATCGCGAACAGCAGCAATATTTTCTGCAGTACGAGCTGATCGAACATGCACTGACGTTTTCACATCTCCTACAGACTCGGTTTGCTCAATTCCTTGTACGATTTTTCCGATTGTACGCACATTTAGACGATTAAGTTGACCGAAAAATTACGAAGTGCACGATATGCATTTTGATTTGAGATCCCCTTTTTATAATAAGCCTGAATAACTTTAACGCGTTGCTCGATTGTGTATCTTTCCATGGTTCAAATTGCGTTAGTCTCAAATTGAGAAATGTCAAATGAAATGCAGAAAAAAAACTTGACGTTTAGGTGTGGTTCACATTCAACAACGGCCCTTCAAATTTAACCACCCTTTACTATTGAAATTTTTTCAATCAAGAATTTAGGACCAGGCGGCAGGATAATGTTTATAAGCATTGATCGGATAAAACGGACCTTAAGTGTACCTGGAGTGCTTTTTAGGATAATAATGACATAAAGTGAAATATTTAATGTGTTTTCAATTTTTATTTCTGGAAACTTTTAAGAAGGAAAACTTATTTTACAAGTTTCCAGTACTGCGAAAAGTCGGATTAATTGGGAACGTATTTGTTTGAGCATTCTTGCAAATATTATCTGGACATCTACATCTAAATGAGATTTGTTCGTCTGGAAGCGATTTTAAAGAGGTAAGAGGTGGTAAATTTTGGACCTGCCGGTATAAAATTTAACCTTACAGTACAAATTTTGGAGCTACGGTCAAATATGGATCGAATTAAATCGAATTGTAAGACGCACAGAAAAAATTCTCCAAAATTTTTCACCAATTAAAGCATTAATCAAAAATATAATCAATGTTGATTAAAAATTTAATTAAGTGAATTAAACTTTTAATCAAGTGAATTAAACGTTTAATTAATACTATTAACTGGTTTAATTGATACTATTAATTTGTTAACTGGTGCAAATTTAATTAATTTTTTAATTAATATCACAAATTTTTTAATTGAAATTAATTTTTATTATTTCTGTGCGGCTTATTTTGCCATAAGATAATTTTAGACTAAATTTCATTTAATTTCTTATTAATTGAGAAAGCTTATGGGCGAAAGGATTATATTCTGGAAAGAAGTTTATATATATAAATCTTAATATTTTCAAAAGGATTTGTCCTTATGAGAATTGAAAAGTACACAGAAAAAATAAAAATTGATTTCAATTAAAAAATTTGTAATATTAATTAAAAAATTAATTAAATTTGCCCCAGTAAACAAATTAATAGTATCAATTAAACCAGTTAATAGTATTAATTAAACGTTTAATTCACACGATTAAACGATTAATTCACTTGATTAAATTTTTAATTAAAACTGATTATATTTTTGATTAATGCTTTAATTGGTGAACAATTTTGGAGAATTTTTTGTGTGTATGTAGCAAATTTCATCAAATTAAATATGTATCTTTAAAACTACCGCCTGCATTTTTCGCACAAGGTTATATGGACAGAAAACCAGCCAGAAGGACTGGCGTACATCGTTATTCCTTTTAGCGTCACATTTCAGCATTCCCCCTCCTTCTACCAGCAGCAGATCCCTTAACAAGTTTGGAACGGTAAAGATATAGAAGTTTAAGACATTACTAAAATAACACTCTTGCTATCAAGAGGCTGGTGTTAAGCTTGGACGAAAAAAAAATTCCTAGTAGTATTGCAAATAAAGTTTAGAATTTTTAAAATGTTTATACCCTTCGTAACAAGGGGAAAGATAAAATATAAGTTTAGCATTCAGTTTGTCATTTTTACAATATTGATCTTAGACATAATAAAGTATAAATAACTGAAAGTGGGTCCTTATGGGTAGCGAAGTTGCCTTAACCATGTCTGTCTGTTTATCTAGCAGGGTGTATGTTGAAATGGGATTAGCCAAGGGAAAAAAATTTAAAGAAAATCAAAAACAAAAGAATATGTAAAGAAAATTTAACAGGGCATACACTGAAATGAAATAGTATCGTTGATCCTATATGGAAAGAACCATATCCAAATTATAATTAGCGTCCAATGATCCCTTTTGGGAACATGCACAAATAATTTAATAACTAACATTGTATTTTTTGAGAATAGCATACAGTCATTGAAATAAAACTTAAGCGCTAATGGGTTAAAAAAACTATAGACCGAAACAAACAGCCGAGATATAAGGACAAAACACACCAGCCTCTAATTTTTACCCATACCCTTTTGATGTCACGTTTTTCACGTTTACCTTAAATAAAGTAAGTACCCAGTGAAAACTTCGCTTACTTTTTCCAAATGAAGGCTTCTTTCACTCAATATTTAGTAGCTTTCTTCTACGACTACTTTGTTCTGGATGTATTTAACCCTTATGTGATTGACAAAAAAACTACTTGTTTTGTACGACAAGGTACCCGGGTACCTTCATACAAATCTTATGAAAAATTAACCATTTAGCAACAAAATTTTAAATGTTGCAAACGTTTAATTTGCCATTGTTTCGTGCAGCAATGTCTTTATCCAGGTTGAAGTTGTTGTTACGATGCATACGTTTTGATAACGATGAAACTCGTTTATCGCGTGCCAAATCCGATAAAGCTGCATCATTTCGAGATATTTGGAACATGCTAAATGCTAATTTACGCCAAAGTTACAAGCCCGGTGAGTGTATAACTGTAGATGAGCAGTTATATGGATATCGTGGACGTACTCGTTTTACAGAATATATGCCGGCAAAGCCTGAAAAGTATGGGATAAAAATATTTTGGGCTTGTGATGCTTCCAACTCCTTCCCCTTAAATGGTCAATTGTATACTGGTAAACCAACAGAAAGTGAGCGCCAGACAAATGTGGAAGAGAGGACTGTCTTAGATCTTGTTAGTCCATATAAGAACTCAGGAAGAAATGTCACAACCGATAATTTTTTTACATCTCTTGAACTGGCAAAAGCATTAAGTTCGTGGAATCTCACACTCGTTGGAACAGTAAGAAAAAATAAGCGTTTCATACCAGCTAATATGCAGGCACATAAAGACAGGTATTTATTTTTGTTTACAGTTTATTATTGCATATTCATTTGACAAAGTCTTACTTGATAGAACTTTTTCACATTCATAATTATTTTTTAGACAATTATTTTCTACAAATTTTGTATTTCGCAAAGAGGCGACGTTGTGCTCTTACGTGCCCAAAAAAAAAAGAAAGCTGTAATAATGTTATCAACCATGCATTTTACCCCGTCAGTTGAAAGCACTTTGACTGCTAAGCCCGAAATTATAAAGTATTACAATAACACCAAATGGGGTGTCGATAATATGGACAAGTTGTTGGGCGAATATACTTGCAAGCGTAGAACAAGTCGGTGGCCGCTATCCTTATTTTTTAGTGCTATAGATGTAGCAGCATTGGCTTCATATATTATTTATATGGAACACAATAGACACTTCAGTGTGCAATTGTCTATTGAAAACATAAAGCGGCGTGCTAAAAATCCTAAGGTGATGGCAAAAGCCCACACACGAACAGCAATAGATCTCTTGGAAAAGATTTTGATACTACTGTACATCTGTTCGAAACTTCGTTTGAAGCAAAGAAAAACACGCTAAACTTGTAGCAATTGCTCTATACCAATTTGCAACTCGCATTCGGCAAATCGTTCCGTATGCACAAACTGTTTACATGACGATCAACCTTAATAAATTTATAATCATACATAAATATGTACATATATGATATATTCACGTACACATGTAAATATGTAAATGAATTTTTATTACTTCTTGTCAATATAATTTACAATAAAAATAGAAAAAAAAAATTACAGATCATTTTTTCATAGAATCGCATAAAGGTACCTGGGTACCTTGTCGAACAGTTAAGGGTGTATGAAGAATGTTGGCATGCTACGGCTATCTGAATTTATTAATTTTTTTCAAAGCTCTGAAAATGAATAAAATATCGAAAGTTAGGAGCTCTCAAAAAGTTTCAAGTTCGATGGATACCAATTTCTACAAAAAAAATTTATTTAAAAATGCAAAAGGCACCCGGGTACCTTGTCAATCACATAAGGGTTAAGTAAAAAAATAATGACTTAGATACTTTTGAATGCGTTGATTTTGAAACATCCCATGTAAAATTCTTTAGTTCTTTCAGTAGACGTGTAAGTAGTGCTTTTATTTTCTTTTTTTTGATTACTCAACATATTATTTTGTAGGCGAAGTTTTTACTGGGTAGAATGATATAAGTGAAAATTACTTAAATCTGTTTATGAATGCGTTATCGAGCAAATTACTACTTTTTTTCTTCCAAAATAATGGTTTAGGCATAATTGCACACGTACGATGTTAACTAGGAGTACCAAATTGGTGCAGATACTTCCTTAATATAAAGAGTATTAGATGTTGACAAATCAATACTATTATGAAGACAAATGTTCATCTAAAATTCGTATCATAAACCTGTTATAAGCCTGAAATAATTTTTATGTATATAGGTTTTAATCAATACTAATATTTTCACTGCGCCTATAGTTTTAATAAACAGTGTATTACAAAATAACGAAAAAACACACATACTTAAAACATCAACGCTTGTTAAACTTCCTGTGAAAGGAAACATTTGATTAATGTTAAAAAAAAATTACTTTAAGGCAAAAGAACAAACAAAAAACAAAGTGCGGAAGAACAAAAGAAAAAAAAATCGTAAAGAAAAACGAAAATTAAACACACAGAAAAAAAACAAAAATGTCTTTTACCTCTTTTTTAAATGACATAACAAAAAATAATAAAGAAAAAATAAAATAAATTGCGCAGGGTTTTCTTTTAAGAAAAATGCTTAAGATTCCTTTAAAATTTTTTATATGTTCTATTTATACACTTTTATTGTATGTTCTTTTAGGGTCCTTTAATGAAGGATTTCCCTTTTTTCTGAAGTTATTATTATTAATGAACCAATTGGGTTCTTATATTTAAAAGTTTTTATGGGATTTCAAAAGAACAATTTAAAGTCGATATTCATATTTAAAATAAATAACAATTTAAAGTATATATATTTAAACAAATAACAACGTAAGGTTAGCATAAGATTTGTATTTGTAAGAAAAGGGTAACAAATTCTCAAATAACTCATATGTTATAACAAAATTTTAGTTATTACACAGGTAGACATTTTGAAACTTTTTTTTAACTATTCAACCTGATTTTTATGTCTCTTGGCATAATTAAGCCGAATATGAGCTGAGTTGTTTATCAAAAAATCCGTTTTTTTTTCATTTTATTTCATAATTGGTCGATAAATTAACAATTCTGATTAATAAAAGTTCTGATTCATTGAACAATTTTTAATTTTGCTTAATCAAGTTTGAATAATTGTATTCAAAAATGTTTAAATTGACAATAAAATAAAAACTTAGCAAAATTAAACTATGTATTGTGCTGAATAAGATAAAGAAAAACCGATTTCAGTGTATAATGAGTCGTGTTAATCAATTCTGATTAATCAATTAATCCTAAAATCATGATAGTCAAAATAATTAATCGACTAATCAAGAATTTTAATATATTAATTGATTAATCATAATATTGATTAATTGAGATCTTCGATTAATCAATTAATTGCATATCCCCAATATATTCAATTACATTTTTAAAATTTCAAAATTGCTGTAGTCTCTGACTAAACAAAGTAGCAAAACAATCATGACTTAGATTTTATAAACCGATGAGCTTCGCTAGCCTGAGCTATCATACCCACTTTCCTAATCCAGGGGCCTAATTTTGGCATTCGCGATCGAGTACTTTCTCGATTCGAAAGCAATTTTATTTCAGTCAATACTGAACAAACCGAAATTATTTTTTCGGTATTGTGAAATGAAACTCAAATGAATGCTTAACAATAACGAAAACATTATTCTAATTCGTTCAGTATTGACTGAAATAATTTGATATTAAATAGCTTTCGATCACGACTGCCAGAATCTGGCCCGAGTTTTTTTTGTTACAGATTTTGTGTACACAGAAAGAAAAACACTCGGGATAAATTAAGTACGAGTGGTACTCAAAAATTCAAGTACGAATAACACTTAAACGTACTCAAAACAATCCTATATGGGATTACTTTCGAAAATCAATCCCAGAATTTCTTCAAATAAGTACAAAATTCTCAAATCAAGTAAAAAAAGATTGAAATTTTCGTTGGTAGTGCAACTGTAAGAGTAAAATTACAAATATGAGCATTTTAATTGCATATAACTTATCAAAGTTTGTTGTAGATACTGCAACAACACCACACAAGAAGTTAAAAAAAAGATTTTCTTGTTGCCTTTAGAAACTACAAAAACACATTATTTTCATGTTTAAAAAGTAAAATTGAAAGCAAGAGTTTTCATTCTTTGTATGGGAGTTTCTACGACCACTTAAAATTTCAAAAATTATATAGCCTATAGCAACTTCAAGACCATCAGTAATAAGCAAACAAACATTCACACATTACTCCTTCAATAAATTAGAATATACCCAGCTTTAAATCTAAACGAATTAATAAAAATATACAATAGCACATACACATTTTTAAAATCATACCTTAAGCTACGGTCAGACTTATCAAATATTTGCCGAAAAAAACGGGACCAACAACCAAACTTAAAAATCATTTCGCTTAATATCAATATTTATTTTGATTAAAATACCACATCTTACAAAGAACTGTTTTTTGCTATGTCTAGTAGTATAATTAGTTTATTTTGTAATATTAAGACCGTTTTAATTGTCACTAACTATTAACAAAAGTAGGGGTTACGCTTATTTGATCAAATATTTAATTAGTGTGACCGTAGCTTTAGTCTTTGAGATCTCAGACTTTACTGACTGATTTTCTTCACTTTGCTTTGGTTGTTTTTTAATTATTATCGTTATTTTATAGTTAATTTTATTATTTATTGGGAACAAATTATTTTTGTTTGTATAGAAGACAGCTTACAGGACAATGTCGCTCATAGTGTCGTGTTTAGAAGTTGATAAAGGAAACCTTACAAGAAAATGTCGGTTTTGTTGTCGTGGATACACTGTGACAAAGGACAGCATGCAAGACTGTCGCCCACATTGTCGTGTAAAGCTGTTGATATGAGACACTTTTCAAGACAGTTTCAGTCCAGTTTTCGTAGATAGGCTTTGATAAAAGACAAATTGAAGGACAATGTCGGTCATTTCGTCGCTTATAAACATCTTTAAAAGACAGTGCACAAGACAATGTCGTGTATTTTGGCATCCACGACATTTTCCTCAAAGTTGTCTTCCAGAAATCCTAAGTGATAAGAGACATGTCGTGCATAAATCGTGAACGACAATGTCGTCGACGACAGTTTTGCCAACTGGGTATTTATAAATTTTGAATTGTAAGCTCAATTACTACACGCAAAGAAAAAATATGTTCCAATATGGTCAACTCCAACAAAACTTTTTTTAAAGAACATTTATAACATATTATTGTTTAATGTAATCATATTATTGTCACCGACAACAATATTATGGTTAAATTAGTCCTCCATCAAGTAGCCACAACCATAGTATGGTTGCATCTAAAGATGTTATACACTGAGGCGTCATAACGCTGATGTATTTTGACATCAGTACTATGACAAGTGTCTTCGTTTTTGACCCAATGGCACTTGTCATCATTGTGATGTCAACCTTAACATCACTTGGCCAAAGTGTCATCAGGGACAAAATGAAATTATGTCATCAATGGGATGACACATCGACATCACAGAAATGACGAACATGTCCTCAGTGCGATGACGCAGTAACATCGGAGAGAGGACACATTAGCATCAATTTGATGACAGTTTGTCATTAAGTCAATGTCATTGGAATTGACTTAAGTCAAAGTGAGAGAATATTATTATTTAGAAGTCTCAATAATAAGACACCAGCACCATGCCTCATGTGGTTTTCGTAATCATTCTACTTTAATAATTTCATGTATTTAACTAAATAATTTAAAAATATAGAATATAGGAATTTTTGCTTCTTATAATACATTGTAATCATGAAAATAATATTAATAATATACAAAATGTGGCATCGAATAATGTCACTTTATTCATAAAATAAAGTGAGTCGTCGTTGTGACGGCTGCCCATGTAACCTAACCTAACCTATTCATAAAATAGATGACACGTAAAAAATGAAAAAAATATAAGAAGACGTTAGTCATTGGATTGATGTTACTTTTTGCATCATTGATGACATTTAAAGTATCATTGATGTCACAATTCTGATGTTAGGGTATCATCAATATGAAGATGCATTTTTCTATCCGTGTAGTTAAATATAACAATAATTCGTTTTTTTATTAACAATAGTATTTTCCTCTTTTCCAAGAGCGACATGCTATGGTTAAAAAACAACCATTTTTTTCCACGATAGAGCGGGGAGGTTTCCCCACATTGACAGGTACCGCGACCAGGTCAGGTCTATTGTACCCACTCCCCTTAGCTGGCCAAAAGACCCTCCGCTTCCCATAGGAACCCAACCAGGGCCTTTGCCGATATATTACCGATTCGGGACGCACACATTATACCATGCCCCAAGTGCCTCCTCCTGGCCCATGCCAGCGCCGGACAGTCACACAGTTCATGCTCCGTCGTCTCGTCCCCGCCTAGACATAGTCTGCATTCCTGATCCTCTGCCAGGCCCATCCGATAAAGGTGGTATTTGATCGTGTGGTGACCAGTCAATTAGGCCACCAGCAGTCGCAGATCCCGTCTGCCGAGACCATTCGTCCTCATTACATTCCCGGGAGAGATAAATCTCCTTGCCTGACGCATTCCCGGAAGCGATACCCAGTATCCCCTGTGTTCGCCCAGAGCCCAGTCCTCCATGACGGACTGGACCCCTGCCCAACTTAGTCTACAGAAGGGCTCGGGACCTATCATCCGCGCGTTAGAACCAGCCCTGGCCAGCTCATCAGCCATTTTATTACCCGGGATCCCTGAGTGCCCCGGCACCCAGCAGAGCGTCAATCTGCCCCTTGTCCCCAGCTCCTGTAGCTTTCCACGGCACGTCGCCACCAGCCTCGAGGACATCCTCCAAGAAGAGAGTGCTTTAATGGCCGCTTGGCTATCAGTGAAAATCACATTACTGCCGCCAACCATTCCCCTATCCAGAATGTTGCCGCAATACACATCAATTGAGCAATTCTCGGCCTGAAAAACACTCGGCGATTCGCCCATTGCCATCGAGAGTCGTGTATTAGGTCCAAAAACCCCTGCACCCACTCCGTGCTCCAATTTTGACCCGTCAGTATACCAGTGCAATTCATGGTTTCCCCGACATGGATCCCCAACACTCCAGGACCTTTCGTCCGGAAAGATTGCCCTGAACCTTCTGTTGAAGACCAGTTCCGTGGTCATTATGTCTGCCCTCGTACATACAGATAGACCCGGAGCCATGTCCATCAAGCTAGCATGCCCCTGGACCTCAGCAAGTCCCGATGTTAGCTTGATCCTAAGGAGACCGGACAACCATGCTATTATAAGTGTTTAACAAATTTTAGTCAATATTAACCATCACATTTTCGGAGGCAACCATAATATGGTTGTGGCTTCTTAATGGATGACTAATCTAAACATAATATGGTGGTGGGTGACAATAATATGATAAAATAAAACAGTAATATGATTAATATTTTCGTTAAAAATAGTTTTGTTGTTTTTCTCTGGGTTTAATATAGATTCCAGACTATTCATGACCAGACTATTCATGATTTTGCTGGATTTTTTAATATTGCGGATTATAATACTGAAATAAAATTTAAAGTACTTTGGAAAACTCGCTAACAACATTTGGCGAATCTCGGTGCATTCTTCACTTAACATAATTACAAATTGTTTAAAAACTCTTCAGAATTTCAACTTTGATATAAATATCATCATAAGATATATACCAGGGCCAAGCTGAGACTGTGCTACGATTTATAAAAAAAACTCCATCCTTCTTAAGGAAGAAGTCGTATTTCTACCAGGTTTTATTGGATTCTACCCATTTCCGAATTCTAATTTAGTCTGTAATTAATTACTTTGATAATATTTAATCGAAGACTTAAGTTTAGTTTTGCATATACAGTTTACCATTTACAAATAAACCATTCGTTTAATTACTCAAAATTGTCTTCAGACAAATATCCCATCTAAATAATTCTTTTTTTTAATTTATTTTAATATTTTCTATCAAAGTACATATTTTCTATCATTTTAAAAAGATATAAAAAGCAGAGATAGAAATACAAATTCTTTTTAAATGCTGCTTTTACAGTTTTTTGCCCAGAAATATTAATTCATCAACATCAATGCCAGTTCTTTTTTTTAAGTTATTAAAAAAAAAGTGAATAATGATGGTATTCAAAAGATTTTTATAAGATGACTTTAAATTTGTTTTATTTTTCTGTTTGTAAAATATAAGATAACTTTTTCAATAATAAAGGGTCTTCTTGCAGGGCTTCCAAACTTTGACAGCTAAGAGCGGGCATACTGTTGAAGACACATCTATCAAATTGGCTATTATTTTTTTCATCATTGACAGATTTAGCATTCAACAAAACGCAAAAATTTTTAAAAAATAAAAAAAAATTTTAAATTTTCCTAATATTCTTCCAAAAATTATCATCGGCAGTGATTTGGATGACTAGGTACATCGACAAACATAATTTTCGAATTTGGAACGATGCCAATATACATGAGTGTCACTGTTTGGTGTGAATTTTGAGCTGAGAGTGTCTTCGCTCCATATTTCAGCGTTTAGAGCTAAAGGTTGATTCTTGTAGGCCTGAAATGAATGATATAGATAAAAACAATATGGGCTTTCAACAAGATATTTCTTCGTGCTACACAACTCATGCCACATTAGACATTTTGCACAAGTGATTTGAGATCATGGTCATCTCCCCGTTAGACCTTTTCCGGTAGAGTTTTTTCAGTCGCGAACTATGCGGTTAAGCCATAAACCATAGCAGCATTTAAAGCCAATGTTACTAATGCTTTAGGATAAAGTTGGCTTAATTCATGCGCCACCCAGCATTAATTCACCGACAGGCATTTTAAACCATTTAAAACTTTCGATGACATTTTATACCGGGTGGCGCAGAATGATTCATATGGCTTAAATGCTTTAAAACCTTTTTATATATGCAATTATGGTTACTTTTTTTAAAGACAGTGTATTTTTAGGAAATATTTTCAATAAGCTTTGAAATCATAACCTGTTAGTGATGTTAATTTTCGCAAATACCTGATTTTTTTAACATGTTTTGTATTTGTAACTTTTTGCAAAATTTCGGATGTAAATGTTTTGTTCGATTGTGTAATTATTCGTTATAAATTCCCCAAGTCTTCTTAACAAAATGCTGAAAAAAACAAAGAAAAAACAATAATTTAAAAAGTAATCAAGAATTCAAACCATATAGCTTATACCGGTACACCCTGTACATATTTTGCTTTATAGAAATTCAAAGTTATAAAGCTCCTTATAAAATACCCTTTAGTCACGTTAGAAATAAAAAAAAATTTAATAATTTCCTTTTAAAAAATCTATTTAATGAATTTTTACTTTTTTGTACTTTTAAAAAGATTTGGCTACAAAGGAGCCAACTTTTTTAATCATTAATGGTAAATAGAACTTTTTCATAAAGTGAATGAAAGAAATCCAAAAAAATATTGCGAAGAAGAGAATATTCTAATAAATAATATAAATCTAGTACCAATAGCTAATTCTAAGGAAAAGAAAACTGTATTCGGCAGTGCCGAATCTTTGATACCCTCCACCAAGAATTAGAATAGACTTTTAATAGGATAACAAATTTCAATTAAATCTTACATCAGTTTGTAATCGCTTAAAAGAAATGTGTTCAAATTTCATCGTTTCGGTTTTTGACACATGAAAATGTTTTCAATATGGTAAATTATTTTTGATATATTAAACGTACTAACTGCCTGTTTAACGATTTCGAAAACTTGTTTTTGTTTTAATTATAATTTTATATGTGAACATTAACGTTCGAAATCGATGAACAGGCTGTAAATGTGTGAATGCGTCGTGTACTATAGATCGATCAGCCTGAAATTTGGAATTATAATTGCTAGTGATATAGATGGACTTTTTGACAAATACCTACAATTCGCCACAAATTTTATACTAAAAATAAATAAAAGTGTTTCATTCGGCTGTGCCAAGTCTTATAGAACAAATAGTCGGAGATTCGGGACCAGCAGAAATATTGGATAAATTTGAATTTGAATGTTTGTTTAAAAAAGTGTATTAAAAGACTAAGACGACACGATGACCTTTTTTATATACAGTTGTAACTCATGCCTTTTATGAAGCAAAAAAGTCACACATGAAAAAACGTTTCAAATGTCTATTTTTATACTCGTATAATAAGAACTAAGTAATTTTATTGCATACAATATGTATATTTTAATTTCTTTACAATCATTAATTAAACAACCAAAGTTATTGTTTAAAGCTTTCGACATTGAAAATTGAATTTCTAGTTTTTAAAAAACTCGGATTTTAGGCAAATAACAACAGTATGCATGTAAGGCATAGGCACACTCCAAAGTAAAATCTATCCAACCGTACTCAAATCAAATCCGAAGCAGTATTAATAGTACGGTAAGTACGAATTTTATGGAATCAAGTACAGAGAGATGGATTCAAGTACGGATTTTCAATCGCGAAATACTTAACTCGTACTTGAAGATTGATTTGAGTAAAACTAAGATTGAACCAATCTCAAAATGCGCTTGATTCAAGTATTATAAAGTTGATTTATATGTTTTCTATCACATTCAATTACTGGAACGAGAACTAAATTAGAAAAGCTAATTAAAAATGCCGGTAAGGTTGGTTTATGTGTTTATGTTAAAAAAACAAAGCTTATGCATATCGAGACCGAGAATCAACCAGCTCTCAATGTAGCAATAAATGACACACGAACCATAAAAGGAGACGTAGACAAATTTTTTTATCTTGGCAGCGTGGTAACAAAAGATTGTGGAGCGGATGATGAAGTAATGACACGAATAAACAAAGCTCGACACACATACAACAAACTAAAGAAAGTTTGGTCAACCTGCAACATATCCCAGCGAATAAAACTTTGAATTTTTAACGCCAGCTTAAAATCGCTCCTATTATACAGCTGTGAAACATGGAAAGTAACGGATGTTATATGCAGAAAACTTTAGGTATTCATCAGTAAATGTCTGCGGCGCATATGTCGAATATTTTGGCCCTATACCATCTCTAATGAAAGAAATACAACTAAAATACACTAAGAGAAAAATTATTCATTCAATTAATGAAACGGGTTCATTGATAGTTCTTCACTGTATGAATGAACTGTTACGTTGATGCAATGAACAATTTCATATCTGGAATGAATTTTCTTATTTCATAATTTTGTTCATATTTTAGCTATCATTGTATTCATGAAAAGCTTAACATTGATATTATGAATTTGAATTTTTCGAAAATATTGTGATAAATGAAACTTAATTATATTTTATTTTAGTATTTAACGCATTTACATATTTCTTCAAAGAAAATATAATTGGGTTTAATACAAAAAATTAAAAAATAAAAGATTTCTTCATTAATTTAAAATCCAACGACACCAAATCATAAATAACAAGAACATTCTTCATTAGCGCGTTGTGTTTTTTTTTTGTAATTTTGTTTCTATGCAAATGGTAATACATAAACTAAAATTGCCACTCTTTCTTGTTTTTCGTTTGTGCACACATCCACACATACTTATGATCTTACATTTTAAAATTAATGTGAACAAAAATGAAAATATTTCATATATGTAATGAAATATTCTTCATAGAAAAGATTTCGAAGCAGTGTGCGTTGTTGCCTTAGGCAACAAACTCATTGTTATACCTGTACATAAGTACACATGTAAAGTTTATGTGTACTCCCTCCTCACTCTGCTGGAATTCTATAAACTAATCTAACTGTTCTTTTAAAGATTCATGGTCACACATCAGACTGGTTTATCAAATTCTATGTATGTTTGCAAATGTTTTGTTTTGCTTAGTGTCGGTAGTGAAAATCAAAAATACCTAGTTGGCCACGTCTTTAAGACATCCTTAGCGACGGGTACAATTCAATAGTAATTCGTAGAAGACATACTCTATATAAACCATCGACAAAATTTTCATACAAATAGCGGCGAGGTCAAACAGAACGAGATAAGCGACAATCTCTTTAAAAATTTCTTCGTCGACTATATACAAGGCAATATACCTATCCATTATAATATATTCGATATTATATAGGCACAAGACAATAAATCCTACTTTGTCCTCAAAGACAAACTTTATTACATGCAAAAACAAGTAAGAAAGTTAGTCGGTTATCGCCAATTTGTGTGCTAATACCAACATTAATAAGGAAGTAATGGCATTAAAAGCTATTTTCGGGAGCAGTATTTGTGAAGGATCTATGGTCAAATATGGACCGATACCAATAAAATGTGTTAAGATGATTTAGATTGCAATAAAATAAGTTTAGACCAAATAAAATCTAAATACAAACATAATTGGTTTATGTAATCTGGTCAACTGGGTATTTTCGTTTTGATACTAACACAATTAAAAAAATTAGAGTTTGAAGAGTGGACTATTTTTAAAGTAAAAAAAATGTGTTTGAATAGGTTACCAGTTGTTTTTTTGCTCTTTATACACACATATTTGTGCATTAAATTTTGCAAATGCTCTAAGCTTAATGTTGATTCGTATAAAAACTTTCTAATAGAAGTAAAAACGCTGGTCACTTTAAGTATTAATATTAAATGATACAATGTTCTTTATATGCATTGAGCAAACTCAAAGTAATTTAAAGATTTATTAAAGTTTTAGCTGTCGAAGAGTTTGCGTGCGCGAAAATATTTTATTAATTTAAAGTGAATAGTTTACATAGGTATCTAACTGTACAAAGTTTTGATTAAACTACAATTTTGGTAAAGTTTATTTGTACAAAATTTAAAAAAAAAAGTTTTAAAAAGATACGCGTTTTAAAAAAGTGCTGTGGAAGTTTTCTACAGGTAGGAAAATGAATTGTTTCAAGTGTTCTCAACATTTTAGTAAAAATGACAATTACTTTAGTCATTTGAAAAATTATCATTTACTAAAATACAACGATGTTTATAGATGCTGTGGAACAGCTTATAAAAATTCTTCAGGATTTAAAAGGCATGTCCGGGCTAAACACTTAAATGAATCCGCATCAAATAGTGTCTTCAGCAACGTCAACATTGAGCAACATTTCCTCTTCTTCCCTTCTATCATCGCAATCATCTGATGAAATGGATACCACTCCATCTGTTATAGAAATTTTAAAAAATCATCAAATCGGTCGTCGTATTCTTGAACAACATCAAGAAACCCAACTGCTTGTGGAGAGCCAACGAGTAATGCTTATGAACATTATTGTGGACTATTTTTATTCAAAAAATATTATAATGACATTGAGAAACAGCCATTGTTTAGAAAAGGAAATATTAAAAATATTTCCGAAAGAAAAACTCGAATTCTACCGCACTGAAAGACGTGGACGCATTTATATCAAGTATCACAACAACAAAACTAAGCTAAAATTGTTTGATTTTAAGTCCACAAATCCGATAACGGAAAAAAAACAAAATTTTGGTATGTATAATAAGCAATTTGCATATTTTTTAAGTTGTGGTTTATTTAAGTAAATGGTTTTTTTATGACTGTATGTATATTCACACCAGTGCCAGAAGAAAATGCTCAACTATGTCTGCAAAGTATAAACTATGACAACCTTTCGACTGAAGACTTCAAGTCAACATGGTCAGCGTGCGCCAATTTTCGTTTAAACCAAATTGCTTTGGAAGCCAAAAGCATTAAAGAAGCTGTATTAATTTGGCCACAATACACAGGTCCTATTGGTCCACAATTGGTATGTATATCTAATAAGCTGTAAATAAAATTATTTTTTTAATAGTAATGTATATATTTAATTGTTTTTTTATATATAGATTGATTTGGATTTCCTTGTTGCCAAGAAGGAATTTTCACCTTTTTCTGAATGGGAGGAAAAAGTAGAAAAATTATTTTGTTTTTTAAAAAAGTCGGTTATCCATGACGTTCAAATTAAGCATGTTGTGCAGAGTTTGAAGAAAGAACAAATGGTTAATGGTAGGTACATAATAAAATTTTTTTAAAAAATTTTTACTCAAAATGTTTTTTTCTATATCATTGCAGATAAAAATACCTTTTTTTTAAGAATATTATGGAGCACCCACTACTTTTTATACCCGACAAAAAAATTTCTGCGGAAAAATATAGATGGGAAAAAAGATTTTGGGCGATTTTCAATAAATAATTCGCAAGAATCATTTATTTATATCAGTGAAACTATGCAGTCACTTCAGGACCACATCGATTTTTTAATAAGAATAGGTGAACCTATACAACCTTTTATTTTGGGCTTAGGGCAACCTAAAAATTTAATCGTAAACAAATATTACGTGTATTTAGATGGAGTTTTAGTAGAATTTAATGATATCTTTAGAGCCTTAGACATTTGCTTTAAAGCTTTTCACATTTTTAACGTAGAATATCCCCTAGCATCCACAAATTTTTGGACATTTGTAGAAATTTTTTTTTTCCAAATTAAAGCAACAAACTCCATTAAAAATGGGAAAGTAGCTTTACTTATTAGTGAGTTACAAAACTAATAATTAAAACTTACTGCCTGTTTGTAGAACACGAGCACAAGAATCGTTTGCTTAACTAACATTTAAAACAAAAAATAATTTTCAAGATTTGTTTTTGTTTTTATTGTTAGTTAAACGAACGAGTCGTGCGCTCGTGCTCTACAAACAGGCAATTATAAGTAGTAATATTTTTCCAATTTAAGTTATTCATGATAAAAAAATAAAATTCCTTTATAAATGTACATATCCATACACTCGTTTGAATGTAAATATTGTAAATAATATGTACATATAAAAAGGGCGTAACTCGATTTTTTTTAAATATCATGTTTTGTTTATTCTAAGTGCTAATGCCACATGTATCTTGATTTAAACATTTAAAGGGGCTGTCGTATAACATTTGTTGGATATTTTTTTAAAAAATTCCATTAAAAGTTTTTTATCTTAAATTGTACGGATTTTAACAAACAAAAAATCGAGTTAGGCCGTTTTTAAATTAAGCTATTGATATGTAATGTAAGTTATATTGTAAATTATAATATAAATAAGTTTAATAAACTTCCTTCAATTTATGTACACACATATATTATTTTAAATAAAATTTTAATAATTTTTATTAACAATTTCACGGCATTTTAATTATTTTTCATAGATAGGATAATAGAATTTCATTATCTGAATGAAATATATTCATAGGTACAATGAATGATTTAACGAAAGTTTGTCATTCAATACATGAACAAAAAGTATTATATTAATGATTTAATTTCACAAAATACTTGACGAAAATCATTGCATCAACGATTGATTTTCATATAAGTATGAAGCAGTGTCATACATTTAATGAAAGTTTTTCATTATTGCAAAGAAAGTATATCATTTTATTAATACAAAATATTCATGACATTTTCGTAATATGAATGAAATAGTTTCATACTACAGCCGCAAG
The DNA here is from genome assembly GCA_963931875.1 of Pollenia griseotomentosa. Lineage (NCBI taxonomy): Eukaryota > Metazoa > Arthropoda > Insecta > Diptera > Polleniidae > Pollenia > Pollenia griseotomentosa. Next base: position 182,434,193 of record OZ007561.1, read on the forward strand.
AAAATTTCATACTATACATGAAACTTTACGAAACGTTCTTCATTAATGCAATGAAGTGCTTCGTTAGCTCGTTATTAATGAAAAAAATCATTGATACAATGATCATTTTCATGTCTGGCATGAAGCTTTTTCTCTTAGTGTACAACTGAATAACAACTGAAATTACAAGCCAGAATGACCCAAAAGTACATGGATGAGATCTACTCATGCTGAATATAGATCCAGAGGAACGTGGCAGGAGATCAAACTCATTGCGCAAGACAGACGGACTGATTTTGTTTCCACACTATGCTCCGACTAAATATTTTAAAATATTTTTTAAGAACATTATAGCAGTTTTGAAATTGTTATATATAATGTAAATATTAAATATTTATTTAAGGAATAAAAAAAAAAAATGTGGATTCAATCCCCAATTCTTGCTTGAAATACGCCAAAAGTGAAATAAAATGGAGAATTTTATTATGATTGATTTACTGACCCGTTTTACAGCTTACAGAATTTCGATTATAAAACACCAGCATCATCCCCCATAGGGTTTTTACTTTAAAAACTAAATGTACATTATATAACTGCAAATATAAACTAAATGAGAAGCAAGAGTTCTCAATTTTACTTTTTAAACATGAAAGTAATGTGTTTTAGCCTTGTTCTGTTTTTGTTGTTTCTACACACACCTAGCAAATCGTTTTTAAACTACTTGTGCGGTGTAAATAAGATTAAAACGCTCACGTTGTAATTTTACTCTCAGAGTGACACTATCAACGTAAAGTTTAATCTTTTTTTACTTGGTTTAAGAATTTTTTAATTATTTTAAGAAATTCCTGGAATGATTTTCGAAATTAATCACATTTAGGATTGTTTTAAGTATATACACTAAACCTACTTGAATTTTTGAGTACAACTCGTACTTAAAGTAAAAAACTTTATTTAACCCGAGTATTTTTCTTTCTGTGTATACACTCGTCATTATATCTTTTTCTCCATGATCCATATTCTTACCTTATGGGTCCCAGTAAACGTCTTAATACTGTTCTTTCAAAAGCATCGATTTTTCTCTCATCTGATTTTTTGACTGACCAAGTTTTAGCAGCATACATACAGATTGGTAAGATGAGCAAAAGGATTTTTGATGTTTTTGTTAAAATATTTAATCCCAATATCCCAAAAATTCTTCCAAAAGCTTTGTCGTTCATTAATTTATTTTGCAAATACTTCCTAAAAAAGCGAACAAAATAATTGAAACTTTGCCCGTGTGTACTTTGGAACATGAGAATCTCAAAGGTGCGAGTAATCCCCAAATTGAGCTTAATTCCTTTTTGCCACAGATATATTCCCACTAACCACTTTTAAGCAAATTTTTGTTACCGATTTTTGGTTTTTACCTACCATTTTTTCTGATTATATGTGGATTTTATTTAAAATTAATCAAAGCCAAATAAATCATTGTTATTCTTGATGTTAATTTTCAACTCAAGCTTATATTTTTTTTAGTTTAAACAGTATTTTGTATAGAAAATAATTTCACCAGTATCCGAAAATAACTACCTAAAATGGCAATAAAAAAATACAGATCCCTAATTATCCCCTTGACTTATTCATACTTGATTCATGCACATGATATTATTCAAACAAATTAGTTTCATTTGCATACACTTTATACTCGTCTTGGCTCTGTAAACAAATAAACATAAAAACAATTTTGAAAACTAACGACCAAATGTTGCAAGGAATAATTTAACATCATAAATATATATTTCTACTTATTGCAGCATTACTATATTTTATATTCCAGAAATTATCTCTTTTAGAAATTCTCTTTAAAATTTTATAAGTTTATTTGTGTATGGCAAATTAACAAGTACAGTTGATGTACATAAAACAAATCATTATGAACAGGTGTTTGCACACACACACACACACACACACACACACTCTTACAAGCAGAAGCTTAAATATATCACTATAGTGACATAAAGCAAATACTAAGACATGTAGTAAATATTTTATGAGTGTAGTTGTAGACAAGTATGACTTGGTGGGTGTAATATAAAATACATATGAACAACTTAGTAAAGTAATTCAACATTATAACTTGGTACCATTTTTTTTTCAATAGCTACACATATATTTATGCAGGTGCGGAGCCAGCTTAACCGGTTGAGGTGGGGGGAGTTTTTTTTAGAAAATGTATTGACAAAAAAACGATGTAAAAACAAGTAAAAGTGCTTTATTCGGCTATTCCAAATTTTATATAAATACCGTTTTTTAGCCATAAAGAACGTGTCACTCCCACTTATCCAATCCCTCCCAAATTTTGTCGAATGCTTTGAATTGATGCTTGTACCTAATTTGAAAACTTTGGCGCTTGCCGTTTTCCAGATATACAGAAATTGTAAATATCTTTGTATTGGAAGTCCCACGCCCACTTATTCAATATCGCCCACATTTTGTCGGATGTTGTGTTTTGAGAATTAATATGTTTGTATCTAATATGGAAGCTTTTGCTCCTGCTGTTCTCCAGACATAAGTAAAATAAAAAAACAACAACAACAAGGGTAAAATTAGAGGCAGCCGTGGTGTTTTGCTCATATATCAGGCATTTGTGTACTGATCAGGCTAAATTTCAATAAGGAAAATACCAGACTATACTTATTTGACAAAAATATATAGCTACCAAACCATTTCAACGGATAGACGGACATTGTTAAATCAACTTCACTACTCATAAGGACCCAGAATATATACACTGCCAGAAAATTAAAAATCACAAAATAGAAATTATATTTAAGGTTTTTATAATCCCTGTTCGAAAATAAACAGAACATTATTTAGCGTTCGGCTCACACACCTTGGAATGATATCTATTTTTTTAGTGTTTGTGTAGACGAAATAAAGAGTAATGTTCGGCTCTTTCTTTCGTCTACACAAGCACTGTGTTCTGTTCTGTTCTTTTTTAAAAACAGAACAATTGCAGTGATACTGTAGACAAAAATTATATTTTAATGCTTTTTAATGTTTCTTTTTTTACATTGATAAAGAAAGAAACAAACAAAAAAATTTTGCAACGACCGCGGCACGAAAAGCTGTTTGTGTATTGTGTATATATTTTGTTTGTGTTAAAATGTTTTGCTGGCTTTTTGTTTTTTTTTCGTACGTGTATTTTGTTTTTGTAAAAATTGTTTGGTATTTTTACCAGCCTAAAGGGCGCTACGCACAACAGAAACGAACGAGCATTAATGAGCTAAACCGAACACAATGAAGCTTGTGGTTAACCCTCTAATGCCTAAGAGTGCCTCAAGGCATGCTTTACAAAATTTATACTGACGCCCAATATATAACAAATTTTTATTAATTTCCATTTTTTTACAATTGCTTAAAGTTCTAGAAAAATATTTGTAGAAGCTTCGAAAGCTCCTAAAAGCTCTTACAGCATTGTAAACAATCTCGAACACAATGCTTTTGTTCAAAGTGCAAACTTCATTCATGATGCTCAAATAATAAAATTGTTTTTTGTAATTATGATAAACAAAATCAAATATTTTTAATTTGTTTCATTACTTTTTATTTTCAATACAAACTAACAAACAGAATTCTCAAAATTTAAATGTGTTTTTATTACTAGATACCCAAGGGTGCCTCAAGGTACTCCTAGATGGAACGTTAACGACTCATCGTACGGGCTTAAAAATATTTTTTTTTGAATTCAGAGTCCCAAAAATACCCTAAAAAAATAGTTTTCATAATATATTCCCATTTATTCTAAAACTTGGCATTAGAGGGTTAAAAAAAAACCGAACCGAATTAACTGTTCTTATCTTTTTGTTGAGTTGGATAAGAGCAGTATTATTTTTGTGTTTTCGAAAGATGACAAACAGGTAAACGTTATTGCGTTTTTGTTTTCCACAAATCTACCGAACAGAACACTAAGGAGCGATTTCGTGTCTATTTTCGAACAATGCTTTGTACATATTTATTTTTTTCAAGCATATTTTCAGCAATTAAATATTTTTAAAAATTAAACTGAAATTATGATCTTTAAAATATGTATTATTTTTTCTTATCTCTTCCCCTCCGCCCCTGGTAACAGCACCTGATTTATATGTTAACAGTTCTTTAAATTTATTTGTTATGATATGTGTCAGTTCCGAAGACATTTTGAAGATGAGTGAATTGTGAAAAAAAAACAAATACTAATGATACATATGAGCCACTTTTCTGGCATACTTCATGCACATTCAATCAACCACACATTCACTCAACAACCATACCATTCAGTATGTCTCTCATTCAGGCAAGACAATAGCACATAGAAGTAACAGCAGTAGCGAATCATTAGTAGTACAAGGATAATATACAGAAATGTGGCACAACTGTGAGTTAAACGTATGATGATGACTAAATTTGGTTGGCAAAATAAAATTTTACTTTCTGAGATCAACTCTCTGCATACACTGTGGGCAACATTTCAATAGGGAATTGAATTTCAAAAGGTCTGCTAGCAAGTTGTTTCCCTTGCAAAGGCTTTACTCGGGCAATTAATAATCTTAGTAATAGACAATATGATTTGTTTATTGTTTAAATAAAATTATTTTCAAAAGTCTTTTTTATACATAACTAGAATAAGGAACTAAAAAACGAATTTAGGAACTTACCGCAGTTTATTATTAAGATTTCTGTTTGACTTGCTAAATTCCCATCTTTTATTTTTGATAAATACACTGAAGTATATTGTGATGGAAAGCTAGATCAATTAAAAATTAATTATAGTATAGCACAATAACTGCTATTTTTATTAAAACTTAGTGTGACAAATCGGGTTTTTAAAGAAGCCACGTCCAGATAATTCCCATTCTTTTAAGATCCTGAGTGTGGCTATGCACTGTATTCTACTTTGCATTTAATATAACATATTAATCGAGTTTTTGTTATTCAATATTATTTTGTAAGGGAAATCACGATGGGTAGTTCAAAGTGTGCAAACGATGCAAATGCGTGCAAAAATACACACATTTGCACAACACAACAACAAAATGTACGTATTTGCAATTTGCTCTTTTTTACTTCGTTTGCACTAAAAAAATCATGAGCAAAATTAGTAGTGCATATTTGCTCTGTTGCAAACAAATGTAAACAATAACGTTTGACATATTAAGCGCCATATTGGTTTTAAGAAAACATATAAATTGAACATTTTCATGGATTTTAATATAAAATAGATAAAAAGAAAAAATTTATTTTAATATGCTTGCGTATAATTGAAAACAAATGCAGATTTTTTACAGTGCTGCCAGAAGTTTTTTGTGTTGCCAGAATAAATTTTTAGAAAAATTACACATTTGCACAAAAAATTAAAGTTGAATGCTTACGATCAATCATAATTTGCACAGCAAATTTACAAATTGCAAATTTGCACAATGACCATCGTCAATTTGTTTTTAAACCTTTATCAAATAACAAATATTTTAATGAATACGGCACATAAAATATATCTTTTAACATAATATCAATTTGGATAAACGTAGCGTGGTTTTAATCACAAATGAGTTACATCAAAAAGTTAGACGTTTTGCTCTGGTACTGTAAATTGGGATATTGTTGCGTTGGTAGATATGGAACCAAATAAGCCTCTAAATTGTGGAAAAGCGTCTTTTAATATCCTCTGGTGTATCTTCTTATCAAAAATTTTTTTGTCTTCCTTTCTTAATACATGAAAATAAGGTTTGTATTTATCTGGTCTATTCTTATTAATCTTTCTGAAAAAAAAAATCATTTAAGACCACTTATCCGCCAATATCAGTGTGTTCTTTACAAAGTATTCGACCAGCAATGAATGGACACAACATGAGTTCTTTGCGAACTTTAGACGAGCCAATTTTTATTTTCTTTATACGAGCTGTTGCAAAATTAATTAAATTTGTCGAAAATTTTTTTTTAACTAACAATATGTTGTTTACAATATATTTCCGTCCAAGTTTGATTAACAATTTTCATCTTTTGAGGAAATTGCAGTACATATATTCCAGTTTTGCCTAATTTTAAAATTAATATATCGTCGCTCGGGGGTTTATGTGCTCCATACGCCATTTTGACAATATTGAGTTAAGAACGCCACCTTAGGTTTTCGACCCCAAATTTTTTTTAATCTGCAATCCGTTTTCGGCTTTCTCGCCTCATAGCTGCGATAAATCGTGTACATTTTGCTCTGTATCTTTTTAAACAGAACCTTTTGTTATGTTGTTTCATAGTTTGGTTACCAAAGTTTGGCACACTTTAGCTGCTATTCTTTTACTCTAATATCGTATGAATCACGTGGAAACATTTTTTGCTTTAGGTATAGCGTTCGACTTAGAATCACTTTCTGAATCGATCAAACAATGTCCATCCATTTGTCTAGCAGTCTGGTTGCTTGTCCTTGATAACTTTGTGGAAACGGTACATGTCAGAATTTCAGAGATAATTTAATTGTAATTTTATACATACGTTTTTATTGTCATATAGATGAAGCTGACTAACAAATAGAGCGAATTGGAGTATAATGTCACATAAACTTTTCGGAATACGACTCTTTGTGCTTATTATAAACCATCTTATCATATGGGTGTTAAGAGTTAATGCAACCAAAGAATAGTTTGTTCCAACCTTAAGCATCATACACAATTTTCTTGGAATCAGTCCTTATTTGATCATAGCTGCCATACAATAAGCTCATCCAAAACAAGCTTTAAATGCCAAAAATTCTTTATCAATATCATTAAAATTATACATTTCATACATAACATTTACTGTTCCAGAATAGAAGGGTAACAATTTTGTACCAACTCAAAGTTTTAATTCGTCATTGTCATACCAGTACCAAGTAATTTCAAATAGATACATCTAGTAGGTAAATCAATCCATCACAGTGGATTTTCTGTGTGTCTGAAATGGTACGTTACTCGAGAAAATTACTATTAACATAAATTTCATTATCGTCAATGTTAGTTTCATTAAACGTCATTATCAACGACTGTATAATCTTTGCTTTTAGATGGTTGAAATCAAATAATGTATATTGCTTCATTGTGTGGCAGACAGATTTGTCTGTTTGAGTTATGTCAATTCCGAAATGTATGAATTGCTTTTGGGCATAAATATACATAGCAAGACTGTAACATGTCAAGACATTTATTATCTTTAAATAGACGGACAGTTGAAATAAGTTTTCAATTAATTGAAACGAGTTAAATAACAAAGGCCAAATTAAATTAAAGGCTTTAAAATCTTATGATTTTTAAAACTTTTGCAATATTTTTTTTTTTTAAATATGTACATAACTAGAGTTTAATGAATTTATTTTAGGTTTTTCTCAACTTCCATTTTTTTTTCTTTTCTTTAAAATTGGTTGCTCTTTTATTTAGTTTAAAACCAATTAAAAAAATATTTCATTTCTTATATCGATTTTCACTTATTTAGGTTGGCATTACAAAAAAAAAAAAAATAATAATTGCAATTAAACGAGAAATTTACTACTTCTCTTCAAGTTAAACTTTTAATCCCTTAAACTTTCAAACTAAATACACTCTCACATTTTTGGGGAAAATTCTTAAAATATTTTCACAGAATGAAACAGCAATATACCTTTACGACTACTAATAAACTTCCAGTTAATTTTCAATAAACTTCACGAACATCATTCTGGCAAACATTTGAGCACACAATAGAAGGAACATTTGTTAGCAACACACAGCATGTTCTAAAATATCTCCTTTGATGTTTTCAAGTTTTGATTATTAAATTTTTATTTTTTCATTTAAAGTTTTGCTTTTGCTTCAACAACGTCTTTAACACTTAAACAGAGAACAATAAATTTAATTTTAAACTACAAACACATGCACAAGACACGAACACATAGAAACCCCTGTCAGAAAGATAACCCAACAAACGCGATTTGAAATATTTGCGAAAATAATAAATTTATTTAAAATTTTGGTTTGAATATTTCCGAATATAACTCTGGGTTGGTTCAAAGAAAGCAAGATAACGCATTCAGCTTTTGAAAATGAAATATTTCTGCGCATCAACGTCACATCAGCGTATAAGTACAGCTTAAATATAGAAACACAAGCAAACCAACATGTGTATAATATGCTGATGTGACGTCATATAAAACAGTTGAATTTTGAAAACATGCGCAATGCGTAATCTTGTTTATATCATTTTTGGATTCACACTATGAAAGTTTTTTTTTTATATTTTGGTATAAAGCGCAACTTGCTCTACATTAAGTAACACAAGGGATAACGGCTGAACAACATGGTCATGACATACAACCTTATTAGCAATCTGGCGTTACATTAAAATAAGTAGACTTTTCGCTGCAAATGCCCATATGTACCTTTAAACGAGCAAAGATTTTTAAATTTTGAAAGATAAATCTATATAAGTACAAAGCTTATTAAAAAAGGTTTTATACAAAACGTTTTGCTCAATTCGCAGTCTTATTCAGTTTTGTAATGCAAGTCAAAATCCACTTCTGTTTTTTAACGTCACGCCAGCGCATATTTTTGCTTACATATCTGAAAGGCCTTAGCGTCGATTGTTGCAATTTTTTTTTCTAAATATAGTGCTAGTTCATAACTTTGCATATATTAGTACTCTTTTTACAAATTTGACTTCTTCATTTAATGTTTTTACATTTTGTCGCACAAATATCACGTCACGTTAAAATGGAAATGCCTATATGCCACATATTTTTTAAGTTAATGTAAAATTTAATTCAAGTGTAGATTATACTTTCTAAAGATTTTTTTAATGTCCGATGAAAGAGAAAAATACGTAAAAAAATTCAAAAAAAAATATTTGAGATAGATGTTGAGGTTAAGCTGAGTTTTCTCAGTAGTATGATATATTCAGTACACTACTCCACAGATAGCTGGAAGTCAAACATAAGCATTTGTTAAGTTTTAAAAATGACATAGTAATTAGTTTTTAAATCACAGGATAATTTTGAAATATTTTAAACACTTGCTTTTGATTTGGATCGGCAATACATGTATGTCAATTGTTTTTTCATATCAAACCTATTTTTTATTTCCTGCAATTTCTAAAATTTTACTTTTGCTTGAATTTTCATATGACTTTAAATTAATTTTGAGTTAAAAAAAAAACGTTTGAAAAGTGACATTTTCTTAATGTACTAACTTAAGTAATTTTAACATAAAATATTTGAAAACGTTAAAGTTGAAATCAATATCAAGTATTTAATGATGCTTTGCTTCTAGTTTCCCAGCAATGATAGTTTTTTAGGTTTTCTCAAATTAACCCTTAAAAGATAATCATATCATGACTTACGTTAAAGATAATCATACGTAAAATTGACGCATTATTTTAACCTGCTATATTTTTGTATTTTTTGATTAATTAAGAATCAACTAATATGGATTTTATTTTTGCATTTTTATTTAATAAAAATACCAATATTTAAAATATGTTAACATATAAAATGTCCGAAATTCACAGCAACTTATTCAAGCTAGTTAAAAATAAATGTAATATTTGAAAGTGCATGCGTAAAATTATCTTTCTAGGGTTATCTTTCTAGGGTTAAAGATAATCTTTCAATAAACAAAAGATTTTTGTTAATTTTAATACTTCCCGAATCTCTGTTTGAAAGTTATTCGAGTAAACTTCAAGATACTTAGTATAACTTTAACATTTAAAGTTATTTACCCTTTCCTGATCAGTAAACAATTACTCTCAAGTAAATTACAAGAATTTTAGTAGAATATATCGCACTGGTTCATCTAAAGAGAGTCAACTTAACTTATATCAGTTTTGTTTCAACCAGTGCGATATACATATAAAAAAATACGTTTTTTCAAACCGATCTCAAAACCTATTATTAAAGCTTTGCTCACAATGGCAGCAATAATTTCTTTAATTCTTCTATCTTATTTCTTCCCAAAGGGTTTCATATACAGTAGAATACCGATAGTTCGTAATCGCGAGGGACCGGCCATTTCTTACGAATTATAGGGGTTTTCTATTTAGCGGGATTTCGATTTAACGGGGTTAAAATAAAATAAATACAGATTAATGGGACTCACTACCTCCGACCCTCAGGGGCAGGTGGACACCGGGCAATGGTTTTGTAACATCTGTTATGAAACTAGCAAATGTGAGCAACGTTGAATGTCGGACTGGAGACTAAAAGTTGGCAGCCCCAACACCAGCCTAGGATGCTGTTGGCCAATCACCTACTCATCTGAAATCCAATGATTACTGAAACCATCTGTAATGGCCCTATGTTCCAACTGGGAATTTTAAAGGACTAAATATATAATGGGGGTTTTCAATTTATTTACTAATGGTGTTTTCTTTTCTACAAAAAAATGTGACAAAAAATGCAATTTGGTGCCTGTTTCTTAAAAATTTTGCTCCCGAAAAGGGTGGCTTGTTTTATTCTAAAAAACTCATTATTTTCGGAAGCAAAATGTTTAAGAAACAAACACCAAATTGCATTTTTTTTAGTAGAAAAGAAAACACCATAAAACGATAAAAAAAAAAACATAAAAGACAATTGTTCAAAATAAAATAGGTATATTTATGTAATAAACTGATCTTAAGAAAATAAACACAAACACAGAAAAAGCAAAAACCCATGCAAAAAAATAGCTGTAAACAAAAAGTCATTTTTTCCATATTTCTGTTGTTTTTATTACGAATTATAAATGGTAGTTAGCAAACAATTACGATTTATAAGAGGTAAAGAAGATTTTATTTGAAAAAAAAAAAATTACGAATTAGCGAATTAGCGAGGGGACCAAAATGTATGGAAATTTTACGAATTAATGAGATTTTTTCAAGGGACCGATAGTTTATTACAAATTATCAGGAATAACGATTTATCGGGGTACGAATTATCGGGATTTGACTGTATTTTCTTTTCATTTTTCGAACAAAAATGTAGCTAAAGTTTTTTTCTACTGGTTATGAAATTTGTATGAAATAAAATGACGCTTATAATGAGTTTATAAGTTTATAATTTTAATAAAATGTTATAAAAAAATAAATAATTAATACATTTTATTGTTGCGGGAAAATCTTGCAAACGTTTTCTTGATTGAAAATGTGTGTGGTTTAAAAATTATTGCTCTATTATGAACACCAAGCGAAAATGTTGTTGCCATTGTTAACGAAGCTTAAGTCATAATAAAAAGTGAAAAATAAAATATAAATAAAAAAAGTGTAATACAAGAAAAGAAATAGGGCCATTTTCTGTAAATCGAAATCACTTGAAATTGAAATCGATGAAGAATTTCAATTGAATTTTTGTAAAAACGAACGTAGCTTTTCCTGATTTGAAAAGTAGTATAAGTAGAGGAAAGTGGTTTTTAAAATATGAGTTATACAAAAGGAAACATTTTTATGAACTTTGAACACGGGAGACTTTTCAAAACTTGTTCAATTTCAATTTCACGTGATTTCAATTTCTAGAAAATGGCCGATTGTTGTCGATAATTTTCCATATTATTTCCAATATCCTTTTTTTTTTTTTTTTAATAAATTAATTCATTTGCAACACTTGCGCCACCTCCTGTAAAATCTTGTTTTTGTCGCTTAAGCTTTTTTGCGGCAAGGGCTCGTTATATGCAATCAACCTTTGAAAAGCATTCGAGAATAACACTTTTTAAGTGCATAATGTTTGGAATTTCAAAAAGTATTTTTAACTTCATACATCTTTTACTACCCATTATTTGCACACATTAATTACACTATGCTAGTTGAAAAAACTGACAAGCCGGGCACATAGCGTTTTAACATAATTCGGGGACGCTGAATCCAGTGGTGCCCGCGGTTTTTTCAGATTGGCTCTGGTTTTCGAGATATACCGTTATTTCGAAAATGGAGGAGGTTGCACAACATATATTCGCGTAACTCAAAAACGGTTTAGTTTATTGAAATTACTAAAAAAACCGAAATTCCGCAATAAAATTTCATTTCAGAAAAGTAAAACTCTTTTTCTAATATGAGTAGTCGTTATTGAAACATAATTTTTTTTTAAAAAAAAATAAATTTTTTTATCAAAATTTCGAAATTTTTGCTTTTTAAAAATTCATACAAAATTAAAAAATGCAGCTAGGCTTCTAATTTTTTGCAGACTTATAAAAAACGAAGCTGCAAATAAAACAAGCCATAAATAATTAAAATCTGTTTGCAACTTTTGATTTTGTTCACAAAAGTCGACAAATTTTAATTAATTAAAGAATTTCATTAAATTAATGAAAAATTTGTCGAAAATTTTTACTCTATCTTGCTCTATCTTACTCTTTTTTTAGTTATTTCAATAAACTAAACCGTTTTTGAGTTACGCGAATATATGTTGAGCAACCTCCTCCATTTTCGAAATAACGGTATATCTCGAAAACCAGAGCCAATCTGAAAAAACCGCGGGCACCACTGGATTCAGCGTCCCCGAATTATGTTAAAACGCCATGTGCCCGGCTTGTCACGAAGAAAAAGTGTCAATTTCATGCACAGTGTTATTTGTGGTCAGGTATGTTTTAAAAATAATTCTTAATTTGAAATCGAATCGAGTTTGCTGGGTATTCACCCAACGAAACACAATTTAGCATGTCTACCACCAGCCAAACTACGAACTAAAAGAAGCAGCAAGAAAATGCTTTTAATTGAACTTTTCGAAATTGAATGTTAAGACAACACTTCTTCTTCCTATTATACCTATTTGGATTTTTTTGCACTTTTAACATCTTAAACAAAATAAACAGGCAGGGAAAATTTCTCGGAAACAAACACACAAAGTTGAATATACAATAACAGAGTAAACACTAACAGTTTTTAATTTTAGTAGAATAAAAAATTTGAAGAATATTTTGCGAATAAAAAAAATATTGATTGTTGTTTTCTAAAGATCGCAAACAAAGCTTAATCGAAAACTAAATTACTTTCTTATTTTATAACAAGATACTAATTTAGTTTTGCTCATAATTTACCAAGTGGTTATTTTATCATGTGCCCATGTTCTGTAACTCTCGCGTCGGGAAACTTTTCGATTTAAATGTGTGAAATCAAACAAAAATGTTATACATTGAAACAAACAGCTGTTTTTCTCACTTAACTATGCCTGTTACTTTTTTGGCGAGTACTAGCTGTCACGTAAGGAAATTACTCGCCAATTTACAGAAAAAGTGTGTCTGTAACATTTTTGTGAGAAAAGTTCCTGCTTTGAACTGTCAAATAAACTCAGGAGAACAAATGGGGCGAGAAACAATTTTAACACTTAAAAACGATTAAAAACGCAAAGAATAATAATAATATTTTGTTCTTGGTACATTTTTTCATTGTTTAATTATTTTGCTTTTAACATTTTTATAAAATAAACGTATGATTTCAATGCTCGTTTGCAAACAACAAACATTAAAGTCGCACTTTACATTATTTGGTATAGCCGACAGTTGTATTTTCGCCGCCGTTGTTGAGAAATTTTTAGTTTTAGTAAATTTTCGTCGCCTTCAGCGACATGTGCTACTGGCGTTCTCAACGTCTGCTATGTCACATCCACTTCAAGTGCAATGTTATGACATTTATTGAGTTACGACGTAATCTCTTTTTATGGTATTAGACATGAGTTATATATACACTTTTCTCTCACTTTTCGAGAAACCATGGAATATTTTATTTGCGATGCCAGAAGTTCTTCCTATAGTTACAGAACATGGTTACTGATCACTTAAAGAAGAGTCAACTGATTTCCTTCCGCTTGTATTTAAACCAAATTCATTATTAAATGTAAAATGAGCCAAACGAGTAATCAGCAGCCGAATTCTTTATTTCGTTAAAGCTTAATCTCTTTCGCTTATAACCTTAAAAGTTGATTTAGCGATTTTTGCTGCGAATGCAATTTTGCAATTTTAAAGTTTGTATTCTCTAAGGCATTTTAGCTTCAGATATACCGAATATAATAACTGGTATCAAGTAAGTAATCAGTCAACTCTTAAAGTAATGTCACTTTTTAAACTCTTGAATGCCTTCAGTTATTCTCATACATCAAATTTAACAACAACAACAAAAACTTCTTCATTTGTTTTTCTTCAAATGCTTATTCTATTTCAAGTTTTTCGATTTTTCCTTTAAAGTTATTTTATTTGTTTTTACTTAAAGAACTTTTCGTTGGAAATTCAATAATTCTGGCGAAACTCTTGATGTGGGTAGTGAACGTTTCAGTGTGAATGGTAGTCGTAGCATTTTGAAGTATACACCCGTCACAGATCAAGTAAGTAGAAAATACTTGTTAAATAAGAATAAAAAAAAAAAAATTTAATAAATAAATAAAAGGAAAATTATTTGTATTGTTATTTTCATTATGAATGTTTTTTCCTTTAACTTTACAGGACTATGGTACTCTATCTTGCTGGGCATCAAATGAAGTGGGTACTCAAAATCAGCCCTGTCTATTTCAAGTTGTTTTGGCCGGTAAGAAAAAAATAAGCAAAAATAAAAAAAAACTTACCTGAAATTAAGTACAACTGGGATTAAAAGTTCAATTATTTATTTAACATTAATCCATTAAAAATTCGTTAGAAATTAAGTTTTATAAAAAGATTTTTTTTTTTTTTTTTTTTTTTGAGAAAAAAATTAACGCTGCTGTTAGAGCTTATTTTTATAATAAAAATTTAATATGTCTATTTAAATGCCAGCTTACATCAGAAATTTGTTCTTAAAAGCTTTAACATGTTTTATAGCTAAGAAAGAACTTAAAGCTGTTTGCTTAAAATAAACAGATTAATTGAATTCGCCTTTAAAAAAGCTAAAAACATTTTTCGATAACAAACAAAACGAAAAAATGTTATTGAAAGGCTTTTTTAAGCTTTCTAAAGTATAACATCATAAAGACTTCTCCTTTAATACAAATTCAAGAGAACTTTATTTTATTCTTTATTATTAAATACTGATGTGAACTATAAAAAAGCTGTACTCAATCTTCTTTAAGCTATCTTCTGCAATAAAGTGTAGCTTGAAGTTGTCTTCTATCGGGTGATTTTTTAGCTATTATCTTTTTGGCAACACTGGTTTAAACAGCTGACGCACGTTTCGTGCTTTGTTTCACTGTCAAACATCTTCAGTTTGTTCTATAATTTAACCATGAATTGTCTTACAAACGAACAACTCTTGCAAATTATTGAATTTTATTATCAAAATGCGATCCACTTTTTTATCGAAAAGTTGTGTTCAGCGACGAAGCTCATTTTTGGCTCAATGGGTACGTTAATAAGCAGAATTGTCGATTTTGGAGTGAAGATCAGCCAGAAGCATTGCAAGAGCTACCAATGCATCCAGAAAATGTCACAGTTTGGTGCGGTTTATGGGTTGGTGGCATCATTCGTCCGTACTTCTTCAAAGATGATGCGATTCGTAACGTAACTGTGAATGGTGAGCGCTACCGTGAGATGATATCCAACTTTTTTTTGCCCAAAATGCAAGAGCTTGACTTGCATGACATGTGGTTTCAACAAGACGGTGCCACATGCCACACAGCACGCTTAACTATGGACTTATTGAGAGGCGAGTTCGGTGAACATTTTATTTCACGTTCGGGACCGGTCAATTGGCCGCCTAGATCGTGCGATTTAACGCCTTTAGACTATTTTTTTGTGGGGCTATATTAAAGCTCATGTCTATACACACATGCCCGCTTCAATTGACGCATTGGAAAAAAACATTGAAGCATTTATTCATGAGATACCGGCCGAAATGTTGGAAGGAGTATGCCAAAATTGGACTAAACGGATTGACCATTTGAGGCGGAGTCACGGTCAACATTTGCATGAAATAATCTTCAAACATTAAATTATATGGACCGTACTATCGATTCAAATAAAGATTTCATGCGTTTTTCTGAATTTTATGTGTTTTTTTTTTAAACTTTCCTATAGCTCTTAAAAAATCACCCATTATAAGAAAAGACAACTTAGTTCTGCCTTCTCTAATAAAGAATAGTTATCTATACTAAAATTCAGTTATAGAAATAAAAGCTTTATTTTCTATATTAACACTGTAAGGGTGCTCTTTATTTTATTACATTAAGGTCGAATCGACGAACTTTAAAAAAAGAATTAGCGATACGATTTTGAAAGTAAAAAAAATCAAAAAAACTTTTTTAGTTAAGCATTTCATTAAAAAATAAATGAAAGCATGAAAAATAATAATTGTGTTTCTCTCTTAAAATTCGATACGAATTTGAGCACTGTTTTGTGTTTTAAAATTTATTAACTTCTTACAGCTTTCGTCATCCGCTAACTTTGTAGAAAAAAAGAGTGGAACCTGTATATACAAAAAAAAGTTATATGATAAAGGGCAAATGTGTTTCGTCGATTCGACGAACAGTAACCATCCAGGATTTAAAAAACATGTTTAAGCTTTGCTCTGTTTATATAGCTTAAAGTGTTGTTTGTTTTCTAAATAATTTAAAGCTTTTCTTAAGTAGATTTTAGTTGTGAAAAATATCAATCTGATCTTAAGTTTGTAAATGGGTTAGTGTTATAAACTACACAAGACATATGCTAACAAATGTCTGTATTGAACTTTATTGAAAATACCTAAAGAGAGTTCAGTAAAGACTTGTTTGTATGTCTGCGTATTGAAAGTCAACAGATCGATGATATGTGCCATACATTTTTATTTATTTAAACAACTAAATACATATTTACTAATATACATATTTATTTTCTTAACTCTGACTTTTTTCTTTAAAACCTGGAAAATTTCAACCGAAATCGATGATGATGGCTTTATTAATAATGATTATGGTGACTGTTATGATGACGTTATATATATATATATGTATCCTTTCTGATGCTTTCTTTGGCCCATCTTCTACGTTTTATTTCGATACACCAATATGCTTGTTAAATCCGTATGTCTACCTACTGTGCCTTCGCACTCACTATAATTTATGTAAACACCATTAACTTTCAACTGTTTGCTGCTGAAACTTGCTGAAATGAAAACAAACAACAATAACTAAACTTGTCACGACTACAACTTTAACTCCAAACTTTAACTACAATTGGGACTACGTCTATTTGCCTTAACATCTACAAATAAAACATAATTCATTCTTTCAACCATCTATTCATTCACGCATTCTTGCATTTGTTCTGTCTGTCTGTTTGGATGTACGTCAGCTCTACCCAACGCTGTTAGTAATTGTACAATTTTCAATCGCACCGAGTTGAGTGTTGACATCCAATGCATACCCGGCTATGATGGTGGTCTTCCACAAATATTTGTTTTGGAAATTGTCTCAACACGCACCGGAATCACAAGGTAAGCATTTTAATGAATTCCAAAGATATCGTATATTTGTTCGTCCTTTCTTCTTTCGGTCTGTCTGTCTGTTCCACTATCCGCAACATGTCTGCACATGTCCTCATACATGTATTACTTAGATAGATGACTTGGTAATATGTATTTGGAATATGTATGAGGTTGCCTCCGGTTTTTTTTTTGCATTCTCTTTTATTTTTGTTGGTTTCTTGGTATTTTATATTCACACACGCATGATTTTCTGTGGCCAACCATAAGTATTAGATAACTGTTGGTATCAGTTTGAACTTGTGAAGTTACAAAAAAATATTTTTAATTTATGTTTATTGGCTTGGGGTAAAGTTAGTATTACTTTGAAATATTTAATATCCATTAAAGTTTATCTTACTTACTTTATCTTACTTTTTAAATCCGAACTTATAAAGTATAGCCATAAGCTTTGCTCTAAAAGACTATGTATAGCTTTGTTTTATAAAACATTTAGGCCCGTTTTCACGACTTAACGATAGCTAAATGTAGGAAGTTATCGAACAGATAATGCGTTTTTAATTATCACAAGTTCTCTTTAACCTTAAAGTGAAGAATAAGCTAAAGAGAGGAACGTTCTACCTTTAACTTTTGTCGTAAGGTTTAGATTTGAGATTGCCATATTATATTCACATATTTTTTATATATGGCAACTCCAATTATACGTGTATTTTGTAAATGTAAAAAAAGTACGTAGTTGCCAGTTCGTATTTTTATTTTGGCAAAAATAATCGGTATTTTCTTTAGTATTGCCACTTTTTTAAAAATGTTAAGTTTATTTTATACAGAAGTTGTGAAAACGAAAAATAGTTGAAGGTAACTTTATTCCTCACTAGTTCTAAAGGTAGCGTTAACTATATCGAACTTTAAAGGTAAGTCGTGAAAACGGGCCTTAGTCTACTCAGTATATCACATAAAAAAATATTGTGTTTGAATTTCACCCATTCTTGTGCGGACAACATTTCTGTATCGATGGCTTAATATAAAAAAGGCCTTACTCGATTTTTTTGTTTGTTTACAGGGAAAGAAAAAAAACTTAATAAAATCCGTAAAATTTTAGTTAAAAAAATTATAAATGCAGCTTTTAATAAAAATATCCAACAGACGTTGTACTACAGCCCCTTAAAAATTTTAAATTTTAAAGATACATGTAGCATTAGCTACCTGAATAAACAAAAAATGCTATTTTTTAAAAAACTCGAGTTAGGCCTTTTTTATATTAAGCCATCGATATGTATTTTGATGTCTCTCTTTTTTAAAGAAAGAAAATAATTGTTTTAAAACAACTCTCAGCCTAGCTTAACTTAGGTTAGGTTCCTTGGGCAGCCATCAAGAGACATCTCACTTGGGTCCTTCAGTTTTCTATTTGTGATACCCAGCGCCAATGATCATCCTTCAGAGCAGTTACTTAGATGGCGTCACTGCAGATTTTAACCAATTCGTCTTCCTTATGAAGAGACGAATCGGTCTTAGCTCTATCCTAGATATCCAAGTTGGCAAACACCTGTTCCCTCCGGATTCCAGGACATTGACATAGAAAGTGAAACACATTTTCCTCTTCCTGCTCAGCATGACAACTTCTTGATTAGTCATTGAATTCCCACAGGCCAGCGCCCAGTTACAACGGAGACCTGAACCCTCAGCTTGAATTGGTTTAATTTTATATTTTGTCCGAGCAAATTTTAGCTAAGTTGCCAATAGGTTAATTTTGTCGTACAAATCTTGTGTTTGTGAAATTTAATTGTGAGTGATTAACTCTTTGCATTCCATAATGTACATAAGCTGGCTAAAGCAACAAATCATATGTATTAATTTATATTAAACTTAAGGGAACTTGTTTTTAAGTTTTATGAAACTGTCATTTGCTTAAGTTTTAGCAAATTTAACATTCCGTGCGGAACTAGATGTTTCTTATTTTGTTTTTTTTTTTTAAATACAATTGAAAGGCTTTTTGCTAACTTTTTTTGACGGTAGCTTTAGCTGGCTCATGCATATTAACCCTTGTGTTAATACCCGGGTACTATGGTACCAACGAAGGTATATTAACATAAAAAAAATGTATTAAGAATTAAAGTTTTTAAACAAGCTTCTGGATCGTCGTTATTTAACTTAAAAGAAAGCGAATTCAGATTCTAGATTTACTTTTTTGCTCCTTTAATACTCAAAAAAAAATTGCCTAAACTTTAATTAACGCAACATGCGCACCCGGGTACCCCGGTACCCAATTCAATACAATACACTTTATGGGATAACACATACACGTTTACACTGCTCAAAAAATTTAATAAACTAAACTCTGTATCATACAATTACAAAAGTTTAGTTTCAAAAGCGTTAGTATTATAATACGGGGAAGTATCATTTACATATCATGTATGACAAAAAATGTTCAACTGTTATACTTAAAAATACTGTCCTGTATAAAAAATTAAAAATTTTGGCCGTTATGAAATACAAAGTTAAAAAAGCACATTTTTACATAAAAATAATTTAAAACGCTTTTAAAAGTTTTAAAAATTTAATTTCGTTTCATAAAAATATGAAATATTAATACATTATGGTATATGGGTACCCGGGTACCCTGGGTGCTAAACAATGTGGATAAAGTTGGGTATTAACACAAGGGTTAAAGTTGGGACTTTAAGTTTTTATTTTAACAGCTTAAAACTTTCTTTATTAAATATTTCATTAAAAATTTTTTCTACGTATTAGATTTAGTTATTTTTCTATTTATTTACTGTATATATAATATATAAGGTGGGTAAAAGCTAAATAAAATAAAGAAATGGAAACCTTTAAAGATTTTCTTTATCGAAATGTATTTCTCTTTTTTTTTCTTCTATAAGCACTGTTTCCTTAAAAAAAATGCAGCAGTAAAGCTTTAAGATTGTGTATAAAAAAAATATTTTTTCAAAGTACAACTTCAAGCTTGTCTGTAGCTGAAAGCTTAAAGCTTCGTTTTATGCAAAAGCTTTAAGCATAATACTAAATTACAGCTTGACTTTAAGGGAAAGCTTAAAGCTTATCTGTATATATATTTGCTATGAAAAACGACTACATGAAAAAGAGAAAGAATTAAGTTTTTAAAATACCTAAATCTATGATTCTGTTAGTAAGAAATATGTTAATTTTGTTTTTGTAACTTTATACGTACGAAATTTTTTAAAAAAAATCTGTTTTAAATCCTTTGAGAGTGTTTCTTTTTTCTGTAGTCGTTTTTCTCTGGCCTCGACTTTCTCAAAAGCAAGCAACTTAATGATTATTCCAATAAAGCAATAAGTTTAATATTTTCACTAAAAATCATGACGGTTTAAGGACAATTTATGTATCTTTTTTTGTTTCCTTTAAAGGGCAGCTTTTTCTCAAAAGGCTGCTTAAGGCTTTTGTGTAAATATCTGCTTCATTACTGTGCACAAGGTAAAGTTTGCCTAGAAAATTTTTATAGCTCGCGTTCAATCTTAACTGTATATACATCTTTAAGCTACTTAGAAAAAAGTTAAAGGTTCATTCATAGAGGACATAAGACAGCTTTTCTGTATATAACATTATAGCTTTAAAAAAGCAGAACTTAAAACGTCCGCCTTCAGTTTATTTGTGTAGATAAGCTTAAGGCTTGTTTCGAAAGAAAATTTTTAAGCTTAACTCTGTAAAAAACTTTGGATGTTGTTTCTTTAGAACAGTTTTAAGCTTAGCTGTATAGAAAAGCTAGAAGCCTAAGCTTGACCAAACGAAATAACTTTTTCTCTAATTGCTAAGCTAACAAAACTCATACAAATTAAGGCCTAACGAAAGTTAAGTTTTTATTAATGTTGTCCCTATCTTTAGTTACTCCGTTTTCAAAATTTTTTGTTCTTAGTTTTATTTCAAATGTTGAATGATTTATGAGCAGCAACAGTACGGTTACTGGTAACCGTAACATTTTAACAATATTTTCCTAAATAAACATACATTTCTTTTAACTCACACACTACACTCACATAAGCATCTACTCTCAACTGCTCAATTGTCATGTTTTGTAATCAGCAAAGCGTGAAAGGGGGGGAGGTAAGTATGTGTTGGTTTGTGTGAAAAAAATATAACTGTAGTTTCTTCAAGAGGCTGAGTGGGCATGTATACGTTAGTCTGTTGGTCCCTTTAGCACACATACCAACTAAAAAAACTCTTAAGTAAAACCTCAAGTGGCTTTAAATGCTCTACTCATTCTTAAGTTTTCCTTTATAACCCTCATCATTTTGTTATTTTTCTGTTTACATACAGTTCTTTTTTTTCGTTACTTCTTATTTTTGTTTGTTTTTAACGTTGCTGTTTTAATGGAAAAGGTTGTTAATTTTAGCGTTTTTGTCTCTATTACAGTTTTTTTTAATCTGGTAAAATTTTTTCTTGGTTCAAGCATTCTTTAACCAACAATTAATGTATCCTTGAGTTTATTTGTCTATAAATACCTTTTTGTCATTTAACTGACAAAAATGCAAACAAAAAAAATAAAAAAATATTTTATGTGATGAAGGATTTATAATGTTTGTCAAGTCGTTGCGAAAATATAGTCTGCGAAATAGGAATGTGAAAACGAATAAAACCATTAAAATATCTAGCAAAAAGCACTGCACAATTTTAGAAATCTATAAAAAAAAGTTACTTAGTTGGTATTTGAGTGTATAAGCAATTCGTCTGCGTCACCTTCATTTTTTATTTATCCTTTCCTTTTGGTGGTTTCTCGGTAATCTCGGTATTGGGAGTTTTGCCAGCCAACCAAGAAATTCCTAAGCCAGAAAAAGAAGAATAAAGCAACCACGTTATTCTTTTGCAGTCATTATATGATTGAGTGCGAGCAAATTCTTGTATAGCAGAAGTGAAATAATATTTTCATAAAAATCCCTAATAAACATAAGACATTGAAATGTCAACGCAGTTTTATAACTATCATTATCTTTAAGGTAGTTATTAATATTATTTTTTCAATTTATCAAGACATTAGTGTCAAATTCAATTATACCTTTTCGGGGGTGGTAGAATCTGTATTTTTTTTATCAAGATAAGTGCTTTTTTTGATTTAATGTACATTTTAAATGCAAAGCAATTTGTTTTATTAGTTTAACATTGGTAATGCATAATATACATTAGGGTGACCGTTAAAATCAAATTTTGGATTTCTTTAGGTCTCACCCACCAATTTGGTGGGTATTGATAAAAAAATAACGCAAAAAAAATTTTAAGACGATCGGCGAAGGCTAAGCCGTCCCTCACGCCCGCCAAAGTTTGAGAAATATTATATTTTACATGAAATCTGACTTTTATGTTTCATAACTTATTAAATACTACCCAGTAAAAACTTCGCCTACAAAATAATGTGTTGAGTAATCCGAAAAACATAAGAGCACTACTTACAATTCTACTGAAAGAACCAATGAATTTTACATGGGATGTCCCAAAATGAACGCATTAAAAAGTAAGTCATTATTTTTTTTACCTACATGCATCCAGAAAAAAGTAGTTGTAGAAGTTGTTTTAGATGTAGTTATAGAAGAAAGCTGCTAAATAATGAGTAAAAGAAGCTATTCATTTTGAAAAAGTAAGCGAAGTTTTTACTGGGTTAATTTTGTAGAATATTTCTTAACAAGTTTTTCCTTAATCTGTTATTAAACAAAATAAACTGAAAAATATCGAATAGGCCACTATAAAAAATAAAATTTTTTAATATATTAAAGAAACGCATTTTCTATGAATCACATATCTTTAATTTTGTTGAAAACCATTTTTATTATTTATTTAAAAAAAAAACAGACCAGCCGGGTACCTGGTGTTTTAGCCTAATTCGGGTACGCTGAATCCAGTGGTGGTATCCGTTTTTTAGGTTAGCTTTTGTCTTGGAGATATACCGTTATTTCGAAAATGGAGGAGGTTGCACAACATATGTTCGCGTTACTCAAAAACGGCTTAGTTTATTGAGTTAACTAAAAAAACCGAAATTCCGCAATAAAAACCTTTAAAAAAAGCCTAACGGTTTTTTTTATATGCGCAGTCATTTTAGAAACTTAATTTTTTTAGCAAAAAATAAATAATTTTTTTCAAAATTTTAAAATGTTTGTTTTTTAAAAAATCATAAAAAATGGAATTGCAGCTGTGCTTATAATTTTTTTTATACATATGAAAAACGAAATTTGCAAACCAAAAAAGCCATAAGTGATTAAAATCTGTTCACAACTGGAAAATGTTAAAAACAAAAAACTAATGGAGGTCGGTCTTATATGTTATTCTTCTTGGCAGTTACGGGTCGTTTTCTTCAATATATTCCTAGTCTGTATTGAAAATTTTGTATGTGAGCCCCCTTAAGGAATATAGATAGCTGTTAGGTATGTTAAAAACAAATGATGGGGATAAAAAATAAAGTGGGATTGGTCATACATTTGACTCTTATAGGGGCATCCTAGACGCTGCAAGGGCCAAATTTAAGATTTTCATTAAACCGCCATATTTGTAAAGGAGCCCCCCTAAGGGTTGGAGATATATGGCAAGTATTTTTTAAGAAAATGTTAAGCACAAAAAACTTAAGAAGGTCCGTCATACATTTTATATCCCTAGGGGCAATTTGTTGGCAGTTATGGGCCTTTTTCTTCAATATATTTCTAGTATGTATTGACAATTTTGTATGGCAGCCCCCTTAAGATATGGAGAAAGCGGGTAGGTATGGTAGAAACAAAAGATATGCGTTTTTTTCTTGTTACTTTTTATTAATTATGAGATTTAGAAAAAACTTGTTCAGACAAAAGTTGTGGAAAACATCAATAATAACATCTTCTTTTTTAACAATGTTTATGTAAAATTAATATTTTCCAAGTTATGAGGCATAAAAGTCGAACTTAACGATTTTTCTTAAACTTTGGCGGACGTGAGGGACGGTTAAGCCTTCGCCGATTGTCCTAAAACTTTTTTGGGTGTCGTTTTTTATCAATACCCACCGAATTGGGGGTGAGAACATGGATTTTTTGCTTCATACAGTTAACGACCACCCTAATATAAATATGTAAAAAAAAGATATTTAAATTAATCAGCCATGTCACAGAGTACAATTCTGTTCGGAATGATTCCCTTCGGAAGGGAAGAAAACATATTTGTTCATTGATAGAAAGTGTATTTTCATAGTTTTTTAGCCTTTTAGATACAGAAAACTCCACATTCGTTGATGAAAACAAAAAAAATTTCATTTCGAAGATGTTTTCGTCATTTTCTGAAGCACCAAAATACGGAATGAATTCCGTTTCCGAACGGAATTGCTCTCTGTGACATGGCTGAATATTTTGCATTACAGTATTTAAATATAATCGAAGGTGCCAGAACCGAATCAAGTCATAAAATATAAAACATATATGTATTTCAGTTATTTAACGGAATAAATCTAAAAGTGTTTTGTTCCTAAGGTAACGGTAAGTCAAAGGCTTTAGAAATTAATACTTTCGAATTTTCTTTTTGACTTGGTTTACTGTAGCTCTGAGACCTCCAATTCAACTTATATGTTCCAAAGTTTATATCGGTAAATTTTTTTATACCCACACCATACCAGCGTTTGTGCAGACGTGTCTAAAACATGCAAATTTTGGTCCTAAGCCTGCCTATTTTTAAGCAGATCGCCTCAGAAGCTCTGTCTGAATAATTTAAAGCAATGTTTAAAAATAAACACTAAATATCGCTCCTTAGTGTTTGGTCTGGTAGAAAAAACACAAACGCTAATAGTGTTTGTGTAGTAAATCATTAAAAAATAACGTTTCCCTGTTTGTCATCTTTCGAACACAAAAGTAATACTCTGTTTATCCAACTCAACAAAAAAAAATTAGAACATTTAATTCCGTTCGGTTTAAAAAGAAAAACCACAAACTTCATTGTGTTCCATTCAGCTCATTAGTGTTCGTTCTTTTCTGTTGTGCTAAGTGCCCTTTTGGCTGGTAAAAAACCAAACATTTCTTACAAAAACAAAATACACATACGAAAAAAAAAACGATTTGCCAGCAAAATAATTTTACACAAACAAAACATAAACACAATAGACTCATAAGTTATTCGTGCTGTGGTCGTTGCTAAAGTTTTTTATTTTTTCATTTATCAATGTAAAAAAAGAAACATTATAGAACATTGTCTACAGTATCACTACAATTGTTCTGGTTTTGTAACGAAGAACAGAACACTTTATACTGTTCGGTTCTTTCTTAAAAATAGTTACGAACGGTATTAAGGGTTGTGTTCGTCTACAAAAACTCTAAGAGAATATATACCGTTACTTGGTTTGTGAGCCGAACGCTAAACGTTAAACGATGTCTATCCCGCTGGCTAGCCAGTCGGCTAACTGGACAATTGGCTGGCTGGTTGGTAGTCTGTCCATGTTGTCCAGTTTGTGCTCAGAGTACGCGTCGCACTTTCGAAACTAATTTGATAAACTTTAGTGCATATGTTTGTTTTAATTATCACAGGGACAAAGTCCGTTGAAAACAGTGGGAATCAGTTCAAAATTTCAAATAACACCCATACAAGCTTCTTTTCGAAATAAGGTCATTGTGTCCATAAACCATTACATTAAGCTGGTGTTTATATTGAGTTTTGAGGTGAGATTTTACCATAGCTTTTATATTTAAATAACTTTCTTCAAAATAAGGCACAAATAAGTCCTATATAAATCTTAACATAATTTTGATTCATGATGACTTGCTAAACCTTACTGAACGGAAATGTCAACACAGTTTGACATTCTCAGCTGTCAAACCGTAGTTACCGATATCTTTAGTTCTCAAGAACTAAAACCTCCGAAAGGTTTGCACGCTGGTTGCAATCAAATGCCTATGTAAAAACATAGTATTGAATTTTATACAGAAATTTCGATTTGATTTGCCAAAATTTAAAAAAAAAGAAAAACCATAAATATGCAATTGCATGTTTTTCCTTGCGTAACAAATAAAGGCAAAAACAATAAGGGTCCTCATGATATCGTTTATAAGTCTCGTAATCTGTGCAAACTGTGCATTTTTACGCCCTCGTAAATGAACTGTCAAAAATTGTATGAGAATTCATTTACACAAACTTGGTAAATTTGCCCAACAATTTTGACTCGTAAACTTGCGCTGTTCAATTGTGCATTTATACATACAGATTTTTTAGTGCTTTTAACGTCGTTTTCACTGAAAAATCCAAGCAAATTTGTCTTTTTGCTTTCTTTGTGCGTTTTTAAAAACAAATTTCACATATTAATCACAAATTTCAACTTTTGATTTGATATTTTTGAATTTTCTTTTTTAGTTTATTTTTTTTTATAGACATTTCTTACAAACTGACATTAATTGTTTAAAATTACACAAAAATTAAAAAAGGTTCTTCATGAAACGAGTCTCGCAAGTTTGCCCATTTGCACAAATGGCAATTTTAAGCGATATCATGAGGACCCTTAATATATTTGTCTGTTTTTGAGCTTTTTATGAATTTTGGCATCAATTTGTTAGTGCATATTTTTGCATATTTTACGCTTTGTAGAATTTTTTTTGTTGCATATTTTAGTTTAAAGAGAATTTTTGCAGCATTTTTTGAGTTTTATTGGGCATATTTGACTTTTTGAAGCATATTTTGATACATGCGAATTTTGTTAATGCCCTCAAATATATTCGTAGATAATAAAACAATTTTTTTAACTCCAGTTATCTGTAAGTCCAACGTATTGCCTCAGTTTCGCCATTTACATTTAATTTTCGTTCTATAATTGTAAACCAAAGACCTTAAAGATACATGATATTTTAAACTAATCAATTTTACACGTAAGCCAAAGTTAAGGAAAAACTAATTATATTCGTGTGTATGTGTCAATGTGTGTAATACATAGAAATCTAACCCATCTTTAAGTTTACTGATCGACTCAAAATAACCTTTTAAAGTGATCTAACAATGTCCATCTGCCGTTTGAGCGCAATGTACAAGTTTCAATTTTGTTGATAATTTAATAAAATTTGGTAAAATCATTTTAATTGCACTAAGGACAAAGCCTATGTTAATAGTAAGAATCGGTCTAAAATTTCACAAAGTCCTCATACAAACTTCTTTCCGAAACAGACTCTTTCAAAAAATCTAAAAATCTTACTATGGTGGAATTAAGATTAAATTCGGTCGAAAAATATTTTACTGCAGTCAAATTTTTTTTTTGGAATCGGTTCACATTTAACACATCCGTTAAAATTTGTATCGTCCTTTTAAATATTAATATTAACATAAAATTTAGCGACGGTCCCTTAAATCCCCTAAACTGTTGAATATTTGTTTGTTAAAAGAAAAACATTTTGGCTTTGTAGCTGCAGAATATAAAATACAAATGTTTAAACCATAGTAAAATAATACAGGTGGCAGCACTAAGGCAACAAACACAACATTACAACAAAATTAAAAAATAAGTCTCCGTATACGTCAAAAATAATTTTAAACTAAAATCAAATTTTACTGTCGAACGCGATGAAATAAATAAATTTTTAGCCAATATTTATTTCACTATGTTTACATTTTATTTAATTTTAATTAAAATATTCAAAAACTTAATGCAATATAATAATCACAATACAAAACGTGGACTTTTTGTAAACATAAACAAAACTTTGACATAAGACTAGACAAACAATACTAGAGTAAAAAATCGTCATCTGGCGTAGTAATGTCACCTGTTTATATCATCATGGTTTAAACTACAATAAGAATTTTTTTTAGTTTTTTGCAAACTCCTAAAAAAATAATCGTGCATTTAAGAAAACTTTAGCAGAATAAAGTGTTTGTTAATATTAGTCTTAAAAGAGAGCAATTGCAAAATATTGTAGCTCTTTAATGAAATCTAGCAAAAACTCTGTGTACTTTTTTGTTGGATTTACCAAAGAGCTACGATATCTTGCATTTGGTTCTTTGCAAGATTATTTGCACCAAACACTGAACTTCGCTATTATAATATTCAGATAAAAGCTTGAATTGCGTATATTTTAAATTTAGCTTTGATTTCTTTAGTCCTAAGTCCTGAGCAGCAGGCTGTTAGCTGAAAACGTAAAAGTCATAAACGACATGTGAAAAGCTGACCGTCCGCTTTAAATAAAAGTTTTTTTTTTATAAATCTGTGATCAACATAGTAAATTTACACATAAATGATGCATTGCGATAGAAGGCTTTTTGGTTGTTTATAGGCTTAAAAATTCTATCAATAACAAAATTACTTTTAAAAAAATTCCTTTTTTTTTAATTTTCCCATAAATTTTTTTTTTTTGATAATTTAAACCTTATTTTGATTATACTTGTTTATATATTTAGGAGTTTCTTTTATATTTCCCTTTTTAAAGATAAAACATACCAGAAAAGCATAAAATAAAAACAAACCTCTTGAATAGTAAATAAGTAAAAAAAAAAAAAAATGGAATAAAGAAAATATCATCATCATATAAATGTTATTTTAATACATTCCATTGCCACAAATGAGTCCCAGTTTCTGCATTTAAGTGTGTTTTTTTATAATAGATGGCTAATGTTAAAAAAATGGATAAAAAGAGGGAAAACATAAAAAATATTTTTGTTTCTATGTGGAAAAATATATTCAATATTTAGTGATCATAAATAAACTGATGTTAAATTAAATGTGTAGGCGCACAGTGGGGATTAAAACAAAATAACCAATTTCATGCTTTTATTTCTTACGCATTTTAATTTTACATGGAAACATCGGCCAGAATGTACCACAGCGATGTTCTGGAGATTCCCAATTAATTAGCATGTGGACTCAGATGGATTCGTGTGAGCACTTTCTGGTACAGCGTTTACAGCGCCTTCATTGCGGACAGGTCGAGCAAAAGTTATTCATGGCTCATTACCTACTAAAAATTGGTTCTCAAAATGGGTAATTAAGTTTTTTATCATGTTTACACTAGGAGCGTTTGCGGTTTTAAAAGGTTAACGGAATTTTATTGATCTTCAAAAAAAAAAAAAAAAAAAATGTGGAGAATGTAAGAAAAGATAAACACACTGTTTATTAATGATATTGCTGCAAATAAGACTTTTTTAGTATTTGCAATTCTCATTTACTCTGCAGTTTTGCTAGATAATATCTTTGGCTTTTCTAAAAATTTTTGGGAATATGTTTTCTGGTGATCTGGCCTAAGCAACCAGTAAAATACGCATAGAAACTAGCTTACCCCCCAACAATAAATTTCAGTATTTTTATCAAGAATAAAAATTGATAATTAAGCACGACAAACCAAATCTTATTAATTAAATTTTGCCGTGACATTAAAAAATCTTATTAAATTGTTTATTGCCTGCAAAAACAAATACATTTAAAACCGTAAAAATAAAAAAGTTATAAGCATTTCATATTAGTAAGTTGAAGTTGGTAATTTGGCCGATCTAAATTTTCGTTCAGATTTCAGAGAATTTATTGAATAGTTCTTAAGGCATGCTACAGATCTTTTGCTTTAAAACAGCTTAAATGATGACAATATTAATTCCAATTTGACGATATGCTCGCACCAGTGTAGGATTTGCTTATAAGGCGGATATAGAATTAAAACATATTCTCAAAGCAAAATAGTATGAGGGTGAAGTAAGAAAAGATAAACTAACTCACTGTATATTGTTGTTGTTTTTTTTAAGCTTTGATATTGTTACAAGTAAAACTTTGAGTGTTTAAAATTCTTATTCGCTTTAGGGTTTTATTGCTATAATATTTTTAGCTTTTCTAAAATCTTAGGAAAAGGTTTCCTAACGAGCTGGCCGAAGCAACCAGTGAAAGAAGCTAGCTTTCCCTCAACAATAAATTTCAGTGTATTTATCATTTATGAAAAATTGGGAATTTAGCACTTCATACAGAAATCGTTTTAATAAAATAGTATGACGTTTTCGTCATAAAAATAAGTTTGATATTCTAGGGTTAAAAAACTTCCATAAATGTGTTTTTATGACCCCTTTTCCACATTTTCTTTTAAAATTTTTTGTTTTTAAACATACTTTCACCTACACTCACAATATTCTGTACGTAAAAATAACTGAAATTGTAGTATAAAATAAATGAAAGTTCAATTAAAAACCGGTCTACCTATTTTTCAAAAATTCAACACCATATTCCGTAAAATCAAATAAATATTCAGTTATTTTGTAAAATTTTACTGTCAAAAATTCAACACCATATTCAGTAAAAACGATTAAATATTCAGTTATTTATTTAAATTTTACTGTCAAAAAATTGACCCCATATTCAGTAAAAACAATTAAATATTCAGTTATTTTATTAAATTTTCGTTTACTCCACAAAAGAGCCGAATTTCTAAAAAATACCAGACAGACACATGTCCGCTTGTTTTTCTTATAAGCGGGAGAGGGAGAATATTGTTATTTACTTACCCAGTTACACACGTTTGTTTTACTTTTGTTGTACTGACCACGTTGTTTACAGAAGAACTCTCAATTATAAGACACCAGCAGCATGACCGATATGGCTTCGCAATTATTTTACTTTTAAAATTTGATGTATTTAGCTTAATTATTTTAACAAATAGAAAATGGGAATTGCTTACACAAAACAAGCAATTCATTTTTTATAGATAAGTAAAAATTAATTTTGGTAGTAAAATTATATAAAATAACTGAATATTTAATTGTTTTTACTGAATATGGTGTTGAATTTTTGACAGTAAAATTTTATAAAATAACTGCATATTTATTTGTTTTTACTTAATATGTAGTTAATTTTTTGACAATTAATTTATATAAGATAACTGAATATTGATTTGTTTTTACGGAATTAGCGGTTGAATTTTCGACAGTAAAAATTAAATGAACTTTTCGTTGCTTTAAATTACATTTTTATTTTTTTTAACATAAAGAAGAATTTAACTCAATCAACGGACAATATTAACTGCAACTGAAAATCCGTATTAATATGCACTTAGTTTTTTGAATAACTGTTAGAATCAGTTAAAAATAAATTTGCTTGGAACTTTAAATGTTTATTTATTTAAAAATGACTGAACGGAATATTTCTTAAATAAACTACAGTCCGTTACTGTAATAATATTGTGAGTGTATGCATAATATTGATGTGACCCCTTTTTAACGCACAATTTTTTTTTTTTTGACAAATTTTATGTTCTTGCAATTAAATACTACTATGTACATATAAATGAAGAAGAAGAACAAAGCAATTTTTGTACATTAAAGTCTGTCCTCACTCCATTTCCATTTTTGCTTCTCCCAACAAACTAAATAATTAGCGCGTGCTTTGTCTCAAAAAATTCATTTATTTTTTTAAATTTCTTTTTAAATTTTTATCTTTTTGAGCCACTGTTCATTAACGAAATATAATCCATATAAAAATCCTTCAATGAATATCAAATAAAATTTAAATTGATAATATTTTGGTCGTCCACAGTAAAATAAGTATCTTGAAAAAAAAGCCCAGAAAAATAAAAATCAAACCAAAAAGAAGTATGTATGTATTTTAAATCTTGTGTGAAATAAAAAATATAATCGTAAATTGTTATAAAAAAAATAAATGGTTTAAAAAAAAACAAATAAAAGTCAAGGAAAATCGATTTAGTGCCAAAATAATAATTAAAGAACTTAAGTTATCTTTTCGATTAAAGAAAAAAAAAAAATCTAAAATATAAAAAATTATTTAGTTGGATTAAATAAAATGTTCAACTAAATGATTTTTTTTAATAAGCACCTGATTTAACACTTTTTATTTGCATTTATTGATCCTCAAGGATTTAAATTTTTTTCAAATTAATTTCACTATAACTTCTATTTAATAAATCTAATATTTTCTCTGTTTAATTTTATCTTCTTTACAGATTCAATGTTACAAATCCCGAGGAGCCACAATTCTCTTTGGAAAATTTAGACTCATTGACTTCGGTGATGACACAAGAAAACAATTCATTGAAATTACGTATTTTTTCCTTCAATCAAAAGGGACGTAGTCCTTTTTATCCTCTAACGGACATTGTTATTGGTTCGACGGCTTTTAAAAATGGTATGTTAAAGAAGCGGTAAAAAAGTTTTTCCTTTTTTAATTTTTTTATAACTAAAATAAAAATATTACTTAAGTTGTTGCCTGCTGATACGTTCACTGTCGTTGACTGTCATCACTGATTCATGCCTCACTGTGTGGCGCAAAATGTTTTATAATGTTTTTTTTTCGCAAACCATTTTATCATTATAATGACACTTCTTTGGTTTTACTCTTACGTTTAAGTTTGTATATATGTATGTATATTTTTTTTTTAAGTACTTAGATTTTTTTTTCCTTTACTTGTGTTTACTTTCTTTCTTAGTTGTGTTTCGTTTAAGCCACGAAAAAGTGATTGATTACCTGATGACAAGTTAGATTCGACAGGTGTTTTTGAGTAATGTGGTTGTTTGCTTTTGCTGTTGCTATCGTTATATACCTAAAGAAATTATTACACTAAGTACCAGATATACATACGGCGTATATTGCAGTATTTTGTAGCTACACTGAAAGAAATTAGATTGAAAATTTTCTAAGACCCCTTTCAGACTCGGCAAGTTAGATGCGCAAGTTACTTGCCGACAACAACAAAGTCTGTTCAAAATTTGTTTCTTTACCCTGACCTTACCGCTAACGTCTACAAACCAAGAGTTGCGCAAGAGACTTGAGCAAGTAACTTGCCGAGTGTGAAAGGGGTCTAAGGAACCCAACGAAAACATAATAAAAATTCTTATTCGCGATACAACCTTTTTTTTCAATTATTTTTTAAATATAGTAAAAGTTTACAAAACAAATTTTCTATGAAAATTATCCTCAACAAATGTTTGTTAAATTTTATAATAGCTTATAAATGAGAGGGTAGAACAATTATTTTAAAGAAATATGTTTAGTTTAAAAATGTATTCAAACCAGTGTTCGAAAATAAACACTAAATATCGCTCTTTAGTGTTCGGTTCTGCAGATTTGTGGAAAACACAAACGCTAATAGTGTTAAAAAATAAAAAAATTACGTTTCCCTGTTTGTTATCTTTCGAACACAAAAATAATACTGTTTTTATCTAACTCAACTAAATATGAGAACATTTAATTCCGTTCGGTTTTTTAAAAATCACAAACTTCATTGTGTTCGGTTCGGTTCATTAATGCGCGTCGCTTTTGGCTGGTAAAAAGAAGCAAAAATTTTTTACAAAAACAAAATACACATACGAATAAAAAAAACAAAAAGCCAGCAATATAATTTTACACAACCAAAACATATACACAATATACACACAAGCTGTTCGTGCGGCGATAGTTGCAAAAATTATTTGTTTGCTTATTTCTTTATCAATGTAAAAAAAGAAATATTATAGAATATTAATCAGGGTTTAAAAAACTGCAGTCGAAACCAAAAAAAAAACTGTCGAACAAAAAACGAGAATTTGTGTTCAACTTTTCGCTTTTTGAGTTGAATTCACAGCGAATGTTTACAATTAATGAATTCGAAGTAAAAGCCACAGTCTCTTTTTTGCCAATAATACATGAAGAAGTGGAAGAACTGGCAGTTTTTTATTGTTTGACTGCAGTTTTAAAAACGCTGATTAAAATATAATGTTTGTCTACAGTATCACTACAATTGAACTGTTTTTTTAACGAAGAACTGCACACTATATAATGTTCGGCTCTCTCTTGAAAATAGTTACGAACAGTAATTAGGGTTGAGTTCGTCTACACAATCACTAAAAAAATAGATATATAAAGAAGTTGGATTTAAAACAAAGCAATCATCAGTTTATTGCAACCTTGCAATAATTAGTAAAACTAATGAATTTTTGTTAAAACAAGATATTTAATTGATTTAAATAAAACGTTTAACTAAATGAATATTTTTTAATAAGCACCTGATTTAGCACTTTTCATTTTCATTTATTGATCAGTGTATCTCAAGGATTTATTTAAATTTTGTTGATGTTGATTTGGTTTCTATTTTGCTGCTGGTAAAATGTTTAGTTGTTGTTTTTCTTTTTTTCTTGCTTGCTTCCTGCCTTAAAGTTGCCATTACCGCGACTAATTCATAAATTTTTACGAGGATTGTGTGGGAACGCAAGCATTTTTTGAATACCCGCTAAAAGCTAACGAAACCTTTTAAAATATTTAAACGTCCTTTGGAATTACAGTATGGTACAATATCAGATGGCTTGGATATAGCTTATTCTGCACCACTCTTTATACGAGCCCTAACCGCAAAAAAAGCTTTAGCGACAAAAACAAAATTTTACAGGAGAAGTTTTTTTTATTAAATTTCATAAAAATTTTGTATGAAGGTTGGCGCTTTAGCTAAAATTGTTTTTGCTATAAAATCGTAACAGTTTCTTTTGTAACCCTGACATTTAAGGAGATGATGCAAGTGTTGCCAATAAATTCATTTATTAAAAAAAAACAAAAATTGAAAATGAAAATGATGTCGCTTAAGCTATTTTTGCGGTAAGGGCTCGATGTATAGCATTTTTCATATATATTTGTATATAATCTTTACCTGATAATCTCACACATCCCTCGCTTCGTTTTGTATGCATATTTGAGTTGGCATTAAAAAGTATTTTTGTGTTTGTAAAATAAGCCATTAGGTAAAACATGATTGATTTGGGTATAGTTTTTTTTTTAAACTCACTCCTTCACCCCCTTTGAACTTTCTCTTTTGCCTTGTTTTGTTTACTTTTCTCTTTTGGGTTAACAAATACATACAAACACACAAACCTATTTGGTATAAATTTTGCATTAAGCATTTGGCAATACCAATACAAGCTTAAATACACATTCAGGAAGAACTTTTAAAGAACTTAAATTTAGAAAACTAGACTTTCAATATCCTTAAATTGCCAAGAAGGTGAAAAAAATCGAATGGTAATGAGAAGGATATACAATTTCTGTTTAGTAGGATTTAACTACATTGTTTAAAAATTTTGTTGTGTTTACGGAATTAAATTTTCATTTTACAAGGGTAAAAGTAGTAACATTTTAAGAAAAGAAAAAGGAAAACATATTTTCTTAAGTAAAAGAAAATTTAATCGAAACAGATTGCATTTATTACATTTCTTTATATATTTTATTCAACAATCTACTTTTATTTAATACCTGGAGCTTTAATAGATTACAATTTGATTTCATATGTAAAATTGGAAAATAAATTATTTCTTAAAATACATGCTGGGAATATGAAATTAATTTTATAAAAAAAAATATTTTTCTTTTGACATGGCATTAAATTAAATTTTGTAGTATATGCGTATAAGTTTTTTTTTTTTAATTTTACTCATACGCTTAGATTGTCCTTATATGTATATAAGTAGTAGTATTGCTGGTTTTAACCCGAAATTTACCGACATAAAATATTAAAAATTTTACAACATTTGGCTCTAAGACAAATACGTGCAAATTTTAAGAAGAAAGCTTTTAATTATTTAAAACGAGAAAAATTTATAAATTTAGACACATTTTTTTATTAATCACAATGTTTGTATGCAAAAGTTAGGGGTAAATATTGAAAGAACCGCAAGTGGCAGGCATTTTTAAGATTCGCTTCGTATGATATCCTGCCATTAGAAGTATGCCTTCTAGAAGTAATAAATTTCTTTTAAAAAGGCTTCCAAAATATGCCCTCCTTTAAGAAGGGAGAAATGAAGTTGTTCAGTTTTATAATTTTTTTATAATTGACCTTCGTTACTCCATTCTTAAGGAAGGGAACGAAGTCGTAATTAAAAGGAGTGTGAAAGGGCTTTTTCCCAACTACAACCTGTGGCCTTGTTTCTGCTAAATAATGCCTTCTATTAGGCCTCTTTACTCATTTTAGTTTTCGCTGGTCATGTTCATTATAAACATTGTTATAAAATTTTTAACAGCATTGTTAAACTTTACACTTATACAACTAGTTACATTTGATGAAGCTTCTGCCCGAAGAACTTCCTGCATACACTTAACTATAGGCCGTTGTACTTTATTTAATGGCCTTTGGCTTATTTGGGGAGCAATAAGAGCTTCAGTGTCTATAAGACACATGTCGGTATGTTGAATTGTTTGGTTTTGACGTAAAAAAAAAAAATAATTAAAAATTGTAATCTTTTTAATTGTTAAACTGTACAAAACATATGGAAAATAAAAATGAAAAATTTTGGTTGCGATATGCCAAATATTTTCGTTACTTCATTATACTAAACATCAAAGTGTGTCTAACAGATACATGTTGGTAAAATAAGGGTTAAAAGAACTTAGAACTGGCAGCTTAGAACTGGCATTTTTTGTCTTTTGCAGTAGCTAATTTAACAGTTACTTTGACAGAGACTTAAGGCAAAGCAACGTTTGTTAATTATTTTTAATTATTATTAAAATAACTGTTAAATTTCATTTTAAATTTTGATCAGTTTTAAGGCGCATTTTTCAAGGAATGTTTAAGGCTATAAGCCAAATTGCAGCATTCAGAGCAATTTTAACTTTTAAGGCATTGTCGAAGCATTTTTAGATCACTTTAAAATTCAATGTATGCTGAGCTTTGTAATCCAGTGGAATCATAGTTCTATATATTTTCACAAAAACCAATGGTCAAATCCTTACAGTCGCTGGTTTAAAAACATGCTTACTAATTTGTTTGCACCTTATTTAGTTGGCATTAATCTTGCTGATGCAGTTGTTTTCGGTAAGTTGAGCCCCGCTAAATTGAGTTATCCGTTTTATTGCACTAAAAACCATGGAACGAAATCATTCAGTAGAACTGTCTATGTAAAACTACCCGTTTAGTTGAGTTCCGTTTAATTGCTTCACGCACTTAATTATTTCGCAAAATAAGACCGCATTGGGAAAACCAAGAGCAAATGTTTCGATTAATTGTTTCCATCTACTTAATGTGTTTTGGCTCCACTAAAGTAGAAAAAAAAATTTTGCGGCAAGAAAGTCATGTTTCATGTTTCTGTTATATAAAATAAATAAAGAAATGAGTTTTATTTTTTATTTACACATGGGTGTTTCGCTTTAATGCACATCTTGCTAAATTAAGCGATTTTCGTTTTAATTGCGTCGGCGATTCAATTAACCGAGTACTGCTTAATTGAGTTCCCGTTAAATGCGTCAAAAGTCGTTCATTTTTTGAAACTCAATTAAGTGGAAAAAAACTGTACGTAGTACCAACAGGACGGCGCCAAATTTAACACATGCCGCACGCAATAGTTAATTTACCCAAAGCAAATTTAAGATGAACCACCAAGCGGTCACCAGGATTGTGTGATTTAACCGAATTGGGCTATTATATTATTTGGTTGTGAAAAGTCAATCGTATACGCCAATAAATCATAAATGATTGAGCACCAACAAACTACCATCTGAGGAGATTTCATATCGAATCTTATTTTAACAATAAAGACATCGAAAAATCCATCCACTTAATCCAAATTTAATCATATTAAACCTGGAAGACTACTTTTAATTTTAGTACATAAAGGTAACTCTTCATCGAATCGGCGAAATATTCAAAAAAAAGATTTTACCGGAACGAGTTTTAAAGTAAAAAATCAACAAAAATTCTTTAATTCTTTAGTTAAGCATTTTAATAAAAAATAAAATAAAGCATAAAAACTAAAAGTTCTTGTTCTCTCTCAAAATTTCATAATAATTTGGACGCTTTTTTGTGTTTTAAAATACATTGGCTTTTAAAAGTGTTCGTCATTAGCCAAAGTTGTTAAACAAATTTAGGTTAAATGATAAATATTAAGCGAACTTCGTCAATTTGACGAACAGTAACCATTCAGGGTTAAAATTATATTTTTCTTTGATTCATTTTAATTTGTAGTTTTGTAACTCTAAAAAAACACCCTGTAGTAGTAAAACGTTCAACATAAAGACAAAGGTCTTAGGTAAGATCGAAAAGATGTAATGCATCCATCACTTATACCCATGTAGTTTTCCACCTACGCCAATTTGGCATGTTATGCGCTCTAAAAGGAGAGTTTCCCGTTTCCATACTAAATTTCGCCTTAATAGTTTCTCTAGGATTTCTTTTCCATTTTCTAAAGAATTCTAAACTCAATGTATTGTTCGTTTTAAAATCTTCGCTCCGTGTGCGATCAAAAGCAGGTCATTTGTACAAGTAGTGTTCCTGAGTAAACTGGTCATTAATGTAAAAAAAGGATGCAGTATAATATACAGCATACACTTTCGGACGATCTATTGGGCTTAAAAACTACCCTTTAGTTACAAATTATATAGAAATGTTGACCATTTTTAGTATCTTAAATAGGTTTAATAAATTTATATAAAGTCTTCGTATAGAAAAAATATTTAATTATGCAGCTAGTCATACATTGCAATTTTTCTTTTAACAAATGAAATGCAATATTTTTCAACGTCTACTGTGCAGGTTTTTTTTTATGACCTCAATATGCATTTATATGCCAAGATGATGCATGCCTATGTGTTTGTGCCTGTATATGTTTCCTTATTTGTGCCTGAATTTAGTGGCTATAATTTACATGTTTACCACGTACCTTTGGATTTCAACAACTTGACGCTGTAGCTGTACACATAAAAAACCTTTCTGTGCTGAGCCTTTAACTCCAATACTAAAGACTGCATATGTCAACATCCTTCCTAACACACATTTTCAACAAACATATCTCGCATACATGCTAAAAAAAACACACACATATGCGCACCAAAAAAATGACAATATCTAAAGATTTATATGAAAGTGAGTATGTGTGGCATTCAATTTGAATGGAAGTGTGTATGTTGCCATAAAATTTGAAATGGATTAAATTTCGCACGTACAAACAAAATAGTGACACGCAAAATAATAATAAAAGCAAAAACAATAACAATGAAAAATTAAAAAAGGAGAATAAAAACAAAAACAAAAAAATGGAAAAAAAGAAAAGTTGACAGCCTTCCCATGATTTATGATTGG
Source organism: Pollenia griseotomentosa (assembly GCA_963931875.1). Taxonomy (NCBI): domain Eukaryota; kingdom Metazoa; phylum Arthropoda; class Insecta; order Diptera; family Polleniidae; genus Pollenia; species Pollenia griseotomentosa. The sequence continues at coordinate 182,473,471 of OZ007561.1, forward strand.
TTTTATTGATTGTGATACAAACTGTAACGATGTCAAAGGACAAATAACAAACAAACAACGGTTTTGCAAACACAAATGTAAACAAGTTACAAATGAACAAACAAATATAAACACACTTACATACTTGTTTTTTTAAAGCTCTTTCTCTTTGCCATTTTCACTTGCGAGAGAAGGAGTAAATAATTGCATTTGTTTGTTCAATTATTTTAAATAGTGTATTGGTGTGTGGGTGTATGTAAAGATTACCCTATAGGAAATGTCAAAAGAGAAAATGTACTCATTTGCTATAGATTTTTTCCCCAGTACTACAGACCAATAGAAGACCAGATTATTCTTTGTGATAAAGCCATTATGCATAGAAACGCCGACTATTCACGTAAAACAAAATTTATTAATTTTTGCCCAATGAATTTGTTTGTTGTGACAATGAATGAAAGATTTTAATTTAATAATTAAAAGAACTGTTAGTTAATATAAAGAAAAAGCTCATCAATATAAAAAACAAAGTTCGACAAAATTATTTTCTGTAAATTAGTAATTTAATTAAAGAATTCTGGAATTCAATGAATTTGTTCGTTGATTTAATGTACCTTTTCATTAATTTAACGAATAATTTCGTTTCATAAATTTATTCACTGAATGAACACAGTATACATTGTCTCAATTAATACACGCGGCAAAGCAATATTGCGGTTTCAATTCATGTTATTATGCAATTAAATTTGCCAATTAAAAGTTTAAATAAGTTAAACAAGTCTAATGGCAATTTTCTTAATGTATCGACAAACTGTCTGTTACTTAATGTCAACATAAATTTATTAGACCGATAAAATGTCCGTTAACGATTTTGCGCTTCTCAATATACCGACAAAAAACATTATTTTCAGTTGGCAAAACCTCTCAAAATACATGTAAAAGTTGGGAGTCAGCTGATTGAATTTATCTGTACGGCAAATAAAAAATAAAAATAAAAAAATAATTGGCAGATGAGTGCTGGTTAGCTTTGCGATAGAATAGAAGCAAATGAGACATAGAGAATCCAAATTTCTTTAACTTGCAGTTTTTCGTTGGGATAATCGCGTAATGAGAAAACGGCCATAAGTGTAAACTGTTGTCATAATAACTAGTATTAGGCTAAGGTATTATATAAGCATACTGCAGTGCTGCTCAACGAAATTGGCTACTCTAGAATTATCATTAAGTATTGCAAATAAAGCAGGTTCGATGGCAGATATATGTGTTGTCGGTGTACAAACTCTTTGATTAACACAAAACGGTGTGGAGCTTTATGAAGTTTGGGTACGATGTTGTAATTAATATGCCAAAGATGAATATGAAGATTGTTGACAACAAAGTGGCTCTACAGGTTTTTCCATTATTTCTCCATTCTTTCAATAACTTTTCATTCTTCCATGTCGACTCCTTCCTCTAAAATGGATACAAAAAATTTAAGAATTTACGAATTCATGTTTTTCCAAGGAAATACATTGATACAATCAGTCAGGGGTGTGCTGGAAATCGCAAACGCAAAACGCAAGAATTTTAAAAGTCGTTTTTTAGTAACATTTCTGTAATAAAAGAATTTTATGACAAATATTATACAAACATTTCTCTATTAAGCAGAATTTTATAAAAAAAATTATAAAAATTAAATTAAAATTGTATTAAAAACAGCCTCCAAATTCTTGCGTTTTGCGTTTGCGATTTCCAGCACACCCCCCAGTATAAATTATAAATCATAAATTTTTACATACTAATAAAATGCTTTAATTCTTTCCATTCTTCCAATAAAACTACTAATTCTTGATTGTTATCCTTTGAATTTTTTCAATATTTGGTATGTAGCTGGATTGGATAAGGCCATTAATTAAATCAAAATTTGAATTAAGAGCAACAACTTATAATTTTTTGTAAAATAATTTCGAACTTCCACTACAAATCTTCGGATCCTTTTCACTAATTCTAGCCTTACAGCTGTAAAAAATTTCTCAATTTTGTCTCTTAAATTCACACAAAAGTGTAGTCGCTTTCTTCAAAGTGTCAAAAAAGTCTCCAAAATATTCGACAAAAGTGGCAATTTGGAGACACTTGAACCCAGGTTTCCTGCAGGGAATTTTTATGAAGAACGGGTGTGTATGTTCACAACAATTGTATTAAAAAAAAAAAAAATTGGTACAATAGAAAAAAAAACCTTAATAGCACTCGTACACAGTGGGGGCGGTTTAAGGAAAATGTTACATTAAAGTTAATTTTACTACGGAAAATATTTTCAAAAGTATCCTTCAAAAACGATGGTTATATTTCAAAACAGCGTCTGTGGATCTCCAAACCCGGGAATTCCGCAAAATACATAGAGTTTTCTTTGGCGTTTTTCTGGGAAATTGGCCCAGAAATTACGTTTTAGCTGACGTGTGTAACGCTTGTATACCCATGAACTCAGAATCATGTTCGGAACGATCTAACGATATTCGTCCACCCAATTGTAAGATAATGTTACTTCCTTTCCGCTACTTTGTATTTTACACAGCCAAGACAAGTCGTATTAATAATATTAATCGGGTGCAGTGATTTTACTATAAAAATTAATTAATTCTAAATAAACAATAACAGTTAGTTTAAAAAGTTATAAAGAATTGAAACCAGTGTTCGAAAATTAACAGAACATTGTTTAGCGTTCGGCTCACATGCCCAGGAACGATATCTATTTTTTTGTGTTTGTGTAGGCGAATACAACCCTTAAAACCGTTCGTAACTATTTTCAAGAAAAAGCCGAACATTATTTAGTGTTTTGTTCTTCGTTAAAAACAGAACATTTGTAGTGAGACATTATTTTTTAATGATCTATTATGCTTCTTTTTACATTTATAAAGAAATGATCAAACAAAAAAAATTAAGCCAGGACCGCAGCACGAACAGCTTGTGTGTGTATTGTATATGTTTTGTTTGTATAAAATTATTTTGCTAGCTTTCGTTTTTTTTTCGTATGTGCATTTTGTGTTTGTAAAAAAAATATTTGGTTTTTTTACCAGCCAAAAGGGCGCTACGTACAACAGAAAGGAATGATCACTAATGAGCTGAACCGAACACAATGAAGTTTATGGTTTAAAAAAACCCCCCGAACGGAATTCAATGTTCTCATCTTTTTTTTGAGTGGGATAAGAACAATATTATTTTTGTGTTCGAAAGATGACAAACAGGGAAACGTTATTTTATTAATGATTTTCTGCACAAACACTACTAGCGTTTGTGTTTTCCACAAATCTACTGAACCGAACACTAAGGAGCGATATTAAGTGTTTATTTTCGAACACTGATTGAAACTAAATAGCTCATTTTGCGGCACCCTGTATATATTGATAATTGATAATACCCGGCACCTACAACGATTATGAATCTGAATCTGATAATATAATTTTGTTCTTGATCCCATGGGACAAACTTTCAAAAATTTCCCTTTAAGTATTGTAGTGTAGGGTATGTATTATGGGGTCGGACACGACCGGCTATACTTTCTATTTATTTATTTTAAAAATTAAATCTCTTAACGTCTTAATGCGACAAAAACAATATTCCAATTCGTTAAAGATTTAACATTTTTTTTTTTTTTGAATTTATTATATGAGCTAAATTTAATTTTTGTATTTTATAAAGCTTCTTGTAATAGTCCTATTCCTTCAATTTTTAGGAACGACTTTATACACAATCAGACTATTAAATAAAATGTTGATTATAATAAAGTAACTTATAAAAAGAAATATTTCCAGAATTCTATTTGTTAAAGATTTAATTTAAAAAAGGTCCATAAATTTAGTAATTTTGTGAAATTGAAATTTGTTTTCTAAACTAAGTTTTGCGCTTGAATCCAATTTTTAATTTATATTGTAAAACTTGCTTAAAACATGTTGCTATGCAAAACGACCCCATTGTGCAGTAATAAAAACCCCATCGAGACAAACATCGATGATAAACAAAGGTACACACGTGTATACACATACTCACACTTTTAAAGATTGAGTGACACAAACCTGCCATTATAATGGTTCCTATGTATACTGACAGCAGCAACAATAAAAACAGAAGCAACAATAACACATCCTACATACGTATCCTTTCTTTATTTTTCATTGTGAATCAGACATAAAATTCAATTTCATTTTATGACTTTTTTTCGTTTTCTCTTCCCCTAAATGCTACCACACCATTATATTTGCGTTTATATTAAAAACAACAAAAATAACAACAAAAAAAAAAAAAAAACGTCAAACCAAATGTAGATGATGATGTATCCTTGACGTTGTCACCCGTTATCGTGGGGAGTGTCCTTACAATTGTTATTATTAGTTTGGCTATAGCTTTGAAAATATTCATGATGACATTTTTACACAATTTACGTCGCAATCGTCAACATGGTACAAAAGCAACAGCCACAGCTGTTGTGGCACAAACGGGAGATGTATACAAGGTATGTATTACAAATATTTTTTGTTTATGTATGTATATTTACAATATGTATGTGCATACATACATATGTGTATGTTAATGTAGAAAACTCATACAGATTGCTGTGTTTACTTGTTGATTTAAAAATTCCAATATACAAATACGTTTGAATGTCGGTTATTGTGATATTTTTGAAGGACAGTTTTAGTCAAAGGGAGTTTTCGTTTGAATATTTTATTTGTAAATCATATATGATTGACAGCTGAATGAGAAAAAAGTGGATTTTGAAAACAAATATGTAGTTAACAACAACATATTTTCATAGTTTTAATGGAATTATTATAGCATTACATTTGCGATTGAAATAATGAGTTTTTTTTTGTTAATGAATATATAGGATAATGAAACAAAAATAGTACAAAAATTAAATTAAAATATAGTACAGGTAAAATTTTATACGATAAATTTAAGACACACAAGCATATACTGCGCACATAGTAAATTTAGATGCAAAATTCAGATATTCAAAATTGATCAAATATAAAATCTAGAATAAAGATCTAACATATGACTTGTATGAGGGTAAGTCACACATTATTGCCCTATATTCGCCAATTAACCGACTACTATTCGTACGGGTGTTTATCGTTGTGGTCGGTCGATATGGTTGAGAGACTGTAGCGCAGGTTTGCATAATTATGTAGATTCTATCATCAGCTTATCCGTACGGAATTTCAATTCCCAAGTTAATTTTTATCTCAATCATTCTAGCCGCTAAGATATAATTTAAGCAGACCTTGTTGGCTTTTTTCCAATAACAATTGATCATGTACTAAAACTTCACAACACGTTTTGTATAAAAAAGGTATTAAGGCCAATTGACTTATCTTATCCCATGTGGTCACTATCATTACAAATGATGGATGGATTGGATTAAAAATATACTTAATTGTCCTGTTTTCCAATTCCAAATGGAAAGGGCATCAAGAGGTTATTTTTATAACATCCTCCAGCACTAGTGGTGATTTGGGGTTAACATAGTTTGTCATTCAGTTTGAAACTTTTTTATTATTCATCTCAGACCCCATAAAGTATATAAATTTTGGCTCCTTGAGTAATTCTAAGTCGAATTAGCCATGTCCATCCGTCTGTCCGTCTGTTGAAAACACGTTCAATTTAGTTACGAATCCAAATGTGGAACCGCCATCCTAAAAAATTTATAATATTGTTACAAAAACTAAAATAAATGATGGAATAATGCACGGATTGATGTAAAATTTTGCAAAAGTCTTTCTATAGGACTACACTCCAAATATTATGTAGTTAAATTCAAACGAAAATTCATTTTAAACAACTTAAAATTCATTTAAAAAACGGATCATTTACAATTCATTTAAAACAAATGACTTCTACATTAATTTTTTTTATTTATTAAACTGCATATTCCTTAAAATTGAATAGTTTTTGCCAAGGTACATTAACACAAGGTAGACTCATTTGGGAGTGTAGACATGCTGCTCTATAAAAAGAACCGAGTTGTCAAAATTGTCTTCATATAAAACAAAAACAATTTAACGCACACATGTACAAATCTTGGCTCATATACACGAAATTTGACGTTTGGGTTCCAACTGGGGTAAACAGCTGACAAACATATGGGCCAACGATTCTACCTTGTGTATATATACCTTGGTTTTTGCTTTAAAAAAATATATTTTAACCGACAAAAATCAAACTACATAGCAAAATGAATACGGAAAAACATTATTTTTTGGCAGTTTGTTTTTTGAATAACAAACATAAATGTTAAAAAATAAAATTGTTCGTAAAATAACTATTTTTTTATTCAATTTTAATAGTACGGAAAACGAACCCTCAATCAGTTACTGTAATAATTTTATAAGTGTAGCAATCATAGAACTAAAAATTACACTGTTAAATTCGTAAAGATCGGTCCATAATTTACCATAGGCCCCGTATAAAGCCTACTCTCGGAAAAAGTTAAGTACGCCGAAAAACGTAAGAAATTATGCGGCTGCAGTAAAATTTGGTACGTCAAAGTTTTGAAGGACGATAAATCGCACCAATAAATTTTCTTGAAGTTCAGTCTATAATTTACCACAGGCCCTATATAAAGCCTATTCTCGAAAAAGAGTTTAGCACGCCTAAAGCTGTAAAAAAATAATGCTATCAAAAAGCGAATTGATCTAGAAAAGTGAGCAAGGAAGCTCTAAAACCGGGAAAATATAATTGTCGTAATATGTTTGGAGGTAGCCATATTCTAAGAGCAACATACTATGGCTGGAATTAAGCAATATTTATGTTTAACCATAATATTGTTTAAATTACATTTTAAACTATAATTTAGTCAAAATTACCCATAATTTGTTAAAAATTAGCCATATTTTGGTCAATATTTACCATAATAATAGTCAAGATCAACCATATTATGTTTAAAATCAACCATAATATTGTCGAAATTTTCCAAAATTTGTACAAAATCAACCATATTATGGTCAGATTTAACAAAACATTTTAAATGTTGACCATATTATGGTCGAATTATAATTTTATTGTGCTCCACTTTAACCCTACACTTCATATTGTATCACTGGTGATACACGATTTTCTTATTTGAATAACAGTTATCTCGCTCTTGCTCTCGAAAAATATAAACTCATTTTACATTATATTGAACATATTTGCACAATAAAAAAAAAAACCGTAATGTTATTCTCAATAGTTTTATATTGTCAACTCAGTTTTTAAAACGTCTTACAGTTTAAGTGAAAGTGTTCGGAGTACGTAGACAAAAATTAGCTGCAAGTTTTGGTTTTTTACGTAAAAAGGCGTAAGTTGAACTAAATTTGTATAATAATATAATATATTTATGATTAAGCAACATTTTATTACATAAATTATTCTTATTTTCTTTATAAATCACTATAAACTTCATGTATCACTGTTGATACACCATGCAGTGGTATATATTTTTGTACAATATATTCATAGTAAAAATATAAAAATTTAAACAAAAATATACAGGACTATAATAATGTTTTTTTTATAATATTTTAGATTTACTACTTATATAAAATAATGTTCCTCATATATTATTATATAAAATAAAATAATATGAACAGTGTTTGTCACTTGACGAACAGTTATGTTCGACCAAAGCTAGGAGTTATCTAAAACAATATGGGGTTACAAACTTTTTGTTCTAAGCGGAATTTCCGGATTTACGTATAATTTTGAAATTTACACCGGGCAGGAAAAAGATCCCACAAAACGGCTATCCAATGAACCAGATCTTGGCTGTTCAGCTAACATTGTTATCAAATTATTACGCAGTGTTCCAAAATATGAAAATTATCGTGTATATTTTGATAACTATTATACCACGTTACCATTAGTTGTAGAATTAGCAAAAAGCCAAATATATACCATTGGAACCTTTCGCAGAAATCGCATCCAAAATTGCAAGCTACCTACAGAAATAGAGTTGAAAAAGGAAAAACGTGGAACTATTGTAGAATATGTTGGATGTATTGATGACATTGAAATTGCAGCTGTAGTTTGGAAAGATAATAAGCTTGTCAATTTGATTTCAACGTTCACAGGAAAGGACCCAATACAAACAGCGGAACGTTTTGACAAAAATCGAAAGGAAATGATACTTTAGAATGCTCAAATATAATCAAAGAATACAATATGTTTATGGGTGGAGTGGATAAAACTGATAGCCTTATTGGGAGGTATAAAATTAAAATAAGATCAAAAAAATGGTACATTTGAATTTTTTATCACTTGATAGATGTATCTTTAGTTAATTCGTGGTTATTATACAAACGCGCTTTCGCAGAGAGAAACAAGAAGTAGCTGAAAGTTTATGTAAAACTGGTACGTCTACAGCACGAAAAGGTAGACACCATCTAGCACAAAAATAGAAACTACAATTGAAGCGAAACGACAGAAAACGTCTGCAACTCATTACCCAACAGCAGACGTGCGATTGGACAATTTTGCACATTGGCCAATATGGACTCATGAGAGGCAACGATGTAAAAATCCAAAATGCAACTTTTTATCTTCTGTGATATATGAAAAATGCAAATTGCATTTGTGCCTTTTAAAAAATAGAAATTGTTTTACTAATTTTCATTTGAACAAATAATTCATTCTTAGTGAAATTAAATGAAATTATTATGAATTAATTTATATTTATTTTTGTAATTTTATTTTATAATTATTTTTTTAATTTTTTTTTATATTATAATGAATTGTTATTTTGAATTATAATAAACTGCCAAATAAATTGTGCTATATTGAAGACAATAAAATGTTATGTCTTACATTTCCTTACTGCATAATGTATCACTGGTGATACATATGAAAATTGCATCATATCTTCTAAATTAGTGTTTTTATTTATTTTTTAATATTTTTTCTGAACTCAGACGGTAATTTCCCTTTAAAAAACATTTTTTTCGATCAAATATAAAAAATAATGCAGTGTAGGGTTAATAAGCAGTCCCGCGTAATTAAATTTCCAGCCTGTGACGACCTTAATTTGCATTCTTTCTGTTAAACTGGATTATAATACTACGTTACACAGAAACAAATTACGACAAATCAATTGTCATATTGAATACCATATTCGTCAATACAATAAATTTTTTAATTGAAAAGGCACCAACTACCGAATTTGTTAATATAAAAAATACCTTTGTTAATTAAAATTGTTTACATTCAACAAATATTTTTAACAATGAGTTTTTAACATTAAATAAAATAAAATCTGTCATTTTAACAAAATGTTTTGTTGCTTATTAATTTAAAAAAAGTGTATGCCAATTTTGACAGAAAGAGATGCATTAAAAATGCTGATTTAAATAATTTTGTATTTAAATATAATAAAAATCTCATCACAAATACAAATGTATCTTTAACAAAAAGGGACTTAAGAGGGGATGCAGAAGAAGGTCGTAACACCTGCTCAAAACCGAATCTTGACACACTCATCAAATATAAGTTGAAAACTAGAATAAATTAAACCGTGTTAAAATTTCAGTAGGAACCCTGCGGGAAATTTGTGTTAATTGGTCCAACGGACTGGTCCTGGGAGTTGTGAAAAAAGAACAGGTACAAAAAGAAAGAACTCATGACCAGTGAAAGGAGAACCAATCATGTAACTGGTTTATGAGGAACAAAAATATAGAAAAAGTAATGAATTACAGTACAGTCTTCACCGGTAGTGTGACACAGTTTCTGGAACTTTCTAAAATTTGGTTCTTGAATTTAATTCTAGGACTTGTTTTATTGAAATAATACTACATTGTATTGAAATAATACTACATTGTATTGAAATAATTCTACAATGTAGTAACTGTCTCTAAACACGTCCATTGAGAAGAGATGTGTGACTGGTCATATGGTGTCAATTGACCCCTTCCAATGACAACCCCATGTAAAAGTGATAGGTCTTATCCATAGAACGTGTTAAAACTAGAACCGGTCACTACCACCAAAGACCTATCACGGGACTACTTTGGTGTCAGTTCGGCTCCCTCTAGGGAAGTTTCAAATAACAGCTTTACTTAACTTTGTTTTCAAAAATAGTCCCAGCATTAATTCTATACGAGACTAAACCAAAAAAATGAATTGTTTTAATATTGTATTTAAAATTTTTGACAGAAAATTTTTTTATTTTTTTAACTAAAACAAATTGTTAATATGACAATTTACAAACAATTTAATTAAGAAAATTGTTGAAAATTTTAGAATAGTTTAAAAAAATTTTATTAATTACATACTAAATCTTGTTATTTTTTCTGTGTAATTAAAAGCCACACGCATAGAAAAAATATTGCAACAATATATTGTTGTTGTACACAAAAAATTTTTATTTTTATTTAATATCAGCAATATAATAGTTGCTGTTAATATTTCAATGTTTATCGCAATTATAAATTTGAGTATGGTTCTCTGAAAAATAATTATTTTTCTAACAGGTAAATAATGATTACTTTGAAAACATTTTATGTTACTTAAAACCGTTTAGTAGCCATAACATGATAACTTTCTATACGTATAGTCATAGTATGCTTAAAATGCAAACAAAATATCTTTACTCTAACAATATTTTGTTAGCGCCATTTTTAAAATAAATTTGCATCAGTTCTCTCGTAATATTTAAAATAAATTAAAAAAAAGTTAACAAATTGTTCATTAACAAATTTGTTAAATAAAATAGCATTGCTAAACAAATTTTAATTATTTTATTATTATTGGGAAATTGCCTAAATATTGGTTCAAAAAATATTGACCATTGCATATTGTGTGCCCCGGTAGCCTAGCTGGTAGTGAGCTAGTCTATCAGCGCCGGGGTTGCGGGTTCGATTCCCGCCAGAGACACTGGTTTCTTTCCTGCAGACAAGCGAAGAGCTTCGCGGGATTAGCTTAGGAAAAATTAAATAAAAAAAAAAAAAAAAAAAAAAAAAAAAAAATATAAGTTTAAAGTTATTTTAATAGAAAAAGTGTGAAAATTCTATAAAGTAGTTTATGAATAACTGCGACTTACGACAAACGATATGATGATAACTTACGATTATAATACGATTACAGTAATCATATCTTGAATCATAATATTATTCTTTTAGACATGTTATGATTACTTTTAACCATTACATAATCACTGTATTCACCACCAAAACCTTCATCTCAAAGGCATTTAAATCAATTCCTTAAAATATTTTCAATTAAAGCTGTTTTATCAGATTCTTTTAAAAGAACACAATATACAAATGAAAAGTATATTTTTTTTTCTAGCCATTAATTTTATTTTCTCTATTAAGGCCCTTAACATGCATATAAAAACAATTCAAATCTTTTATGCTTAATATATACACTTTGTCATATTGCATTTTATTGCCGTTTTTGAGGCACTTGTACGAATATTTATTTTATTGAAATTTATTTATGTGTTTTATACAATTTTATTTCAATATATATCTCATATTTTATTTATTTATTATTTTCTTTATAGGGTGGCATTGAAAAACCTCGCTGGCAACATACTGATATCAAATCAAAATCCTCGGAAGATCTTGTTGAAGACGAACGTGACCCAGATGTTATACCATCCCAATACGGTACGTGTCAAATAAAATTCATCGACAGCAACAAATAACACTAAATTTAATAATATTTTTTATTTAAACTTTCTCTCCCTCTCTCTCTCTCTCTTTCTTTTTTATATGCATGATTCCATATGGCCACAAAAATTAAAAATTTAATCAAACAAATTTCACTAAAAAAAAAAAAACAAATAAAACAAACAATCAATAAACACTGTTCTCTAACAACATTTCTATGTTGCCTTGTATTTGTTTGAATTGTTGGTAAAAAAAAAATTATATATCAATGTTTGTTGCATAAAAAACAACAACAAAAATTCAATTCAATTTTGTCTGTAAACCAATTTAAACAATTTTAACCAATTCCAACCAATTCTGACAAATTTCAAACCATTGCTACTGTTTGGGATGGTCGTATGGTCGATTGGTTGGTTGGTCTGTTTGAATGGTCGGTTACTTCACAAATTCACTGACTGATTTTAAAAAAAAAAAAAAAATTTAATGAAAATACGGGGTAAAATACAATATAAAATCCATATAACCATATGCAATAAAAAAATTGTTCAAATCTTTTATGCATTTGCTATACATGGCGCTTTTTTTTTTGGTATAAAACCAAAAATCAAATCATCTAAAAATGTACGGTACACGATTGTATAAATGTGTGTTACTCTCTATGTTGAATTCGAATGCAATACAAAAATTTAATAAATTTGCATCACAAACCAATCACTCTGAAACCCCATCACACATTTTCATTTCAACCCAAAATCATTCGCATTCACGTCATTCAATTGTTTAATCCTACCAAAAAACACACTTACAAATACTCTAACTCTCTCACTCTCTTTCTCACACACACACACAAACATATCTTCTAACGTTAAATCATGCAGTTGGTAGTGTTGGAAGTGGCAGTTCCACAAGTTCAGCTAATGCCAGTATTGGTGGCGTTAGTGACAGCGGTGGTGGCGGCAATGGTGTTGGAAATGGCATTTCAAGTGCTGCTACAAATGGCAGTGTTAACCATCACTTTACATCAACATCGAAATGGTCGCCGAGTACGAATGTAAGTATAATTAAAAAATATCAAATGCATATACATTTTTTTCGTTTTCTCTCATTTTATACAATGTTTTTTTTTCTTTTTTAATAACGAACAAAATAAAACTTTGCCAATAGATTTTTACTTATCATTCATCTATATTTGAAGCAGAATAAATATGAATTGTACATTGTTCTATGCAAGTGATTCAAATGATTGTTTGTCAATTTGTTGTATAATTTTGGAATAAAAAATCTTAGTTTTTTTTTTTTAAATATTGCAAATGGTTTGTAAAAATTATTAAATTCTTCAAACAATTTGCTTATGCAGGGTTTTTGAGATGTGGATTAAGTTAAAACTCAGTTTAACCTAGTCTGAAACTCGGTTTTTTCCGGCGAGATGTGACTTTTTTCTTAATATTTCATTAAAAACCCGCCTAGTTTGACTGAGATCACGAAAAACCCAACCTTAATATTTTTTATATAAACATCACAAATGTCCGAAAATTTTATTGATTTTGAAAATATTTTGCTGAAGTAACGAAGAAAAATGTAAATAAATTGAAAAAAAATAATCAATGGTAGTCGCCTCAGTGGCGCAATCAGTAGAAATACAAAGAATTCTAATGATGAGAATGTGGTTATTCTCGAAACATTTAAATTCGGCCCGAGTTCAATCCCCCGTTCGGTCAGCAAATCATTTCATGCTAAAAAATTTCTTCATTCACTAAAAAAATATATATAATAAATTTATGAAATTTAGAAATTATTTTTTTTCTAATTCCATCTACAATCAATCTACATTTACAAGCACAGCTCTAGTTTAATTCTTGTTGAGTTTAAGTTCAGTTCTAGTTTATTCCTAGCTCAGTTTTAGCTTAGGCCTAATTCCATTTCAGTTCTAATTAAATTCTAGTTCAGTTTTACCTCAATTCTATATTATTTTTAGTTCAGTCCTATCTTATTTAAACTTAAGATTTAGTTCGGTTTTAATTCAGCTCCTTTCTAGCTTATTTCAATTCCAGTTCAGATAATAGTTAAAATGTTACTTACTACAGTATAAGGTATTCATTCGGTTAACCGTTAATCGGTTAACCGATTAATTACTACCCGACTAACTGATCGGTTAATTTAAAATTGGCAATTTTCGATTAACGATTAAACCGGTTAATTTCAGTCGATTAACCGATTAACCGATGTAATAAAATTGTTTAGTTTTTTGTAGTATTATAACATATTTTTAGTGTTTTTAATTATTTGTTTCGTCTCATATAAAAAAGGTATATGCTTGGAAAATATTTTTTCATACAGTATATTTCCTTCAAGCAATACATTCTTAAAATACAGTACAAACACAGAAACTAGGGGTTCGGAAATACATTTTTTGCAGAATGTTCGGTGCTGAGCTTTGTCAGGATGAGTCAGATGATGACCTGACAATATAAGAAACTCCCGATTCTAGCACAAGCAATCTTTAACAAAATTAGCCGAAATAATGTCATAATGGAAGATTTTATATGTTTAGAGAATCCTGGAAAAGAATAATCTGTGTAATAAGATAATCTGTATTATGTTACAAAGAAACCAGGATAACGCGTACAGCTTTTAAAAATTAAATGCTTTTGCGCATCTACGTCACATCAGCGTGTGACACATGTGTATAATATGCAAACGTGACGTCATATTAAACAGTTGAATTTTGTAAACATGTGCAATGCATTATCTTGGTTTTATCATTCATGAATCTGTATTATGGGTTGCTTCCGATTTCTTCAACATCTTCGATAACTGAAAAAATTTTTTCCAAGTCAAGTTTTATCAAAACTGAAGAAAAGAATCGCTTAAGTCCTAAAAATTTAAACCAAATTATTTTTCCAAAGGATTTTTTATAACATCTTTACCGATTGAAATAATTAATAAAAAAATCTCACAGTTTTTTAATAAATACATAAAAATATTATTTATAAATTATAAAATATGTTATTCATATTTATGAATTACTTTTTTGTTTGCTCGTTTTAGCTCAAGAATTGTTTTGTTCGTTATGTTATTTTTTTTTTTACTAATAAACTCCAATAATAAATAATTTTTGCATATTTAGTTAGTGAAATTACTTAATTTATAACAAAACTTTATTAATCGGTTAACCGATCAATAACAAAATTAACCGATTATTAACCGATTACACCAAAACCTCGCGATTAACTGATTAAAGCAAAAGCCCGATTAAATGAATACCCTACTACAGTAGTTCCCGCATAAGTAAGCTTCGAAAAATGTTCAGTTGTATACGCATTTAAACGGGGAAACATTTAACCGAAAACCCGGAAAAATACGCAATCAACGCATTTATAAAAACCTCGCTTAAAAACTCAATAATCAATTGAAAGTACTTTTTTAAGTTAAAAAGAAAAATAAAATTTTTTATACCTAGAGTTCTCATCCGAAATTAAATGTAATACATATTAAAACTAAAACTAATTCAATAAACATTCTTAAATAAATACATATGCACATACCTACAAACATATTTCTTAAAAATATAAATATGTTTTGTATACCTATAATATGTATTTTATTCGACCGTTATTATTTTCCAGTATTAATAAATTGTCGAGACTTAGGTCTTTTTTTAAAAAACTTTAAAAATGTTTATTCGAACCAATATTTCGGTAATTCTTACAATTTGTAAATTTATAAAATAAGAAAAGAAAAAACAAGACCGTGAAGAAGGCACTCAAAGAAGTATCGAAATATTGGTTCGAATAAACATTTAAAGTTTTAAAAAAAGTCCTCAAGCTCGACAATTTATTAATACTTGATAAATATTTTTTTTGTTTTTTTTTTTAACAGCGTTTAAAAAAGTTGGTAATTTTTGACTGAATATAACACGTCGCTTACATTTACCAGTACTGGCAAAACAGTATGAACCAGTGTTTGAAAATAAACAAAAAAAAAAATTTAGCGTTCGGCTCACACACCCAAGAACGATATGTATTTTTTAGTAATTGTGTAGACGAACACAACCCTTAATACCGTTCGAAACTATTTTCAAGTAAGAGCCGAACATTATATAGTGTTCTGTTGTTCGTAAAAAAAAGAACAATTTTAGTTGTACTGTAGACAAACATTACATTTTAATGTTCTATAATGTTACTACTTTTACATTGATTAAGAGATGAACAAAAAAAAAAATTTTAGCAACGACCGCAGCACGAACAGCTTGTGTGTGTATTGTGTATATGTTTTGCTTGTGTTAAATTATTTTGCTGGCTTTTTGTTTTTTTTCGTATGTGTAATTTATTTTTGTTAAAAATATTTGGTTTTTTCACCAGCCAAAAAGGACGAACATTAATGAGCCGAACCGTACACAATGAAGTATGTGGGTTTAAAAAAACCAAACGGAATTAAATATTCTCATCTTTTGTTGAGTTTGATGAAAAATGTATATATTTTGTGTTTGAGAGATGACTAACAGGGAAACGTTATTTTTTTAATGATTTTCTACACAAGCACCATTAACGTTTGTGTTTTCCACAAATCTATCGAACCGAACACTAAGGAGCAATATTTATACCTGTATTCACAAAAATTTTTTAAATTTAGTAAATGTTTAAGGAAAAAATTTGCTATGAAAATTATCCCTAATAAACGTTTGTTGAATTTAATAATCGTTTATGAATACGGGGGTTAGTGTTAATTTTCTAACACTGGTATGAACATACATATTGTTTATCAAAACAATGCAAAAACAAAACATTTGAAAAAGTGTGTATGGATATGTGAAAAAGTTTGCATTCTTACTGTCTTGCCATTGGTGTCAAATGTTAACGCCGTGCTAATGTTTTTTTTTTAGGCCGTGCACTTGCCAGTTTATTATCAAAAGTAATTTTTGGGAATACAAAATTTTAATTTAAAAGATTTTGTTATTCGTGCTTAATTCCCAATTTTTATTCTTGATAAAAACACTGAAATTTATATTAAAACCATTTATTATGTCTTCCTTCCATGGTTTCAATTTCATTGGTACATTTATTTTTTTGCACTTAAAACTTGTGAATAAGTTGGAGCTTCAATTATTTCCTCGTTTCCTTCATCATCGGAAGATTCCAGTTGCTCTTTAAAATTATTCTCTATGATTTTCGAAGTTCAAGAGAAATTTACTTTTTTACTTCTACTGTCGTTTTAAAAATTTGTGTTGCCATACATACAGGTACAAAAATACTTTTACTAACTTTATAAATGCATTGCCGGATATTTCTGTGGTTTTCACGAATAATCGCGTAAGTCGGTTTTTACCAAAATTGAGATAATGATGTCAAAGTGCTACATTTTGTATTAGGTTTTTATAAGTATTAAGCTTTTTAGAATATAATGTAGTATTATTAATTTTTTTCTGCTAAAAACAACTTAAGTTAACTGTTTAATAAAATATTTTGCTATTATAACGATTTATGTCGACATACATCGCCAAAAATTGTAAAATTGCTGAATATGTTTCCAAATAAAAAGCATATGTGATGTTATGTTGTTATTCGTGAAAAAATTTGAAAATTTTTCTATTATTAACAACTTACATGTACATGTGCGTTTATTGTTGACTTTTTTAGTTGCAACAACAGCAGATGAGCGGTTGTTTGTAATTTTAAGTCCATACGTTGTGCTATAAGTATCAAAAACTCTGAATATGTCGCCAACTTGTGTGCTAAAAATAACAACGTAAGTCGTCATGTGTGATTAAAATGATAACATTTATTTTCACAAAAAAGAACTTATGTGGAGATATGATGTTATATTGCACACACTTAATGAGTCAATCAAACATATGCATTTTTAATCCTTTTACAGATTGTGATCCTCTGAGGATTTTTTCATGAAAACTATGTATAATACGTAGAAAGTCACTGTTAAGAGGATAGTAAAGAAAAAAGTTTAAAAAAGCATCTACAGAAGCCGCAATTGAAAAAAATAATTGTTTTTGCTCTCCTGAAAAGTTTGGTTTTATAACTTACGCGATTATTCGTGAAAACCACAGATTTAAAACCAAACGCTATTTTTTTGGTTACGCATTTAAGCGATTTATTTCGCTCACATTTATGTTATTTTGGACAAAAATAATGAATCATTAAATCAGGGAACGCATTTAAGCGAGGTCATTTAAGCGGGATTTTGTTCATGTAATTATGTGAAAATTTTGCTTGCCAGCACATTTTGAGCATTTCAGAGGGGAATCATTTAAACGGGATGCATTTAAGCGGGAACTACTGTATTTTACTGTAGGCTCTAGTTGGGATCTCAAGCAAATTCTCGGAAAAGTTTTTAAATACTTTAGCTAAAATTCTAGTTACTAGGGCGATCGGACGGTTATTATTCGTGCGGTTCTAACCGGTTATTTGAGGATTGCCAAAGTCGGTTATTTTAAAATGTATTTAAGCCGGTTATTATAATAATGTTCAATTTATATACATTTTCGTTATTTCTGTTATAAACGTACCCATAATTTAATGACTGTATTCATAAAATTTTTTTAAATTTAATAAGGGCTTATAGAACAAATTTACTATAAAAATTGTACTTAATAAACGTTTGTTAAATTTAATAATCGTTAATGATTATGGGGGTTAGTATTTTTCTAATTGGAATATTGGGCAAACTTAAACTTTTTATAAAGAAAGTGTGTTTTTATTTATTAGAATCAAAACCGTTTATTTTTTAAATGCTTAACCAACAAACCGGTTTTTTTAAATAGCAACTATTCGGAGAATTCGAAGACCGGTTTTCGAAAAAAGTCGGATAATCGATCTTTCTACTAGTTAAGATTTAAGTTTACATTCTAGCTTAGATCTTAAGATTATTTTTAATTAAGTTAAGGTCCATTTGAAAGTTTAATTTAGGCAGGGTTTTCGAGATCTAAGTTAAACTAGGTTTAGTTAATCTGAAAACAGATTTGTGCCACCATTAGTATATAAAATTTAGATGTAACAGTTCATTTTTGCTTATAATGTTGGTCTTTAATGAAATAATAATAACAATTACATTTCACCGGAAAAATCCAAGTTTTAAAATACTTTAAGCTCAGTTTAAGCTTATTCCACATCTCAAAACCCGACCTTTAAGTCATATTTTAGCTAATTGTACAGATTAAAGTTATGTTTATAGTTAATGTGCAAGCAGAGGCGGGGCTAGTATTAAGCTACTCATTAAGGTTCTAGTTTAGATTATGAAAAATATTCTAGAGAAGCTGCTAATTCGGATCTTAACCCTATCCAGTGCCCATATTCTGTACTGTGAAATGACACAAAAATGCCATATATTAAAACAAACAGCTGTTTTTCTCACTAAACTGTGTCTGTAACTTTTTTGGCGAGTCACGTAAGAAAATTAGTCGCCAATTTACAGAAAAAGTGTTTCTGTAACATTTTGGTAAAAAAAAGTTTCCGCTTTGAACTGTCAAATAAACGCACGAATAAAAATGGGGCGAGAAAAATGTTGACACTAAAAAACAATTAAAAATGCAAAATGCAAAGAATAATAATAATAATAATATTTTGTTCTTGGCACATATTTTCATTGTTTAATTATTTTGCTTCTAACATTTTTTATATACGAATATTTTCAAAGCTCGTTTGCAAACAACAAACATTAAAGTCGGACTTTACATTATTTGGTATAGCCGACGTTTGTATTTTCGCCGCCGTCGTTGAAAAATTTTCAATTTTAGTAAATTTTGGTCGCCGTCAACGATATGTGTTACTGGCGTTCTCTCTTTTGATAGTTTTCGACATGAGTTACAGAAGCAGTTTTATCCTAGTTTTCGAGAAACGATGGAATATTATGTTTCACATCTTTTCGATGCGGGAAGTTCTCACTCAAGTTACAGAACATTTGTAGAGGTCACATTTTAATTAAGGTAAAACTCATAACTTCAATTTATGTTTAAGTTTCCCTTTTATCTCAAGTCTAGTTCATATTCTAGTTTAGGGTCCAATTTGTACTATAGACCTTAGCTTTTATTCATTTTGTAGTTATGCTTTCAGTCATTTTTTTAAAACTTTCATTTAGGCTTCATGTAATAAATATTAACTTTGTAAGATAGAGCCCCGTATTTAAAATGAGTCAAAGTATTATCGAAAATGAGTCACATTTTCTTCCGTCTATCCGTTGAAAACACAAAAGTGATCGCAGTAAAAAAACTAACAATGGTGAAATTTAGTTAAAACTATTTCTGGAAAACAGATCCACTAAGTATTGAAAATGGAAACTACCAGTTCACTATTCCTTAAGCCTCCATACAAAAGTTTCTCTGGTATAAGACTTTTGACATTATATTTATTTGTTTAAATTTTGCATTCAACTTAACACTTGTTCACTCAATATTTCCAAAATAGCATTTTATTTCATTAAAAGGTATTTACACACAAAATTACACACAACTCACAGGAAATGACCAAAAAGGAGGCAAAGTGGAATGGCAAAAATTAGCAAATTTGTTTAACGAAAAACTTTTTTAACAAACAAAACCTTAACCATTTTTTTATTTCTTTTTCTCTTATTTTTTTTCTTTCATGCTTCCTTCCGTTATATTTTTGTGAATTTAACAACGTAAATTCATTGTTGGATTGAATGGAATGGCGTTGTTGGTAAATGGAATAAATGGCACATTATTTGCCAAACAACATGGTTACGATAAACATCATCGTCGTCATCAACATCTTTTCCAAAAAAAAAAAAAAAAAATGAAAAACTACAACTATGCAATTACTACTTACAACCATTTGCTGATGTCCCGGTGCTTTTTTATATTTTTGGGACCTTTCTTTAAAAAGCAACACACCAAAAATTACGAAACAAACATGATGCAGCAGAATCCAACGGGAGGTGGTAGTGGTGCTGGTTGTGAGACTGCAGCGAGTATACCCATGCAATTTAATCAAATCAACGCCCGGACCCATCTTATGGCATCCGCCTCAATG
Source organism: Pollenia griseotomentosa (assembly GCA_963931875.1). NCBI lineage: Eukaryota > Metazoa > Arthropoda > Insecta > Diptera > Polleniidae > Pollenia > Pollenia griseotomentosa. Next base: position 182,494,067 of record OZ007561.1, read on the forward strand.
TTGTCACCCACAGCAACAACATCAGCATCGGCCGCTACAACATCCGGTACAGCATTGTTGCACGCAACAACAATAACTAGGACAGGAGCTGCGGGCGGCGGTGTTACTGCTGTTGGTGGTATAATGCATGATGTGGGCAAAATAATTGGTTCGCCTACATCTTTAGCTTCAACATCAACAATAGCAGCCACCACTCACTTGCAGCAACAGCTGCATTCCAGCGGAGTTGGTACATTACCACCCGGCCTAGGGACGGGTGGTGGCTACATATTAAATAGTCTCATTAACAGCAGCAGTGGTACAGCCATGTCAAGTTTACATCATACCTCAGCCACCTGCTCTCCCTCGGCCACTGCATCGGCGAATGCACATGCCAGCAATGTTGTGGGTGGCTTGGTGGGCGGCAGCATAGGTCGTGTTAACCTTCATCACAGTACACTACATCATCACAATACGATGGGTGGTCGGGGCAGTCATGGCCATTATACGGGTCATCCTACGCCCTCAAACATGATGTTAACATCGCAAACAACTTCTGCTCTAAGTGGTAGTGGCAGTACACCGGGCTCTACATCTGGTGTTGGCCTACTTTTGGGTTCGCATTCACTGCCGTCGGCAGCACCATCGACAACAACAACATCGTGTAACTCATCCACTGACCTGGACGATAACATTAACATCATGGCCATTAAAGATTGTTTAATGACACAGCGTGTGCCCGAAAGTTGTGTCTGAGTTGTTCCACATTGTAATTTTAAATTTATTTTTACCAACAGCAGCTGTCGTAAAAATGGCACTGCTGCAACATGCGCCATAGCAGAAGCAGTAGCAACAGCAACAACAGCAGTTTCATTTTTAGGCGCTTAAGTAAAAGATTGTTTGAAAACATGAGCAAAAACAAAGAAGAAATAGAAAAAGAAAGGAAGTCCATCCCTTATTTTTCCCCACCACTCCCTCCTTAACCTTCTCATCTTTATTCCTCTGCAGACGAGAAAAATCTTGTAAAAAACATAAAATTTTCCAAAGTATCTGTCATGTTGTAATTGAAAGTGTGAGAATCTTTCAATCTGGTGTGTGCGTGTGTGTTAAAATGAGTTGTATCTTCAAGTATGTTTTCTTTAAAGTATGTCTGAATTTAAGTATGTCCTGGTGTGAGCCTGCATATGTGTAAATAATATTTTTGTATGGATGTTAAATTTTGTAAGAAATTTGTATCAGTGCGTGTAAGTGACATTGGCAAATTTTCTGTATTTAAAAATTTTATCATTAAAGTTTTATTGTAAAAAGAAAATAATAGTTACATACTCTATTCTTTCTCTAAAACAAATTTATTTTTATTTGTTTGTTTTTTTTATGTATTTGTTTTAGGAACAGAGTAATTTTTTGCATAATTTATTTTGTTTAATTTTAGCAGAACTCTTTAAGCTCTAATAGATGGACTAAATTATACTAAAAAACAAATATCTCTGATTGTTATAATCATGGGTTTTAAATAAAATGATATTTTTTAGATACGGACATATTCGGAAATCGAAATCGAGTAAAGTTGAAATCGAAGGAAATTTTCGGCTTAACTGTTTTAAAAATTACCGTAGTTTTTCATGATTCTAATCAATATAAGTGGCAATTAAAGTATGACGTATACAATATGGAATATTTTTAATGAAACTTTAAAACAGGATCGTTTTAAAAATTTGTTTGATTTTAATTTCATTCGAATTCGATTTCCAGAACGTGGCTGATAATTTTTAGTGTTAAAAATTTTAAATGTATTAAAGAAATATACAAAGTTTTATTTTATAAATATAATTTTATTTTTAAATTTAATAAAAAGAAAAATTATTTAATAAATTAAAAAACCGCCATTCCCTTAATATTCGAATATTTGTCAAAACGTCTTATAGTGAGTGAGTTTACTAATAAAAATTTTTACATCTGTTTAAAGTATTTTAAGCATGGAGGATAATTTGAGCAGAATGTCACCGATTTATTAAAGACATTTATGTCAAGCATGAAAATTGATATCATCTGAAGTACTCGTGTACCAATGGTAACTTCTTAAGGAGCCATTCATTCCTTGTCTAGCCTTTTTACTATGCAGCCACACGATCAAGTTTTGCTTTCAAGTTTTTCACACATACTGCAACTTTGAAGCAATTTATTTTCAAGATGTTGTAAGAAAAACAACTTAAAAAGACAAATGAAAGATTTGCTCATACAAAATCTAATCAGCTGTTTTCTCAAGCGTCAATTAAACACTCAACTTGAAAGAGAAACTGAATTGGTTTCAATTTTAAAAAGTAACATGAATGGTAAAACATCATCGTCTTACCCCCAAGCCTTTCTTGAGAAAAACTTGTCGAACTCTTTCTCGTTGATGCTATCCTTTGTCCAGCTCCCTTCGAACGAAGTCACGTTGACTTGTATCTCTTGCTAGTTCAAAAAAAGATTTTAGTCCTCAGTCTGATACAGAATCAAGTCGGGGTCATCATTTGAATGTGTCAAAAGCTAAAAGGCCTACTCACTCCATAAAATAAAAACTAGAGTAAATTAGTATGGTTTAAACAATTGATTTCCAAAATTTCAGATGCTAGAAAAAGGAAGTTGCCAAACATGCCAAGCTTAGTAATTCATATTAAATCAGTATATAATATACATATTTTGCTATGTATATTTTCCTTTAATCTGGCAGCACTCAAGAAAAATCAATCCATCCGTTCTCAAATCAATCCAAAGCGGTATTAATAGTGCGGTGAGTACGAATTTTCTTGAATCAAGTACAGAAACATTGATTCAAGTACGGATTTTCAGTCGCGAAATACTTAAACTATCCAAATAAATAATCGGAAAATGAGATTGATTTAAGTAAAATAAGGGATGATAAATGAGAAAACCAATATCGTACCAATGAACTTTTAAAATCATTCTTTTTCGGCCCCAATAGTACTAAATTTTTTTTTTATAATTTTTTTTTATTTTATTTTTTAAAACAAAAATTTAATACAACAAAAACAAAAGGTACTTAAAATTCATTTGTACATGTAAAGTATAGATAGCAAAAAATACATGATCATTAATTAAACATAATAAAAGGGTGGGTAAAATTTTTTCGAGTCAAAAGCACATCGCGATTCTTGTTCTATAAGTCATTCCAAGAATTTTTGCCAAAGAAACCATTGGTCAAAAATAAATTTCGAGCCCCGGATTTTTCAAAATAGTTAGTTTTCCAAAATATTCAAGAATAGAGGCAAAAAAACTGTATTTGATCTAGCCAGGTCAAGCGGTTTTTAGGGTCGAGAAATCCATTAATTTTTTTTTTGATATTTCTCAAAATGCAATCTCGAATTTGAAACGTATAAAATTTTTAAGCGTTCAAAAAATATGTGCATACGAACATCTTCGGATTGCATTTGCAAATTTATTGTGTTTACAATTTTCAATATGTACTGCAAAACCAGGAAAGGAGTAGAAATTCCGTACATAATAAAATTTAACTAAGCGCTTGTAAAATCTCCTTCAAAATAATTCGGAGTAAAATAATAATGGATTGGGCTCCCACTGTTCCAAAATTCTTTTGATTACTTCTTGACGTGACAACCATCTTGTTGGCGAATATTTGAAAATATGATGAGTTCGTTCTAACATAATCTTGAATTAAGAGGAATTTGTCTCTTCTACAATGTATAACTTTTGCAGAAGTGGTTTCCTATATCTTTTAAAAACTTGTCAATATCATCAGAAAATGCACGCTTATATGCTGCCGCTGATACTGAATTTAGAAATGGTCTTGTAAAAGAGCAAATGCAAAATATCATAGCGCTGTTTTGTTAAGTCCAACAACAAAAAATAGAGTTTTCCTAAGATTTCATAAAAAAGCTACGACATTTTGCATTTTCGAGGACTATTTGCACCAAGCACTAAACTCCGCTTATATTTATTAGACAGTAAATACGAGTTGTCGTTTATATCAATTATAAAAATGTAGGTTTGAAAAATTTGGAAATAGCACCAAATAAGTCACGGGGGTACCAGCGTAATTTTTAATTTTGAATTGTAGCAAAAAAAAAGTACAATTGTACCAACTTTATCAACCCTGAGTAAAATTAAGATTGAATCAATCTCAAAATGCGTTTGATTCAAGAATTATAAAATTGTTTTAATCCGATTCGTACTTAAAATAATCCGAACATGAGATTGATTTAAATAAAACTAAGATTGAATCAATCTCAAAATGCGCTTGATTAAAGTATAATCAAGTTGATATTACCTCGAATTACAAAGAAAAAATTATTATGACTGATTCATCTACTCGTATTACACCTTAGAGAATGATAAAATACCAACATCATGCCCGATATGGTTTTCACTTTAAAAATCTTTTGAACATATTTTACCAAAAATATAAACTAAATGAGAAGCAAGAGTTAAACATAAAAATAATATATGTTTTTCTTCTTGTCCTGTTGTTTTCTGCTGTTGTTTTTCCAAACTTGTGTTGTAAATCTACAACAAACTTTGAAAAACACAAACGTATGCACGCATTAAAGAATGCAATCCTGAGAGATGAGACCAGCGTTACCGTTGTGATACTAAAGTATCAATTTGACCCTTTTTCGACGGTCTTGATACCCTTTATGACCCTTTTTTTGATATACCCTTTTATATCATTTTCAACTATTTTGTGCCACTTTTTGACGCTTTCTGGAAATAACACTCACATTTTGTTTTTCTCAACACTGCTGAACAGTAGTGCTTCTACTTAACAAATGTTTTCGAAATAAGCATTGCTTAAAAAAAAAGTTTGTAACAGACTCAAAGTAGAAACTTACAATTCCATGCCTTCTTCTCATAATATGCTTAAAGCGGAAATGGAAGAATAGCTTGTATTAAAACATTTTTTACGACTTCTAAATTAGATTTTCGATAGTAAAACACAAAATAAAGTACAATTTCCCTTATAGCAAACATTACTCATAAACATACGTCTCTGTTATTTTTTATTAATTGCATAACTTATGGGTTTTTTTGTCTACAAAAAATGTGACATTTTATTTAAAAAATGCAATTTGGTGTTCTTGTTTTTAATAATTTTGCACTCCAAAATGGTAACATGTTTTATTCTAAAAAAATCACCCTTAATAATCGCATAAGGCATTGAACTTGTTGCCCGCATAAATCGACAGTGTCGGAAGTGCCCTGTAAAATAGGTGACTTCAGATTATATATGGGGCTATTTTTAAGACAGCGACGATTGCCTTAAAGCGCAACAAATCTACTCAAAAATTTAAAAATTCGGAAAAGTTTGAAAAATTAGCGAAAATTTTTTATATTTCAAACAAACATATTTCTGGTCACATAGCGACGTCAGCTACACATATAAATTGGATAAAATATAAAAAATATCTCAGTACCCATTGCACAGAAAATATTCCGCTTAGCACACCGGAGTATATAGATCGCTCTATTGTCAATTTTGACAGTTTTCTAAAACTAGCTGTTCAACATTCCAGCATTGCCCCCAAAAAAACCAAAAATAATAAAATATATTCCTCAGATGTCGAGCGTCTCTTGTCTGAAAAAAGGAGAGCTCGTAGAGAGTGGCAATTGCACAGATCCCCTCAACTTAAGAACTTACTAAAAGACTGTACAAAAAGGCTGAGAAAGTTACTGCAGACTCAGAAAACGGCTTCTCTGGAAAAATATCTTAAGGAACTTGATGCAACTCCACAATCAGACTACTCATTATGGCGTGCAGCTAGAAACCTCAAAAGGCCAGTTGTCGCTAATCCGCCATTAAGAAACTTGAATGGAAGTTGGGCAAGAAATGATGTTGAAAAAGGAAATCTGTTTGTTAATCATTTAAAACACGTATTTACCCCTAACATATCTCACGATATGGCGGTCGAGTTACCACCTGTTGCTGCTAGAGCAGCTGTTCCCCTAAGATTTGGGATAAGAGAAATCGAAAAGGCTATTGGTGAGTTAAACCCCAAGAAGGCTCCTGGTTTTGATAAGATCAGCAACAAAATGCTTTTGGAGCTACCCAGCATAGCAAGGAGAATTATTCTTTTAATTTTTAATGCAATTTTACGCCTTGAATACTATCCTCAAAAGTGGAAGGTTTCCTTAGTCATCATGATACCTAAACCAGGAAAGGATCACACAAAAGTTGAGTCATATAGGCCTATAAGTTTACTTTCAAATATATCAAAGCTGTTTGAGAAGCTGTTAGCGTCAAAATTAACCCCAATTCTAAATGAAAACAGATGTATTCCTAACCACCAATTCGGCTTTAGAAGAGAACACAGCACAATTGAGCAAACCCATCGTATAGTAAACGCAATAAGAAAAGCCTTTGAAGAAAGAAAATATTGTTCCGCTCTCTTCATCGATGTTTCTCAAGCTTTTGACAAAGTCTGGCATGAAGGCTTATTACATAAATTGAAGCTAAACTTACCAGTAAACACACACAAGCTGTTAGAAAGCTACTTAGTCGGTCGAAAGTTTATTATTAAAGAAGGTGATTATTTAAGCTCTCCTCAACCAATTGAAGCTGGAGTCCCTCAGGGAAGCATCCTAGGCCCACTTTTATACTTAATATATACTTCGGATATGCCAATAAACAACTACACCCAAACTTCAACATTTGCTGATGACACAGCTTTTCTAAGCGTGCACGAAAACAGTCAAGAAGCATCTCGATACCTACAGGATCATATATTTCAACTCGAACTGTGGCTGAAGCAATGGAGGATAAAGGTCAATGAGCAAAAATGCGTACATGTAACATTTACCTTGCGTCGGGAAACATGCCCCCTATTAAAATCAATAATCATTTAGTGCCTCAAAATTCGCATGTAAAATACCTCGGTATTCATCTAGATCGCCGTTTAACGTGGAAAAGCCATAAAGAGGCAAAATTATCTCAAATGAAACTAAAAGCCATCCAAATTCATTGGCTTATTGGAAGAAACTCTGTCCTAAGTCTCGACTGCAAACTTTTACTTTACAACTCCATCTTAAAGCCAATCTGGTGCTACGGTATTCAACTATGGGGCACTGCCTCGGCCTCTAATATCGAAAAAATTCAAAGGCGCCAAAATAAACTTCTTCGAATAATCACAGCTGCCCCTTGGTATGTTAAAAACTCAAATATTCACAAGGATCTCAATGTTCCATTAGTAAAAACTATGATTACAAAATATGCAGTAAAATATTTAAAAAGGCTTGAACAACACCCAAATCCACTAGCTCGAAATATTTTAAACCATGGCGGCCACACTCGCTTAAGAAGAAGAGACACTGCAGCACTTACCCAATTAGATGAGCGATAAACACCTATATAAGTGAACAGAACCCGTTATGAAGAAAATTTTTGTCTGGCACTGGCAGGACGTAAAATAACGTATTAGGTTAAGATTTGATTAATTATTGTTAGTTCATATTTAAAATATGAAGATTCAATAAAAAATAATGAGAAAAAAAAAAAAAAAAAAATATTTCAAACAAGCCAAAATATTTATTAAAAGTCTCTAAAACTAACAGGAATGGCGAAAATTCGGTACAAATTGCCAATTTAGCGAACATTTTCAAAAATTTGGTAACAGCGGTATAATGCCAAAGCCTTATATTTATTAAAAATTGTAAAATCTAAAAAAAATCAGAACACCTTCAGGAAATAATCGCTACTATAGCGAGTATGGCTTAAACATTGTCTTTTTATTTTCTTTCAAATGGAAAATACTACTTATAAAAAACTTGACCCTTTTTAAATTGAAAGGGGTAATTTCTTAAAAATCCTCTTTTTGTGACCCTTTTCAAAAATTTCCAACGGTAACCCTGGATGAGACTAATAAAGTCCATGAGATTAAAACTATCACTTTGTAATTTTACTCTCAGAGTGGCACTACCAACGAAAAGTTTAATCTTTATTTTACTTGATTTTAGAATTTTATAATTATTTCAAGAATTCCGGGATTGATTTTCGAAAGTAATCCCGTTTAGGATTGTCTTGAGTACATTTTGGTGTTATTCGTACTTGAATTTTTGAGTACGACTCGTACTAAAAGTAATCAAAAAAAAACTTGATTTATTCCGAGTGTTTTTCTTTCTATGTGGTAGCTTCTGAAAAAAATCAAATAAGATTAAAATACTTTACTGATTTTCCATATTTAATTTAATGGAAAATATTTAAATTATAAAAAACAAAATAATTTTCAAAGAGTTCACAGCAAATTTTCGAAAAATGGAGTTAGGGCTTTTGGATTCTGACACAGCCATATATCAATGATTTATGGGTGCAGACATTTTATAAGACATCGTGTTCCAAATAAAGGCAAGCAGAATTTAAAGTGTTAAATATGATGTATGTACATTTTGAAATGTTCATTAAAACTTCTTAGAATAAAAATTCGCCAGAAAATATGAACTCTTATAAAATGAGCTCGAATACCAATCATTATCAAATTTCTTAAGTTTCATGTTAATGTTTTATCATGAATCAAAGAAACAAGATTGCGCAGGTCCGTTATTTTTGTGTGTGAAGAAGAAATAGACTTTGTGTATGTGCATTTGTGTGTGTCTTACATTTTTTACAACAAACACTCATATTTAGCCTATGAGTACGTAGATGCGCAGTAGAAAATTTTTTTGTACGGCTGAGTGCGCAATCTTGTTTTTTTGATTCATGATGTTTTGTTATAATTTTGACCTTAAGAAGCAATAATAGAGCATGCTTTTAAACATGAACTCTTAAATACAAAGGATTCACAAACAGGGCAAAAACCTAACTTTCCTTTAGTTAAAAACATTTTATGTTTTAAGTAATTCTCAATAATAGCATAAATATTATCTACTTTTACGCGATATTCCATACGAAAAATGTTTGGGAATTGAAGAACACATTATGTACGTTGTTGGAAATGGAAAAACTGCAGGAAATTAGAAAGCCTAACTCTGAATAAAAGAGACTATAATATTTGAAACAAATTTTGAATGTTAAGATTGGTTGCTTTTCAAATGCATATTGCTTTGCAGTGCTACTGTGTTACGTATATTCAAATGCAACCGTGAAAACTTGGACAGAAAATGGCATTGCTAAGGCCATCTCTTACGCAGCTGAGATGTAAAGAAACGCACCTACAGCATTATTCAAGTTGACGATGCCCTAGGTCCTTTATAGTGGATCTTAACCACTGGGTGACAAACAATGCATTTACCAAATGCCCTCGAGTGCAAGTGCAACCAAAACAACCAGGCAGCCATTTGAGTGCATAGCCCGGCAAGATTAACCACTTGCCTTTTGTTTAGAAACTGTAGCTCTTTAATCTCTACTGTTTTTGTAATACTGCTAGCAGCATCAGTTGAGTTGCAACAGCACTTAGGGAATGTCCTAACGAACTCTCTTTTAAGTGGTTAAAAATCAGCCCTTTGGTGGTATTTTCAGGGTATCCCTTCCTGCGACTCTGGGTAGCAAACCACAAAAGTATATTTTTAACGGTTAACGAAAATTCCGCAAAGGTTTTCTTTCTGAAAGACAGAAAGCATTTTCCGCAAGATGCACACTAGAGAAGGGCTCACCCAACAGCCAGTCCGGTGCCTTGCCACCGGGTGCTACTGTCTCCCGTGATACCAGATACTCTCTGGTCAGCCGCGATCGCAAAAGATAGTAAAGACCTTTTGAGATCTGTCAACTTTTTGACGAATCGCAGGCTGCACCCGATTTCGCCCCGGAGGATGTCGGGTGAAATATCTTTAAGATGATCCCTATATCTCCGGGCAGGATATTTAAATGACAATGCATTTAATTTGCAGTGTTGTAGTGTGCAGTTGCTTAAGTGAAACACTGCCTTGACAATGCATTTAGAAAGGCAGCTTATCATATCATTTATTTACAAAGAACATCTAACATATCAATTCTTTTTCTTTATATATCCTTGACACATATCGACAATCTCTTAAAAGAACGTCCAATATCAATAAATTTACTTCCTTTTAAACAACGGCAATTAAATGCTATTTATTTTCAAACTTAATTAAACTGCCATTTTTAAAAACTATTTATTTTTTACACTTACAATTTATATATTTAAAACCGCTAACTCTCTACTTATTTAATTTTTATTTAAAACTTTTAACTAATGCGTTTTTTTATTGAAATGTATTGTATATAAAAAAAGTTACTTTTTTCTAAAAAAAAAAAAAAATATTTCCTGGAAATAATTATAAAAAATCATATCCTAATTAAAAACAAAGTAACTAATGTATAAAGTTAATTAAATAATAATCATAATTATAGCTAAATCCTTGAAATATAGAAACTATTTTATAATTAGGTAACTCTACAATAAAAAAAGACTCTAAAATTAGTTAAAAATTTAAAACAAAAAAAAAAACTTTAAACAAAATGCCACTAATTTTTAAATTGAAAATCTAGTTATTAAATACAAAAAATAAATAAACAAAAAAAAAACCAAACATTTTAAAAAAATATTACTAATTGGTAATAAATTAATTAAAAGAATTAAGAATTTACAAGATAGAAAATCTACATACAAATAAGATCTATTAAATTAATTGTTAATTGTAAATAAATAATTTTTTAACTTAAATACAAACCCTTAAACAAATTATTTACATTATAAAAATCAAATGTATTTAGAACACAGATACAACCCAGTACAGAATAATAATCTAATTATAACAAACTTGTAGATTAATTAAAACAAAAATCCATTAGTTTATATTTGAATAGATATTTTAGCTAAAGAAAAAGATAAAATGTTTTATATCTAAGCAAAAAATGTATTTAAAGACAAGACAACAGACAACAGAAAAATTACATAAGAAAGATAAACAAACTTCTTTATTCAAAGTAGTTTTTATCACAGACAAAATAATAAAAATAATTAAAAAAATCTATTAAATTTTAGACCGAAACATATTAATAAATATTGTATTAATTATAAATTATAAATAATAATGATAATTAGTTATATATTAAAAAAAAAAAGATATTAAAATGAAATAAATAAAAAGAAAAACAATAATAAAGCTGTGTTAAGAAATAATACGAAATAAAGAATTGTTTTGATTTAAACTGGGAAATGGAAAGGTAAAGGATTGACTAGGCCTTATCAAACACCAATTAAACCGACAAAAAGGTCCCAAAATAAGTCAACATAAAAAAGGAAACTCAACGAAATTTGGCAGGAATTTGGTGCCAATTACACGGTCGGCAAAAAACAAAAACAAAAAAAAACAAAAACAACTAAGAGTGCTACATTCGAATACTATGCCGAATCTTTGTTCCCCGCCGCCGACAGTTAGAAAATTTCAGGCTTGGGCTATATTTTGGATCTATAAAGTATAAGTTAATCTGTATAAAAACGGAAGTCAGTATTAAAATTCGTATCCAAGCAATTATAGAAAAATACGAAATAAAACCTAAAACTTTTGTTAATTAGTACAAAACTTCGCATTTAAAAAATCGCCAAATTTAGGGTATAAATATTCAAATCCATTTTTGGACCCCAAAATAATCAAAATGACGATAAATCGTCAAATTTGGCAGCCGTGTCTATACTTATGTATGTATATGTCGAGCCCAAACCGCGAAAAAATAACGTAAGCGACCTCATTTTAAATTCTAATAAATGACAAATTTCATACAAAGTTTATATAAAACTAAATAAAAACAAGTAAGAAAGTTCAGTCGGTCAAGCCCGACTATATGATACCCTACACTACAGTATTTAAAAACACATCATGCATATGTGTCCATATATATATGGATCCATCCATGTTTTACATTTCATTAATATCGGTTTGAGAGGCAGAAATTGCCCCTATCTCCCCGCGTGGTCCTGTTTCTTAAAAAATATTTTCTAAGTGTTTTGATTAAAATTAAACAAATCGTTCTCAAGTTATGTTGAAATGAATATCGGGCAAAATATTATTATCAAGAATAGAAATTGAGAACTTAGAACGTTATAGAGAAATTTTTTTAATAATAAATTTTGTATTCCCAAAAATAACTTTGACAATTCTTTTTTTGTCGATTAGAATATATATGGGGAATTTCATGTCAAGTGACTCAATTTTTAAATCAATGTCTTCCGATTTGGATGAAATGTACACCAAGGTTAGTCCTATTCGATAGTAGCTTAGACACAAATCGGTGAAAAAGTTTCTGAGTTAGATGGGGTCAAAGTTTGACATTTTAGACATACAGGTGTTCTTTCTCATCCATGTTACTTATTTCCTATTGGTGTTAGCAAAATTTGTCCCAAGTAGCTTCGATAGCTATTTGATCAAGCTTTTGAAAACAATTTTTTTTTTTAAATTTAAAACTTTTTTTTATTTTTTTTTTATATATCCGGAATGTGTTCATTATTTGTCCTTCAAATTGTGCTGAAAAAGGTCAACAAGAAAAAGAAAGACAAAAAGAAAAAACAAAAAATGTACTTTGGACTTCAAGAAGAATTCTTGAAAAAAAGAACGAAAAAACAGAAGTAAAGAAAAAACATGTTAAATCAATTAAAATGGATAATCATTCAAAAAAGCAAACTTCGATCTACCAAAGGTTAAAATACAGTTTGGTTTAAGGATTGATGTTTGACTATTGACGTCAGCAGTCGTCGATGGCTGCGAGTGTAAAACGGCAAATCCATCTGAGGAGATCGAGTGGTTGCGATCGAAACATGTCATGGTAACCTGCCGGCCTGGGTTCGAGCCCCGGCCACGGTCAAGAATGAAAGATTATCAATAACAATTTTAATTAATTTTCATGTTGTAAAATTCCTTTCTTCATAAAAATAATTTAATGAAAATTAAATTTAATGAACTTAAGCCTAATTCAAAAAAATTAAAAACTTGGATTAAAAACCATAAATAGTTCAATAAAATAACCACAATACTAATTATCCGGAATGTTTTTTTTTCTCAGAAGAAAGCTTATGTTTTTTCCTTTAAAGTAGTTTTGGTCGCTTAGTGTTAGTGGGATGCGAGTGGCTTATGTACAAAAAAAAAATACTTTCTAAGTCTAGACGAGGGTTCTTCAATTTTAAACATATGCAGTGTTCTTTCTCATCCATGTAACTTCTAACCTCTTGGTGTTAGCAAAATTTGTCCAAAACAAAAAAAAACTTTTTTCAAAAGATTCATTTTATTTAAAAATATATAAAAATTTAATCTAAAAATGTTTTTATTTTGAATACGCCCTCGCGAAAATTTTCAATATTTTGCTCTTTCTATTGATTATGTTTCTAAAAATTAAAGCTCAAGCTATTCATTATTAACTTCTGCAATATCACTCAAATCGACTAAATTTGCAACAATAGCACGTAATTGAAAAATACTCAATTGGTTACCTCATATTATATAAAAGGGTGCAAGATCTTTGACGTGTTTAAGAAAGTCCTTATCAAAATCGAATTTTTTAACAGACCATTAAAAAGTGCAACATAAAACTTTAAAGAATAAACTCCAAGATCTATTACATTAACTTTCGACAACTTATGTGAATATGGTGCTAAAGATATTTTAGAACCTAAAAAAAATTTGGGATCTTTACGAAGAAGTAAACACAATTAAAATAATAAAGAACAGAGAAAATATAAGACCATTTAATAACATGAAAACACCACTTAATGTTTGTATCTAATATACTGCAAATTTTAAATCATGTATTTATAAAAAGCTTAAAAAAACATTATTTAAATTTAAAACTTTTTTGCATCTCAAAAAACTTGCAAAAAATGGAAAACTTGATAAATGGCAAGGCTGCCATTGGATAATACAAATGTCCCTCCTGAAAATCATAAACATAACAGCATAAACTATTACGAATCATGATATATTATTCAAGTTAGTTCAAATTCCTAGAAATAAAGGCATAACACTTTCTGATTGTCGTACAATTGGTTTGAACCGGAACCAATTTTTATACTGACGTCTATTTTATAAAGATTATTTAATAATTTATAGCTTTCATATATTCTTAACTGTCGCTGGAGGGTGTCAAAGATTCGGTACATCCGAATGTACCACTCTTACATTTTCAATGAATAAGCTTTTAAATGGTTAAATATAGCATAAAAATGATTCTTAAAAATTTGAAATCGATGTTTTGAATAATTTTTATTTTGGAAAATATTAAAAAATTTTTTATGCCGAAAAACTTTGGAGTCGGAGTCGCGAGTATTTGTGGGTACTACGACTCCGACTCAGGCACAAAAACCTCAACTCCAAATCTTCAACTCCGACTGCACAGCCCTAGACAATACTAAAGGAGGAAGACAGCTCTTCGAGCTCAACAGGCGCAAACATAGACGGTCCTATCCGAAAGTGGCCTGGAGTAAGAGCAGACAAATCTTTATCGTTTTCTGACATACCGTCAAGAGGGCGTAAATTGAGACACGCTTTTATTTTTGCCAAGATAATTGAGAGCTCTTCAAACGTAAGTTTTAGTTGACCAGCTGATTTCTTTAAATGAATTTTCATGCTTTTTACCACTACTACCCATAGTCATCTTATATGAGATGCTGCAGTAGGGATAAAGTGTCATACCAAGGGCTGCTGACCATAGTTTTTGACAGCTGTGTCGTGTGATCTAATACGTGTTTTGCAAAGTCTGCTTCAATTTCTCTAGCGGCGCCAACGAAGTTTCTGCCGCTGTCTAAAAACCTTCAACTTTGGCAGCTGCAACGGGCGATAAAACGGGCCGAAGCTTCTAAAACGGCAGAGGTAGACATATCGCTAAGAGCTTTAAGGTGCATCGCCTTAGTAGAGAAAAAACAAAGACACTTACATAGCCTTTCGAATTTCTACAATATCTGCCCGTGAAAGTTTTAATCTAGAATGGGCCAGCAAAATCAACGCAAGTATTTTTTCGGCACAGCTGCCTTGATTTGATTTTAAAGCTTTTTTTCTATAAAGGAAACAGACTTTGCAATTGCAAATAACTGTCGTTATCAGATTTTTTTTCTCGTATGATCCAACACTCTTGTCGGACTTCATTTAAGACTAGACGAGAGCATCCGTGGTGGACTAATGTGCAAAGGAATTCAACATACTGCCGAGCAGTAGACTAGGCTATACGCAAGGAAAATCGGGAATCGTTCGTTGTAAAACAAAAAAGTGGTAGAGCTAAGGCAACTATTAGACAGATTAATGTCGTAAAAGGCGCCTTTATACATATGAACTTCCCTGAGAAATAAATTTGTTGAGAGAGGAAAATTTGACTATTTCTTACGACCTTTAATTTACTGGGTGAGGTTCTCAAAGAACTTAAAACTAAATTTTTGGCTATTTTCTTACTCGCCAGGGCCTCAGATCCGAACATACAAGCCACTACGTAATATGCTTCGATTTAGTCGATTTAGCAACAAAAGCTTGAGCTCCTTTCTACTCTTCTGCCGTCTCGAACTCCGGTACACCTCCAGGCCACGAAGACTTCTCTAAGTTGAGCCAATCCGGGCCGTGCCGCCAAAGATTATTTTCTCTCAAATTCGCAGGGATCAGGCCCCCGGATTGCTAGATCGGCAGGAATTTCACCGGACGCCACGTGACACCAGTTCTTACTCCCTACATTTTCTAATATTTTTGCCACGAACTTTTTCCAGCTACAAGGTGGTTTTCTTAACCAAGCTAAAAATATCGTGGAATCAGACCACAAATAAATATTTTTGCCACGAACTTTTTCCAGCTACAAGGTGGTTTTCTTAACCAAGCTAAAAATATCGTGGAATCAGACCACAAATAAAGGGCGGAGTTGTTTACTTAAAAGCACAAAGCATACAGAGATAAAAAAGTGACGTATGAAAAATGCCTAAACCATTTGCGAGGGCAGCTTTCGAAGAAAGAGAAAGAAAACGTTTTTTGGTAGTGAAGTGGCAATGTGTAAAAACAGGCCGCAACTGTCAACACGAATTGCGTAATCAAAACAAAAAATGCAAAAAGGGCAGCTTTCGAAGAAAAAGACAGAAATAAACACAATATTTTCTGTCTCGTGACGCCTCTGTGTGCTCTGTGCTTAAAAGGCAGGTACCACATTGTCAAAGAACAATTTAACAATTTAATTAAAATCCATTTGAATTTCTAGTTTGAATTAGTTTAAAACTAAATGTTATCTAATTTTAATAAAATAAAACAATTAAAACTTTAATCCTAATTTCTTTTCAAAATTCATTAATTTTAGATAAATTGTATTTCATGATCTTATAAACTCATTAAAAAGATTAATTTCTTAGAATTAATACCCCAAAAGAAAGAAGTCAAAATATTCAAGACAAAAACTAGGAAAATTGTATAAAATATTTCTTCTTCAAGCTTTTAAACTATTTCCAAACTAAAAATATACACCAACACTTAAAACACATTAACCCACACTAATAAAATACACACATAGAACTGGTAAAATCCATTTTAATTGTTTCATTCTTCTTTTGCGTGCTTGTATTATCATTTTAATCAAACAATAAGTTTTTCGTGTACTTTATTCTCTAATTACCTCCATCTTTTCCAATTGTATCCATGCTTCGCTTAATGCATTGCTTTTTTACTTCTTCTTTATGCTCCTACTAGTATTTATGGATGTAAGAGTATTTTTGTGTGTATGTATGTGTTTGCTTTACTATTGTTTTTCTAATCCCAATAAATGCACGTGTCATTAATTGGTAAAATAGCGTAAACTTATCTTATTCTGCAAAAAAACTGAAATGGTTTCGAAGGATGGATTTTAAATGAAGATACCAGCAAGAAAATGAAAAAGATGAAGTTAGATTTGAAAAAAGATTTTTAAAATTAAATTTTTACATTTTCTTATTTGTTTTACGCTCATTAAATTTTATCGGTATGATGGTAAACCATATCATGTGAATGTAATTGTCTGAATATTTCTATTGAAGTGTGTGTAATGTGTACTTATTTATAAATCTGTTGGCGTTATTAACTATTTATTTATAGTTCTTGTTATTTTTTAATTGCCGTACTAAAACAGGATATACATTTATAATTGAAGGATAACGAGGATCTTGAGAAGGTATTTTAGAGTAAACACACTTCAAAATGGAATGATAATAGCTGCGTTCGTTTACCACAAAATTTGTACAAATTTGTACTGGAATTCAATAAAATTCGTTCGCGTAAACATAAATTTGAAAAATTTTCATTTTACTAACCTACTGGATTTTACTGGGATTTTACTGGAAAAGTAAACGAGCGCTCATAATATGTGAATTAGGGCTTGCAATAGCGAAATCGACAATAACAAAATCGTAGAAATTCGAGACCTTTCTATAAAAAAAGCTTCGGCTTTGAAATATGAATTAAGAACACTGAAGTATTCTTTGTCTTTGTGGGCTCCAGAGATTTTGAAGAACATCTTCGGTTTATTTTATTTTTTTTAAATCTAGGTACAGAAAAAATTTTCCAAAATTTGTTACCAATTAAAGCATTAATCAACCAGACTCATTTTTAGTTAAAAATTTAATCAAGTTAATTAAACGTTTAATCAAGTGAATTAAAAGTTTAATTAATTAAATGAAACATTTAATTGATACTATTAATTATTTTATTGGTGCAAATTTAATTAATTTTTTAAATTTATATCACACGTTTTTTATTGAAATTAATTTTTATTATTTTCTGTCCGGTCCACCCACGAAACGTTTCAAACTTCCTTTAAGGTAGAGGAGAGATATTTGCAATAACTCATTGTATACTTCTCTTGTGTGGTTTTCCTCTTTTAGGACATCCTGAAATTTAAAGAAAATTCTATGATAAAGAACAAGCATTGTCGTATAAACGTTTTTATATAGTAGAATCCAAATACTTTGAAACTGTTAAAAAAAACATTAATTTTTTGGTACCTCGCGAAAAGCTCCATTTGATAAAAGTTCGTAGGTATGCTGGTGGCAATCAGTACACAGCCATTTCCGACCGAATGCCAAACATATACACATAATCTTTACAAGTCACCAGAACTGACCCTCTATCTCCAAAAGTTTTGCTGCTTTCATGGACAATTGGTGACAACAGCTTCCTATCATAATGCAAGACCCAGTGGGGAGGATTTCTAAAGACTAAATCTTCAATTTTTTTTAGAACTGGTAGACTAAACAGCAAGCGAAAATGTTTCCTTTAAATTCTTGTGGTGGTAAATAAAAACTAAGAGGGCAAACGAGCTCCTAAAATCTCACCGGTAGGCACCTTTTGTAACAGCTAATGCTGTGCACATTTTAGAGTTCGGGCAGAAAAATATATGGATTTAAATTTTGCAGACAGCATTTTTTCCTCCTTCTTCTTCTTCCTTTACTTCTTTATTCTGCAACGTTTTCATTGAAATGATTAAATTTAGCACCAGACACCACAAAAAGTTTGCAAACATCCAACATTTTTGCCATATCATCGGCTTAATATGCAAACCTGCTTACTCCCTTTCAATACATTTTACTGGAGAGACAAAAAACTTTTTATATTTCATATTTGCAGCTTGAAAGGAAAACCAAAAAATTTTGTTGGTTTTACACACTTCAAAACTTCACCACACGGCATTAAAATTTTAACAGGTTTGCATATTAAGTCGACAATATTTTAAAATTTTTTAATATTTCTTCAAACATGCTTCAAGTGTATGTCCAAACAACAACACAAAATATTTGTAGACAGGTTAAATTTCTGGCGGCATTTATGCAATGTAATTCTTCATGTCTGAATTAACCCAAATCTGTGTAGAAAAAATAAAATGGAATTGCTTTTAACATGAAGAATGTATTGACACTTAAAAGTCCTTTGTTTCTTTTGGGCCGCCCTGTATAAATAAATATTTGAAACTTATAAATTAAAAGATATTGTATAGTAGTTGTTGTTATAAAGCGATCTTTAAACACTTTTTATTGCCCTTTCCTATCGAACCAGTTTTTATAAAAGTCTTTTTCGTATCATAATTTGTTTACTTTCTTTTGGGTTTAATCATTTAGGATAATGAAATTGCCTAACTTTCCGAAAGCTTAAATAAACTCATACTAGATAACTGAAAAATATTCTCTTAGGAGAAAATTAACTTATTTAAGCATATTTTTTCTTTATTTCTCGTTACCAGCTTCAGCACAGACCAAAAATACCCTTAATTATAAAATAACAACTTTTGTACCATAATTGTAGTTATTTTGTCTATCAATTTGTGAGAAATTTACCGAAACTTTATTACTTTTTCTATGATAGAATCTTAATTGTAATTTGGTGGTTTCCATACAATAACAACAAAAAAAAAAACTTTTGTTCTTTAGTTTTCTCACTTTTTAGTTTTGGGGAAAAGGATTTATTGCGGAAAGTTAGACAAAGACAATAAAATTGTGGTGCGTAAATAAAGAAAGAAAATAAGAGCTGAGGGAAATGTGTTTTTTGTGTTTGGGAATGAATATTTGTAGCTTGTTTTTTCATGTAAAAAATGGAAAGAAGATTTCAGAAGAATTGCATATTGAATTTTGTAGATCTGCCTTTTATTAGATTTAACCACACTATCTCGCATATTCTTATTGAAAATATTACCTCAAAACTCTAAGGCAATTTATGACAGAAAACTTTTCATCTTTTCCAAACAAGTTTGTTACAGCAAATTTTAATGTGGGTCAATCTTTCATTTTAATCAGAATAAACAGTACAATTTATGTGTGAGTTTTATTTGCAAACGAAAGAAATAAAAAAATATCGTTAACCGTTTCCTTCATATGTCATAAATTTATCCTTCGGAAAGAATATAAAATATATGTATAACAAAAATGAAAAAAAAGAATGATTTAAAGTGTTTATGCTTGAATTGCAACAAACCCTAAATAAACTTCCTTTTAGTTTTTCATTCTGATTTTTCTTTCTATTGTTGATACAATACAATGTGTATTAAAATTTATACTTTTCGTTTGTGTTTTTTATTTTCATCCTTTTATTTCATTCACAACAGCAATTTAAAATTTAACTGAAAAATGTTTGTATTCCATGGTGTTTCCCAAAAACTATTTCGCTCTAATTCTTTTTATGTGTTTGTGTGTGTAGAGTTGCAAGTTTTTTTTCCCCGAGTCTTTATTTACATGTAAAGTGTCATAAAAAATTCACAAATAAGCCATCAGTGGCATTTTGCTGTCAAAAGAGTTCAACAACAGAATAGAATACAACTGAAGCGTATAGAACACAGCATAGAAATTTTATAAGAGAAAAAGGAAAGAGCAAAAAAATAAAAAAAAATTTAGGAAAATTTTAAAATAGGAAATGCAAATCCTGTAAACCATAATACAAACATAAACAAATACATACGTATACACATACATACATACACACATTTCTACATTTATACAAATGAAGAAACAACATACTAAATAAATATACAAAATAAACACTAAAAACATACTTTTGGCCACTTGTATACATTCATGTACGCATAGTAGCAATAATACAACCAAGGATATAATTACATATACATACATACATTTGAAACCAAAGCTCATAAAGTCATAATTGAATGACTTTTTTCTCACTTCTAGTTTTACTGTTGGCTATGTGTTTATCAGGAATGGATAATATATTGCATTCCAGAATATCTTTGTTAATTAAAATGCTTACCATTTGATATTATAAAAGCGGAAAAACATAAAGACGAAGAACTGTAAAGTCATTTAGCGTTTATACCATAAACGGCAAGGGCATATTGGTTTAATCCTTTCGGTACGAGGGGTACGAATAAGTGCCACCAAAGTTTAAACATTCCTAAAAGTTAAAATTCTCATTTTCTTTGGTTTACAAACAAACCATTTCGTTTTATCAAAGGTTTTCTTTGCTATAAAATGGTATTTTTTGAATATCATTGGTAACATGTCTCAGTGCATGGATCTTGTTAGCAGAGTCGGACGTAAACCACATTAATTGATGAATTTTTTTAGATTTCACGATATTAAATAGGAATATATTTGGACATATTTGGACTAAATAAATAAAGTTCGGTTTATTTTTTTTACTTTACAACTGGTAAGTATATTTTACATTTTTTTTTTTGTATTTATTCCAAAAATAATTTTGGATGTTACATATTTGTACCACCAGTCCAAGGGCTTGTCAGTCCCCCAGCAGTCCCCTTGTGGCAACCCTGCCGCATTTCCCTAACAGGCGATCTATTTGAGACACATCTAACACAATAATTACAAAAATTATATTATATTAATGCAATTAGAGAGCCGTCCCGAAAGGGTTAAAGGTCTGCTTTTTAGACCTTCTTCTTAGCAGGCTATTGGTCACAAATTTCAAGACTCTATAATTAAGATTGAGGCAAAAGCCTTTTGGTGTAAATTTTAAGCCGACATTCATTCAAATGACACCCTTAAACATTGTGTTGGTTTATAATGTTTTTATATATGGCTTTTCTACAATCGCCGTTCATAAAAATATAAATAAATTAATATAAAGACAAAATTCATCTCAAATAACTTTAAACGCAAGGCAAAATTTTGGGCTTATGCTTTCTTGAAAAAGTCCCTATTTTTCCCTACGCTTGAAAAAAAATGTCTACCAAAATCCCTACAAATTTTAAATGATAATATATCAGAAGAAATAAAACCATTAATATAATATTATACATACATAAGTGGCTATTCACAACCTGGGCAGGTCTTTAGCCGAGTTAAGAATTGATCGCCATGCGCTTCGATCTTCTGCGCTTTTTCTCCAATTTCGGATATTCAGATCAGAAAGTTGTTGTTGGACCTGATCTTTACAGCGGAGCTTCGGCCGTCCCCTCTTGCGCATACCTTCGGGATCGTACTCAAAAATTTTCTTAGCCGGAGCATCTGCTTCCATTCGCACAACATGTCCTAGCCAGCGCAGTCTTTGTATCTTTATGCGCTATACTATATCAATGTCGGCATTAAGCTCATGGTTCATACGATGCCGATAATCTCCGCAAACACAAACCGGTTCATATATTTTACGGAGAATTTTTCTCTCGAAAACACCAAGTACAGCTTCATCTGCCTGCGCAAGTACCCATGCCTCTGCGCTATACAAAAGCACTGGTAGTATAAGTGTCTTGTAGAGTGTTATTTTTGTGTTTCGGGAGAGGGCTTTAGATTTGATTTGCCCGCTCAGCCCAAAGTAGCATCTATTTTCTAGTATAATTCTTCTTCGAATTTCCAGACTGGTGTTGTTGGTTTTATTTATGGTGGATCCAAGGTACAAAAACTCTTCCACAACCACAAAGTTAAAGCTACCAACATTCACAGTTCCATCCAATCTAGTAGATTTTCTGTATGTTGAAACCATTAATTTAGTTTTTGCTTCATTAACTGCCAGACCCATTTTTTGTGACTCCTTCTCAATACTTGCAAAGGCAGCAGTTACGTCTTGCAATGTTCTTCCCACTATATCAATATCATATAATATAATATATATAATATTATAAAAATTTTAATTTAACCCTCCGTCATGCACATGTTTCGGTAGTCACATACGTAGCGTATGTATCTGGCCAGATACACTATGTATTTCAATACATTTATATGAAAAAAAGCTATTTTAGTGATAATATTACATTGTTATATTATTAGCACGCCAGGCAGATGCAAATTTTCTATTTCTCTGTTTTTTTCTTAGTACATGCTAAACCACCTACCCAGAAAAAAAATTAACGAGAAATAAAATTTTTTAATTTCAAACAAATAATGGTTTTAAAGTTTATTTCATTTAAATTGATATATATTTATATTTTATAACAACGCAGAGTACATATAAAATGCAGTTGCAGTTCATTTGATTAAACAAACGCAAAATAAAAATAATTAAAAATGCAAATAATTTACGTTATTCTTCATACAAAATACAAGTATATCTGGCCAGATACATGCGCTACGTATGTGATGTGTAGATGAAAAAATACACATAAATTGTTTTTGTTGTTTTTTTTAAAGAAAGAAATTATAATTTCTTTAAAAAATCACCTTAATGATTCTTCTCAGATCACTTTTGATGATTAAAAACTGATTCATAACGTGATCAATTGAAAAAGGATTCATATATGATTTATTGCCGAACAAATAAAAAGATGGGCTAAAAAAGAAGCCCAAAAATTATTGTCAATTAATGAAAATAAATGAAAATGTGAATGGTTTCTTCTTTTCTTGGCGAAAACCCGAGAACTTTTGTTTGGCTTAACATAAAGTTGAATCAAATATGCAATCCAAAGCCATAATGAAGCTGCTTTTATCGGAGAAAAAATTTAAAAATGAGACGGAAAAGGCTTTTAGTCTATTTCTGAAGTGCGAAAGAATTCTTTCTTTCGTACAAATACATTTATGACAAAAACAAAATTTTTAGATGAGTCGTACACAAAAATTCAAGTACGACTCAAAACAATCCTAAATGAGATAACTTTCGAAAATCAATCCCGCAAATTCTTAAAGTAAGTAAAAAATTCTTAAACCAAGTAAAAAATAATTAAACTTTTCGTTGGTACACAGAAAAAATTCACCAAAATGTTTCACCAATTAAAGCATTAATCAAAAATATAATCAGTTTTAATAAAAAATTTAATCAAGTGAATTAAACGTTTAATCAAGTGAATTAAACGTATAATTAATACTATTAAATGGTTTAATTGATACTATTAATTTGTTTACTGGTGCAAATTTAATTAATTTTTTAATTAATATCACAAATTTTTTAATTGAAATCAATTTTTATTTTTTTCTGTGTAGTGCCACTCTGACAGTAAAAATACAAACTGAGCGTTTTAATCTCATTTAATTCATCAAAGTTTGTTGCAGACACTACAACAACAGCACACAGATAGTTAAAAAAGATTTGTTGTTTCATGTTTAAAAAGTATGATTGAGAACTCTTGCTTCTCATTAAGTTTATATTTTCAGTTATATACACACACACAGAAGAAAATATCATTGTTAAATTAACATGGCGCAATGTTCATTAAAAATCATAGTAAATTTCTGCAAAAGTATGGACTTCATTTAAAATTATTATTATTTCATATTAATTTTAAACGAAAAATATTAAAATAGCATTGTTCAATATTGAATCCATAAAATCCTGTTTTATTTGTTTTGTACAGCACTATAAAAAGAAAAACAGAAATTTTTTTATTTTCATGTTTAAAATTACTCAAAAAAAGAAAAAAATTCCCGTATTTTTTTTGTTAAAATTATAATATTTTCAAATTCGAATGAGGACGAAAACCATATCGGGCCATTCTGCTGTTGTCTTTTGACTGTGAGTGTTTCTGTTAACGAAGGGGAAAACAAAAAAGTGAAACTGTGTTACACAGTGTTGCCGTTAGGATACGAAAGATACATTTTTCGTATCTCTTGACTACTTCAGGTATCATGTATAATCCTGACATTTTTCGTATCTTTTGAATCTGTACGCAAAATGTACAGAAACAAAACATTCGAAAATTTTTAACCAACTAAAACTTATTAAGACTGATCATCGTAACCGTCTCAATACTAATACAATAGCAGCCAAGGCGCATTGACAAAAAGGTGGTTCAGCTCTACAACAACACTGCTTCTGTGGTCGGATTATCAAAAATATTGCTAGTAAAAAAAGGTTAGTTTACATAAAAAACTAGTTTGCATACACACTTTGACAAGTCGACCACCGAAAAAAAAACACCATGTGTTGACTTGCCCCCACCTTCTAGTGAACTCGCCTTGATAGATGCTTTAATAATGGTGAAAGAACACATTAAGGGATTGCAACATACGATCCACCTAAATCGATGATTACTTGTAGTTCGAAGTTGTTCTGAGGAAACACCTTTTTTATTTTCAGGAAATTTTTATGAACGTTGATGTAATCGCCTTAGAAATTATAAACGCCTTAACTCGTATATTAATTTTTACAAAAATGTTTGTTTTGATAACATTCAAATGTAGTTACATATAATTAATTTTAAAGTTTGCTTACAGTATTTTCAAAAATTAAATATGTAACTAATATTTATGACTAAAATAAATATAATAATGAATTTATACGAAAACATTTTCTTTACAATATTTATTTAAATATGAAATAAAAATGTTATGTAAATAAATATAAAACGTTAAAAATGGATTTTCAAATTTTTTTCAAAACGTATCTTTTTGGGAAAAAGTGTATCTTTTTGGAAACTAAAATGTATCTTTCTTAAAATTTCACTGGCAACACCGGTGTTACAGTTCGCTCTCTCTCTCTCTCTATCTGGTTCTACGGGTAAGTGTTTACAATGTTTCTTAAATTAATGCATATGTTGTCTCTGAAGCTTCTTCTCACTTTTATTTCAAACTCAAACTAATTCGATTCTTTATGTAATTCAAGTTGTTTCAACTTGATATAACTTTCATTCAACGTGATTCGGAGTGTTATTTCGATATGTGTACCATTTTGAATGTTAAATTAACATGAATTTAAGTTATTTCAAAAGAAAATAATGTTGTTCTCAAGTTATATTAAAATCATGTTAAATCAACATGAAATAACTATGAAGCAAAATCACTACCGAAAAATGTAAAATCAACCTTGTTTTCGTGGATTTTACATTTATTTTTTTCTGTGTGTACTTTAAGTTTTTTAAGTAAAACCCATATTGGGAATGATGCTGGTGTTTTTTTATTGAGATTCTGTAAGGTGTTAAACGGGTTAGTAAATTTCGCATTTGGTTTATTTCAAGTATGAATTCGGGATTCGTAAAAATTGGAAAAAATAACGGACAATGTAAATTAAAGATTTAATTTGATTACTTAGCTTATTTATTTTCTTTTAGTGTGAACATCAGTGATGATAGATGTGGCAGTAGGGTGACCGTTATTTTTTTTTTCGTATTTTCACTTGGGAAACCCCTTAGATTGATTCCAAATTAGAAAAAAAACAATATATATAAAATTTTAGATCGTTTGCATAGTTATTAGGCGTGCCTTGAGCCCACAAAGTTTGCTAAAAATGCTATTTTTCTCACTATGGGTGGCTTTAAGTGTTCATAACTTCAGTAATATTTATTTTAGAGAAAAACCTTATTCACAAATATTCTAGGGCTATATCTTATGAACAATGTTGCTCTGTATTAGTTTTCTTTAACATTAATATTTAATCCAGAAAAACCCAAATTAAAAAATAACACCGAAATTTTCACATATCTTCGCATTCTTTGCCTGGTGATTACACTACGTGACAAATTTTCAAAAAAGTCGTTACCAAATGAATCTAACAGCTAATTTTTATCTAAAATTTTCCCCTGAATCTAAATATGAAGTCAGAATTGTCAAAAGTGGAACAGTTTTTGAGATATTCCAAAATAACCGTTATTTGTGTTTTTAAAAAAGATGATGTGACTGAAATGCAAATATCTTTAAAAATTTTGAAAGGACTATGTATTTCTTTCTTTTTATTGAGAGGTTATAAAATTACTAAAATAAGAATGGGTTGCTAGAGAAGTTTGGTCAAGAAATGACAGAGTTATAGGGGACAAAATTCAAGCTTCATTGAAAATTTTATGATTCTGTTAAATTTTGCTCTTTTCAAGTTTTTCTTTTTAATCTAATGATTTAAAAATCCTAATTAGATTATTTTAGACATATGTAGATTGGTACAAAAATGACAAAGCTACAGAAGATTTTCAATTCAATAGCTTTAACCTATTTTTAATATTTATTTTACTAAAAATTTAGTTTTGTATATGCATTTGTTGTGTTTTTCTTTGGTTTGATACAAATCGTAAAGTGGGTTAATTCAATTAATCTCCTGTAACCTTGTAATTTTTGCACCGATCTGGATCCTATTGGACACAAATGTTCGAATTGAATAGGCTAATGTCGTAAGTGATAAAACTTGGTTTAAAAAACAATAACTTGAAAAGAGCAAAATTGAACAAAATCATAAAATTTTAATGAAGTTTGAAGTTTTTTCCACTAGTTAGTAGTTAGTTAGTTAACTGTTCTTTATTTTGAATTCATTTTAAGTAATCAAAATTGAACATACGACTATGACATGACGTCGTCTGTCGGAAAAGGTTGTTATATATATTACAAATATTGTTTTATATTACATAAAAATTAATAATTAAATTCAGTTATTAATATCTTCCTGTAGCCTATCGCATTTATAATATAGCGGGATAAATATTTAAAATTGTCCTTACCATTAAGAATCAACTCATTTTCTGTTACGATAGTTTTTTTTAAGTTTTGGAATCTTATTTGTCCTAATATAGGGCATTTGGCTATAAAATGCAGAATGTTTTCGGTTTCGTTTAGATTACATAAGGAGCATATACGGGGTCTGTTTTGCTAAAACCTTGTACTATTCAACTCAATTAATCACATCTAGCTTTGAATATATAACCTAATTCTGTCATATTTGTGATTTCCAAATAGGATTGCGGCTCTATGTACTTTTGTCCACTATAACTCTGCCATTTAATGACTCATCTTCACAAACGACTCATGGTTAATTAAGAAATTTTATAACCTCTCAATAAAAAGTAAGAAACACATAGTCCGTTTAAAATTTTTGAAGATATTGCATTTCAGTCACATCATCTTTTTTAAAAACACAACTAACGGTTATTTTGGAATATCTCAAAAACTGTTCCACTTTTGACAATTCTGTCTTCATATTCGGATTCAGGGGAAAGTTTTACATAAAGGATAGTTGCCAGATTCATATGGTCACGACTTTGTTGAAAATTTGTCACGTAGTGTAATCACCAGGCAAAGAATGCGAAGATATGTGAAAATTTCGGTGTTATTTTTTAATTTGGGTTTTTCTGGATTAAATATTAATGTTAAAGAAAACTAATACAGAGCAACATTGTTCATAAGATATAGCCCTAGAATATTTGTGAATAAGGTTTTTCTCTAAAATAAATATTACTGAAGTTATGAACACTTAACCCATATCGTCCCAATGTTCGATTTTTCGAACAGTAAATTTTACGCGTTTTTATAAATTTTTTACTTTTTTTAGGTTAGACAAAGAACTAATTTTTTTAAACAATTATATATTGTAAGTGGTTAGCTACAAATAAAAAAATTAAAGTTCTTACCCACTTCACTCCTCCCTTGTATAACTAGGGGGAAGAAAAAACCTTAATTTTGGCATAATTTTAAAAACTGAAAACTTTGTATAAAATATAAAAAAATGAAAAAAGTAGAAATGTAGTTCCATTGAAAAACTATTAAACTTTTAACAACAGCAAAAACATATCCGTGTTTTTCAATTGTGTTTTTGTTATTTGACTTTAAAAAGCAGTGTTCGATTTTTCGAACACTGGGCACTATTTAGCACTTTTGTTTTTTCTCTATAAGGCTAACTGAATCATCGCATATTGCCAAAATATAAATTTTTCATTCATTTGAATAAACGGAAACATATTTATTTTGTTTTTGCTGATCAATAAAAAGTTTATGCACAATCACCGTTCTGTGAGAAATGTTTTTCGTGCGATTCGAGGAACTTACGGTGCGCATAATCGGCCTACTGAAACCACTCTACCGGTTAGACCAGATCCAGCACGTAGTGAAGTTCATATAGCAGCTGTAGCTGAGAGTGAAATCATTGGTCCAAATTTTATCAAATTGAGGAAAATCAGAATGTTATTTTCTTTGTTAGGACCAGCACTCAGGGGATGACTAGGAAAAAAGGTTATGAAAAGTAGAGAAGAGGTAGAATTGCCTGTGAGCATTCGACTTGAATTTATTTATGTTGACAGTGAGAGGGAAGACTCCAGCATGAAGGTTATTCCACATACGAACAGCCCGACAAAAAAAACGAATTTTCCCTGTAATGCATTGTACGATTTACCGGCTAATCGACCACAAAAGGATGGGCTCTTGAGGAAAAACGTGTATTACGAACAAACGTACGGGTTTCGGTCTCGGCGTATCAATCATGTTCTTACTCATAGCACCAACATCGGACACGCTTGGTCCATAATCGAATGATTACGAATGGCAAAGGTTGCTATCATTTGTCAAAGAGTAGATAGGGTTGGAATTTTGATATAGGAGGTCATTTAGAAAAATAGGAAATATAAATAGTAGAAGAAAGAACGGAGCCGTATGCCACCCCTGAATGAGTTTGGAACTCTTTTGACGAAACTCCATCTATAACAACTCGTATAGTGCGATCTCTGAGAAAACTCGATATAAATCGAGAGAAATTATCATCGACACCAAATGAAACAAGTTTTGACAAGAGTGCACCATGTCAGACTCTGTCAAACGCCTTGGAAACATCTTAAGCAATTCCATTACTTTCGCCAAAACGGAACAGCCCCATATTTCCGATAACAGGGACAGTAGGTCTCCAGTAGAGCAACCTGATAATCAAGCGCATGGTCTCGGTGAGATTTGGTTTCAACAAGACGGTGCTACGAGCCATACATTTTGCTGAGCACATAATTTCATGATTTGCTATGGCAAATTGCCTACCTAGATCGTGTGACATCACACCGTAGACTATTTTCTCTGTGGATATGTGGGATCTTCAGGAATAAGTCAGCTACGATTGACGCTTTGGAA
Organism: Pollenia griseotomentosa; assembly: GCA_963931875.1. NCBI lineage: Eukaryota > Metazoa > Arthropoda > Insecta > Diptera > Polleniidae > Pollenia > Pollenia griseotomentosa. The sequence goes on from OZ007561.1 coordinate 182,523,619, forward strand.
GCTAATATTACTGTCGCTATGCTCGCATGAGTCGCCCAAAAATTGGACCTTCCGAATGGACCACCTCAGACAAAGTCATGGCCAATATTACCATGATATCAATGCCATAAATTATTCTTTTAACCGATAATTAAAATTTCAAGTTCACTTTCAAATTTATGTGTTTTATTTTACAGTTTAATTTAAACCTCACGATGAATCACCCGATATATCTATTAACCCGTTCCTGTGCGAGTCACATAATCAAGGTTCAACTGTATATTTTTAATTTTAATAAATCCCTTGTTCTAGTTTTCTTTAACTAAATAAAATTATTTAGTTTCAGTTTATAAAAAACTTGGGTTTTCTATATTTTCAATCTATAGGAGCAATAAAACAAAAATGCTTAATAGTGCCCAATGTTCGATTAATCGAACACCATTTTTCTCAAAAGCAAAAAATCTAAAAAAAAATTGGTCTTCAGATTCGTGTTTTCTAGCCCCAAATTATCTATCAACCACCAAGATTTATAAAGTTACTCGAAAAAAAAAATCGCTGGGACGAAATGGGTTAAAGCCACCCATAGTGAGAAAAATAGCATTTTTAGCAAACTTTGTGGGCTCAAGGCACGCTTAATAACTATGCAAACGATCTAAAATTTTATATATATTGTTTTTTTCTAATTTGGAATCAATCTAAGGGGTTTCCCAAGTGAAAAAACGAAAAAAAAATTGTCCATATAACTTGCGGTCACACTAATGTGGCAGTGACAAATCAAAGATAATTAGAAAATGAAATTTTCATTCGAATTTTCCACTTTGTTGACTCTAATCTAAAACTTTTCGATGCCCATCTTTACAAATTATACATTTCTTGCTTTGGAAAATTAAGTGCAATAGATCTCCATTCTTGTAAAATAGATTTTCACAAACTTACGTTTAAATCAAAGCTGAAATGACGACAAGCATTGACTCAAAGAATTTCAATTCAGCTTGTAATGTTGCCGTATCAACAGTTTTATTAGTATGCTATCACAAATCGAAAAAGTTTGCGAATTGTATACAGTTTTCCAACATTACTCAACAGGCCCATCATTTTAATGATTTCAAAAAATCTGTTCTTTTTCCCAAAGGGCCATGTTTTTAAAAGAGAATCCCTACGAATAGGGATTTTTCCCTACGTATAACATCACTGCCTATAAATGATAATAGTGCAATTCCTCTGCCAAATCAATTTCTTAACAAAACAAATGGGTATGCTATATTCAGTCACGGAAAGTTATAAAACATAAAATTCAACAATGAGTTATTTTTAAATACTTCATTTCCATCCCTGTGACCAAGTGAAGAAGGAAATGCTGTTATGAAACTTTTACTCTATTGTGCAAAAACCAACTGGCACATGGACAGACAACTGTACAATATAAATTTGTATTTCTTTTTGGCTATTCAAAAAAAAAAACTTGCTAGTAAAAGTTATTTTTGTAAAATAACAAAGTTTTTTTTTAGTTTTAGAAATATTAAAAGCAAATAGAAAATAAAAACTCGCGTTAAGCTTTTACTTCAGAAACAACCGGAATCACACACACGCACACACAATGGGCACAAATATGATGAAGTAACTAAAAACAAAGTGACAATGCTACATTCGGCTATAACGATTCTAATGTACTCATCATTATTAGTTAAAAAAAGGATAGAAAATTATCAAACACGGAGAAACGGGGAAAAAACTATTAGATATTTAAAATTGTATTACATCTGTACGTATAAGTAATATTTTTTCAGATGTATGTAAGATTAATATATTAACCTTCATAAGGTCTTCAAATTTGCTGACGTTAACGGTCTTCGGGTCAAATTTGACCCATATAGAAAATTTTATATAAAAAATTACTTTTTTCAATTAAGTATGTTTTAAAAGTTGATATTTTATTTCTAGATTTATTCAGTATATTGAAGCTGAATAAATATATTGTTAACATTTATTGCGAATATAAAAGTACATTTAACATAAACTGGTTGTATATGTTTTGTAACGGAATTGGCACCGACTTATTTTTGACTGGTAAACATATTTTTTCCTAGGTTTTGGTTAAAGATGACGGGTGCTGTTCCTGCTTCGTGAAAATTAGTCTTTGGGTAATGTTTTTGACTGCTTGATATAGGGCGCGGCAAGTTGAAAACCTAAATTTTCTAAGAAATGTCGACGTTTGGCAAAACAGTTTTCGTTTTAGTCATGTTTAGCTGACGTTAATGATAGCCTTTAGTTGCCAAAAGCTCTCGTGGAAATTCAATCTTGTTTTTACATATACATAGTTCCTACTAAAGTAAAACAATTGTCTACAGTCATACTGTTATATTTCAAACCAACTGTCAAATCAAGAACTACATGCATACATTTGTTTATTTGTACACAGAGAAAACTAATTCGTGATCACAACCGAATTTGGCGCCAATCGAATTTCGTCGGTTGCACGTACTATCACACAATTCGGTTCCAATTACTGAAAATTTCGTTGCTTAGCATTATAGTTTTGATAGCAACATTTGAATTTTAGTACACTATCAGTCATAACAACAGATATTGTTAGTTGTAAGTATGATTATTAGAAACAAAATTGTGCTTATACCCGAATATATGATAGCTGCAACTGAATTAATACATAATTGGTGTTCATAATATATATATTTTTTTTAACCGGTCAAATGTAGCCCATAAGGGGCAAGGACTTGTCCAAAGCTAACCCCAATGAATAGAAAAAAATGGCTTATTTTACAGTACGATGTCCTAGGGCCCATCCAACTTGCATTACAAAAGAGAAGTCTTAAAACTACTCCATGGTATACTCCAGAGGAGTAGCTTTGAAATCGTTTCAAAACGAAAACATGTCGTTAAAAAACGAAGACATGTCGTTTCACTGCAAACTCTTCTTAATAATGGCATGCTCCATACTTGCACTACATTGGACCAGCCCACGATCAAAATGGTTCAAGTAGTCCAATATAATTTGCAGGGCATAAAAAAGATAATACATACATACATACATACATATGTATGTGTATATGTTCATACCTATAAGAATACGTAAATTCCTTCCCCTATTTATTAAGTTTTTGCACATTTTATATTTTTGACCGCAAAGATATTTTTTAAAAATAAAATTAAAAATTATTTTAATCTATCAAATATTTTGACAGAAAATTTAGTAAGCAATTGGGGCTCTGAACTATTTTTTGGTTGTGAACTCCGAATAATTATTTTTTCATTTGTTGTACTCGAATTGAAACTATTCCAACAATCAATAATTAGCTGCAATAAATAAATTAACATTTATATTACAAAATTTATTGACGAAAGCAAATTATTAATTGGAATGACCAATATTCAGTATTGCCCTATATTAAATTCGGTTGTGATTCTAACCATTTGTACTAATTTTTAGAGCTAAATTAAATTAGTTATCATAACTAATAAAAGAATTGAAGGAATCATATTTCATTGAACATCGTTTTAATAATCAAGAGAATCAAAAATCAGTTAGAACTATACATTTTTAATAGTTGCAATAATAAATCATGTTACTTGATCAATATTCTATTACTGCAACCGTTTCCCAACCAATTTGTTTTCTGTGTGTGCTCTATCATCAACAGGTGGAAATTCGAATGGTGTATCCTGTGATTTATTTAGGGTAAAAACGTGTTTCAAATGTCTAACAAACCGATTTCCTTTTTCAATATCATTTCTTGACCAACTTCTATTCAAGTTTCTACCCTAATGAGGGCTTAGAGATAGTATTTAAAGATTTATAGTTAGTTGTACGCCATTCTAGAGTTGAATCAAGTTATTTAAGATACTTTTTTCAGTATGTTGTTTTCTGAGACTGCAGTAACTTTTTTAGCCTTTTTTCACTCTTTGAATAAATTCTATAGTTTGGGGGATCTGTGCAATTGCTACTTTCTTCGAATTCTCTATTTTTCAATCAAGAGCCGGTTTATATCTTTAGAATATATTATATTCATTCTCTTTTTGTTCTCATGTTGAAGTGGTTGTTTGCTTCAATTAATATTCGCTCTTAAACTCTGTTGCTTAATAACCTAAAAGAATTTTTAGATTTGCCATTTAAATAAATACATTTTTAAATACACAAATCATCAGAGGTTTTCCTGGGGTTAAATTACGGCATTCGATGTTCATCGAAATTTCCATTTAAATTGTTTTGTAATTTCGATCGATATCGAATGCCATAATTTGCACCCTGGACTTATTTAAAGCTTTTAATGTACAAAATAACTTCTTAATTTCTTCAAGCTCCTCTATTCTTGTCACTGGTCACTCTATAATTATATAAATGACTTTTTGTAACTTTCTCCTGCTGTCGCTTCAACTTTGAATATACAGCTAAAATCACTGCCAGCACCGGTAGTTAGTTGTTGCAAAAACTAAAATTTCTACATTCAGAAAAACCGTTATTAAACAGCAACACCATCTTCAACATTTTGCCAACACAAACGGATGTGCAGGATTTTTTTTTTGGTTTTTTTCTAAATAAATATTTACTTAATTTTGTTATTGTAAATACAAAGCAAAACAAAAAAAAAGAACGCAAAAACTATAACGAAATTAAAATGAATTTTTATTTCATGGACATTTGTGTATATATATGTGTCAATGTATAAGCAAATAACACTAAAAATTAACAAACGTACACACATGTGCATCCTTTCAAATTATAAATTTAACACACACATACAGGGTTGCCCAGAAAGACCGAAGTGGTGTGAATTCCTTATAACTTTTTATTTAAGACATATTTTTTTAATTTTTTGTTTTTTAAATACAGTAAATTTATAGGGAATATTTTTAGATTAGTTATTAAAAATGATATCCCGCGAGTGGTGGCCATTTTCTGCTTCGCACAAATGTGCTCTTTCCAACACATTTTCCATAACCTTTCGCAAAACTTCCGGTGTTATGTTGTTAATTTCGTCTCAAATATTGGTTCTTAATTCCTCAATAGTCCTAGGCTTATTAACATAAACTTTCCCTTTTAAATAACCCCAAAGGAAACAGTCTGGAGCGGTTAAATCCGGGCAACGCGGAGGCCAATTAAAATTGCTTCTACGCGAAATTATTCTTTCACCAAAGATGTCGCGTAAAAGAGCCATTGTGGCCCTCGCAGTGTGCGCTGTGGCTCCATCCTGTTGGAACCATATTTGCGGCTGGTTTTCCACGTCTGGCCTTACAAAATTTTTCCAACATGGACCGATATCGATTACCATTGATGGAAATGGCGACACCTCGTTCATTTTCAAAAAAATATGGGCCAATGATCCTTTCTGAAGAAACACCGCACCAAACAGTACACTTAACTGGGTGTAATTTGTGTACTTGTCGTTTTCCATAGCCCATATCCTACAGTTTTGCTTGTTAACGAACCCATTTAATTGGAAATGGGCTTCGTCACTCATAACTTAGTTATGAATAAAATTAGGATTCTCTTGTGCTTTTTGCTGGAAATAAATTGCATAGTCAAGTCGTTGCTGGTAATCTGTCGGTTTCAATTCTTGGACAAGTTGAATTTTGTGTGGAAACATTCTTATGGTATGCAAAATTCGCTGCAGCGACCCTCTTGAGAAGCCAAGTTGTGTCGAACGTCTCCTGGTTGATGTTTCTGGATCCTCCCGAATACTCTCCTGTACCACTTGAATATTGTCAAACGTGTGGACAGTTTGTAGTCTACCGGAACCAGGAAGGTTCCTTTCTGCTCCTTGTTGTTCAAAAATTGCAACCAAACGGTTTATTGTTGACTGAGAGGGTGCAACCCGCACATTAAATTGACGACGGTATGCACGCTGAGTCAACACAATGGACCGTTGATTTGAAAAGTAAATTTCAACCATTTGGGGCACGTTGTTCAGTTGTGTATTGCTCCATGATAAATTGTCCAAGTCTTCTTTACAAAATACTGAAAAGAAAAGAAAAAAAAATTATAATAAAAAAGTTATAAGGAATTCACACCACTTCGGTCTTTCTGAGCCACCCTGTACTTATAAGCCACTACTACCATCACACTTATAGACTAAACTGAATGTACTCATGCACATATCACAGATATGAGTAACAATATTTATAAACAAGTAGATTTTATGAAAATTTTATATTTTTATATAAATTTGCATAAAATTTTGTTTGTAAATGGACAAAAAAAAATTTTTGTTTGCCTTAACACTGTGCTTGGAAAAATTCAGAACTATTTTTCTTTTTTAGTACTTTTTCGGCTTGAAACTACCGAAGTACCATGACAACGTAAAAAGAAAATTTTTTAATTATTAATTGCACATTGTTTAATTTTGTTTAATTAACATTAAATGACATGAGAAAAGTTTAAATTGAAGTACACACCACAAATCAGGACGGTGTTAATTAGTCAATCTAGCTAGCGGTAGTCAAGCAGCAGGATTTTGAAGCCGACAGTTTAGAGAATAATAGGCTTAACAAAAGTTTACTATAGCCGTTGGCACAATTTTGATTTAACCCGGCGCCGGGGGGGTGGATTTTAGCTACAAGGACATGGGGGTTGGGTCATAATGACCCACTTATTAAACTCGAGGTTTTTTGCTATATTTACGAAAAAATATATACAATTTAGATTGAATCTAGCCTTATTAAGGAAATAAAACATGACTTTGTTAAAAAATAACATATTTACTTTTATTTAAAACAAAAAACATTTCATATTAAAAAAGTTAACAAAGGAGGCTTCTTCTAGTTTAAATATAATAAACACTTATTTTGATACTGTGGGGATGGGTCATATTTACCTTTTTTTAAGTTTAAGCACGTGTTATTCGAAGTACAATCGCCATGCGACTGATTTGAAATTTATAACATTAAGAGAGATTCAATATCTCCAGCTACTGAGAAGAGCGTAGAGAAGAGAAGTACATTTTTAAAGCCACAGTCAATTTAAAAAGTGACGGGTAATTTTGACCCATCCCCCCCGGCGCCGGGTTAATGTGCCGAAATGGACAATCTAATGGATATTTTGTGGGACCATCATTTCAAGATGGCTGCTTGAGAGAGGCATTGGGATCTGTCTCAAGCCCTAGTAAGGGTCACGAAAATACAAGAGTTTTTCCTCAGAACTTAAATCAAAAGAAAGCCATATCAACTTTTTAAGCTATAACTGGAATTGACAGACATATTAGGCCGCCGATTTGGATCTACAATCAATTTACTAATTCACTTTTACTTCAATACTCGCTTTTTTAATTGATAATATTTATTTAACCCTACGAGGTTCAACTAGGTCTATAAACACCTTTTGCATTGAAGCGAAAGTATAAATTTTGGATTTAGAGTTTTAAAGACGAATCCCTTTATGACTTTTTAGGAGCGGCGATTAATTACAACTAATTAATTACCCATCAACAATAAATTTCAAGTGTTTTTTTCAAGAATAACAACTGGGAATTAAGCACAAATAACCAAATCTTTTAAATTAATTACAAACTAAATGGTGCATACGTCCCAAGTTCTAATCTTGACCAAACATTACAATAGCGCCGTCAACTCATCGAAGCCATTGCAAGAGACATGTAAAAAACTAGACTACAGTCTGTGTAAGTCGGGAGTGGACGTAATAGTTGTTAGCGTGTACCATTCAAATCGGATACAAACCGATGGCCATTAGCCCTGTTTTTTTAAGGTTGGACATGGTGGGCTTGGCTTTATTTGTCATTTATGACAAATGGTTGCAAGAGACACGCCGCGTCTTTTTTATGGAATTGGTAAAACATCTGGGGGTCCCTCAACTTGAGGAGAAAGCCAGGAATCCCATTGTACGAAGTATTTAACACGCCAAACACGCATCTTCGTTATTCGGTGAAGAGGTTAATATTCAATCAATTGGAATTATAAAATCAATTGTTGAAAGTTTTTCGCAGGTACTAAGGTCCACCAACAGAAGATCTACTAGGCCATGGTATTTCCTCTGTAACAAAAAATTGCGAAAGACTTAATTAACCCAATTAAATTTATTGCAAAATGCCGTTCAGTTAACAACATTCACATGCCAGTTACTCTTTTGGTTGGAATAAATAACTAAAATCTTGGACAACTTTTCCCAATCGTAATTATCCGCCTTTAAGGAAATAAGTCAATTAAAAATTTCTGGCCTAAGCAATTAGTGAAATGCACTTAGAAGCTTGCTTTCCCTCAACACTGAATTTCAGTTTATTTATTAAATATTTAAAACTGGGAATTTAGCACGTCCTACAGAAATCTTATTAATAATAAATTTTGTATTCCCAAAAATAACTTTGGTAAAAATGTTATTTTTTTTAAATTTCGAAAATTACTTTGGTAAAAATATTTTTGTTTAAAATTACGAAAAACTATAGTTTCTGACTAAAGACATTTTTGCCGACTAAAGAAATAAAAACATGTTATTAGTACTCACCGTTTTTTTTTTCCTTGGTATTAAACGCATTTACATACAATTTTAGGACATATTTCCATACAAATTCTGTGCAGAGCTTGTTAGTTTGAGTGCCTCGGTAGGCTAGCTGGTAGCGAGCTAGTCTATCAGCGCCGAGGTTGCGGGTTCCATTCCCGCCAGAGACTCTGGTTTCTTTCCTGCAGACAAGCATAGAGCTTCGCGGGATTAGCTTAGGAAATTAAAAAAAAAACAATTTAAAAAAAAAGGATGCCCAAATTTAAGTTATCAATGGTCAATGGGAATCGCCACAGGGCGATTAAACGAAGGGAAGATTTTCAACAGGATGGTGCCACTTGCCACACAGCAAGAGACACAATGGATCTTTTAAAAGAAAAGTTCGAAAATCGCATTAGTTTTCGTAGAGGAGGAGTGAATTGGAGATAAAAATCGTGCGATATAACACCTTAAAACTATTTTTTGTAGAGTTTTTGGGAATCGAAAGTGTACAACTATAATCGCATAACACCTCAAGAGTTTAGAAAAAACAATATCGATCAGATATAAACCATTAACAACAGTTTATTGAAAAACATGATTGAGAATTTTGGTAAAAGCTTGGGAGCCTGTCGAGCTAGCAGGGAGGGAGGGGTCTCTTGGCAGACATTAGTTTTTTTTTTAACTTTTTTGTAAAAAGCTAAAATAAAAAAAAATTTAATATCTCTTTTTTTTATTTAAAATTATTAAATGATACCTAAATTATGGAAACCTTTTACTATTTAGCGCCAGAACATCTTAAACTTAGAAACTTACATTATATTTTTATTATTTTATTATATTTTTGTTAGAATTTTCGATTATTTTTTTAAGTTGTAGTGCTTTTTTTCTCTTAACAAATACTATTTTTCTGTTATTCAGTACCATTATAGAATCTAAATTTTCTATCTCTACTGACAGCAGAGAATCTAAAAATGTAATAAATTAACACACATACATGTGATTCATACACACGTCTGTGAGAGAGCATCTAACCAAACTGACAGATAGTTTAAGTTTTAAATCATTTAAATACTTTAGTTAAACTTTTGATACATATGACAGTTGCACTATGTTGGTTTTTTAATTTTAAAAATTTTATAGCTTTTTTAAGCTGTAATGTTGTGAAAGCAATTAAGAGGTGTGACTTAAAAGTGTTTTGGCCATTAATAGAATATCTAGTACCACTTAAAGGCTTTAGGCTTATGCGCGTTTGTTACGAAATAATAAATACAACTTAATGTGATTTATAGAATTCGAAGTTATTTGAGACAATTCCCAGCGGTAAAAAGAATGAGTAAAGAGGCCTTAAGAGTTGAAGAGGCCCTTGCAGACTCCTTTTTTCTTACAGCAATTCTAAAAGCCTTTAAGATGAAGGACATTAAAAAGGGAATATATAGAATATTGCGAACGACTTTAATGACTATTAGTTACTAAAAATACGTCAACGTGATAAAATGCGTTTAAAGAGAAACATAACTTTCGTCAATTTTTATTTAATTAATAAATTTTAGTCTTTCTTTTGTGTGCATTTTGTATACAAATTTTTAAAACGTCATGTACGTCGATGGAATGTTCGCTTTATCAATAAACACTATAAATTATAAAATTCTTCCACAGCGCACGTAAAATCGGAGTACATTATTTATAAAGGTAAGAATACTTTTATAAACATATGCTTGGTAAGGAACGAATGTCACAAAAAAAAAAAAAACTGAACAACTTCGTTTCTCTCTTTTAAATTAGGGGAGTAGCGAATGTTTAATGATTATTTTGGAAGGCCTTTTCAAAAGAAATTTATTCTTTCTAGAAGCCATTTTTCTGAATGCAGGATAAAAGAAACAAGTCTTTTTAAAAATCATAAAGATGCCTTCAAAGAGCCCTGCCACTTGCGGTTATTTCAATATTAACCGCTGGGTTAGTTTTTATTTTTAAGTCGCATTTAAAAATAACGCCATTTTGTACTAAACAGCTATAAGAAGAAAAGCAGCGTTGGAATTTAAACGCTGGAAAGCCAATTGCTTTATGTAGCTTCCAGTCTCGGCGATTGCATCATATACATTGATCCATTTTGCAATTATGGATTCTGCTGTTAACATCAATTTCATTGAAATGTGTAAGTCTCAGGAGGAGGTTTATATGAAGTATGAATGAATTTTAAAAAATTGTTGCCATATGATAATTCACGATATACCTCTGTAATGATGTTGGTAATGATGGACCGTAAATAACTCTCTTGACCCACACTTAGGGAATATTACCGTTTTATACTTAACTTCTTTTATTGAAATGCAGAGATGTGCGACCACCACTTTATTTCAGCTCGATTGAATAGTAGTCACACAGAAAAAATTCAAGTTTAAAGACATAAACTAACCCTAGCCCGACATAACCCTCTTGACCCAGCCTAAGAGCTCAGAAAGTATAAATTTTCCAAATAACATGGTATAAATTCGAAAATCAACCTCAACACGACATTTCAAAAATCTTTTTACCTACAATTACGTAATAAACTTCAAAGAACACGATATTCCGAGGAAGCCAAAATCGGCTTCAATACTTCTAAAGTGCGGCCGATTGCCAAAAAGCTGGCCAAAACTCTAAGAATAAAAATGTCTAGATAAGATTTTTAGCATGCAGTTGGCTAGATTGATCCTATAAGAAGAAAAAATTGCTAAGAGTAACGTCCTATATCCCAAAATCTTTTCTTATTTTCAGTTGGAGCTTGGACTTTTTTCAAGCGCAATATTGGTGCAATTATTTGGCAAAATCTTTAAACGTGGGAAATCGTGTGCAGCAAAGAAAATCTAATAAAACCAAATGGAATGTACGTTAGAAGGTTAGTTAAATACATAAACAATTTTAGTATTTGTCAGTTCTTAGACAGAAAATTTTTAGCAGCACAATCATAAGGGTTATTTTGTTTCGTTTTTTTTTTTCAATATAATTTGAGTTTTCAAATCAAATGACAATAAAACGCTGTCAAATGCTGTCTTCTAACCTTTTGGAGGTTACTTCGAAAAGTATTAACTATCGATTAAGCCCAAAATTCAGCTGCCACCTCCTGCCCCCTGAATTGTTATGGTTTGTTTTTTAGAGATGCTTTGCCAAATCCTCCTAGTCAAAAATTTAATTTCCGTACTTCAAATAATGCAGAAATAAAATTCAGAAATGCCTTAAACAACAATTATCAATAATAATGTTGCCCAAAAGTTATTAATAAACTGTTTAAACAAACAATTATTCAACAATTTTTGCGATGAGCTATTATCTTTCTTAAACAAATCGATTTCGTTAATTTTTAGGAAAACTCATACGAATTTTTTTAGAATTTTCTCTCAACTATAAAAATAATCTTGTTTTTAGGTTACAGTATGTCCACTACTGGTGATTTACAAAGGTTACAATTATTCCAAGTAATAAAAGATGTTTTGAAGGATGATATCAACGTGATTTATGAAAGAATTGAAAAATTTTTGTCTGAAAACCACAATGCGACTTATTACTTATCAGAAAACGAGAAACGGCAAATATCAGATATGATAAAAACAAGATGGGATTCAAGTAACAAAAAATTATGATTGGTTAAGTAAGACTGTTGAGTTAAAAAAAGATGAAAAAAAAGTTTAAGTTTGACGCCATCTTGTATTTTCCGTTTCGAATTTTATAATTCTGACAGAAAATTCATAATCAGCGACCCCAAACCCCTCAAAAACGATATGTTACTTGATTATGATAAATAAAACATTATATTATACCCCATGTGGTGGTCGAAATTTCCGCATATTTGACATAAAATTTGTAATCAGCGACCCCAAAAACCCCCCAAGATTACATTTTTGGAGTGAATTATTTGAATTTTTAAATTTTGGCCATTTTTTTGGCAATCGGCCGCACTGTGAGTCGAGGCAAATGTGGTTCAATTAAGGCCACAGACAAACTTTATACATTCCCCCTTAGAATGCAAGACTTAGCGAAAGGCGCAGAGTTACAACCGTTTTCGACAATGCGCTCTCAAATTTACAAGCAAAATAAAATGATTATTTCACTGCACAGAAAAAAATATCCCAAGAAAATTTTTAACAACACAGTTTGTTAAAAATAAAATTTTAGGTCAACAAACTTTTTGTTTGATTCAAAGAAAAAATTTATCAAATTTACAAAACAGCACTCAATAAAACATATTTAATAATGAAATAATTAAATTATTCTTCATATTCAATAAAAAAAATATTTGAATCAAAGTAAAGACAGTATTTTAACAACTCTTGTCCATTATTAAATAGTTCGTAATTCTCATTTGTTTTATTTGAATAATATATTTAGTTTTGCCAAAGTCTTTGGAAAAGGTTTCCTAATGATCTGGCCTAAGCAACCAGTGAAATGCGCATAGGAACTTACTTATCCCCGCATAATAAATTTTAGTGTTTTTATAAGAATATAAAAATAAAATATAAAAATAAATAAAAAACACTTAATTGACAACATCTTTTGTAAAGTTGTTGTTGTTTTTATTTTGTTTTTCTTAACCTACTTACAACTACAGTTAATGTTGAGAGAATTTCAACTAATTGTAGTGGGGAATGTAAGATGAGATAAACCCACTGTTTATTGTTGATGTGTTTTGTTTAAACTTTGATATTATTACAAGTAGAACTGTTGCTATAAGTCTTATACGCTTAACAGTTTTATTTGGTTTAATATCTTTAGTTTTTCTAAAATCTTTATGGATGAAGTTTCCTGATGATCTGGCCTAAGCAACCAGTGAAATGCGCATAGGAATAGCTTATCCCATCAACAATAAATTTCAAGTGTTTTTATCAATAATAAAAACTGGGAATTAAGCACGAATAACAAAATCTTTTGAAATTAAAATAAATAAATAAAAAAATAAAGTTTCGATTAACAGTTTGTTTGATTTATTCAACATTTTCAACAATTTATTTTAACAAATCAAGTAAACATTTTGTTGAGAAAAATTATTTTGGGCAACAACTTTTTTTATTGACTCAATAAACTTGGTTGTTGACTAAAAATTTAACAATTATACATACAACCTTTTTTTATCAATACCGCAAAAGTCGTCAACGTAGAAAATTCAAAAATTTTTGTAATCAAATATGCGATTTTCGTATTCAAATACGAAAACTATTTTTTTCTGTGTGTATTGCAGGTCAAAAAAATAAGATCAAAATGAAATGTCAAAACTTTTTTTCTTCTCTTTTTGTTTTATTCAAAATATATTGGCAAGAGAATTTTTCATATCTTAGAATTGCTTGCCGCTCCTGTTTAGGTAAATTAAATTAGAATATTTTATTAGTGGATGAAAAAATTTAACATTCTCAGACTGCACTCGTTCTCATAACTACGAATATTTTTAAATGTTTTCCCTTTTTTTGCAATCATAGCACTTGTCTGAAATTAATTCATGAATGTGTGTATTTCAGTTTATTTTTTAGTTTTTTCTCTTTTTTTAACACATTTATGTACAAAAGTTGTGTAATTTTTTTTTTATTAGTCTGTTTAACATTCATTAAAGTATTTTTTCTGTGAAAAGCTGTTTAGATATTTTAAAATTTTATTTTGCATATAATTATGTTATACAAGGTTGTCATAAATCCAAATGTGCTAAATGTTATAATTATGACATCCTATCTTTTGAAGACTAGTATTTACTCTAGTGTTATATATTCTATAAAAAACATAAAGAAAAAAAAGAAAGAATCTGGGAATTGATTTCTTATGGTGAGTAGCATTTATTATATAAATTTTCATATTTATGCGAATTTGTATTCTAAGTCCTGGGAAATATTGAAGGAATAAGACTATCAGTAAGTTGTCCTATGTTCGTGATTTTATAGCTCGCGAACCACTCAACCGATTTTCAAACGAGTATACGCGTTAGAAAGGGTACTTTCATGGATGGTTTATAAAAAACTCCCGTGGTGATATTTAAAATTTTTTTATTGATGGCAGTTAGCGCTGGGGTCAAGTTATTAACAAAATTCTCCAGTATTTAATTTTTTATTTTTATTTAGAAAACCCTGAGCAGCGTCGGGACCAAACAGCTAGTTAAAGTATAAAAGCTTTTAAAATTGTAATTTGATCTTAGAATACACGTTCGAATAAATATGAAAAAAGAGATTTTATATAAAAATTCTTTATTTAATTATTTTAAAATAGTTTTAAACAGGCCTTGCGACATGTGGCCAAGCGTTGTCATGCTCGAATAAAACAAAATTTTGTCTGCACATTCCAGGCGCTTTTCACTTCAAACGAAAAAATAGTTTTTGGTTAAGAATTCTCTTCACATATTTTAGTATTTTATAGTAAACGGGACACTTCTGGGTCCTGGCAGAAAAATGTAACTAAGAATAACCATTTTAGTTATTATTGAGGTAAAATTTTGTATTTTTTACCCGGTACCAAATTTAATATAAAAAAATATTAATTGTAAAAAAATCAATTAAGCGACTTTTTGAACTAGATTCAAACCAGTGATCTTAATTTTTGGGATTTTCCCCAAAAGGGAATTTTTTTTGTAATTGGGTATAAAAATTTCGTAAAAATACCCTAGGAATTTTTTGGGAAAAAAGTACTTTTTTTTGGGGAATTTCCTGAAAATGCCCAGGGAATTTTTTGCTGTGTTAAACGAGCCCCTTCTTTAATAAATACAACCAACATTTGCAACAGAATGCAGTATGAGTTCTTGATTTTAATAGCAAACTCAAAAAAACTGCTTGTTCACAAAACAAAGTACACTTTTCCATAAGGTTTTCATAAGTGTTTCGTAGCAATTATGGACGTGGAGGGGACTATGAACCGAAAACAGCGATATTTTTCAACACTCTGAAAAAATATTTATTCACATTCTTGGTGAAGGGTATCAAAGATTCACATAGCCGAATAACTACAGCATTTTAACATGTTAAAGATAATGTGCTATGAGGCAATTTAAATCTTAAACGTTTCTTTAATTCCACCATAAACGCACCAGCCATTCAAAAAAGTACATGCAGCACTTAACATAAATTAAATTTCATAAGAGCTAATAAAATTTTCGCTACTTTATTCTGGTTGTGTTTGTTTGTTTTTGTTTTTTCATAATTAGTAAAATGTTTAATGTACGCCGCGCCGTTGATTTTTTTAACATTTTTAATACTTTTCCAGACGGTTTCAGCAAGAGACACAAACAAGTAAACCTGAACGTAAAATAAGAGATAGTAAACTAACTAATGGAATGAAAATTACTTAAATACGCGCTATAGCATATTTAATAGTATATTTAAATAGCCACCGTTAAAAATACTATATAATATTTCTCAGATTTAAAAGTAGTTACACCCTGAAACAATTTCCCAAAAAAAAAAAAAAAAAATTACACATGGACTTTTAAAGTCAGAAACCATATGGAATTGAACCGTTTTTTTTTTTTTGTGTTTTTATGCTCGTATCAAATATTCTTTAAGATGCACTTTAAAGTTAAAAAAAAAGAAAAAGTGCTTTATTCAGCCGAATCTTTGATACCCTCCACTGAGAGTAAGAATATTTCTCAGAAGTCGGATTTATATGGAATTTTTAATGGTGTTTTTTCTTCTACAAAAAAATTCCACCTTGTTAAAAGGTGCATGTATAAAATGTCTTACCAACATTCTTAAAATAAAATTTCTTTTTTGACGAGAACAAAACACAAAATTGGATCATTTCTGAAAATTGCTGTTGCAGGGTGTTATTATTCATAAAAAAAACTTTATTATGCAAATTTTTTCATTTCTTTTTGTTTTTGTTTATAGACTGTCTGCTTCTGTGTAGCATAAAGTTATATGCATAAGTACTTCTCGTAGCAGTTGTGGTTAATAACGCAATTTTGTTGCAACCATGCAACATATGCCCATTTCCAAAGATGAATAAAAGAGCGGATTATCCTTTCAAGCAATATTCAAGTTTTATGAAGTTTTAAATTTTTAAGCATTAACGAATTTTTCTGCAAACGTTTGGTGTTATAATGTCAGCGTAGGCAGAAATAAGAAAAAAATACCTTAATGTAGATTTTTCTTCACATACAAAAATATAGTATTTATCGCTTATATGCATTTAATAATTTGCATTCATATAAATTCGTTTATTTGCATATACAGTAATGTGGGTCTCTTATCGTCTTCTAATAGAGTAAATATGTTGTATATCTGTCTGCAAGTAACGTTTTAAGGAATAAATTTCCTTAACCGGAGAATAATTTAAGCAACTTTACGCGATTGTGGAGTGTTTAACCTTCATAAGGTTTTCGGGTCAAATCTGACCCATTTTGAAATAAAAGCTAAATTTTTTCTAAGAGTGAGTGACTTATATTTTTTATATTTTATGGCTTTTATTTAATTTTAAATGCCAACAACTACGTTAGGTTTTTAGAAAAAAATATTTATAAAATTTTTTACACTTAAGTTCTTTATGTCATATTTGAGTTGTAGCAAAATTCTTGAAATTTCGTTAGAAACTTCCAGTTTTTATTTATTTTTTTCACCTCCTGAGACATGCGTTATTTTGAAGTTTACTAGTAATGCAGGTAAATGTGTATTTGGCATTGATTGGACTGAAGTGGCGACACAAAAATTTCGCATTTATTGGTTCTCTAGTTAGCTGAGTTGTATAGATCAAATAATGAAAGTACAGAGAGCTTGTGGGACGTTGTGGAAGAATAGCTGAGCAGGAACAGCACCCGTAATCTTCAACCAAAACCTAGGAAAAAATATGTTTACCAGTCAAAATAAGCCGATGCCAATTATGTCACAAAACATATATTTACAACCACTTTATGTTAAATGTACTTTTGTATTCGCAAATAATGTTATCAATATATACAGCTTCCATATACTGAATAAATCTAGAAATAAAATATCAAACTTTAAAACATACTTAATTGAAAAAAAGTGAGTTTTTAAATAAAATTTTCTATTTGGGTCAAATTTGACCCGAAGACCGTTAACGTCAGCAAATTTAAAGACCTTATGAAGGTTAATTCTCATTTTATTTTTGATAAAATTCTTAAAGCTAGATACAAATGAATCAAAACTACAAACTAAGCAAAAATATAAAACATAAAAATTATTTTGCAAGAAAGTCAAATTACAATTTCAGTATAATTTTAAAGGTACAACTATGATGAATAAAAAGTATTTTGTTACGTCTGGAAAACAAGGTATGGGAAACAAATAAAAACATTTTCAGCATTGTCAGCAAACTAAATCTATGGGAATAAGTTTCTTATGCCACTTGCATTAGACCCCTGTAAGATATTATTAATATATTTTAAGTGTAAAAGCCTGCGCTTTGACCTTCAGTTTTGTTAAATTTTGAATACGACAAAATAGCATTGTATTGCAGAAAAGCATAATACTGTATTCTAATGACTTTTTTAGTTCGTAAAAATAGTATCAAAAGCGATAAGAAATCAAGAGAAGGTTTAATATGGACAAAACTTGAATCGAGACAAGAGGTGCCCAGATTTGACACTAAACAAGATTTTGTGACCAAAAAATGATTTTATTGTTTTATGTTGTATAACAACCGAAGCTTTATTTTTTTTTAAGTTTATTTCCAAATGTTATTAGTTTTAATTAATAATAACACTGTGCTCGAAATTGAAACTTTTTTTAGACAAACTGGGCTCTTGTCGTTTTAACCTAATTCGGGTACGCTGAATCCAGTGGTGCTAGCCCTTTTTTAGGTTAGCTCTGGTTTGCGAGATATACCGTTATTTCGAAAATGGAGGAGATTGCACAACATATGTTCGCGTAACTCAAAAACGCTCTTACTTATTGAATTAACTAAAAAACCGAAATTCCGCTTTCTTCTAATATGCGCAGTCGTTTTAGAAACATATTTTTTTTTTTTTGGAAAAAAAATAATCTTTTTATCGAGCCCGGCGACAGTCAAGAATGAAAATTATTAATGAAAATTTTAATTAATTTTTATGTTGTAAAATTCCTTTCTTCATAAAAATAATTTAATGAAAATTAAATTTGATGAACTTAAGCCTAATTAATAGTGTTTTCTTTTCTACAAAAAAATGTGACATTTTATTTTAAAAAAATGCAATTTGGTGTCTGGTTCTTAAAAATTTTGCTCCCGAAAAGGGTGGCTTGTTTTATTCTAAAAAACTCATCCTTTTCACATTTTTTTGTAGAAAAGAAAACACCATAAAAATATTAAAATTGGGAATAAAAATTTTGAAGTTTTTGTTTTTTAAAAATTTATAAAAAATAGAAAATGCAGCTAGACTTCTAATTTTTTTCCAGACGTATAAAAAACGAAATTGCAAACAAAACAAGCCATAACCACCCTTAATGAGAATCAATATCCTTTTGCGAACTTACGAAAAAAAAACATATATGCTTACCATAAAAAGAACACCAAATAATTTGATCCAAATTTAAGGAATTTTCCTGCAACCGTCCGCCAGATACATCCCAGTAAAAAAAAATTGGGTTTTTTGAAGCACTTATGAGAAAAAGCGCATAATCGAGCGCTTTAAAAAGAGAGCTCTTATAAAGCAGTTCATAATAAAGAAAAAAATATACAAAAAAGCTTAAAATATATTATGGTTTACGAAAGTGATTGAAAAAGTCAAGTAAAAGCAAAACATTAATAAATATGTTAATTTAGTTAGCCCTTAGAAAAGCACTTTAGGACTGCTTTGTTTGCATGTTAAAAGAGGCGCTTATTGTCAGCAGAAAATAGTCCTCCAAACCGGGAACACCCCATACAAAAATCAGGCATCCCATCAGCAGGTTTGGAGCCATTTGAGGTATGAATTCACACATAAAACCTGCTCCTTTTGAAGCACATTTTTTACTGGGAAATTTTTATTGTCTTTTTATGGGATGTACCATGCCCACTTTTCCAATTCTCCCACTTTCGACAGATACTATGTATTAATAACCAATTTATTCGTACCAAATTTTGTACACTTACCTATGTTGTGCATCTATTATCAAACTATTTATAGATTATTTGTAAACTGTAGCTGTCGGCGTTCTCTAGATATACAGAATTCTAGTGTTTGTCATGCCCACTTTTAATTGAAAATTCAATCTATTGAAACGTTTAGCTAAATCTAAAACATTGCAGCAGAAATTATTGTAAATATCAAAAAATATTTATATGATACTTTTTATTATGTTTAACCCTCCGATGAGTGAGAAGGTCCCTAGGGACATTTTTGCCTTTTCAAACTGAAATTCTAAGAACAAAAATGCTAAGAACAAAAAATACTAAGAACAAAATACTAAGAACAAAAAATTCTAAGAACTAGTTTATTGCTAGTAGTATAAAATTAGAATATTGTTTTTAGAAAATTAAAAAAAAAAAATATTTTTGTATGTAGAATTTAGTTATATACAATAAAAACAAAAAAAAAAATCAAAAAAAAATTTTTTATATGAAAAAAACATGATTTACAAAAAAGGTCCGTAGGGACCTTTTCACACGGCCGTGAAGTTCAGAACTGCCACTCATCGGAGGGTTAATCGAAATCAATTTTTTTACTTTTCTGTGTTAGTTTAAGGAAGCGAAAGATAGAGAGATAATTCTGACAATCAATAGCCATTAGAATCCACCAAGAAAGACCTTAATTTATTAAAATTAATTAAAAATAAAAAAAAGAGTTTGGCGTACAGGCAATTTCAAAAATATAAAAACCTGTTTAAAAAACAACAATATTTTCTCTAATAAATTTAAGACAAAAGAAACCCAAATCATTTTTATTTATTCATATTTACCTTAAAAAAATATTATAAGACTTCAGGCAATCGACGAAGAAACGTGTTTTAATCTGAGTATTAAAATTGGTTATCCTTTTTATGTTGTTTAGTGTGCGTTGTAATTGAGAACTTACAATACAAACATATTCTATACTAAAATAAACATATCGCACTATATCAAAATTCAGAGAAAATAACGCATAATATTTAGCCAGAAGGCAGAAAAATAAACATCTAAATAAAAGAATAAACATGAGTCATAGAGCAAAAATATAATCACTACAAGCATCAGCACCCACACCACAACCTTATGATGGAGGGTACTAAAATATTGTTACTGAAAAGTAAATATTAGGAAAAATAGCATTAAAATAAGAAACATTTGAAGCGTAGAGAATTTAGTTTATGGATTTTTTTAAAAGCGTGCAATTTTTATTTTCAACCCCTTGTTTAAGAAATTAAGAAATTTCACACATATATGTATATTAGGGTGCGCCTTATTTGTCATATCCCCTTAGAAATGTTCTTCTCATCAAAAATAATGTTTTGCAAACAATTAGGCGGATCACATATCGGGAAAGAGTGTCGAACCGCCTCTTAGATTTGAAGGTGCATTTACAAGCAGAAAGAAATTAATTTCTTCAGTTTTTGTTAAAATTTTGCCATTAAATTCAGGGTATCAAAAACTACAGTCGAAACCAAAAATAAAAATTTGTGTACAACTTTTCGCTTTTTGAGTAGGTTTGACTGCGACTGTTGACATTAAATGAATCAGAAGTAAAAGCAACAGTTGTGTTTTGGCCAAAGTCAAATAAAGAAGTGGAGAACTGGCAGTTTTTCTGCTTTGACTGCAGTTTTTTAAACGCTGATAATTTTAATTATTAATAAAGTGATATGTTTTTCAAACCTTAAAAAGTTTGGAGTCATTTTGACCCGAAGTGCATTTAAGTATCAATATCCATTTTTGCACTGTTTCGTTTTCGTGTGACTTAAGGGTTTTTCTCCAGTTTCATATAAATCGGTATACACTTTTTCGCTATCTTTCCCTTAGAAATTCCAAATATGTTAAAATTTGGTTTTTGACCTTCATAATTTTAGGGTTAATGTTTTCCGATTTTTGTAAAACCTTTTTTTTATTGAAAATAAAATGGACTTTAATATTCTAAATAAGTTTTTCTAAAATTTTTCGATGAAGTTTCCTGAAGATCTGGCCTAAGCAACCAGTGAAATGCGCATAGAAATAGCTTATCCCTTCAACAATAAATTTCAATGTTTTTATCAAGAATAAAAATTGGGAATTAAGCACGACAAACGAAATCTTGTATATTAAAAATTTTGTATTCCCACAAAAATTAGCTTGATAATAAGCTGGAAAGTGCACGGCTAAAAAACTAAGCTAGCAACATGCTTTTTTGCGAGAGCAATAAAGCAAGTTGTTTTTGTTTTCATTTTGTTTTTTCTTAACCTTCTAACAACTACAATTAATGTTGGATGAGTTCCAATCAATTGAAGCGGGGAATGTAAGAAAAGATAAACTCACTGTTTATTGCAGTTGTTTTTGTTTAAGCTTTGATATTGTTACAAATAAAACTGTTGCTTATAATTCTTATTCGCTTAATGGTTTTATTTGTTTAAAATCCTTAGTTTTTCTAAAGTCTTTGGATGAAGTTTCCTGGCGATCTGGCCTAAGCAACTAGTAAAATGCGCATAGGAATTGTTTATCCCTTCAACAATAAAATTCAGTTTTTTTTTTCAAGAATAAAAATTGGGACTCCAGCACGACAAACAAAATCTTGAATATTATTCTTAATAAGTTTAACATAAAAATCAAAACAGTAATGAAGTTGGGCTTATTCGCCAGAATATGGCCAAAAAAAATGATTTTTTCCCGAAAATCGCAAAATTTAAATTGCAGTTACGGAAAAACTATCGGAGGTATCGATAGAATTTGCTCGTATTTTTATATCCTTTTATATCCTCAATAAACCCCAATGTGATTATCAAAAAATTCGGCAATTTGTTTAACAAAATTTGAATATGGAATTTTGAAACTGCCGTTAAAAAAAATATATTTTTTGGTAATACCTGCGTGTAGTTTATAGGGATCCTACGACGACAAAAACCAATATACATGTAAATACAGTTAAATTTAAGGTAAAAATTATCTCTCAAAATATGATAATTTTATACCTTTACAAATATTAAAAAAAAAAAAAAAATAGTTTCTCCTTGTAACTGCAACTTTAAACTTGTGATCAGCCTAATTTTTCGCGAAAAACAGTTTTTTGATAGGAGTGGCATTTTTAGGAGGAATCACTCTATAATTTCGCAAATATGAGAAATAAGAAGCCCCCTACGTATAGGAGAATATATGTCAGTAAAAATTGGCATGTATGTGTATTAGGGTGTCCCTTATATAGATCAAAAATTTTTTTTGCGAAATTCGATAAGCAAACCCTTTTACTTTTTTTCTACTTTGTTCCAAGCAATTATTTGCCAGATATCAGCTCCCTGTCGTGAAATTCGGCATACATTAGATTCATAGAAGTCAAAATGTTCTAAAGATTGGTTCATAGTTGATCACAGATCCCATATGAAATCCACTCCGGAAACCCTCGAATTCTTTTTGGAGGGATCAAAAACTTCAGCACAGCCAAAGAAAAATTCCTAATGAATGTTTTAAGAAACACAATATCGCCGAAAACACCTAAAGCACTGAAATTTAAGAGAATTCATCGAAAAAAATCCCATTTATGTTTCTACAACTACGCAAAGATTTGCTTCATATTAATCTTTTGCGGCAGTAGTCGCAATAGGATTCCTAATACAAAAATAGAGTTAACAAAACTGTATGTGCCACATAGGCAGAAATGGTTTCGTCTGTTAGTGGGTTGATATAATACAGATTTACCACATATTCTAGCATGCACATCAAACCAAGCTACTCATTGTTTCTATAACGTGACAATATTCTGACAAACACTCCTTGCAGCCAAATTTATTTTTTTGAATGTTTTGCATACAATATACGAATTTTATTTAAAGGTTTATCAAATCAAAAAAAAAAGTTTTTTAAATTTCGTTTTTTTCTTTTATTCTTACTAAAGGAGTTTTGTCCTTTTTTGTGCCACAACTCTTAAAGGAAAATAAAAAATTTAATTTCAGATAATCTTAATAACATCAGCAAAGTGTGTACTTTTCCAATAAAGATGTGTTATAAAAGAAAAATTATAATGATTTTTTTTCGTGTATTGTTCGTGTTTTTATCTTTTGCGCAGTAATAAAGGAGATATTAAAAAAAACATTAAAAATAAAACAAGAAACTGGGGAGTTAAAAGTGACTTTTCTGTGCTGTACTGTTACTAAAATAATTATCTTGGTCTTTCAACATTTTTAAATTTAAAGTACAGTTTTGCAATTTGCCCTATTAACTTTTTTGTTTTGGTCAAGCAAGTAATCAAGAAGTATCAATTAAAATTTTTTTACATTTTTCCACTAAAAGCGAGCGAATATAGTCAGTTTTTTTTATTTTCCATTAAAATTTTTATGCGATAAAGTTAGATATTCTTGGACAGGCAGTTAAAATGTTATTTGTAGCGCTCCTAAAAGTATGTTGAAATAAAATTTTAGTTTTTAAAGCAAAAATACGAATAATAACTGCTTTGTTCATTATCAGTTGTGTAAAGAATTTTTGTTTGTTTTTTTTTTTTTTTGTTTTGTCTCTTTTTAGGAACCAGATTTATAATTTTTTTTGAAGCACATTTTTTTTTTGCGAAACAAAAAAAATGTAAGGACATTTTTCTTTTTCTTTCATTATTATTTCTTTGTTGGATTAAAGAATCTTAAATTTTGGAAATTTATTTACCGGCATTTAATAAGTTTGACGAAAGCCTGGAAAACATAATTAATTTGAAATTTTGCAGACTCTTTTAAAATGAACAAAGTATTATAGTGGAAGGCCAATGAACGCGGCATGCGACTGCGGGCGGCGATCAGCTGCTTTGTTTTTCGCTTGAAATTTTTTTGATAGGAAAATGAAAGCGGCACATTTTAAAGCGGCAAATGTTGAATAAGCTGTTAAAAAAATGTTGAATCTATAAAAAAAAGAGTTATTTGAACATTGTAAGAATTTACTAATCAAATTAGTTTTTTTCCATTTCATTTGTAATGTTTTTTAAATTTATTTTGTTAAATGATTATGTTTGTGTATGGCAACGTCTACTTCATGCGGCTTAAAACAAAAGTTGAAAAAATTTAACTTTGCCGCGCGGCATCTTTTCCAAGTAATACCAAGTCTTATTTTTTGTGATGCGTATTTTTTTTTATATGAACATTTTTGTAAACATTGCTAACATTTTCACAATGGCAATACTATTGCCGCCCGCAGCCGCATGCCGCGTACATTGGCCTTCCACTATTAGGAAATAGTAAATATATAAATAAATTTTACTTGTTAATAATTTAGAAAGTATAGTTGGCTTAGACCGCCCATATAATACTTAACATCACTTTAAGGTTTAAATTTATTTAATTTCTGCCACTACCGATAATCTGAATATCGTAATTTATGCTTTATGAAATAAAAAGGTACTTTGCAGAAATATCGCAGAGTTATGGAGGATCCAATGAAAACTGTGACCAGTATCCATGTTCTGTAACTCTCGCGTCAAGAAACTTTTCGATTGAAATGTGTGAAGTTTAACAAAAATGTCATATCGTCGTGCGGGAGTTTATGTGCTCTATCCGCCATTTTACACATTTCGAGTTAATTATGCCACTTTCGGTTTTCGACCCCAAATTTTTCAAATATGTAATCCGTTTTCGGCTTCCATAAATTTTATCTCAGAAACTAGATGAGAAAGCCGAAAACGGATTACATGTTTTAAAAAATTTGGGGTCGAAAACCTAAAGTGGCATAATTAACTCGAAATGTGTAATAATTTTTTTAGTTAAAAGAAAATTGAAAATATAATTTTGATTTAATTAACATTTAAGTCAAGTCGAGAAAGTACTCGATCACGACTGCCAGAATCAGGCCCCTTTACTTTGTTTACAAAACGAAATGGGTATGTAAATAAAGGAGAGAGCACGTTCTTTAAAATGGTATTATGCTTTTGAGGAAATATTAGGAATTCCCTAAGCTTCTAGTCCATCAAACCTTAAATTTATTTAAAATTTAACACATTTTTTCAATTAATATAAAAGCGATTTTAAAAGTGGTGGAAACATAAGTCTACATTGAAATTAAAGCTATGAACCTGTTTTAACGGAAACAGTTTATTTTAAAAAAATTCCTGTTGAAAACAAAAACTTATAAGCGATTGAATTTTTAAAATTTATTACAAAAACATACTTTTCAGCCAGATAATTTAAAGGTGCATATTGAATCACCCCGTTTATGGGGAAAATGTTTACGTAGAGATCTGAATTTTTGGCTTCTGGAGTTCTCAGGTGTTTACTTTAGTTTGAGTATTTAATATTAAATATTGGCGGTAAAATAAAAAAGACTTTTGGCCGCTATTTTCAAAATAGCAACACTGTGCGCCGTATAAATGTATATTATTGTTACAAAAAGTATTATTTATTGGTGGCAGAATACACCGATTTTTTCCTGAATATTGCACAAACTCGCTGTAACATATGAGGAGGTCCATAACAAAACGCAATAATTACATTTTTCAAGTTTTTTGATTTTTTGATTGAATCCTATTCTACACATTAAAATCGTGATTACCTTTATTATAAAGCATTCCAAAACTCAATAATTACACTGCAATTCATTACACAGTACAACAGCCAATCTGGGGGGTGAGAAATTCCAAGATCAGTATAGTAAAACCCTCAAAGGGTTTGGCGTTCGTATGTGTCAGTTTTTTTTTATGACATTTTAAATTTTTTCCTTATCTTGGTGTTTTTTTGTTTAACATAACTCGAGAACCACTTGTCCGATTTTGCTAAAACAAACTCAAAAAAATTTAGAATTACAATTTCTTTAATCCGTTCATATAACGTTTTTCTTTATAATCAACAGTTTTGCCGGTAAAAATAAATTTGTGGAGAAAAAAAAAATATTTTTTTGCCTAAAAATTAAAATTTATTTTAATAAATATTACCTATTTTCTGCTTTATTTCAGATCAAAACGCAATATTTTCATACAGTTCAAAGCAAAATGAAATAGATACTATGATTCGGACCAAAACGCAATAATTCCAAATTTGCGATCTAAATAACTTTAAAAGAAACGGTCAAATAAAATATTTAATTTGTGATTAATATTATTTTTTGTGGACAATAATACCTTAACCCTAGAAAGATAATCTGCGTAAATTTTACGCACACACTTTCAAAATATTGCTACATCTTTTTATTAAGCTTGAATAAGTTGCTGTGCACTTCAGATATATATATATATGTATATTAGGGTGGGTCAATTTTTTTTTAAGTAGGCGTATAGCAAAAACGTAATCTACAATAAATTCTAAGAAAACTTGACTAAGAAAGTATGGATCTAAATTCAAAATCTAGCTCCCGCCGAAAGACATAATGAAATCTTGAAAATTGGTTTAAAAAAAAAATAGGTAATGAGAGCAAAATACTGTTTAATGCAAAAATTACACATTTTTAATGTTCCTTACTCAAAGAGTGAAAATGAAACCTTATTACTGAGACTTCTTTGTCCGTGGGTACATCCATCCGTCCGTCCGTCACAGTGCCCATTCTCCGGAACGGTGAGAAAACGGTAAGAACTAAAGAGTTAAAATTAAGACAGAATATGTAGTTAGGTGGCCGCTACAACAACAAACACTGAAAACAACAAAAATAGGAAGGCTTCCAGGTGTCCCCATAGAAGAAACTGTATTTTGGCTGTAACTTTGAAACCGTTTGAGGTAGAAACTTCACAGAATATGTAGTTGCATGGGTGGTACAAAAAATACTAAAAAAGTAAAATGCTAAAAAATAGAGGTTGCCCCAAAACAAACAAAAAACGTATCTTCAGATATCATTTAATCCATTTTGTAAATTTTTTATACATAAATACATATATTGCACGGTACTCGTAGTACAGAACCTAACATATGCGAGCTTTATACTTGGCTCAATTTCTTTAATAATTCAGGGCTTAATTCCGCTTTATCTTTTCGAGCCATTTTTAAAACACCTATATTTATCAAATTTACCTAAAACTTAAGTTTGTAATGTTATTGGACAAAAGGTAAGAACACAATTTTTTTTTAATTAAAGTTTTATTTCGTAATTAAAACAACAGAACCCAAGTCTTTTTTCGACTTTCTATAGTCACTGCCATAACACTATCACGATTTTTTGCGATTACTCGTAGTGAGACATGCGTTAGCAACTGCACACACCGCTCGGTTTCCTGAATGTGCGACGGAATTCCTCGATATGGCAGTGGTACATCATCAGATTTAATGGTGCTCGTGTGGGATGCTTGCAGTAAATGGAGGCTCAGATAATATGTTGTCATTAGTCAGAAAACTTGCCCCGTTAGAGTCAACCGACATCGCTGATGATTCCATAATTTAATGATTATTTTTTTTAAGAATAAATTAACACACGCTTACTTTTTGAAACTTAGCTTTCAAGTGCATAAGTCAATCAAAACAAATGCTTAACACCACGTTTTTATAAAATGCATTAACGGTAAATTTCTACCATGACTAGAACTATTAATAACATTGAATTCTAATTACTCTTACGGGGCTTAAAAAAATCATTTTCTTTTTAAATCTTCGTAATTCGTATAAAACTTAAAACATAATATCGATCCAACAACAATGTTCCATACATATTGATCAATAGTTAGTGGGAATATAATAATTTATTTGTAATCAAATAAGGTAAAAAAAAATGCAATAAAAAGGTCCAAAAAAGCAACCATATTTGTGTTTTGTGTATGGATATACCAGATGTTGTTATTTTTTTATTTTTCATAATCAAGCCTCTCGGCGGGAGCTAGGTTTTCATTTTAGACCCATACTTTCTATGGGTAATTTTCTTAGAATTTTACGTAGATTTCGATTTTGGTATACGCCTGTCACGTTTTTTCTTCCCCGAACAAATTGACCCACCCTAATGTATATATATGCAATATAAATATATGCAATATAAACATGTTTTAAATTTTGTATTTGTATTTTCAAAAATGTAAAAATAAAATTCATATAAGTTTTTTCTTAATTAATCAAATATACAACCATAAAGCAGGTTAAAATAATGCGTTATTTTTACGTATGATTATCTTTAACGTTTGTCATGATATGATTATCTTTTTAGGGTTAATAATTGTTTTTTTAAAAAATTATGTGCTACTTACTTAAATTACATTTTGTCATTTATCCAAAAAAATGTTATGGTGTAATTATAGCGTTTTGTTATGGACCTCCTCATATGTATATGACTAGGAATCATACTAAAAAACTTCATGAATATCTGTCCATAATTTACTACAGGCCTCATGTAAAGCCCACTTTAGCAAAACACTTTAGTACGCCTAAAACCATAACGAAAATTGCTATTGTAGAAAAACTTAATTCGTCGTTATACCAAAAGACTCGAAATCACACTGATGAATTGCATAAGGATGGGTCCAAATTTACCAAAGGCCCCATGTAAATCTCAACTCTTGGAATGGACTTAACTATGCCTTAAACTAAAACGAACTATAATGCTGTAAGGTCAAAATTTATAAAGATTGGTTTATAATTTAAAAATCTCATATAAAGTCGACTCCTGAAATATTATTGCTATCGGTGAAGGGTATAAAAAAATTCGGCATAGCCGAATATAGCACTTTTTCTTGTTTATTAGTATAATTAAATTTAATTTAGTAGCTTTTTAAAAAAATTATATTTTTAAATGCATTTTAATACAGCCCCAAGTCAGCCTTCATTAACAGTTTGATAAAAGTTTTGTTATTGTTGATACTACTGGTAATAAAAATGGTAATTTTATGTAATTTTTTTTAAACGTGATCTTTATTATTAGTTTATTTAAAAACATAAAAGTTGGCTAAATCAAAATTTTATTAATTTAAATAATTTGCGTTAACAATTAAATGAATATTTTATAAATAAATATTACAGAAATATTTTTAAACCATTACACATAGATTTTGCAAATAATACAAACGTTCGTAAAGTTAATAAATATTTTTATTATTTTAAACATAAACATATACTTTTTTTTAGCTTCACATTAATGCTCGTATAACTCTTAAAGTATTAAAATAATATAAAAAAAAACATAATATGCAATATGAAATGGTAAAATCTTTTCATTTTATAAATATAAAAATCTAATAAATTTTTCTGGTTATTGTTTTTTTTTAGATTTAACAAAAGGATTTTTACATAAAGAAGAAGAACAAAAAAAAAAAAATTATATAAAAAACGGTAGAATTTTATGAATTCACTTGTAAATTATACGAAATTCATGCTGCAAGAGTTTTAAGATGATCTGTGTAGAGCTTTTTTGCAAGTTGGATGGGGGAAAAAGACAATTCTTTCAGGCAATGTAATGTTTGTCTCTAGTAGAATTTGAAGGTCGCATATTTTTGATGAGGATCGAAACTTATTAATAATATTATTCACTGATGAATCTTATTAATTTAATAAACTTTTGACCCATAGGTCCTCCCTTTTGGGCCCTATCAAGTCAAAATTTTCATTTCAAAAGGATATTTGTGCAACGATTTAAATTGTTGACTGGTTTTCATTTAATTGATGAGAATGGTATAACATTTCTGCTAAATTTACTAAATTCTTACTCTGCTAATGTACATCCGTCTGGCTGTTTGTTGTTGGAACGATAGTTTTGGCAATGTACGACCTTGATATTTAAAATTGAGCTGTAGAAAAATTGATGGAGCGGTTTGCTATTTGATGAAAATGAAAATAAAAAAAAAAAAAACAATTTTATGTACAAATGTTTCCTCGAATAGGTTTTTGTCAATACTGTGACTCCAAGGGATGATGACGGGCATCAAAAATTCTTAAAAAATGTATCGGTCATGTAACGCTTAACACTGGCGATTCTGACTAGAAATCACATAATTACAGAACTGTAAGTCGCAATAGCAAGAAGTTTGGCGACTTAAAATTGCAAAAGTATGGTCAAGGCAACTAGAATATTCGTAAGAAACTCTCAAAAGAAAAATCAATCCATCCGTTCTCAAAGCAATCCGAAGCGGTATTAATAGTACGGTTAGTACGGATTTTCTTGAATCAAGTACAGAAATATGGATTTATGTACGGATTTTCAATCGCAAAATACTTAAATTATCCATATTCAATCTCGATTTCGTACTTAAAATAAACCGAAAATGTGATTGATTTAAGTAAAACTAAGATTAAATCGATCTCAAAATGCGCTTGATGCAAGTATTATAAATTTGATTTTATCCCGCATTCGTGCTTGACAAAAACCAAAAAAGATATTAGAAAGAGGATATTATTATAATTGATTTACTTACCCGTATAACGCCTTGCAGAATGATAACACACCAACATCAGGAGCAAGAGTTTAAATTTACTTTTTAACCCTTCGTGGTACACATGAGTCTGTCTAGACCTTTTTTCAATGTATATAGAAAATCCAAACATGTGTAAGCCGGAGGGTTAAATATGAAAATAATTGGGGGATTCACAAGGTGTCAAAAAGTCATAAGTTTTAAAATAATAACATGAAAAAATACGACTGTTGTGAACTACCCCTCATAATTTAGTGTGCTATTTTGATTTTAAATCAGCTGATTTAAAACAAATATAAAAAATAAATATTTACCTAACATCAAAACATTTTTTAATTCTAATCCATTAAATTATTATTATTAAATATTAGCCGAATTAAACTATTCCATCAACGGCGACGGCTACAAAAACTAATGCGGCTCGGCTCAACCGCTCATTGCAGGTCTCTTCTGATTAATAACGACAGCACAATAAATTTAAGACACTTTTTGTTAACAAAGCAACAACAATATTTTTAAGCCATTGTTGAATGTTAGAACATTATGATAATATAACATGATAGCACACCTTGTGAATACCCCAAATATATGTTTTTCTTCTTGTTCTGTTGATTTCTGTTGTTGTTTTTCCAAACTTGTGTTGTGTTGTTGTAAATCTACAAAAACTTTGAAAAACACACACATATGCCCGCATAAAATACTGCAATGCTGAGAGATGAGACTTATAAGCTTAAGAGTCTAAACACAATGTAACGATAATTTATTGCGGTGCGGTTTTTTATACGATTTTGAAGTAAAAAACCGCAGTGCGAAACGGCATAAAATTAAAATCTATTTTATTTTCATTGCGGACTTTCTTTCTCTCTCAACAAGGCGATTTGAATTCGCCTTGTCTCTCAATTTTTGATACTCGTTCTCGTTCTGATGTTGCCATAGTTTTTGAATAATTGGCTATGTTCACAACATTATTGAAAACAAACAACATGATAAAAATGTATGCACAAATAAATTAATAAAAATTTAAACAAAAAAATGACAACTATTTCCGTCGCCGTCTTCCGTTGTATTATGTATATTTTTCTCTCCCGCAACGAGAAATCGCACCGCACCGCAAACATTGTGTTTAGACTCTAATGAGATTAAAACTATCACTTTGTAAGTTTATTCTCAGAGTGGCACTACCAACGAAAAGTTTAATCTTTTTTTTTTACTTGATTTAAGAGCTTTTTAATTATTTCAAGAAAATCGGGTATTGATTTTTGAAAGTTTTATCAAAAGTTTTAGTGTTATTTGTACTTGAATTTTTGAGAAAGACAAGTACTTAAAGTAATCATAAAAAGCTTGATTTATCCCGAGTATTTTTCTTTCTGTGTACAACTTAAAATATTATTGTCACAGGCAAATATTTTATAGGGGAATAGTAAAGAAAATATAAAAGTTATTTCGTTTATTAATAAAAAAATTAACTTTGTATTATTTATATGATGCGGGAAATTAAAAAAAATTTCCCGCTTTCCCGGGAAACAAAAAAGTCCGGGAAAACAATCTATAAACAATATAAGAGTGAAGATGTCTTCTTTGATCATCCAAGGGGAAACATAAGAATAATTGATGAACAATACAAAACTTTAGGAGAGTCACTTGATTCCGGGCTGATTTTATCTTTTAAATTACGAAAATCATTTCACAAAGATGTTATTGAAATCCAACACAAAAAATTTGGTAAATCCGATTCTTGACGTATTTAAATAACCTTATAAAACAAGTAAAACATTCATATTACAAATGCCATTCAGAGAATCAAAAGCAATCATGATAAGTAAAATATAATTACATATATACATACATATCTCCGTATTTACTTTTTGAGTTGTATTTTTTAAACTTTTTTTGCTAGCTTAAGCGGCCTACGGTGGTGGTTTAAACCTAAACTTAAACTGTAAACATACACTTGTTTAACATAAAGATCTTTTGCAAAAATATAAAAAAATACATTTTAAAACTTTTATATAATTTTACCATGCTATATTTTTTCTAAAATATATTTTTTCTTTAAACACAAAAAGTTTCTACCTGTAAAAAATATTAAATTCGCGCATTTTCTTCCTTTTCTTAGAAAACATTCATATTGCTTTGATAAAAAGATGACATTTGCAAAAAAATTTTGCCATTTATTTGTGCTCAGTATGGTAGCGCTACATGGTTTAAGCTACCACCCAAAAATATTAAATTCAATTGATACTAGATAAACGTAATTCTCAGAGTAGCTAATTATAGAATTTAATTAACTTTAATCTCAAACCCAAAAAGTGGCTCTTAGAGCTTTTCTTTTCCTATACTTTTTTATTTTCCGGGAAAGCGGGATTTATTTAAAATATCCCAGAAATACTTAGGGAAGAAATAAGATAGAAGAAAAAACGAAATTGTTGCTTTGATTGTGAACAAAGCTTTAGAAGCCTAGCTGCATTTTCCAATTTTTTATGAATTTTTAAAAAACAAAAATTTCGAAATTTTGTTAAAAAAACCAATTTTTTCTAAAAATTGGTTTTCTTTACGCGTGAACAACGAATTTTGTGGTAATTCTTTTTTTTTCCTTTTAAATGTAAGTCAATACAGTTAGTTGTTTCATCTACCGTCCAAACAATTAAATAAAGTTCCAAAAGTTGTTTGCCCGATACCAATTTATAATTCTTATTAAGTTTACGATGAAACAAATAAAGAAAATTTAATAATATCACAATTACTTTTTCTCCCTATCTCTCATAAACAGTGAAAATCTTTTTCGAAAATGACTTAATTCATAATCCAATACTTTAATATGTGTGATAGTGTCATTTTTGTGGATGTGAGTGTTAAGCACACATACGCGTGTGTGTTTGTGTTGTTATTGCTTTGTTCAAATAACTTTCTTTTACTCTTGTTTTTCCTCATATTGTCAAAAAAAGTCAACTATAAAACACTTCCTTTTTTTTTTGAAACCGGAACATGTATATGCCATACTGACAAAATTTATAACATTCCTACGCAGCAGTGTGATGACTTTACGCTATTGTTTTAGCAAGTAACAAAGACAGGGATGCATACATGTGACTTTGTGTGCTGTGTGAGTGAGTATGAGAATGAGTGTGAGTTTTTCTTTTTTGCGAAAAATTCATGTTCAAACATGCTTTGTTTTTAATGCATTCAACAACAGCCACAACATAACACAAGAAAAGAGGGAAAGGCACAAAAGCATGTCCCCAGAGGCATAAAACAGTGATGATAAAAAGACCGACGCTGAAAAAAGGTGAGCACTTTATTATTTTAGCAAGGTTATTAAAACTCTTTTTTTTGACTTTTATAGATACTTAAAGCCGCATTCATAATAAAAATTTGGCATTAAGTTAGCACAAAGTTTAATCATAATACACTACCAAACTCTGGCCAACGATTTGCTAAACTCTTGTTAACGAGCTGCCAAACGTTTGCCAACTTGTGAAAAACAGCCGTTTAATGTCATATTATTTTGCTGTTTTTTTTTTAATTTACTGTCTGTTTTGAATTTGCTTTCTTTTTTCAATTAATTAAATTTAAAAACTTTTTAAAATATTTATATGTGGAGGGAAAACCAAAAAAAAAAAAAAAAAAAAATAAGAAAACCAGCGATGATTAATGCAAAACGTGTTGCATTTTTCGAGCAATATTATGTGGCATCATTCAAATTCAGAGTTGATTTATTAAAAGTTAGCAAATGGACAAAAGTTTGTTATGATTAAACACTGTGCTAACTTGCTGCTTATAGTTAGCAGCTCGTTGGTCGTAGTGTACAAACTGTGGCTAACTTTTTGTTATGAATACGGCTGTAAAAGACTTAAATATGCTCATTCCCACATTTGCTGAATCAGGTTGGGACAATTATTCGTGTCTTTTCTTTTCTTAATATGAATCCGTTATTTTTTGCTGCCTTTTTGTCGGCTACTATTTTTATTATAAAGGATGAACTATTTAGTTCATTCGCAGGACACATTTAAATAATTTATTATAATCCTAGGACAAGTTTCAGGTTAAGAGTAATGAATTCTGGAATCAAATATTATACAAGACATGTTATACATTCTCGATTCCAATTATATTCCAATAATAAATGACTAAACTTATGAGAGACGCTGTATGCCAAAAATCTTGCATAAAATTCCGGAGGTACTACATAATCCTTTAAAACATATTGGAAAATTTTGTTTCAATTTATCATATAAAAATATTAAATTCAATACTA
The DNA here is from genome assembly GCA_963931875.1 of Pollenia griseotomentosa. Classification (NCBI taxonomy): domain Eukaryota; kingdom Metazoa; phylum Arthropoda; class Insecta; order Diptera; family Polleniidae; genus Pollenia; species Pollenia griseotomentosa. The sequence goes on from OZ007561.1 coordinate 182,558,581, forward strand.
TCAAGAAATCAGAAAAAGATTTGTGTATGCCGTGCTAAATTCCCAATTTTTCCATATGTGATAATTACACTGAAATTTATTGTTGAGGGAAAGCTAGCTTCTATGCGCATTCCACTGGTTTCTTAGGCCAGCTTTTCAGGAAACTTTTTCCAAAGATTTTAAAAAAGCCAAAAATATTATACAAGTAAAACTTAAAAGCGAATAAGAATTATAAACACTCAAAGTCTTACTTGTAACAATATCAAAACTTAAACCAAACAGCAACAATAAACAGTGAGTGTATCTTTTCTTACATTCCCTTACGATTGGTTGTAGTCGAATTGTAGTTGAAAGTGGGTAAAAAGAAAAAAACTAGATTAAAAAACAAATTGCTTCATTCTATTGTCTTCGTAAGAAAACAACCAAAAAAACTAATTTGCTAGTTCAGTTTTTTTGCACGGGCATATGCAAGTATATTATCAAAGTTATTTTTTTTGGGAATTTATTATTAAGATTTCTGTATGATGTGCTTAATTCCCAATCCCCAGAAGCTAGCTTTCCCTCAACAATAAATTTCAGTGTATTTATCAAATATGAAAAATTGGGAATACAAATTTTTTAATTTTGTATTTTCAATTTTATCTTTGTACAAGTTAGTAATGTTGGGTTTTATATAGTCGGGCTTGCCCAATTTAATTCCACTAAATGGTGGTTAAATGTTGATTTTGAATAAAACACAAATTATTAAGGAAATTATTGACCTTTCTTTTTATAATGATAATATTCGTATGGTTCAATTATGTATGAAACAAAATATCGGCTAAGTGGCCGCCGCGTATTCGGCGGCACACCTCCATCCGATGGTCCAAATTTTCGATGTCGCAGAATCATAATTGAAGTTTTATGCCGTTTAAGTGCCGAATTATCTCATCCTTTAGCTCTTGAACTGTTGCTGGCTTATCGACGTACACCTTTTCTTTCAAATAACCCCGAAGAAAGAAGTCCAACGGTGTCAAATCAGATGATCAATTGACATCGCCACCACGTGAGCTAACACGGCCATTGAATTTGTCGCGCAAAAGAGCCATTGTTTCGTTAGCTGTGTGGCAAGTGGCACCGTCCTGTTGAAACCACATATCGTCCACATCCATATTTTCCAATTCGTGCCATAAAAAGTTCGTTATCATCTCACGATAGCGAACACCATTCACAGTAAGTGCCTGACCGGTTTCATTTTGGAAAAAAATACGGCCCGATGATGCCGCCAGCCCATAAACCGCACCAAACAGTCACTCTTTGCAGGTGCTTTTGTTTTTCGACAATCTCTTTTGGATTATCATTCGCCCAAATGCGGAATACACTGACGTGAAAATGTGCCTCATCACTGAAGATGATTTTCTTCGAAAATCCACTGTTGCCATTTCTTGCCACCATTCTGACCATTGACGACGTTTGGAATGGTCAAGAGGCTTTAGTTCTTGAGTCAATTGCACATTGAAAGCATGTAAATACAATTCTTTATGCATAATGTTCTTCAACGACGAGCGTGAGAGGTGCAATTGTTGGGCACGACGACAAGTTGAGGTGGACGGCTCGTCAGCCACATTTTCGTGAACAGCAGCAGTATTTTCTGCAGAACGAGCTGTAACAGCGTGAACTGGGGTTTTCACGTCTCCTACAGACCCGGTTTGCTTAAATTCTTGCACGATTTTTCCGATTATACGCACATTTGGACGATTAAATTGACCGAAAAAATCACGATATGCATCTTAATTTTTATCTTTCCATGGTTCAAATTGAGTTAGTCTGAAATTGAAAAATGTCAAATGAAGTGCAGAAAAAACTTGACGTTAAGGTGTGGTTCACATTCAACAGTGGCTTTTAAAATTTAACCACCCTTTATTGATTGGCATCTCTTTTTGATTTAAAATTTGCTTAAAGCAAAAAAACTGTAAATCAGTAAACATATTAATCATCTTTAAACGCATAAAATTGGGCGTTTTAACTAATAATAAACCCCATATGAATTTGACAAGATTTATCGTAGTGGTTGCACATGTTATTTTTTTAACAAGATATAATTTTGGTTTACAAAGGGTGTTTTTTTTTGGAGTGATATAACTTTGAGTTGACATCAATGCTTTATTTGACAACCCATTTCACAGCCGGTAATTGCTTTTTGTTTAATTTGATTTGACATTTTATTGCGCATGCAAACTGTGGAAATTTTCAATCAAAATAATTCCGCGGGCTGAAGCACAAATTGTTATTGATTTTGAATTTCCATTCAAAATTTTATTTTCCGATGAAGCCCATTTCTGGTTGAATGGGTACGTAAATAAGCAGAATTGTCGCATTTGCAGTCAGGAGAATCCACAAGCTTTTGTCAAACACCATTAAATCCGCACAAAATTACCGTTTCGCGCACCTTATGGGCTGGCGGAGTCATTGGCCCATATGTCTTCAAAAAAAGAGGATGACCAGAATGCGAAAAGTTTGTGAAAACTGGTGTTGCAGATTGCACTTTTCATGCGCCAGCCGTGGTGGCTACATGGCCGAAATCATATTTACACATTAACATCATAAAATTTTCTATCCAATAAAGACCGTTTCATTGATAACAAAAATATATTACTATGTTTTATTATGATTTGAACTTGCACCACTCTATAATAAACACCCTTTATTTGTTGAGTTTAAGCTACATATAAATTTAAGCTTAGTTCAACTAAACTAACGTTTAAACTTTCACAAATTTATTAGCGATAAGAATCTGTGAAAATATTTTATATGATATTTATGAAATTTTACATCTCTTCCTTACTTGGCTTTCATTGAATATACAATATACAAAAAATTGGCAACGGCTTGATATCAAATTGTACAACTAAAAACAACACAGGACAAATCGCGTGGATAAGGGCCAAATTAAATTTTTATTTTACTGTAAGTTCTAATATAATTGATATTGTCACACCAATTCTTTATGTGACCAACATTGTTTGGTTCGTAACTGGTTACTGTTTGTCTCTTTATGTTTTTTGTCATCGGTTGTCATGGTTGGGGAAAAATTAAGCTGGAGCACGTTCACCGAACAAGACTTCGAACAAAAAAACCTATATTATTTAATTTTTCTTACACATAATTATTTCCATTCCTCTTAAAGATTTAATTTGTATTTAGGTCCTTACTTTATCTATCATCAACAGTTAAAAAAAAATGAGTTGAAAAGTAAAATTGGGTCAAGTTAAAAAAGCATTAATCGTAACATTTTTTATGCGCCACCCTGTGCTTAATATTTTTATGATTATGACTGGTATTGTAAAGTTTTCTTAAAAGTTTTAGTCCCAAAAGTCAAAGTTTTAGTCCTTTTTTAAACAACTCTTAAGAAAAAATGATAAGATTCTGTTTAGAACAATTTACCTCTTTTTTCTATAAAACAAAAATGTTTAATTTAACCGTACATTAATACATACACACATACTTAAATATTTATTTAACATTTTGCTTTATTTTTGTTTTTCTTATTTCCTGAAATTAATCATGTAATAAATTTGCCTTAACAAGTCTCATTAATTTTTTGTGTTGCACTGTAAACATGCACAAATTTGCAAAAATATAGATAAATGAACTTGATTGTATGTTCTACAACAAAATAACATGAGTTTATGAAAATAAAGCAAAAGCAATAACAAGAAAAAAGAAACAAATAAGCAAAAAGTATGACAACAGAAAAGTGTAGCAATGTTGCCAGTTGTATGTTTTTGCAATGTAATCGGTATTCATAAGTACAAGTATGTCCTTCACTTCATACATTTTGCATACAAACACGCTCGCATAAACATACATATGTATGTAAAATTAAACATGCATGCATTATTTATGTAAATGTGTTGCTCTATGAAGGACTTTTTGCTTTCCTTTAAATACTTGTATGTTTATGTGCACGTTAGTATGTACTCGTATACTTGCAACAACACGCGATGTTAAATTGAATATAGAGTACGATTCTTAACAACTACATGGACAACATTTCTAAACAAAGATAACACCTACGACCAATTTAAAATAAACAAGTCAACAGACACTTGCACACACACACAAACTCGCAAGCAACTCTTCTGCATATTTTTCAAATTTGAAACCTTTAAATTGTAAAACCTTCTAAACTATATTTTTTTTTCCTTCCTACCACCATCAACTACCAAGCCATTTGTTTGCAACGGATCGTGTGCAAGACAATGCAGAGAAATAATTCCATTTATTTTCATCATCAACGCAGCAACCCAACATATTTTATGTGGCCAACATTGTTTGGCTGGTAACTGGTTACTGGTTGTCTCTTCATGTTTTTTGTCATCATTATCATCGTCTTTGTTTGTTATTGCAGGAGAAAAATAATTTTAGTGTTTGCTTGTTTTACTACATAGTCTTGCTTTCTATAGCACTTTTTTCTTTTCTTTTTTGTTTTTTTTTTGCTCTATTGATACTGATGATGATCCCACAGTGAGTTCGGACACAAGATTAATCAAAGTTGTACTACACGACCTGTAGTTGGACACTGCTGCCTTTGTTGGTGGCTTTTTGGATGCGGTCAAGCATCTTATTTCATGTTTACATCCGTAACACATTCATAGTTTGTTCTTGTCATCCTTTTTTGACTTTTTTCTATTTAATTTCTGTCTCTTCTTGTTATTTGTGTCCTCTTTTCTGGTCTCGTATTGTTGTTACTCCTTGTTTGTCGTTCATTTCCATAAGTATTGTATGTAATATGTTATAATGTTGTTCTTGTTGATGATGATGTTGATGGCATTTTAACAACATTAAAAGAAAAATTTAATACTTTTGACCACTAAAACTTACACTTCTAAGTTTTTTTTTATTTTTTTGTCAATTCTAAAGGGAAGGACAGTTATTTATTTATGTTAAGCAGAAATTTTTTCATATAAATATTAAAGTGGGGCCTTAGTGGTTATCTGGTTATAACCCTAAGAACCTGCAAGTGGAAATAGTGTTGAGATTTGTAATGATTTAAATGTTTTAACAAGCAATTGTTGGACAGACATAGGTAAATAGTTACCTGGGGTCAAATTTAAAACGATATCAAATATTGTAGTCTGGCTCTTAGTTCAGTTTATTTTTTAAGCCAAACAATAGGTTTGTTTTCCTACTCTAGTTTATGATCCCCTGGGATTCCAATTTGCATGGAAAGCATTCCCGTACTTAAAATTTATGTAAATAAGAACGAAACAGTTCAGACCTTTTCTTCGTGCAATGCATACAAAAAAATTGTTTTCATTAAAAGAGTTTAAAAAAAAGATCTTTAAAAAAATTATGTATTTAATAAAACAAAAGGTTAATACAATACATCTAAATAGTTTGACCTTCCAGTTTGTGTTTTAAATTTTTTTTAACTTTATATTATAATTTTTTAAGTATGCGATATTGTAGCGAACTTTTAAAAATAGGCCTACAAATGTCTAGAGGGCTGGTAAAGTTATGGAACGCTTTGGTAATTTTAAGTCCGCCACATAAAGTTATACAAATTTGCAAAGTTTTATAACTATTGGCTTCCTATTACAATCCCAATATTGATTTCAAAAAATAGATGTTATAAGAATTTTACGTACATGTCGCACTGGCTCCTCTAAAGAGAATCAACTCAAAATTTTTACTTTTTACAAGAAATCGATGTTGAGTGGTCATATCAACGGACTGTACAATTTCTTACATCATTCCCTCTACTCGCTCGCAAAAAAAAAAAAAAAAAAAAAAATACAGTTGTATCACTCTCCTTGATATTAAAGTATTTTCTCCAGAGTCAACTAAAGAGATTTATTTTGAGTTGTCCCGAAATGAAAGCTGAATTCTAATCAGTTTTTTTGTAAACTATTTTAAGTTGTGATAGTGTTTATGTCACAACGGCTTACTTTTATGATGTTCTATTTTGTGTTGTCTTAAAATTGTTTTGTTTCTAAATTTTTAAAATGGTACCACTAAATTAATAAACAAATTTCATATAAAGGGGAACAACTCAAAAACTTGTTATTTTTCAATAATCCCTGAAAAACTTACAAAAACCACTGCCCTTATATATTTCTTAATCGTATTTCTTTACAATGCCATAATTATTTTTAGCTTTCATTGTAAATATTAAAAAAAAAAAAAACAGTTTTTTGCCTCCACTGAAAATTTGTAAATTTTGAGTTGACTCCCTTTAGAGAAACCAGTGCAATATCTACCCAATAAAAAATTGAGCTTCCAACGAAGCAGGTTTGTAAGGGAGAAACATACAAGTTTTGCTTACCATTGCGTTTACAGAAGACATGAATTTTATATGGCGAGTTCCCACTTTGAATCAATACATTTTTGACACATAAAGCGCATTATTCAGCGCATATAAAAATTGTTGGATGTAACGATTAGCTTTAAAAACACAATGTATTGCTACAATTGTTTTTTAGTATTCTCCTTTACAAACCTGCTTCGTAGTAAGGAAATGCCGTGGCACTTGAAATGTTATTTTTTTTTTATAAAAGTTGTTGAGAGTTCTTTCACTTACTGTACTGCATTTCTGTATGTCTTATTGCGTAGCGCATAATTGTGCGCTTATTTTTTAAATGTACCATAAGTGCTTCGCAAAATGATAAAATTTTTTATTGGGTATGTATATAATTAATTAAGTCTCCCATATCCTTTCATATCATCAAACTATGTTTTCAGAGGGACTTAAACTTCCAATTCCCCTCTGCTTCATTCCTTAGTTATTTGGAACGACCGCGAAATTTTTTTTTAGTTGTAGTGCTGTGACACTACAACCGTGGTTCCGCGGAATTTTAATTCATGCATCCGCTAAAAGAGACAGTTTTTTGCTGACCCGTAAGAGTGTTTCCTAAAGATCCTTTTACACTATAATGCTGTTATGTTTACAAAATCAAATAAATTAAAAATTAAAAAAAAGTGTGAAAAAGATTTGTTATGAAATGCCAAAAATTCGTTTCGATATTTGAAAGTCGTACGTACGGCTCTCACCATTTTCTAAAATGTTTCTAAATACTAAAATTTTTTATTAAGATTTTTCTATGACGTGCTAAATTCCCAATTTTTATTTTTAATAAATACACTGAAATTTATTGTTGAGGGTAAGCTACTGTTAAGCGAATAAGATCAATAAACACTCAAAAGTTCTACCCGTAACAACATCAAAGCTTTAACAAAACACCAACAATAAACAGTGAGTTTATCTTCTCTTACATTCCCCTCACAATTTCCACTACATTTTTTATTTAATCAGGGTTGTGGCTTGCAAAAAGCACAAGAAGAAAATCAGCGATGGAAATTTGAAATTTTGTTTTAATTTTTTCCTAATAAAAAAATGCAAAATGATAAAAACAAATATGAAATTCTAGGAACTTTCTTTTTAATTTTAATCCATAAGCTTATACCTGGGCCTGGCCAGGTATTTTTTGATTTTTATGCAGTTTTTTGCATATAATAATTAAATATATTAGAACGAAACTGTATGTATTCCCTAATCAAAGTAAGTTTTACAAGAAAACGAGAAAGAAGTGTAAATTTAAGCACAGTAGGCGTGGCAATTGGCCTAATGAACATTTTGTGCATACTGTATCCACCTGAGTTTTTGCGATATCCGCAAAAAACTCCATACAAAATACAGTTTGTGCCACACAAATTAGGTGTATACTTAAGGGTAAATCCCCTTTTTATAATCCAGTGCGGTGTGTATATCAAAATATGAACTTAAAATAATTACAGTACTTTTCGCTTATATCGCTAATGTGACTATAAGCCTATGCAGCTATGAGGCATATAACCGAATTCAAATAGAATCAAGTTATGTGAATATACACGCAGAGAAAAAACATGTTTAAATATGGTCACCTCCAACAATATTATGTTTAAAGAAAATGTTAACCATAATATGTTTTATTTAACCATATTTTTGTCACCGACATCCATATTATGATCAAATTAGTCATCCATCAAGAAGCCACAACCATATTATGGTTGCCTCGAAGCATTTTATGGTTAAATAGGACAATAATTTGTTTTTAAATTAATTATAGTATTTTCCTCCTTCTTCAAGAGCAATATAATATGGTTGAAAACCAACCATGCTATTATAAGTGTTTAACATATTTTTGTTATTATTTACCATAATATGTTCGGAGGCAACCACAATATGGTTCTGGTTTCTTGATCGATGATTATTTTTACCATAATATGGTTGTCGTTGACAATAATATGGTTAAATTTAAACATAATATGGTTAAAATTTTCTTTAAACATAGTATTGTTGTAGGTGACTATATTTTAACATGTTTTTTCTATGGGTGTAGAAAATAAAAAATTCATATAAATTACACCGACATCAGGCTTATTGTTTTGCAATAGAGTTGCATACTGTATAAAAAATAGTTCAAATAATAACAAGATATTTCATAACTGACACCAAAGGCAGAAACTAACAGCCGTATTTATAACAAAAAGTTAGCCACAGTTTGTACACTACGTACAACGAGCTGCTAACTAGAATACCGATTTAGCCTAGCAGCTTGTAAGCACAGAGTTTATTTATAACAAACTTTTGTCCATCTGCTAACTAAAACAAAATCAACTCTGAATTTTAATGATGCCACATTATATTACTGAAAAATGCAACACGTTTGAATTAATCATCGCTGGTTTTGTTATTTTTTTGTAAATTTTTTTTGTTTTTTTCTCCACATATATGTGGAGAAAAAAAATTTTTTGAAATAATATAAAATAAAAAAAGAATGAAACATAAAATAAAACAGTAATTAAAATAAAACCAACCAAATTGTTTAACATTAAACAGCTGTTTCTTACAAGTTGGCAAACGTTTGGCAGCTGATTAAAAAGAGTTTAGCAAATCGTTAGCCAGAGTTTGGTAAGTGTATTATAAATAACCTTTGTGCTAACTTCATGCCAAATTTCCATTATAAATACGGCTGTAATTTTTTAACGAATAGAAGGTTTGTGCCCAATTTAACCATTTAATTCTTTCTATTTTTGGATGGATTGTGGTTTCGAAAACTAAAAAGAACTTAGTAAATATTGCTAATGTGTCTATAACGCCATTAATTAACTTTACTTTTCCCTTTGATGACTGTTGATAGATGGCATGTATGGAAAATGTGCTTATATCGCTAAATGGACTATAACGTAAATACCTAATATTAAATTAACTTATAGCGGCATAATAAACAGAAAAAATAGACTATATCGCTAATGTGACTATAAGCAGTAGCTACTATAAACGAAATGTACTGTAATAACATAATATTCTTATTCTTAAGTGTTCGTCCTGCCAGTGCCGGACGAAAATTCTCCTAATCACATAAGAGCTTAGTGGTCTTTTTATAGAATAGTGCTGCAGTATCTCTTCTCCGTAAGAGAGTGTTTCCGCCAACATTTAAAATATTTCGAGCTAGTGGTTTGGGGTGTAATTCAAGCATTTTAAGAAATTTTTTGAAATATTTTGTGACCAAAGTTTTGACTGATGGCACATTAAGGTCCTTCTGAGGAGTGTGGGAGGCTTGTCCGTGAGTTCGAGCCCTGATTCAGTCAAGAATTAAAATTTCCAATAAATTTTAATCATTTCATATTGCAAAATTTATTTTTTCATTTAAAATAATTTAATTAAAATTAAATTTGATAAAATATAAAAATTAGGATAAAAAACCATAAACAGTTCAATAAAATAACCACAATACTTGTTATCGTCCTTGTGAATTTTCAAGTTATTTACATACCAGGAAGCGACTGCAATGATTCAAAGAATTTTGTTTTGGTACCTTTGCATTTTTTCTATATTGAAGGTTAAGGCTAAGGCAGTGTCCTCCATAAATGAAAACCATAGCACCGGATTGGAGTTGTAAAGTAGTAGTTTACAATCCAGATTAATACCCGTAATTTCTACAAAAAGAAAGCTGGTCGTGTTTGTACCTTACAGTTATCTTTACCTATTTCAATGTTTATTTTGCCTACGTGTTTTTACCTTCAGTTTTCCTTTAAAGTATGGCAACTTTTACACCATTGGTTTCTATGCACAGCTAGATTTCTTTTTGTAGAAGTTAAGGGCATAAGATTAGAATTTTTTTCAATGAGCCAGTTTATTTTAGGTGTATTAAAAAGATTTTAGGACGGAGGCTTTTTCTAAGGCCTTTAGTAAATTATTGAATGACACAGTGCAACAAAATTTGGGTCATCGCCGCCAGCCTCAATACTTGCAAAGCGAAATGAAACTTAACTATTGGTAGAGTAAATCTTCCAAAGGGTTTTAAAAGAAAGCTCGGGTTCCTGAAATATCGGCCCTTTAAGTTTTTGAATTTTTTGAAAAGGCGTTTGCTATAAGTCGAAAAAAATATACTAAATATACTTCTGAGCTAAAATACTATTTCAGATCTCTTCAGTAGAATTGTATGGCGATTCTTCGCCTAGAATATATTAACCCACTTACACTCATTTTAAGGGGTAATTTTTGTCCTTTTTTTAACGTCCCCATAAAACTATACTAAAACGGAACTTTAGAGGGTTAAAATGTTCCACGAATATTTTCTGCATCAAATTTGACTAGGGGTCTTCTAATACTAAAAAAAACCGTGCAATGTTTGTAAAACGGATTTCCGAAATTCCGTGCCTTGAAATTTTTGAATTTTTCGAAAATATACATTGCACGATTTTTTGGCCTTAGAAAGACCCCTAGTAAAATTTGATGCAGAGCATTTTCGTGGAACATTTTAACCCTCTATATATGAAAAAGTATTTTAGCTCAGAAGTACATTTAGTATATTTTTTTGACTTGTACCCAATGCCTTTCCAAAAAATTCAATAATTTCAATGCCCGAAATTTCGAAAATCCGTTTTACATAAATTGCACGATTTTTTGGCCTTAGAAGACCTCTGGTGAAATTTGATGCAGCACATTTTCGTGGAACATTTTAACCCTCTAAAATGCCGTTTTGGTATATTTTGTGGGGAAGTCAAAAAAGGACAAAAATTACCCCTTATTATGAGTGTTAGTGGGCTTATATATTCTAAGTAAAGAATCGCCATACAATTCTACTGTAGACATCTGGAATTGTATTTTAGCTCAGAAATACATTTAGTATATATATTTTTTTTTTTTTTTGACTTATACCAAACGCCATTTCAAAAAATTCAAAAACCTTATTTTAGGAACCCGAGCTTATTTTTCAAAACCCCTTGGCAGATTTACTCTACCAATAGTCTATTTTCATTAAGCGTTGCAAGTATTGAGGCTGTTTTTTTTTTTTGTTGCACAGTGTTATCAGCGTAAACTCTTGTTAGAATATGGAATGAATTTATTTCCATTGGACGGCTTAAAGATTTGCTTACTGGCATTACAAACTAAACATTTAAAAATTTAACTTATGTTGGATTTAAATAATAAATACTGTGCAAATAAAATATAAATCATAATTTTTAAGGCAGACTTGAATTATGTATTAAAATGAAAAACCTGGCCTCCTTGGGTTCTTCCAACACCCAAATACTCAACAAAGTAAATCCAAGGAAGCGGATACAAACTTCGGAGTTTATTACTATTTCTTTTTTTATTTTGATTTGTGTTCTGTTTAGAAGATTTTTATTTAAATTTTTTTCTTCCAAAAATATAAATCTCTTTACAGCATCTGTGCCACCGCAATCACACAGATCATTACAGTAGTTCGGTTTTTTTGTGTACTCAAAACACATATTTCTGAGTGCCAACTTTAGCAACAATACAAAAGCCAACGTGAAACATCCTTTTGATGTATTTGCTCATATTGTATGCAGATTTTTAGTTCAAAATTAAAATATTCATATACTTATGTATGTATATACTGCAAGGACGAGGCAAATATATGCATAAAAAATGTAATGAAAATTGTAAAAATACAACACTAAAAGCAAATAAATTTTCATAGAAATAAATTATTATTTTTGTAATAAGGATAAATGTAATGAAACGTATAAGTAAATGAATGTATTGTACATATTTCAAACAGAAAAAAAAACATTGAAAGCCTGCTTTTAAAAGTAACCAGGTTGCAGGGAAACAAAATTTTTGTTTTTATTCAACTTATGTTACACACGCAGACCGATGTATTATGTTTGGGAATATTTTATGAAATATTTATTTATTTATTTTTGTTTTTGTTACGTAACATAATATACTTTAAGAGGTTTGATAGTTTTTGCTTGCTAAAAGCTGCATTTATGATTTTATTCAATACACAAAATCAATTAGCACTCTTTAGCACCCCTTTTAAAATATTTCAAAAGGTTTTTTTTTTAAATAAAGATTATATTTATTAGTTGTAAAATAAATTAAGGTAGAAACAAATGAGGAGACTATATTCGGCCTTGCTGAATCTATAAAACGCATTATCATTTAGTTAAAATATTTCCGGTTAACTATTTTACTCTTGGAAATATACAATTTGTGTAAAATGAAACTTATTTTTTCGGTTTACCAGTATTTTAAATTTTTAATATTTTTAAAATTTTAATATGGAGGATGGTTAGAAAAGGTTCAATGACCAACCGATACGGTCTCTTTGTGATACTCTGAGCCAATGAACAGTGTAACAGATAAATTACTTCACAGACATCAATGCAACCTCCAACTATTTCGATATTCTCCCAAATAAACCATGCTAATTAGGTTAGGTTAGGCGGCCGGTCATAAAGACCCCGCATAGACCGTGTTGGTAACAAGCGTCACCACATTATGCGATAACCCCTTGAAACGGTTAGTTCGATGTGATGGTACCGAGAGTACTCCACACCCTCTTGGCGTTAAAGTCCATTACCAGAGATTTCCCCTAGATTTTGGAAGTAATGATCACCCAGACAGTTCGCTTTGTAGCGTATGAGTGCCGGATAGTGGAAGAGTACGTGCTCCACTGTCTCTGTTTCCCCTGGTACCCCACAGAATCTACAATTGTCACTAGTCAGTTGCCCCGCCCTTTTGGCGTATACTGCCGTCCAACAGTGAACCGAAGCCTACATACCAATTGTACTGGACTATAATACAAAACTATCTTTGGCACTGGTCTACAAATTTGGAAAAAAAATATTGACTGTAGAAACGAAGCATTTTTTTTAACAAATCTGGGTGCGCTGAATTCGAATCTGGCATCAAAATTGGGCTATCACGTCTTGTTCATTGTTAATCTGGGCAACACTGTAAAAGAGTCAATACTGGCACTACATTTTCACAATTATTAATTTGACAGAAGCCCACATTCATTCTAAATCTACATAAAAGTAGCGTTTAAGCATGTCAGGGAGATCGTGTGTTACTGATCTAAGCTATTTTTGCTCTGTGTGTGGTGAATATTTGGTTGGAAAAAAAGGATATGCAATATCAGAATCATTAAAATATGCATATTTACACTATTTTGGTTTTGCAGTCAGAAACTTGGACAGACCGTGGATACCGACAATGTTTTGCATATTCTTCATTCGCATTAAGATTTTTTTCCAAAAAAAAACTAGGTGCGCGAATAAAGGGATCGTGCTTACCAAGATTTAATAAAAATTTAAAGAATTTATCAAGGATTTTGAGACAAAAGCATGCTGGGAGACTTTTGCTGGACTCTGATACGTGAAACCGAACCAACAAAATACAAACGATGTTCAAATAACGCCATTCACTTTTGAAAATTCATCGATTTTTAAATAAACTAGTGATTTTTTATGTAAAAAACGAATAAAAATTTTTTTGTATCTGGAAAACCTGAAAAACCGATTAAAGATTCGAATTCAGCCCACCAAATTACTCTAGGAAAGATATTTGGTTGCTCCAGTCTAAAACCTTGCTGGCTAGTGTAATTAGAAACAATGTTACTTAAAAAGTTTTCTTTTTTGTTGAGCCTTTCGTCTGGGGCGCTCCCTTTTAAACCGACAGAAGGACATGGCTAAATCGACTTAGAATTACTTAAGGACCAAGAACACATAGATTTTATTAGGTTTAAAAACATGGAATAATAGATTTAGAATACCCTAATTTACCACTAACTGTCGAGGGTATACAAAGCGTTATGACTTTTTCACCTGAGAGGTGTAGTATCCCTGCGGGAAATTTGTGTCAATTGTTCCAACAGACTGGTCCTGGGATTTGTGAAAAGAAATCTAGTACAAAAAGAAAGAACTCATGACCAGTGAAAGGAGAACCAATCATTTAACAGGTATATGCAGAACCAAAAGATAGAAAAAGTAATGAATTACAGTGTAGTCTTCACCGATGGTGTGACACTTTTTTTGGGTTTTCTAAAATTTGGTTCTTAAATTTAGTTCTAGGACCTGTTTATTGAAAAAATACTACATTGTATCGAAATAATACTACATTTTAGTAACCGACACTAAGTACGTTTATGGAGAATAGACGGCTGACTTCCAAAACGTACTAATACAAAGTTCGTACACAATTTTACTACTGTATTTTAACAATGTACATGTACAAAGTACCGAAACAATTCAACTATGTGTTTTGTTTATTAAAACGTTTTGAAATGTAAGTGATGCAATGCATAATACTTTTTAAATAAATCTGTATTGCTTGCAAATTAAATGTTAAATGTCACAAAGCATCAACTTTAAAACCGATGCTCTGATTGCTTTTTTGATGCGTTACTTATACTTAGCAGTGACGTTATGGAAGGGTTTGCATTGTATATATATTGTACTGCGCCGATATGAAACATTATACTTTGTTCTTATACAAAGCAATTGACGTTTTGGAAGTCAGCCGACCTGTGACTGGTCAAATGGTGTCAATTGACCCCCTCCAATGACAACCCCATGTAAAAGTGATAGGTCCCATCCATATAAAGTGTTAGAACTAGAACCGGTCCCTACCACCAAAGACCTATCACGGGACTACTTTGGTGTGAGTCCGTTTCCCTCTAGGGATATAATAAAGTTGTTGCCAAGTCTTATCCTTCTAGTCAAGTTTTACGTTTTTTTATTCACACAAATGCACATGTAGATACGTTTATTTTAAATTATTATGAACTCATAAATATAACCTTTTTAAAAATAATTATTTAATTTTAGTTATTTATGCAACTGCACAAACTTTAATGGTTATGGTTTTTCTCTATTACATTCAATTAATTGCACTTAAGCTTAAATTTTATGCTGTTATTGCAAAGTACTTGTGCCTGTAAATTCCAATAAACTTGAAAATAATTTTGCTTAAAATTTCCACAGCACTTCTAGTTCTAATTCCAGTAAACCAAAATGAAATACAAAAATTTATTTGGCATTTATAAAAATTTTACTAATAACTACAAAACAAAATGTTAAAGTATTCAAAAATTTACAAACTACTTATGTATATAAAAACTAATAAAATGTTTAAATAATTATTTATTTAAAATGCCATAGAGAATTGCCAATAACTACAATAAGCATCCACACAAGTTGGAATCAAACTAATATGGGAAAATTATGAAAAATTAAAATGCCAGTTCTGAAGCTACCAGTATTTGTTGATAAGAGTACTTTTCTAACAAAACTACGGTACTAAATATGGAATAACTTAAACTAACAAACCGGCTCAACACTAATAACCGGAATACTACCACAAAACGCAAACATATTCGAAGCCGAAGCGGAAGCTGTTATAGAATCTTTAAAAATTTGTAAATCCAACCGAATGAAAAACGTTATCTGCACTGATAGCCGCTCTGTTTTTGACGCCACGCTTAATATCCGAAGTAGAAATAAAAAAATTGTCACTATACAGCAGATGCTAATACAACTGAAAAATAGGGTAAAAATTATATGGATACCAAGTCATATTGGTATACTAGGGAACGAGGCTGCAGACAATGCCGCAAAAAATACTTGTATACAACCAACATACCTTTACATACCCCAGACAAAAAATTATATCTCAAGATCCGCGATAAAGAATTTAGAATCCACCATTCTCCGAAAATGGAGCAGATACAGTCATCTTTACCAAATAATAAACCCAAATAGAATGCCAGTCATCCTTCCAAATTCAACAAACTGTCATAAAAATAAATGTTTTACAAGACTTCGCCTAACACACACTAGGCTCACACACCAATACTTGATATCAAAAGATTCACAACCTGTTTGCGTTTTTTGCAACAACGCAACATTAACAACAATTCATCTGCTACTAGAATGTCAGGCTCTTTATAACACCCGGTTAAGAATACTCAACTCTCATAGTATTATAGATATGCTCAAATGTCCCTCAGAGGATAATATAAATAATACATATGATTTCTTACAACATCTTCAGTTACAAAATAAAATTTAACATTCGCATAAGTACATTATACTAATCCTTTTGTATGTAATTTATTTTTGTATATATAACACAAGCCGATAGCCTAAGTTGCTAGTGCTTTAGCTTTAAGATTTATTGTAATTTTAATTATAATAAATATCTAAATAAATAAATAAATAAATAATAAAATTCTAAAGTGTTTGTTATGACTGGTGTTGCAATAATTGAAATTATTAAATATAATTAATTTCAGTTTTATTTTCATAAAACCACATTCATTTGAAGTGGTTTCGACGTATGCCAGATGAAAAATTGATGAATTGCATAAATATAAAAAAAGTAAGAAAGTATAGTCGGTCAAGCCCGACCATATGACAGTATATAAAAACAATTTTTGCCAGTGTGCCCTATTTGGGACCCAAGGCAATCCCGCCTAAACAAATTATGTTATGAGGTTAAGAATGGGGGTTTATATGGAAGATATTGGAAATTTTGGACCTACAAGGACAACATTTTTTCATGACAAAGTTAAAGTTATTATCACCAATTTCTATGTTAATACCAACATTTAAAAGGAAATTATGGCATTCAAAGGTGTTTTCGGGAGCAGTATTTGTATGGGAGCTGCAGTCAAATATGGAACGATTCAAATAAAATTTGGTAAGATGATTTTGATTGCAATAAAATTAGTAAAACACAAATACCTTTACTTTGTACTTTGCGCATAAAGTTTAAATGGACAGCCAGCCGGGCGGACATCGTTAGATCGATTCAGATTCTGAACAAAACTTCAACAACTTGTAAAATAACATTTAAATTTTTTTAACTCTAATATTATTTTGAATATGGGTTTACATCTATAAAAATTAAATAAAAAGAGATTCATGCGTTGTATGTCTGCCAGCAAAACTAACTAATTTTTCTGATAAAGAAGACCATGCTAAACAGTGTTGCCAAAACTTTGTAATTTTCTCTCCACTACTTATTTCTATTATGTGGGTTAAACTTAACGAGAAAGGTAACAAATCTGTTCGTGACACAACGTTGACGCTCTTGTTTAGGTATAGCATAAAATCGTAAAAGCTAAGAGGAAGAAAACGTCCCGCCTTCTGCTTTTGTTTCGCTTTTGCCTAGTTTACAGACCTTATCAGTCAGTATATGATCTCCATTGCGCTCTTTGTTTCGCAATACTTCTCAATTCGTTAAACGATTGAGACACCTCGTTCAATATAGACCTGCGATCGGCAAAATCAGGGCGCCGCGTTTTCTCTTTTATTCTCTTTTATTACGTACGTGTGCACTAGGGATATAACTAAATTTTTGGCATAGTACCACGGAGTGGCCAGGAATGTTTTAGTAATGAAATCACCTGTCTCCCGTCGTTTTGCGAAAAAAACCTCACGCAGGGAAGCCAATTCCTAAAACCTTCCAAGAAATTTTGAACCGCGATGAATTGTAAACAGTAGAAAAATTTTTAAATCTAAAGTAGTGGATAAATTTCAAAATAGCATTTAAGTGATACGTATAGGAATATATCAAATATCAGGTGTATATATTTTAAAATTTCCGTGAGATAAAAATGGTTGTTTTCAAACTTCAACTCGATCCCTGCTCGAACTTTTTTAACAATCCGAAAAAATTTAAAAGATTTTGTTATTCGTGCTTAATTTCCAGTTTTTATTCTTGATAAAAACACTGGAAATTTATTGTTGATGGGATAAGCTATTCCTATTCCTATCTTTTAAATTAAAATTTTGTATTCCCAAAAATTACTTTTGATAATAAACTTGCAAGTGCACGGCCTAAAAAAACTACCTGGCAACATGCTTTTGCAAGTTGTTTTTTTTTTGCATTTTGTTTTTTCTTAACCTACTAACAACTACAATTAATGTTGGAAGAATTCCAATCAATTGTAGTGGGGAATGTAAGAAGAGATAAACTCACTGTTTATTGTTGATGTTTTTGTTTAAACTTTGATATTGTTACAAATAAAACTGTTGCTTATGATTCTTATACGCTTAACAGTTTTATTTGGTTTAATATCCTTAGGTTTTTCTAAAATCTTTATGGATGAAGTTTCCTGATGATCTGGCCTAAGCAACCAGTGAAATGCGCATAGGAATAGCTTATCCCATCAACAATAAATTTCAAGTGTTTTTATCAAGAATAAAAACTGGGAATTAAGCACGAATAACAAAATCTTTTAAATTAAAACTTTGTATTCCCAAAAATTACTTTTGATAATCCGAAAAATTTTAAAATTTTTTATTAATAACTTTTAATGTTCTACACGACTATACCATGCCGTTTTTGATATTTGCAAAAAGTGTGAAAAAGTTATAGCCCTAGTGTGCACATCCATTGAAAAGAACTTAACAACATAACTTTTGTCCAATTTTGTTTGCGAGAGTATTTAAGTAGTTAAATGGTGCTTAGGTGGTTTTTTTACCATTGTGGACCAACCGGAGGACCGGGAATGATGAACCATTACTTATTTTAAAGACAACTATCCCAGCTAAGTGGGATGGCGCCCATTCGCCATCAAAACGATGCCATCGACATATGCAAGTTTAATTAATTTCCAATTCAATTGCCAATTTGTTCCTATTGCTTCTTCAGTAGTGATATTCGGGATCAAGTTAAAGGTCGCAGTGTGCTTTGGCATCCTTGTTTCACACCGCTTTTTGTGGAGAAAGGTTAGCGATCCATTCCACCGTCGAAACGCTTCCATAGTAACAAAATATCATTAAGGATATAATCTTTCGGAGAATTTTCCTTTGAAGACCTTTGAGGATATATGCTGCCTTGAGAAAGCCATTAGTCTTTTCAAAGTCTAAACATTTTTTTATAAATCTTATAATTAAATTTGAAGATAAAAATTTGACTTATTCATTTTGAATTATTTTCTTAATTTACGGATTAGTATTCTGAAAACATAAAACTGGTGATATAAGTCGAAATTTTTTTTGCAACACTGGTTAACGACATTAACAATTCACCTCATATTTAGTTGAGGTCGTAAAAAATTTAATCTTTCAAATTGTAAGACACTCAGGCAGTATTTATTAACTTGTCTTTTCTTGCCATATTGTATATCCTTAAAGTAAAACAATCACACTGCGTAAAAGTGAACATTAAAAATCTATTTGCTAGGTAAGTAATGAAAATATTTGTTGTTTTTGAGAGACTTACTGTTCAAATCATACACCACCTTTTTTATTTCATCTATCACTGTTGGTCTATTTTCTATTTTCTGCTTTTTTTTTACTTTGACAAAATAAAAATAAACGTTTAGTTAATCAATTCATTTCACCTCTATCATTTGCCAGGTCATCCATAAGATAATTTGCCATTATAGTAATATTAAAATGTCACATTGGAGTTCTAATCAGTGTGTTCGAATAACACAATAACAGTAATTGACGAGGCGGTAGCAATAGCAGCCGTTGTTGTAGAGGTAGCAGTAATAGCAGCTACAAAAATAAACAATAAAAATCGGTTCAATATTTTCAGATTGATTGGATACCCTACGGGTTAATTGTGGACATGATGGAATGGATGTAAAATTTTCAACAACTGAAAAAAAAAATTAAAATAATTCTAAAATGTGTAATCTATTATATAAATGAGGGTTCGGCATGGAAACTCATTGCCGGAGTATAATCGCAAAATTCGTCCCATATAATTCATAATTATACTGCCAACTTTCATGATGATCAGTCTATAACTTACCATAGGACCGATATAAAGCCCATACTCCAAAAACATTTTCGCATGCCAAAAACCGTAGCGAGAAGGTTAATATAACAAAAATTACTTTGTAAGATTTTGTAATAGTGAAACCATAATGTATTATAGGCAATAATCACACTGTCTTTAATTTGGCGTAGGGGAGTGTGCGTTACATACATTTTTCGTGTGAATCACATGTGTCACATGAGAAGAATTGTTGTTGTCAAAATTAGTTTTCACTCAAATCCGTTATAAAGTGCACTTCCAAAAAAATGTAGTTTTTAGTAAACGGTATCAAATATTCGGCACAGATGAATGTAGCACTTTACTAATTTTGTTTTTTTTTTTTAATACATTAAAAATTGTTTGGTTGCATGTAATGAAGCCGTTTTGTTTTAGTTATAAGCAGCAGTTGATAATTTTTGTCTTTTATCGGTTGACTGATTTCGTGTTAAATTAATTACGATGGGTGCGTGCGTTTTAACAATTCGAGCACAATATAGACATTTATATTATTATAATACCCTACACCAACAAAGGTGGGAAGAGTATTATGGGTCAGTGCTGACGTTTGTAACACATACAGGTTTTAATATACCGATCGAATTAGAATTACTTTCTAAATCGATTGAACCCTGTTCCTTCTTCCGTCCAGCTGGATGCCTGTTCATGTTACCCTCGATCGAGAAAGTGCATTTAGTAGCCTTGGAAATAATTTGATAAAATAAAGTACATATGTCTAAATTATAATACGGGCAAGACCTATTGAAAATGGTAAAAATCGGTCTATAACGTATATCCCTCATGCCAGCTTCTTTCAAAAATATAGTTTTTGTGCCCATAAACTATCTAATTTTGTTAATATTTAGATTTAATTTGGTTCAAACATAATCTAAATCCCTTTACCAAATTTTATTTGAATAGGTTTATATTCAGTCGTAGCTCCCATACAAATAACTCTCCCGAAAAAAGCTTTCAATGCCAAAACTTGGTTATAAACTCTTATATTATTCTAAGCCTCGTAACATAACCTTGCTACGGCGGGTTCATGATAACACATAGGTCGCAAATAGTGACTGCTCTTGAACATTTGTTTCTAAATACTATGGTGTACGGTATCATATGTTCGGGCATGGCCGACTATACTTTCTAGCATGTATTTTTTGTTGTTGTTGTAGTTGTTGATTGACGTTTCAATCAAAATGCGTTTTAATAATTGGTTTTAACCTCTGACGAACAGTTGAATAGAGTGTGGTCATGTGGAATGAAGTTGAGGTGAAATGAGAATGGAATGTTTACAGTAAAAGGTTGTCAATTCATATTTGTAGCTAATTTCTAATTTTTTTTGTATATAAAAAATGTGCTTATATAAAAAAAAAATCCAAAAAAAAAAAATTTTTTTTTTTGTATTGTAATAAATGTGTGTGCGACATGGCATTACCAATATTCACTGTTTGCTGCACAGAAAAAATCATTTTTCCAATTTAAACAAAAAATTTGTAGAATCAAAACATATTTTTGTCTGAAATCGGTCCTACAAACAAATTCGCATATTCAAACAATTTATTGAAAAAAAACACTGATTTTTTCAAACAAATAATTTTACTGAATCAAACAAAAAGTTTACTGAAATTCATATATGTAAATTTCTAACAAATATTTTTGCTGAATCAAACAAAAAAGTTTTTGCACAAGCAATTACGCGCACCCAGGCAAGCACTGTAGGTGAAGATGAATCCAGAGCAGAGCGGCGGCGGGCTTTGAGACACATTTTTTTGTTGGTATAATTTTTGAACCAAGTCTTGTTTATACACACAATGTTTTTCTTCATCACTCGCTGTTCCTGTATCCTTTCCTTGGCTAAAGAAGAAGAAATGTAACCAAAACCGGCAGCAGACCGACTCGATATGTTTTTCGTCATCATTGATGATCGATCATTGATGTATTTAACTAAACCGTTTTAAAAAATTGAATACGGGATTTTATTTTTCATTCTTTTTTACCAACTTTGAAACCAATCAAAAATTTATTTTGTTTCTTAAAATTTTGTTGTTGTTGTTTCTGTTGTTTAAAAAGAGTGAAACGTTTTTGTTTTTGTTTCTTTACTACAAACCTCGTCACGATATTTTATCATCTTTCTTATTGTTGTACTTTTTTAAGGCGTCCAAATATTTTATAATTTGGTTTTGTTTTAAATGTAAGTAAATAAGTTTTTTGTATTTTGGTGTGAAGTGCAACTACCCTGCGGGAAATTTGTGTCGATTGTTCCAACAGACTGGTCCTGGGATTTGTGAAAATAAAACAAGTACAAAGAAAGGACTCATGACCAGTGAAAGAAGAATCCCTTAACTAGTTTATGAAGAACAAAAAAGTAGAAAAGGTAATGAATTTCAGTACAGTCTTCACCGGTGCTGTGACACATTTTTTGGTACTTTTTAAAATTTGATTTTTGAATTTAATTCTAGGACTTGTTTCAGTAACTGACACTACGTACGTTCATGGAGAATAGACCTGTGACTGGTCAAATGGTGTCAATTGACCCCCTCCAATGACAACCTCATGTAAAAGTGATTGGTCTTATTCATATAAAGTGTTAGAACTAGAACCGGTCTTTACCACCAAAGACCTATCACGGGACTACTTTGGTGTCAGTTCGTTTCCCTCTAGGGTAGCTTTACATTTAGTGAAATAGAGAAAAAAAAATCATGAATTCAAAATACAGTCTTAATTGTGGCATAACTAAGAGATAGAGCTTTTCTGTGAAAGTACACATGTACAGAATTATTGGTAGTGAACATTTACAACAAGCTGTTGGTTTATTTTGTGAAATGGTTTTTTCAATGTCACGAAGCAGTGCAAAAGAAAATACAATTCTAAATTTGTGTTAACAAATGTCAGCTGTTCGGGTATCTGTGATGTAAACGTAACACACGCAGCAAAAAAGCCTTACAGTTTAAGTATTACGCAAGGGAGAGATGATGTGACAATTACAATTCTGTGTATTTTGTTGTTGTGTTACAAACAAACGCTACAATACTTTGCATTTACAATTTCGCAAGACCATTTGCATCAAAGGGTAAATTCCGTTAATATCTTTATTTACTTAGATGTAATTAAATTATGTATGTGGTTGCCAAAAAAGTCTTGATAAATGTAAGATAAGTGTACGACAATTTAAAATATGAAATAATTTCATAAGAGCGATAAATATTTATTAATGTGTAGATTTTTGTGGTTTTTTGAACCTACCATTTAAAAGTAACCTTTGCCTGTCGGCTAAAAGCTCGTTAAGACCTTGGACAAAAGCGCAATGAGCTAAATAATTAATTTAAAGAATTTGGCACAAGTAACTCCTATATAAAATTCATAAAATTGTTTAATTTATTTTTACCTAGTTCCTACACTAGCGTCCTCCTGTAAGTAGGCTTTCAACACAATATTAAACACACGCAATGATCCAAAATAAGCAAATTAAGCATGAATATTTTGTAAATGAGAAAAAAAGTTGGTATAAAAAGTAGGACCATACAAGTATTCACCGGGAATATGACTTTTGAAGCTATAACAGCTACATGAGATATGATAAAGCAATTTAATTTGCCTCATATGCTTCATTATGCAAAAAGTGACTCAAACGGGTCTACACTCAAAAAAAATCAATCCGGAGCGGTATCAATAGTACGGTGAGTACGGATATTCTTGAATCAAGTACAAAAAGATTGATTCAAGTACGGATTATTCAATCCCAAAATTCTCACTTTATCCATATTTGATCCCGAATTCGTACTTGAAGTAATCCGAAAACGAGATTAATTTAAGTTAAAGTAGGATCAAATTAATCTTAAAATGCGATGGATTCAAGCATTATAAAGTTGATTTAATCCCCAATTCGTACTTGAAGTAATCCGAAAATGAAATTGATTTAAGTAAAACTCAGATTGAATCAATCTCAAAATGCGCTTGATTCAAGTATGATAAAGTTAATTTTATCCCCAATTCGTGCTTGAAAAAAAAACATAAAAAACAAGAAAGAAAAAGTGATTATGATTGATTTACTTACCCGTATTACACCTTACAGAATGATAAAACACCAACATAATGCCGATATGGTTTTTACATTAAAAATCTTATGTACATATTTAACTTAAAATATAAACTAAATGAGAAGATTTCAAATTTACTTTTTAACCCTTCATGGTACACAAGAGTCTGGCCAGACCTTTGTTTAATGTGTATAAATAATTAAAACATTCGTAAGCCGGAGCGTTAAACATGAAAATAATACATACATATATATGTATGTATATGTTTTCCTTCATGTTCTGTTGTTTTTGTTGTTACTACAAACAAAAAGCAAATCGTTTTGTTTGAACTTGTGTCGTGTTTTTGCAATTGTACAACAAATTTTGAAAAACACACACGTACGCACGCATAAAAGAATGCAAAGCTGAGAGATTAGACTTAAAAGTTCTCTGAGAACAATACGCTCACTTTATAATTTAACTCTCAGAGTGGCAATACCAACGAAAAGTTCAATCTTTTTTGTTCTTGATTTGATAATTTTATACTTATTTTGAGAAATTCCGGGATTGATTTTCGAAAATGATCCCATTTGGATTGTTTTAAGTACGTTTGGGATTGTTTTAAGTAAGTTTAACTGTTTTTCGTACTCAATTTTTTGAGCACGCCTCGTGCTGAAAGTGAGCATAAAAAGATCAATTTATCCCGAGTGTTTTTCTTTCTGTTTATTATCTCACCTAGCCATCATACAAACGACCTCACGCAATAGGGTTATTGACACGATCAAAGCCACTCTCAATGAACTGGAGCACAAGTACATATTTTCTATCCATTATTTTACCTAGACTTTACACAGACTTTCCGGAAATAGCGGCGTCCTGAAAAAAGCAATACCAAAACAAATTTGACATAAATTCTTTTTTTACACAAATAATGTTTGGTATAAGAATGCACAAAATTTACTTATTATTTTATATTGCCTGCTAACAAATGACATTTTTAGTTAGAAATTTGGGTGCCAAAGCGGTACAACAAGAAGAAGCTAATGGACACGTTCATAAGGCGTAGCTGCTGTGCAACCGGTGAGTTTTTATCTTACAAACGCATAGTTGAGTTATTCCACTTAAATCAAAAGTTGCCTTTTTTTCTATTATACAATTTTTTAGCAACCTTATGCTAGGAACACAACTGGGACGAACGACGAATTTTTAGCCGCGAATATTCGTCGCCAAAATTAAAACATGTTTGTGTATATGAAAATACACACAATCATGGCGTAGGTCAAAATTCGTCATACGCGGCGACTTTGCAACAGATTTATTTCTATTTCATACGCCGGCGAACGACGAACAAATTAGTACCGGGTGACCATGTTTGATTTTAGTTTTCAAGTATTTTAGTATATAAAGTAACTTTTTTACTTTAATAATTGTTCTTTATTATTCTATCGCATCTTTAATATATATACAAAGAAGATAACTATAAGAATAGTTTTTAATTGTGTTTTTGTTAATGTTTGTGTATTTTTAAGTAAATTTTTTTATATGTTCACACTATTTCTCTCTCTTTGCACAAACAGCAAAGAACTTTTTCAATTAATAAAGCTGTTAGTTATTCGTCGTTATTGTGTTTCATACGACGAACTTACTCAGCGAATTTTTACTAAAAAATTCGTCGTGTAGGGCGAAATTCGTTGTTCGTCCCAGTTGTGTTCCTGGCATAAAGTCAACATGTTTTGCGCAACCTTAACAGCTGATCGGAAAGATTTACTTATTAGTTTAGCTAAGCTTATTGATTTTAATTACTTCTTTTATCACGCTTTTATATATTTTCAATTGTTTAAATTTTTTAGCAGTTTTTAAGATGTTAATGTTTGGCTTAACAGTTGTCAACTGTTTTGTAGCAGTTGAGCTCTACAGTTACGTTTCATGAACGCAAAAAATTAGACATTACCAAAAGATCGGCTTGCCACATAATGACTTACCTTTTGGGTTGTCAAGTTTTATCGCTCGATTACCAAACGCATTACATTAGTTCATTGAAAAATGAAGTTATAAAAGAACTTATGTTTTAAACAATATAATAATGACTGAAAAATTTAAACTGTAAAAGTAATTATAAACAGAAAATTATACGAATATCTGTATTACATACGTTATTATTTTGTAAACAAAAATTCACTACTAACTTCTATTAAAACTAAAAAGTAAGGAAAGTAATCAATTCTGAGGCACTAATAAATTAAGTCTCATGCCTAGTAAAAATAATTAACCGGTTGAGAAGACATTCCGCCTAAAATGCTTAATTTCAAACTCGATTACCTTTTTCAAAAATTTTTGCTGGGCTTCTACATAGAAATTTTGTTTGTTATTTCATGCAGAGAAATATTATTTTTTTAAAGTGTCACCTTCAACAAAACTAATTTAAGCGACAATTATGGTTACTTTTGCCAGATAATTATCACCGGCACCCATATTATCCCTGCAGATACACAGAAACAAATTTTTGCGCCAGTAAAAGAATTAATCAAAAATAAAATCAGTTTTAATTAAATATTTAATCAGGTGAATTAAACTTTTAATCAAGTGTATTAAATGTTTAATTGACAATATTTCAATTAAACGTTTAATTCACTTGATCAAAAGTTTAATTCACCTGATTAAATATTAAATTAAAACTGATTTTATTTTTGATTAATTCTTTAACTGGCGCAGAAATTTTTTTCTGTGTAACGAGACTAGTCCATACATGCATGTAAAGAGTAGTCCATAAAGGAGTAGGACTACTCCTAATATATAGGTAAAAGGTGGTCCATTTAACTTTACGATGTCCTAGGAGGGGACCGTATAACCCACCGAAGTAGTCCCTAAACTACTCCATGGAGTACTAAAGTGGGTAAGTTTTAAAAGTACTCCATGTCATTACAGTATGGAGTTCACTAAAGCGGTAGTTTAAGCATTTTTAATTTTTTACTAATCGCCTTTTATGGCGTGCCCTGTAGTCTATTATTGCTATTATTAAATATATTTACTTGGTATTTTTAATTTGTTTCCTTTTTTTCACAAATTTTACAAACTTTCACAAACTTTCACTTTTAAATAAACAATTAATAATGGACACCATCAGGGCTACCAATGTGTAATACTGTAAACTATAGAAAAGTATACATCATGCAGTTGTTGGCAGCACTGCATGTTAATTTCTTTTAACATGGTCCATATTACAGTAGATTGGACCATGTTGTAAGTAGTCCATGTAAGCCACAATGGACCACGTAACCCAATATTATCTGTAGGGATGCTTAATTTGTCATAATTTCTGAAGCCCACAACCATATTGTTGTTGCTACCGAAAGACAAAAACATAAATTTGCTTAGCCCTCATAATTGTATGGTTTTGAATTAACAATTACATTTTCAATAACATGTTATCGTTGAAAATCAAACACTATTATTAATAGTTAACATATTATTGTTAAAGTTATAATAGCATGTTCCGTGATAACCATAACTGGCTGTGGATTCTTGGTGGTGGGCTAATTTAACTCTAATATTGCTATCGGTGACAATAATATGTTTAATATGACCAAAATATATTTACACATTTTAAGTTTAAAATAGTTTTATTGAAGGCGAATATTGTGTTTTCTCTACTTGTGTAAATATTTGGATATTCATTTAATCGGGCTTTTGCTTTAGTCGGTTAAACGCTCAATAATTTAACAGAGGTTTTGGTTTAATCGGTTAATTTAGTTTTTGATTGGTTAACTGATTAACTAAGTTTTTTGTTGTTGTTGTTTTGTAATTTCAATAAATAAAAAAGCAAAAAGTTTTTATTACTTGGAGTTTATTGGTAAAAAAAAACAAACAATTCTGGAACTAAAACGAGTAAACAAAAAAATAGTTCATAAATATGTAATACATACTTCTATAATTTATTCATATTATGTATTTATTAAAAAATAAATTGTGAGATAATTTTATTAATTATTTCAATAGTTTAGGAGATCTGATAGAATTATTTTTAAAACTAAATAATTTGGTTTAAGAGTTTAGTGTTTAAGCGGTTCTTTTTTTTAGTTTTGATAAAACTTGACTTGGAAAAATTTTTTCATTTATCGAAGATGTTGGAGAAATCAAATGAAACCCATGATACAGATTATCTTATTTCGCCCTCCTTTTCCCGGGTTTCTCTAAACATACAAAATCTTCCATTATGCCACTAGAGTCCTGTTAAGATTTTTAACACTTCTAATTGTTTCGGTTAATTCTGTTAAAGTTTATTTGTGTTACAATCGAGAGTTTCTTCTATTGTCAAGTCATCATCTGACTCATCCTGGCAAAGCCCAGCACCGAACATTCTGCAAAAAAAGTATTTCCGAATTCCTTAGTTTCCAATTTTGAACTGTATTTTAAGGAATGTATTCCTAGAAAGAAATATATTGTATGAAAAAATATTTGCTAACTTTCTACCTTTTGTATATGAGACGAAACAAATAATAAAAAACGCAAAAAAAATATAATAATACTAATATAATAATAATACTAAAAAAGTTAAAAATTTTTAAAAAAAATTCAAATTTGAAATGGCCCACCCTTTAGAACAACTCACACCTTCTCTGACCTCAAGGAATTTACTTAATCACATTGTAATTAAGATTAACTATGTATGTTCTCAAATAACTTAAAGATCGTGTTTTAAATATTTAAGTTATTTAAAGTCTATTTAGCATAACAAAAAAAAATTTTAATTTTAAAGTCTATACACACAATAGATACAATAGTAATTTAACTTATTTACTAAAGTAAAATGTACAATTTATAATAACAATATTTAAACAATTAACAATAAATTATTCTAATAACTATTGCCTGTATCCTTTTTCATTTTACTTGTGTAAAATGAAAACATAGGGCAAAAAATGTAAACGCAATAATAATATTATGCATAAATATTTACATACATTTCGAGAATGTGTCTAAGTTCTCGTATGTAATAGTGTAAGTATAGATATGTAAATATGTATTTAAGTTTGTTTAATATACATTATGTTTTGCAATAAAAAACTAAAACATTTTTGCCGTTATTGGCTTAGAGCCAAAATAATTGAAATATTTATTACAGGATGTACATTTATAATATTGCAAGCATTCCAGAATACATTTTTCCAATACATTGTACTCATTTCAAATGAAATGGCAAAAAAAAAAAAATATACATACATAAATAAAAAATGTATAATTTAAATAAAAAGGAAATTGTTTATTTTATGAAAACATACAATACACTAAATGAAATTCGAATAAAAATTTACATAAAAATACTATTGTGAATTTAATTTAAAGAAATACATAAACATTTTAATTTTATTATAAAATAATTTCGCTTTAAAATTATTACTTTAAAAAAGATATGTCGTACCAAAGAACTAAAGGCATAAGTGCAACAAATACAGCAGTCCAAAAACTACAGACAATTTTTTTTTTGCTTAATATAAAAATTCGCCTTAGCCCTTTATTAAAAGTAATGTCAAATTATTTTTACAAAATTATATTTAGTTAAGAATTATTATCATAATTGTAGTGTAAACACCACTTTTAAGACTCTTCCAGTAACAGTGTTATGAAAAAATATTCTTTATGCTTAAAAGCAGTCTTTAATTAAAATTTATTAGAGTTATAGTGCCATAATAAGTACAAATTTAACACAGTTTTACACAAAAAACAAGTAAGATTTCTATATTCGGCTGTGCCGAATCTTTGATACCCTCAACCGACAGTTCAATTATTTCAGAAGTGATATGTATATGATATCTGTTAATTATATATTGGTTGCGGTTTAGACCTATATTAAATTATTAACCGACAATCAGAAAGTTTTATGCTTTTTTTTTAGCAATTTTAACCAGCTTGAGTAAAATTTCATGATTCGTAATAGTTGAAGCCGAACTTAAACGATTTTCAGCAGGGGAATTTATATTGGAGCCATGGTATGCTATGAACTAATCATCCCAAAATTCAGCAGACTGAATTCTGGTATTAAAAAACACAAATTTCAATAAATCAAAACAGCAGTGAAATTAGTTTTAGCGTTTACAGTGAATTTCAGAAGGCTGCTAAATATGGGATCTAAGGTAGATTATGTACCGTATATCACAAAATTGCATTAAATTTTTCTGACCATATGAAGCTAAGTTGGAAGAAATTTTACCGCAATATCTATACCTGCTACGGTTTTACGTTTAATTTACCAGGGTGGGCTTTATATGGGGCGTATAGTAAATTATGGACCGATAACCACGAAATTTATTAGTGTGATTTCTAGTCCTATAAAACTGTGAAGTACTAAATAGTTTTCCGGTAGAAGGATTTATATGGGGTCTAGGGTAAATCATGGACCGATTTTCACAAAATTTTACAGTGTGATTTTCAGTCGAAAAAAATGTATTTTTGCAAAATCTTATATCATTCCGTGGTTCCACATTTTGATTTATAGCTCTGATCCTTTTGAACCGATTTTACTGGATTTCAATCCCAAACTGCCTCGGATAATTACAAGCAATTTGACACCAAGTTTGTTCATTTCTTTTGAGTTTTTCGAAAGTGATCGTGTTTTCAACAGATAGACGGACAGACGGACATGGCTAAATCGACTTAGGATTACTCAAGGAGCCAGAATATATGTATATGAGAGCGACTCAAAAAAAAGTTATTTTGTTACCCCTCTGAAAATAAACCTTGATATGTTTTATGATGATTCCCAAAATATTTTGGTTCTAGCGTTGCCCATCCCTGACGATTTTTGCGTTTTAGGTGAATAATTACAGATTTAATTTGAAAAGCAGAACATTATTTCCACATACGTAAAATTTTTATGAATTCCCTAATCGAATTATATTTAGTTAAATTTTTCAATTAGTAATTTCGATGGTACCAAATTTCATTTATGTCTTCTTGGAGCAAAGTACAAAAAAATTCGAAAAACTGAAAAAGGACGTTTTTTAAAAATGGTCTAGCTTACAAATGGTCACCGCTAGAAACCAAAATATTTTGGGAATCATCATAAAACATATCAAGCTTTATTTTCAGAGGGATAACAAAATCATTTTTTTCAGCTCCATACAAGGTGAGTCGGTCTAATGTATATACTTTGTGGGGTCTGAGATGAATAATAAAAAAGTTTCATACGGAATAACAAACTTAGCATACCCTCTTTACAACTAATTGTAGTGGAGGGTATCATAATGCAGAAGGTTCATGAACTTTTAGATGTAAAGATAAGGTATAACTTCTGGGAAAGACAGTGATTTGTGGTTAGTTTTTAGTTTTCTTGTGGTTAAGCTTGTGAGTATATAACACCGGAAAAAATTGTGAACTAATCTTGTTTTTACAATACAGGTTGTTGAATTAAATAAAATAGTCGACTTTTATTTTTATGAGTTACAAACTTAAGTACATAGTTTTGATGATGTAGTATAAAAGGTACACATATTGTACACGACACTTTAATGTGTCGGCCCACAACGCAGCCATTTTGCTAATGATTTTCTAAAAATTCTGAAAAATTTTACACATTTTTTATAAATCGTCAGCTCATTATTGGTTTGGCGCAAATTTCAAAAAGTCTGAGTGGAGAAATACGACAAAGAAGGTTTACATGAATATTTCTCAAAATATACCCAACAGCATTTTCTTATATTTTCACCACTGCTTCCGGCATATGTTTTGAAGGAAAATGTAAATTTTTTTGAATTTTCGTAAAGGAAGTAAATAGAATTTTATTGAAAATGAAAAATATTGTT
The DNA here is from genome assembly GCA_963931875.1 of Pollenia griseotomentosa. Lineage (NCBI taxonomy): Eukaryota > Metazoa > Arthropoda > Insecta > Diptera > Polleniidae > Pollenia > Pollenia griseotomentosa. The sequence goes on from OZ007561.1 coordinate 182,590,437, forward strand.
TTGTGCAGCAAACGCCGCGTTGCGATATTTTTTTTTTTTTTTTGCTTTTGTGATGCATATGTATACACTTATTGATGTGTATGGTTGTCTAGATGAAAGTTTCCTTATTTACAATCTTATAAAAAGTCAAATTCGACGAATTTGTTTCTTTTATTTAGTTTAATTTTACAAAAACAGTTCCATTTGCATATTTTGTGTAAATTTTATAAACTTTTACTATTTCTTTTAATCCAAATTTTAATATTTTTTTATCAGGCTCAAGTTAATCAAATTTAATTTTTCATTAAATTATTTTAATGAAGAAAGGAATTTTACAACATGAAAATTAATTAAAATTGTTATTGATAATTTTTCTTTCTTGACTGACCTGGCCTGAGATTCGAACCCTGGCGGCTGACATGTTTCGATCACAACCACTTGATCTCCTCAGAGGGATTTGCCGTCTTACATTCGCAGCCATCGATGACATCTGACGTCAATAGTCAAACTTTGGACTTCAAGAAGAATTCTTGACAAAAAGTACAAAAAAACAGAAGTAAGGAAAAACATGTAAAATCAATTAAAAAATGGATAATCTTTCAAAAAAAGCAAATTTCGATATACCAAAGGTTAAAATACAATTTGGTTTAAGGATTGGTGTTTGACTATTGACGTCAGCAGTCATCGATGGCTGCGAGTGTAAGACGGCAAATCCCTCTGAGGAGATCAAGTGGTTGTGATCGAAACATGTCAGGGTAACCAGCCGCCTGGGTTCGAATCTAAGGTCAGTCATTCAAGAAAGAAAAATTATCAATAACAATTTAAATTAATTTTCATTTTGTAAAATTCCTTTCTTCATAAAAATAATTTAATGAAAAATTAAATTTGTTGAACCTAGGCCTGATTAAAAATATTAAAATTTGGATTAAAACCATAAATAGTTCGACAAAATAACCACAATACTAATTACTTTTACTATTTCTTTACACGTTTTTATTATTTTATAAACTATTTTCAACAAATTTATTTTATGTTGTCATTTTATTTTGGTTTTTGCCAATGGTCCAATTATTAGGTGTATGCAAAAAATACAACAAAACAAAAAGCAACATGTGTTTTGTTTGTTTGTCTGGGTTCACGCTATTTATGAAAGTTTTCTTTCAGAAAGATTGAGTTTATTGGTTAGAGAGGAAGAGAACATGCTGTTATCGTCTCCCTTCTCACCATTAAAGTTACACTTTCTGAAAGAAAACTTTCATAGTGTAAACCCAGACTTTATAACACGATAAACATGTCAAAAACAATTGCTACAAAGACAAGTGCATGAAAAAAACACAACTCTACAAAAAAATTAACAGGCATTTTGCGTAGACCTACTGATTTGATCATACTTTGGCTTTAACTACTTTTTTTCTTACTGCAATGAAGCAAAACAAGAGCAAAATTTTATTTCTATGAATCATTTGGTTGAATCGCCTAGCAACCCAATACTTAAAAAAACTTTAAAATAGCTGATATGGATATAAAATTAATGCACTAATCGTGAAAATAACGCAAACGCCACAAATCAAATTTTACAGGAGAGAGTTTTTTCATTTTATTTCATATAAATTTTGTATGAAATTTGTCGCTTACTACAAAATTGTTAGTATAGTAAGCTATAAAATCGTAACGGTATCTTATGTGACATGACATTTAAGTAAATCATGCAAGTGTTGCCAAACGAAAATTTAAAATGAGGTCGCTTACGTCATTTTCGCGGTTAGGGCTTGATATATACTTGATCCCTAGCTGTATTTTTTTAAAAATGGTCGGTACCAATAACGAGCTGACGACGTTTCGTTTATATGATTTAAAATTTAAAAAATTGTATTCTTCTCTCAAGAGCTGAGTTTGAAATATCTTGATAAGAAATACTTACAAAATCTTTATGGATGAAGTTTCCTGATGATCTGGCCTTAGCAACCAGTGAAATGCGCATAGGAATAGCTTATCCCATCAACAATAAATTTCAAGTGTTTTTATCAAGAAAAAAAAAACTGGGAACTAAGCAGAATTAAAAGATTTTGTTATATCTTTTAAATTAAAATTTTGAATTCCCAAAAATTACTTTTGATAATTATTTACAATAACTTCAAAATAATGATTTACTATGCACTAGTGCTTTTAACTGAAAATTTTAGTTTTCTGACTTATGACTTATCGAAAACCTTACTGTGATCTAAATGCACAAGAAAGGATATAATATTCTTATTAAGTTTAACTCCAATTTTTCTACTACATCAATCAGAACCGTAACGCAGCTTCTGTCCTGTCTAAAACCAGACGTTTATCCGTAAGAAGATGCTGATGCTTTAAAAAATCATTATTTTTCCCGTTTACGAGATATTCCATAACCCTAAATAAAAACGGTAGTATCGCAAATGGTCGCAAGTTACTGTTTATTTAAGAAAATTTATAAACGAGCGGCAAAACTTAAACATTAAAGCCCTTTGTGAAAAAAAATTCTAGTATTAAAACATCATTTCAGAATGTTATTGATAATTTTTCGTTTTAAAGTCTTAAAAAATTAGCCGAAAAGAAAACACTTGCGAAAACTTAAAAGAGGTTTGAAAAGTTTTAGGAGAATCTTTTGATGGAAAGTACTCAAAAATTAAATATTGTTATTTATTGAGCTTCTTGAAAGGAGGAATAGGACTGTCAATTGAAATTAAAATTCTTCACCTAAAATCATGATAATAATGGTTTATAATCGTTCTTAATTACCCAGTAAAAACTTCGCCTACAAAATAATGTGTTGATCAGAATCAGAAAAACATAAGAGCACTACTTTCAATTTTACTGGAAGAACCAATGAATTTGCCAACGGATGTCCCAAAATGAACACATACAAAAGTAAGTCATTATTTTTTTACCTATATACATCCAGCAAAAAGTATTTTTAGATGTAGGTATAGAATAAAGCTACTAAATAACGAGTTAAAGAAAGAGTAATCGAAGTTTTTACTGGGTAGGAAATTTTTACAGAGTCCTCCTACATAACATGCTAACGAAATCATAATCTTAAATACTTTTTTACATTTTTCTTATATAAAATGTCTGTAAATTCCAACAATGAAAGACATACAATTTTTTTATATAAATATGTAACATCGTTTTGCAAAAAATTCTCACATAAATCTGTCCTCAAATTAATATTGAAATCCTTGATTTCGTGACAAAGCCCCTAATCTGGCAACACTGTTTATAATTAAATTGTCGGCCATGTTATACGAAATTTAAATTTGTATATTTTTCAGCTCTGTCTAAAAACATTTTTAAAACTTGATATTAAGTTCTATGTATGTAATAATATTTTAAAATTTAAAAAACTTTTCTTTCTCTATTTCCATGTATGGATTTTTGTTTGTATCCATGTTTTTTTCACATATTTAGTATCCATTTTTTTCTAATTTTTTTTTTCTTTTCATTTCTAAAATCACTGATAACTTTATTTCATTTACATGTGTTGAAAGTAAAACCTCCAAAATAAACCTCAGCTGTTATTTGAAAATGTAAATAAATAATTTATTCACAGGCTTGAACAATGAACAAATCCATACAAGTACGAGCAGAAATTCAAGTACAAATACAAATAGTTTTTTTTTTTCGAATAACTAAAAACCAAATCAGATTTTTCTAAATCGATATGCATTGCAAATGAAGTTATAAAACCTTGAAAAGAAAAAAACAATGAAAAATTTCATTTTTACAACATACTTGATACATGTTTGTGGCACAGAGTTGGTTCAAACAGTGGCAAGAACAGATTAAATCATGGAATTGCTATTTAAAATGTATGGTCGGGAAAGAGGAGTTTATAAAATAATATTATTTGGAAATAAATAACTTGAGCATATTTGGGTGTGACTATTATATTATGGTGTCATAATTTCTATAAATATTAAATGAACTTATGCCATATATAAGTATCTAACACCATAACGAATAATCGTACTTTTTATATCCACACCATAATAGTGGAGAGAGTATTATTCGTTTGTTTTTGATGTTTGTAACACATAAAAATATTCATTCTAAGCCGAGCTTTTACAGTGGACTCATGGACTCAATGGACTCATTTGAAGATGATGTGATTAAATTTGTTGCATACGTTTGCTATAAGAACGAAGCCTATTGAAAACGGTGACAATCGGTTTTTTATTTCACATGGCCTCCATTAAAATTTCTTTCCGGAATAGAGTCTTTGTACCCATAAATCATCTTATTATGTGCTACTCAGATTAAATTTGGTCGGAATTTACATTATTGCAACCTGACTACTTTTACCAATTTTTATTGGAATGGGTCCTAGCTCCCATACAAAAAATACTCTCGAAAATAGGTTTTAATGCCATAAATTTCTTGTAAATATTGGTATTGACATAACATTTGGTGACAGTAACTTTGACGCTACTATTTTGTTGAAATCATTTAAAAGACAAACAAATCTCATATAGATACAGATATCTAAATTACATTCGGCACAAAGCTCTTTTACATGAATCTTAACCTTATAACATAATTTTGTTCTATCCAAATATGGTATACTCTCAAAAATTTGTCTATGGACGGGTTTGACCGACAATACTTCCTTAATTGCTAACAATTATGATCAGTATAATCTGGCAAACCATAATGAATAGTTTTATTGGTAAAGCTATCAATTTATCCAATTTTGTTTTTTTAAATCGGCTTTCGATTGCTGCATATGGAGTGAAACCAACCGGCTTTATTACATCCAGGAAAATGCACCGTTTTGTGCATCACCGGAGTGAACCTAATTTATAAAAAATAACCAGGAGCTAGCGTTATGAACAATGGAGATTGCTATTGCATTATGATAAACAATTTTTTGCTAAGAAATATATTTGAATGGGAGATAAAGCCATCATGGCCTTAGCTCACATAAGCGATATTAGAAAATGGCTTTATCTCTCATTTCAGTTTTGAAGAACTTTTGCATTTTACATTGATTAATAGTTTTCTTATTTTTATAATTAAAAGTCTTCCCGAAGATACAAAAGTTAAGTATTGAAATCTGGCTTCGCATACTAAAGTTTTTCTGCGTGGCGGCCTGCGGCCGCGCTTAAGGGTTTTCTCTTCCAGTAGGACACGGCAGGTGGCTTCGCTGAATAAAGTTTTCCTGCGTACGTCACAAGAATAAAAAAATTACTTCCCGGAAACACTAAAGTAAAGTATTGGAATCTGGCTTCGCATACTAAAGTTTTTCTGCGTGGCGACCTGCGGCCGCGCTTAAGGGTTTTCTCCTCCAGTAGGACACGGCAGGTGGCTTCGCTAAATAAAGTTTTTTTGCGTGCGTCGCAAGAATAAAAAAATGACTTTTCCCGGAAACACTAAAGTAAAGTAACAATATTCTGGAAAAATAAGACTTTAACTCACATTTGCGAAAAAAATTTCGCAAAATTTTAAATATGACCTTATCTCTCAATGATTGTCCAATAAGGCCATTATGGCTTTATCTCCCATTCAATAGCGCAATAAAGCCATCATGGCCTTATTTCGCATGACTTTGAAGCACCCCCCGCGAAATGTGGTTTCAACGCGATTGCGCTATGTGCCATACGGCGACAGCCACCACCAACTTATTGAAATAAAAATTTGGCCATAAATTGTTTTCGAAAATTGGACAAGAAATTTGGCCTTCAATGTCGTTGGGTTTGTAACTTCTTGATTATTTCCTGTGAGTTTACGGGAAGTTACTGATTTAGGCTGATAAACCATCAACAATTGATGTCTTGAAGGTCAACATTGTTTATGTTATTCGCAAGATACGGCCAGCAATGCTCGAAAAATTTACAGAAAAATGCACGTCAAGAATGCGTTGGTAATCTCCGGAACTGCCGATCCGATTTTAAGACTATTTTTTAAACAAAAAGAAAAATGGAAGCTCCTAACGGACATAGCCTTTATAAGGTTCGACTAAAGAACTTAGGATATGGTCCAGGGGCGCTAAACCTCCTTTAATCAGAATTCTCCAAAGAAAACGAAGCCATTTTAACGTGAGTACGCTGTTCACGCTTCATTCCGACTCCAGTCTATCTGTCCGCTCGACCAAACCCTCGGCTAAATTACTGAACCGATTTTGATAACATTGGAAATATAGGCTTATTTTTAAAAATAGTGCCAGGGGGGGGACATAGGAATAATTACTGCCTCTCCGAAAATATCTAACCAATTTTTATGAAATTTGAATCAAAGATAGATCACAGTAAATTAAACACACAGGGTTTATATTTTTTTCAAAGCTAGGAATATGAAGGGACAGATGGGCAATTTCTGCCTATTCAAACCTGTCATTCCGATTTTGATTTAATTTAAAACATATCGCTCCTTTATTGACTGTGTTGCAATATCTGAACAAATCAAACTTGACAGTTTTTAAAATATACATTTATGTACTGATTTAATAAAATATATTTTGACTTAAATTCACTTTAGCTTAATATATAACACTGATATTTTTTTTATATAAGGAAGGTATGAAGGAGCACTTTTGCTCAAGTAGCTTCAACTTTTTGGTTTTTTAAGATATGACTATGTTGCAGTTAAGGAGCGATATGTGGATCGATTGATCGACGGGCAACGATGTGCGCATATATGTACAATTAGATTTTTATATATTAAAACTAGCGTTTCTAATTTCACGTACTTTTTCTATTCCGGGGAAACGAAAGAAAAAAATCGGGAATCCCGGGATTCTTTGAATAAAACAATTAGTAGTTATTATTAATAGCAACTTGGTAAAATTAATTTTCTTTTAAGAAAACAATTTTAAGTATTACTAAAGCATTTAAAAGCTCATCAGAGATTCTATTTCTAATTTTCGCTCTCTACAGACGTTGGTTTTATAGTAAGAAGCGCATCATACAAAGATTATAAATTTCTTGGCCTGTTACCCGTGACTTCATAGACGTGAAATTCCTTTTTCTTAAGATTTTTTCAGGCTTTTGGTTTTTCTTTACATTTATTTTTTTTAGAACTTGTAGATGGTTCTGGTGCTAGTGATGGTGTATCGTGTACATTGTTATTTTTTACTTCATCAGCAATTAAAAAGACCGTTGATTTATTGGCGCAGAAAAAATAGTTCGATTTGTAGGAAGTTTTTAGTAATTTTAGTAAAGAATATATTTTTATTGATTTTAACGATTTTTGATTTTAACGATGCTAACAAATTAAAATTTTAAACAAATTAATTTAAAATTCCCGAAAATTATTTTATATTTTTATTGATCGTTTTTGATTTTAACGATGCTAACAAATTAAAATTTTAAACAAATTAATTTAAAATTCCCGAAAATTCCCGGAATTAATTTTAAAAAATTGTCCCGGGTTTCCCGGGAATTCTTTCCCGCGTAGAAACTCTAATTAAAACGTTTTTTCTGGATACGTATTCCTAAAATTCAATAAATGCTGGAGCGATTGACACCAAACTTGGGCAATAAATTAGTTTAGTCTGAAACCAGGTTTATCTTAAGTTTTAAACCGAATGGTGGAGCTGTTGTCGTGATATTTAAAATTTCTTAATTTATGGTACGATTATTAAACAAAAATAACTTTTCTTATAAGAAGTTTTCCCGGTAAATTGCGCTGGGGTGAAGCTATTAAAAAAATTCTGCAGTGTTTAAATATCATTTGGAAAATCCTGGGCAGCATCGAGACTAAACAGGTATTTTTTTTTTTAACAATTTTAAGTTTTATCGGGCTAAAAAATATTATTGTCTGCACAACTGCACATGGTCTTTGCAATTACTGCCACAAAATTCTTCTACTTCACCTGCTGCATCATTTGCCATGCGATCAACAACAATATCCTTAGATACACTTTGCAGCAAAAGCTTGATATTTTGATGGCTTGAAATCCCATTTTAGCGTAAGGGTAACATTAATGTCACAACTTCTGAAACTGATTTTCAGAATTTATTGCAGGGCATATAGCTACATCGTATGAACCTTAATATGTGATTTTTAAGCAAAGCAAACGCAAAAGTTTGATTTTTAATTGTTTGTTGGGTATGAGTAATAATATCATAAACTGGGTACAAAGCTAAAAACCATTATAACTTAGGAACGGTAAGAGCGAATTCAAAAAAATTTTTTCTAAGCTATTTAGAATAAATTGTTCTTTCAAACTGCATTGTTGGTTTGTTTACTTTTTTATAAAGATTTTAAAAGTTATAAAGCGTTTGTTATCGCTACAGCCGCTCAAGTAGGTATCGATTAGTTATTTATCGGTTACTTAATGTATATCTTCTCTAACTGTAAAAAAAGAACAAAATTATAAAATAGCGCACATTTTGTTGCTCACTTCCTTTTTTTAAAAAGTTCTACTTTTTTCTAGAAGTCAAAATTTATTTCTTTAACTGTGGAGATAAAGTTATAAATTTATTGAAGTAGAGAATTAATATTTCGCGCTTAGTACTCATGCTAAAAAAGTACGTAGAATTGTAATTTATAAACAATTATATTTTATGCTAAATAATTTTATATTTCTTAGGAATTTTAACAAGCAAATATAAAGTTCAATCAAAAATAGATTATTTGGAGTTTTATTTGTTGCTCACAATCTTGTGGGACCTTTGCGCTCGGGCCAATTCCCGTAACAGCGTTATTTACAAAATTTTTGGAAAAATTACGAAAAAATGTTAATGTAGGCTGCATGAACGAATGCATTGCAAAAACTTATCGTCTTTGTACACCGGAATAAAGCTTGAACATTTTTCTTTTAAAATATTTCCTTAAAAGTGAAGAAAAGAGTGGTTTTTGACAAAGTTATGAAGAAAACTTAAAATAAGACCGGCAGACCCGATTTTTGGCAAAAATTCGCTTTGAGCGACCTCTAAACATCTACCAAAAATCTCAAAAAAAATTTGCCATTTATGCTTTTAAATTATGAAATCCAAAAACAAATATTTTTTTTGGGACACACTAATGTTCATACCAGGGCTGCCAGATAAATTTGTGAGGAAATCGTCAATTTCCTGAGAAAAAATAGAAAAATCGTCTTTCACGTTTCGAAAAATCGTCAAAAAAATCGCACAACTTAAAATTTAGTTTTTTTAAACAGTTTTTGTTTGATTTTTTTTATAAAAAAGCATTCAAACAAAAACATGATTACTTCATACTAGCATTTTCAATTGTGTAAGAGATATTGGGAGTCTCGTACAAAGCGTCTTTGATCGTCGATGCCGCATTTTTTAATCGTGGAAGATTCCTCACATGGGAAAACTGCAACACGACTGAGATTAATCCATAGCACAGTGAAAGACGCTTCTTCAACCGTTGTGGGAATCGTTTAAGATGTGGGTAAAGATTATCTAACGAGTCGTTCATGTCAAGAATCGTTTCCCAGTAAAAAATGGAGCTTACAGCAGTTTTGTAAGGGAGAGAAGCACAATACCCCCTTACAAAACCTGCTTACAAGAGGCATGATTTTTATATGGCGAATTCCCACTTGGAAGCACTTTGATAACTGATTGCGTTATGAAACAAATTAAATTTCTATGTTCGGTAATATTTCAAAAATGATCGTAAACACATTTTAAAATCATTGCAATACAACCTGCTTCGATGTAAGGGAATAATAAATGCACATTAAACATTGTTCGTATAAGGGATAATGCGAAGTTATTCAATCATTAAATTAAAAATTCACTTTAATGGTATTCCCATATCTGCTGCTTCTCAGTAGTGTGTAATAGCCAGCGCATATATCAGCGCTCATGTAGTTTTCGTGCTTCCCGAAACATAAACATTTTTTACTGGGATGAGACTCTTGTAGATATTATCTCACAACTCGTTAAATGTTCGCCGTATAATTGTTGAAAATATGATTTATACAGAGAGTCGTAAAAGATTCATTCGCTGATGGTTTGACGAAAGATAAACAAAGTGTAACATTGTTGTTTTTGTACTCTGAAAATAATCAATTAAAGATTTTCTTAAGACTTGCATATTATGGCCGTACCTAAACAAAAGCGCCACGCGTTTTCTAGTTTTTGAATAGAGCGGTCTCAACGCTTTGCAATTGGAAAAACCGATTTTCAAAGCTCGTTTAATAGTGAATTTTGGCGCTATTGTTAATTAATAAAGGCAATTTAGCTATTTTTTGATCAATCTAGCGTTTTTATCTCTATTTTTATTTATAATTTGTGGGTTTTATTACACAAGAAAGCTTTCACTACTGTTTTTTACACAACGTTGACGCTCTTGCTTAGGTATGGCATATCAGCGTATAAGCTAAGCGAAAGAAAACGTTCCGGCTTCCGCTCTTGTTAAGGTACGGCTGTTAAACATTCCAAGATTTAAAAACGAACGTGTCAGAAAATTTAATGTTTTATTCAGACTGGAGACTGAAAAAAATCGTCACTCTTAAGAAAAAAATCAGCAAATCGGCACTTCGCTAATTCCGGAACAAAAAATCGTCAAAATGACGATAAATCGTCAATTCTGGCAGCCCTGGTTCATACACTTACCCTAGTCTAAAGTCTAAAGTCTAAAAGGATTTGATTTTTGCTATAAAAGTTTCAAATAATCGCTTACAAGCCTGGTGATGGGAAACATTATTTTTGTATGGGAACTTCCTGGTTTGGAGGACTTCTGTCTGCTGACAAAAAGCGATTTATCTTAGCCAGGGTTTAAAAAACTGCAATCGAAACCAAAAACTGTCGCACAAAAATTGAAAGTTTGTGTACAACTTTTCGCTTTTTGAGTTGGTTTGGCAGCGACTTTTTACATTTAATGAATCAGAAGTAAAAGCCCCACTTTGTTTTGCCAATGACAAGTGAAGAAGTAAAAGAAATAGCAGGTTTTCTCCTTTAACTGCAGTTTATTTAACGCTGATTTTAACCTAATGATGCATGCAATTTGGCTTTATTTATTTGATAGTTTGTGCGCTGTCACAAAAACCATTATTACCGAGAAGCGCTCGTTGATTTTCATTTTGTAATTGACTTTCGTTATCATACGTTTGTATGCGTGTAATATATTTGTAATTTTTTCGCTTTAAAACCTTCTTGTTATCAGCACTAATAATTCTTCTCATAAGCATGATGCATTGAATGCTGTATAATAGCTCATTTATTGAAGCTTTTTAATTTAACTCTACTTTGCTAAGCTATAAAAAATGTCATGTTGGCTTTAACGGAATACAAGTTATGAGAAACAGTTCTTGTTTTTTTTTTTTCAATATTTAACTAAATAAAATTTGATAAATCGAATTTATTTCTTAATTTGTATATGATCATCATAATTTTTCTATCGTTTGCTTTAAACGGGTATTAAAGATTCGGCTTGGCGGAACAACCCCTTCTCTCTCTCTCCCTCCTTCTTGTTGTTTTATGTTTTATTTCAAAAACTTTTTGAATAAATATTATGTTGGATTTGTTTTGGAACTCAAATGCTTTCATTACAGTTCCCAGAAGAATTAACTCCAAAACAAATTCAGGTATTGTCTTATACGAAATTTCATTACATTGCTTTATTATCTCTTCGCTTCAGTTCGAAGTTCTTAAAATTTAATATTCAATTGTTATGCCATTTCACAGTGCAGTGTTGGTTGTTGGCACTTCATTTAAAATTAATATGTCAGATTAGTGGGTTAGATTGCAACAAAGTGGCGTTGATGAATTAAATAAATATGCTAAATAAAGTTTACATACTTGGTTTATACTTCTGCGTGTATGAACATATAAATTTTTATACAAACAAACATACCGACAACATCTTTAATTATTGAGGATATAATAAACACAAGAAGTTGTTTGTAGGCATATTTACAATACATAAATAAGTATGTCAGCAATAAATTGAACTTTCAATAGAAAAAAAATCCTTCAATAAATAATCACTAACCTTTTATGTTAGTGATGTGGAAATGGGTCAAAGTAAATTTATGGAAATTTAAGGTACTAAATACTTAATTAATTTTATATTGACACACTTAAGACTTTTAATAAGTACTTAGAAACCACAGCACTGCACAGAAATGACACACTTTTGGGGAGGAGGATTTAAGTATCGTAAATTCTATATATTATAAATAATTCATTATTTCGGTCATCAATTAGGATGTATATGCGGCTCTACCAAATATACAATACCCACCGCCATTTGTTCAAAAACAGAAAATTATAATACTCAATGTCTGGGTTCACACTAGATATACAACAGAAAGCTTAAGAATTCAACAGAAAATAAACAGAACAATGAATAAAAAAGAAGATACTGACAATTTAAGCGCCTGTTACAGAGTTGTTTTGAAAAACAGTAGATGAAGCCACTAGCTTTGGCTTTTATTATTTAAAAAATATATTAATGTAATACAAATTTGTTTCTTTTCACTGTAAGTTTGTTACATTCATTTTTATTGTATTACTAAATGTTGATGGTTTTATTTTATATTAGTAGACAAATCTCCTGAATAAGTGAACATAAAATTCACGAGACGTCGGGAAAAATTAAATAAACAATTTTGTATACACAAATATATAAATATAAACCAAAGAAAGTGGCAAAAAATAAAGAAAAACACACTAGATGTCTTTTAGAAAGTCTGAGTTCATGGGTTAGAGGGGAGAAAAGAGTAGCATGTTCTCTTCCTCTCTCACTAATGAACTCAGACTTTCTGAGACAAAACTTTCATAGTGTAAAAAATCCAAACCACAAGGAATTCCCGGAAAATTTAGCACATATGGATAAAGTCTTCAGGCATTGTGCAAAGCTAATTTAGAAGAGTAGGCGTCTTTTTAAGGACTTGGATTCTAATGCACAAATGATGCTGACAATTTCGAAATGTAAGCAATTCTAAAACAAAAATTTTTTATTATAGCATGAGAACTGGCCGTGGTAGACAAATTCTGATTTTATATTTGGACTAAGTGTGTCGTTATCGCTCCTTTATTGCCATATCTCAAAAATAAAATCAAACTTGGCAAAATGCGATTAAAGTTTTCATAATGAACCTTTATATATAGGTTTAATGAAATTTTTTTTTCTAAAATTTCAATTCAGTTTTTTTTTTTTTAATATTATAATATTTTTATTTATTGGTATTCCTATACAACAGGACTTTACTTCTTATAATTAAAGTACAGGATAAACAATTCGTAGCAATTTCTTATGTGTCACACAATAAAAGATTTTAACAATAAACATTTAAATAAAAGAATTAAATACATCAAAGCAATTTTTAAAGGGCATTGATCAACAACAATTTTAAACATAAAGACATTCAAAAGCATTTTTAAATAGAAAAGATTACAAATTTTTAAGTACGGGAATAAAAATTAAAAATACATTTTCTAAACTGCGTTGCATTACTAGTAAATTGAACATTTGCTGGTAGTGTATTCCGAATACGAATACTGTGGACGAAAAGCTGCCATTCAGATACTAACTTTTTTAATCTTATCGGGTTTAGATTGTTTTTTCTTTTTGACTGTGTAAAAGAAACACGTTCAAATAGATTCGTCAGCTCGCCAGTATGGATAATTTTATGCAAAATTCTTAGACGTCGAATATTTAACATGTCAGAAAAACGGACTCCATAAAATTTACTTTCATAGGGTGTAACATGAGAGATGATGGTGCTTTTTCTTCACAGCTTACAAAACCCTTACTGACATATATTAAAGCTGGAATAAGAAATGTATTAGCCAAAAGCATAAGTATGTTAAACGGGGTTGAGTTTTGAGTTGCCCAAAGCGAATGAGGCATCGGAAATACTTTTCCTGCAGCAGCGTTTATATAATCAGACCAAGTAAGTGAAAAATTAAAAATAATGCCAAGGTTTTTAGTCTGCTTGACAATTTCTATTCGCTGCGAGTTCAAGATTATTTTGGCTTAATATTTATTTGTGTATGGCTTCTGGAAATAACAAGGCACTTAGATTTAGCGGGACTCAGACTTAGACCATTTGTCTCTGCCCAGGCTTAAATTTTTCATAGATCAAAGTTTAATCTTTTTATATACTCATCAGTTTTATCAGGTTCACTACATATATAAACCTGAACATCATCGGCGTTTGGCAAATCGTTTATATGTATTGTAAAAAGTAGAGGAACTACTATTGACCGCTGAGTCACAGGCAACGGCAATGATTGCTTTTTGTTTGAATTTAAATACTGATCAGCTGCAGAAGAGGTAAAATGGAAAAGTTTAGTTAATTTAATACGAAGCGTGGCATGATCAACCATATCAAACGCTTTGGAGTGATCTAAGAGCATCAACAAGGTAACATTTCCGTTATCTATATAGCCTCGAATTTCCTCCGTCAGTCCAATTAGTGAAATGGTACAACTATGTTTGGGTCGGAAGCCAGATTGCTTTTTGGTTAATAAATTATTCGTCTGAAAGAAAGCACCTATTTCTTTATGCAAGAGCCTTCCGAAGACTTTAAATAAATATGAAAGGATAGCTATTGGACGATATTCATCTCTATTTTTAAGGATGTGAACAATTTTCGCACACTTTCAGTTCTGTGGAAAAATACCTTTTGTAATTATTGTGTTGAATATTTGTGTGATTTGTGGAAGTAAGTTAGATAGAAGGAGTTTTAAAAATTTAAGGTGGATTTTATCAGTTACAATTGCATTTGATTTGATATCATGGCAAGTAATAAAAGTATCATCTTGCGAAACTCAGCGAAAAGAAAATTGTGTTACGGAGCTATTAAATGAAGAACTGGCACTACTAGAATAATAGTTAGCAGAAGTGCTTAAGTTTGGAATTTTATTTATAATACTGATTTTTGTTTACATATAAAGAAGGTATGAAGGAACACGTTTGCTTTAGTAACTTTAAATTTTTGGTTTTTTGAGATATGACTATGTTGCAATTAAGGAGCAATATGTATTAATTCTACATATATGCATATATGCAGTGTTTTGCTCTTCTTTAGATGCTAACCAGTGTTATCATTAAATTCGAATCATTCCCATAAGATTATTGATGATCGGCCCATAATTTGCATTAAACCTTATATAAAACTCATTTTCACATACAGATATTTTTTTATAACACGTATAGAAATAATTGAGTAAATGATAAGAGCAACGTACTTCATATTAAGCTAATAAATTTGAAGGAAAAGATGCAAGAGCATTATTTTATGCTGAGTGGTAAATATGTGCTTCCACAACAAAAGGTGGTGAAAAATTCTATATAGGCGACAATTTTCATAAACTGTCATAAACGCCAAAAAAAAGTAATTCTCTAGGTAATATTTTTTTATTCTTCTTTGAAATGCAACCTAAAAGCAAACGTGTATATTTACACATATTTTTACTGACTTAAAAACTAGAAGATACTGCAGCTTACAGTAGTGTAAAAAATTATAGTTCAAATAGTTATTGCAAAAAACAATCGTATGCAAAAATTACAGTTATTCTTTATCAAACTGTAGAATACAAATCACTTATGAGCTTTCCAGTAAAAATAAGCTGTATAAAGGCGATAAGCTAAAAGAAAATATCCATATGCAAATTATTTCGATTTGTTATCATTTAACATTTAAATCATCCTTGTGTGAAAAACCACACATAAGGAATCATGTTTACACGATTAACAAAAAAATTGTTGATGTAAAGTGAGTGCTTTATAAAATACACAAAGCTTTGTATGGTTTGTCGTTGATTACCAACGGAAAAAAATACATCATTAATGTTACGTAAATCATGATTTTGATAGCAAACGTACTATGGCGCCACAGTAAAGTAGACAGACATTGCATATGTGCGAAATACCACACACGAGGGTAACTAACATGATTTGAGGGTTAAACAGCTTCAAAATTTGAAGGCACTTACTACAATCAAATTTAGGAATTGCATAGTGGCAAGACTGTCTACATAAATGCCAAAAATAATGGCTACTGAAATAAGCCAAGAATATCTAAGTTTTTAATGGCTTTAAATAATAAAAAATACAGGGTGAAGACTCTCTAAATAGCTAGCCCCCCTTTTCATTAAAAAATTTTTTTTTTCTAACAAATATATTGGAATTTTTTCTACTTCTTTCAGCACAACTGCTGACCTCCATATAAAATATATCCCAACCTACTAGTGTTCTGTGTGAGAGTATTATGTATGTTTGTTTAATACGAAAACATATTCTCGTTTAATTATACCCTACACCACCGTCGATAGAGTTATAATTATGCATTTGTGCTGAAGTTTGTACACAGAAAAAAAAATCTCGTACTTAATTTAAGTTTTTTCCACTTACTTTTAGCTCGAGTGTTACTTACTAACTAAATTTTTTCAAGCACCTTGGGCTTTTCGTTTCGTACTTTCTCGTGTGTTTGTAAAATTGCTGTAGAAACAACAACAACACTATAAGAGTAGGTAAAAAAACAATTAGCTTGTTTTGTTTATAAACAAAAACAACACTACAAGAAGAAAACAATACACTTTATTCATTTTAAAAATGAAAAATAAGAAACAAAAATCCCAAATTCTATTTGTTAAAATTATTTATTGGATAATTACGAAAACCATATCGGGCATGCTGCTACTGTCTCACTGCC
The DNA here is from genome assembly GCA_963931875.1 of Pollenia griseotomentosa. Lineage (NCBI taxonomy): Eukaryota > Metazoa > Arthropoda > Insecta > Diptera > Polleniidae > Pollenia > Pollenia griseotomentosa. The sequence continues at coordinate 182,607,001 of OZ007561.1, forward strand.
GTATTCATAAAAAATTAAATGGATTTGAATTGTATTTTAAGAAAAATTAATAGGAAAATTTTGCCTTAAAATATATTTCGAAAATATTTTATTTTTTATGAATGCGGCAGTTATAATTTTGAGTTACTCTTTAAAAAAAAGGGGAGGAATATAACAAAAAGGTAAATTAGACATTTGTAATGGGTAACAAAATATTAATATTCTATCTTTAAGACGTTGCAAGTCTAATTGAAATTCTTATCACATTTTCTTCTTTGAATCAGCTTCGGCGTTCACACAATGCTTGTCTTTTTGCTGAAATATTACTTTTTTATGTATGACGTACACACATATAAGCGTTTTTTACATTACGAATGAGAAAACAAAACGTATTTGGCGAGTACATCAAGCTGAGTACTCATTTCTTTTCCCCTCGTTTCTCTCGCCTATAAAGTAGCAAGCTGATCAATAAGACTGCTTCGTATGAATTTGGACTTTCTCTCCCTTGTTCGCTGGAGTAAGCGTTTCGGTTAGAATTAAACTTACTTTCAAATTATTTCAAGTACTAATTTAAGATTTAACCTTCTTAGAAATTCTTGATTCAAATACAGTATTAAAGACATTTTTATTTCACTTTAACATAAAGCTACGGTCAGACTTATCAAATATTTGACGAAAAAAACGGGACCAACAACCAAACTAAAAAATCATTTCGCTTAATATCAATATTTATCTTGATTAAAATACCACATCTTTCAAAAAACTGTTTTTTTTTGCTATGTCTAGTAGTATAATTAATTTATTTTGTAATATTAAGACCATTTTTAATCTCACTAACTATTAACAAAAGTAGGGGTTACGCTTATTTGATCAAATATTTAATAAGTGTGACCGTAGCTTAAGTCAATCCCGCTTTCGGATAAATTTCAGTACGGGGCACTTGAATAATCCATACTTGAATCAAGCATTCTGTACTTGATTTTAGGCCATCAGTACTCAACGTTCTACTGACATCGCTTCGTCTTGATTTAAGTACGGAAGGATTGATTTTTCTTTTCACTGTAGCGAAAAAACATATTTGCATACTTTGACGCAGTGTTCGAAAATAAACAGAACATTTTTTAGAGTTCGGCTCACACACCCAGGATCGATATCTATATTGTAGTGTTTGTGTAGACGAACACAACCCTTAATACCGTTCGTAACTATTTTCAAGAAAGAGCCGAACATTATATAGTGTTCTGTTCTTAGTTAAAAAACAGAACAATCGTAGTGATGCTGTAGACAAACATTATATTTTAATAATTTATAAAGTTTCTTTTTTTTACATTGATGAAGAAATAAACAAACAAAATATTTTAGCAGCGACCACAGCACGAATAGCTTGTGGGTATATTGTGTATCTGTTTTGTTCGTGTAAAATTTTTTTTGCTGGCTTTATGTTTTTTCATATATGTTTTTTGTTTTTGTAAAAAAGGTTTAGTTTTTACCAGCCAAAAGGGCGTTAAGCACAACTGATACGAACGAGCACTAATGAGCTTAGCCGAACACAATGAAGTTTGTGGTTGTTTTTAAAAAACCGAATGGAATTCAATGTTCTCATCTTTTTGTTGAGTTGGATAAGAACAGTATTATTTTTGTGTTCAAAAGATGACTAACAGGGAAACTTTTTTTTTTAATGATTTACTAAACAAACATTTTAAGCGTTTGTGTTTTCTACAAATCTACCGAACCGAACACTAAGATGCCATTCTTGAAAGCAAAATCAAAAATATTTTATAATTTTGTTGCTGTTTTCTACAGAAATTCATATTGAATTTTTAAATTTCAAACGCTGCATATCTTGTGGCGTTGAACAATTTTAAAACCTAATATGAATTTTTGTAGAAAGCAACAGCAAAATAATGACAAATTTTTGACATTGTTTTTGTATACATTCTCCTGGAATAAAGCACTTCTGTCTCAAAATATACTTGTTATAATGGTATTTTGATAAAATTTAGGGCTAAAATATTTTGGTTTAACCGTTTTCCTGTTTTAAACTTTTATTAAAATCGATGCATGTATTGCCATTGATATATCTTGGAAAATTTTTTCAAAGGTAGATCTACCTAGAATTGACCGTTGCACCCATGTGAGCCCTTCAAAAAAAATCACATTACCTTTTAGTAAAGAAAAACAAAATATCATAGAAATTGTGGTATTTTGAAAAATTGTCAAAAATAAGTGTCTTCAAAATTTAACTAAATTAACCGCATAACAATATTTTATGCTAATGGGACGATAGAAAGTAGTGCATGCTATCGTATGGATGGGCTTGCCGACTATACTTTTCGCTTGTTCTTTTTTATGTTTTCATATCAGCAGCATAAACATATAAATACTACTAAAATATCTAGTACAAAACTCATATACACTTATGAAACTTAACAGCCATTCATTAATTGTACAACCACTATTGCTGTTGTACATATTCATAAATATGTATATGTTGTTTTCATGTCTTGTTCGTGTTTTAAGTTAGCGTTAAAAATGTGTGTATATAAAGTGTTTGTGTGTCAGGCTCCATCTTTATTAGTTTGCAGATGTATAGAGCAATGATGGGCAAATTGTCAGTTTCTGCTTGTGTGACGTCAACACTCATACACAGTTTATATTTACACGCAGAGAAAAAATATGGTTGGGCATGGTTACGGCAACAACACTATGTTTAATGTAACAATATATTGTTGTCGTACACAAATAATTGTTATTTTTATTTAATATCAACAATATTATAGTTACTGTAAACATATCAATGTTTATCGCAATTATGAATTTGAGTATTGTTGACCGAAAAATAATTATTTTTCTAACAACTTAATTATGATAACTTTCTAAACATATTATATTTCTTACAACCATATCATGATTTTTAATAGCCATAACATGATAACTTTCTATACATTTATCATATTATGTTAAAGATGCAATCAAACTATTTTTACTCTAATCATATTATGTTAGCGCCATTTGTAAAATAATTTTGAAGAAGTTGTGTCGTTTTTTTATTTGTAAGCGGTTAAAAAATTAAAAGATAAAATTCCATAAAAAAAATAAGTTTAAAGAAATTAAAAAATTAAAATATTAGCGGAGTTCATTCAAGTATTAGTGATGTAATAGTGCAAATGCAAAATATCATAGTTTTTTGTAAAATCCAACAACAAAACACAGAGATTTCGTTATATTTTATAAAAGTGCTACGATATTGCTGTGGTTTTCATGGGCAACCGAAAACCCATTCTAGATCAAACTATGGGCTAGGTATTGCACATTTTAAACTTTGTCATTACGTTACAAAATGGAATTGATCCATCTTTTTTCCAAAAATGTAAAGAGCGTTCAAAATTAGGCAATATGGCATCAACATCTTAAAATCAAAAAAATGGACACACGCGGTTGCCCATGAAAACCACAGATTTTTCATTTGCTCTTTTGCAAGCCTTATATTGAACTCCGCTATTTGATTAACATTAAGAAAAATTGTAAAAAGCCACAAAATAAAAAATCGATTCAAAAATATTTAAATTTATTTTGTATTTTTATGACAGCTATGAAAGGTGCTGTATCATAATATAATTGCTTCTAAATTTATTATGATTAACATGATGATAATATGATTACTTCTTAGCTTATTATGATTAACATGACAATAATATGATTAATTTCTTAGCTTATTATGATTAACATGACATTAATTTGATTACTTCTTAAATTAGTATGATTAACAGAATAATAATATGATTAAGGGAAAAATATTATGATGACATATTACGAGTATATTGAGTCATAATATGTTTCAATAATAATCTTAATATGGTGACACAATCATAATTCTTATCAATATGTTGCTCTTAGAATATGTTTACCACAACCATGTTTTTTCTTTGCGTGTAGTTAAGATGAAAGTTGAACTGGTGATGTTTAACTTTTCATATGCGCCGCAGCAATGTTCTGATTTGGAAACTACCAATTGAGTAAGACGTCTACGGTAAGACTCGGATGTACACACATGGACACCTTCTCGTACAGCATCTAAAGCTTCTCCAATGCAAACACTATAAGCAACAGTTCTTAATGGTTTACTACCTACACGCAGAGAAAATATAGGGTTGGGCATGGTTACGGCAACTACTTTATGTTAATTGTTACAATATATTGTTGTCCTACACAAAAAATTTTTATTTTTATTAAATATAAGCAATATTATAGTTACTGTAAACATATTAATGTTTATCGCAATTATAAATTTGAGTATTGTTGACTGAAAAATAATTGTTTTTCTTACAACTAAGTAATGATAACTTTGATAACGTATTAAATTTTTTTACAACCATAACATGATAACTTTCTATACGTGTGATCATAATATGCTTAGGATGCAATTAAAATATCTTTACTCTGATAATATTTTGTTAGCTCTACTTGCCAAATAATTTTATATCAGTTCTGTCGTAATATTTTAAAGAAATTAAAAAAAAGTTAACGAATTGTTCATTTAATAAAATGTTGTTAAATAAAATAGCATTGCGAATAATATTTTTTTTCTTTGTGAAAGTGCAAAAAATACTGATGTATTTTATTTTTTACACAGGTTGCCATTGAGCGCAAGCCCTTCCACACTCTCTTTCAAACCAACTTCGTTACCTTTCCAAAGAAGGAAGTAAGGAAGGTCACTTATAATAAAAAATAAATAAAAATGAACAATTGTCTTTCTCCCTTCTTAAAGAAGGGAGTAGAGAACACTGAAATTTTTGGATGGGTTTCAAAAAGAAATTTTTACCTTCTAGAAGGTATACTTCTGAAGGAAAGATATCATACAAAGCGAATCTTTTAGGAAGGAGTATTGAGACCTTTAAAAAGCCCTGACACTTGCAGTTCTTTCAATATTAACCGCTGGGATAGGCGGTACCTAAAATACAATAATTAAACTACAAGTTGCACAAAAATGAATGGAAAGAGCAATGCTGGTAGTACCTTTAAGAAATAGCATGACAAACACCTCGGTAAGATAAATACAACACTGATTGATATAGAACAAGGAGTAACAGCAGCAATATGGCTCTGGGCAGGAGCAGTGTTACCGTTGGATATTTTCAAAAAGTACCAAAAAAAGGGGATATCTACAAAAAAAGTGGCACCAAAAAGTGGATTTTTTTTTAAAAAAGGGGCACATCTTTTAAAATTAAAATAAGTACACCACATTATGTATTTTTTACGTTTTTTTTCTATTTATTATAATTTTAAATGGTATAAAATCTAAAATAAATATTTTGTAAATATTTCTCTCGAGAAGTAATTTTTATAAAATATTTACTTTAATGTTTTGGTAGTTCAAAAACGTTAAACTTGTTTTCTGCCAAACATGTTTTTTGGGTTATGACATTGTTGCAGCAAATAGAAGATATTTATGAAATGTGTTTTGTATATACATTTAGTAATATATTTCTTGTACTATTCCTTTTGAATACATTTTCTTTGATTTATTTAAGACACTATATTGCACAGGTAGACATTTAAAAACTTTTTAGAAATTTATTTGCCCATTCCATCAGATTCTTATGTTTTTTGGAATGCTATGGCCGAATATGAGTACAGTTTTCTCCCATCACGTCACATTTATCAGATACACCAATTATTGTAATTTCGGATGATGTTTTGTAACACAATTAATAACAAAATCCTTAGTTTTATAATTTTATTCGACATGTGGACAATAAAATTTCAAAACAAATTTTAGTTTTTATTATTGTTTTCAATATAGATATGCGAAAGAAATGTTCTTATCGACACCGTGGGGCTGGCAGCTAATAAATCTTAACTATTAAAACTGGGGGTTATAATAAAACAGAAAGAAAAAAAGTATATTTTCCTAGAGTAAAAAGTATCAAAAAAGTGGCAAGAATCGCAAAAAGTACCACATTTGGGTGCATTTTGTAAAAGTGGCCAAATAGTATCCAAGCAGTCGAAAAAGTGTCAAATTGCCACTTTAGTGGCACCAACGGTAACGCTGGGCAGGAGACGTAGCTCAAATGAATGAAAACCGGTAGACAAAATGCTTACTAGACTGGAGACCTATAGAAGACAAGAGGAAATGAGACAGATCACCAACAAGATGGAGCGATGATATTAGAAGAGAAGTAACAAATTGGATTAATATAGCGCAAGGCAGAATAATATGGAAATAACAAGAGGAGGCCTATTTTCAACATTGGCCGCAAGCGTTTGCTAGATAAATATGATAATGACCATGTAAACCCTTTCTCTGAAATCGCTTTAAGAATAACAAATCTCATATAGATCTTGATATTAAGATTATATTCCGAACAAAGGCTTATATGAATTTTAACCACACAACAGTATTTTGTTTTGCGGCGTCCGTGATTGGGCATGGGTTCTAAATAGGGTTAACTTTCGAATATTTGTCTGTATATACTGTGGTATACTTTCTTACTTGCTTTGATACCCTCCACCGACAGTTCGAATGTTTAAGGAGTAATATCTGTATGATGTCTTTTTATTATTATTATCTTAAACTGTGACGATTTGTTATTAATTATGGTTTTAGGAGACTAAACTGTTTTCCGGGAGTAGGGCATATATGGGGCCTAGGGTAAATTATGTACCGATCTTCACGAAATTTTACAGTGTCATTTCTAGTCGAATAGAACGGACTTGTGCAAAATCTTATGTCATTCCGTGCATTTTTGCATCATTTATGTTAGTTTTTGTAACAAAATTATCAAGTTTTTGAAGGTGGTGGTTCCACATTTTGATTCATAGCGCTGGTCCTACTGAACCGATTTTGCTGAAATTCAATCCCAAATTGCTTAGGATAACTACAAGCAATTTGACACCTAGTTTGTTTATTTCTTTTGAGTTTTTCGAAAGTGAGCGTGTTTTCAACAGACGGACAGACGGACAGACAGACGGACATGGCTAAATCGACTTAGAATTACTCAAGCAGCCAGAATATATATACTTTATGGGGTATGAGATGAATAATAAAAAAGTTTCACACGGAATGACAAACTTAGTATACCCTCTTCACAACTAATTGTGGTGGAGGGTATAAAAATAATTAAATGCAAAAAAAGTTAAGGACTTGGTTTCGATAAAACTTTAATTGTATCAAGTTAGTTGACGAAGTACCAACATAGTTAAAAAAATTCAGTGGAATCCTGATTTTTGTCCTTAATATATCGAACTCTTACTCTTTTTTATTTGTTTTGAGTGTTTTCGCTTTACTGGCAGTTCTACCAGGAAATCCTCTGCTGCTTCATTCATACAAGCATCAATGTCATAGTATATGTGTTGCCCTACCCCCGATATCAAATTATTTATGTATATATGTATATTTTGAAAATTTTTCATGATTCTATTTGTTTTAAAAGTTTAAGTGCGTACGTTTTTCTAACTATGGAAAATGAAAAAAATGAACAGCAGCAGTTTTTTTTATGATTTCGTTTGCCGTTCATGTCAAGTGTTTTAGTATGTATTTCGTATTTAAGTTTTTTCTTTTTTATCACATTTCTTTTTGTTTCTTGTTATATAAATTGAAATGAATTATTGTCAAAACACTTTTAGATTAAGTTTATCTTTCGCCGTAGATGAGAAACAGGAGAATATTGCAAGAATTGCCTGTCTTGAATTAAAGTTCGTGTTAAATAACATTTCTTTTTATTTTTTGTTTTTTGTTTTTTCGTATAACAAATAAAAGCTCTGCACTTGAAGTATTTAAATGCGAAAAATTTTGTGATTTTAAGTAGAATGAAAAAAAATCTGTGAGGCCGATAAGTGGAGAAGTAAACGTGATTTGATTTTTGTTGGCTTTTAAAGGCTATTAAGTTATATCACTTTGATGTGGTAAACGTAATTGACAATTTATTCAATTAAAGATATTTTTTTAAGTATATGTATTAAAAAAATGTTAAAGAATAATAAATTAACTGAATACTATTTTTGTGGACTTAAAAACTTTTTACTCCTGCAAAAAACCCAAAATTTTATTTACACTTATAAATTAATTTAATTTTTCTGTAAGACCCTTTTAGAACGCTTTTTTAATGCCAACTGAATCGTTTTCGTAGGTCTAAATATATAAGATAAGACAGTACTTTCACATACCGGATTGTGTCAAAGTACAGTCCGTGTGCTGAAAATCGAAAACCCGGAACTCAAGAATTTTACAAGTCGTCTGTTTAACAGGAATTTAATAACTAAAATAATAAAAATTACATTCAAAGTGTATTAAAAACAACTTCCAAATTTTTGCGTTATACGTTTTCGATTTCCAACACATCCCTGATATTCTAGTCGTTCACCCCTTTGGTTCTTTTACCTTTAATTGTTAATTTAAACACAAACAATTTACGTAGTACTGCACATCAGTAAAATGGACAGAATGTTGATGAAGGACTGGAAAATGAATTGCATGCAATTTGCTTAACGGTAAGCTTATGAAAATAGAGAACAACATGATGTTACAGGAATATAAAAAATTAATATAACTTGATAAGTTAATGTCAAAAATCATTTTAATGCAATGAAACATTTTATTAACTGCGGGCTTATGAAACATTCGTTATAAATCCAATGAAGCGTTACATAGGTTGAGTTTGAATGCAATTTTTTTAGATTAAAATGAAAATCCATTAGGTTTGTGAAGAAAACTCTTTCATGGTAATAAATCAGGTGTTTTATGAAGTTGTTATTATTTCATATGAATATATTGTTACCTAAATTCTTGGGAGAAGAATAAAATAGTCTTTTTCCATTACGGTGTATGTAAATTTTTAATTTTAACCTTTTTTTTTTTTTTTTTTTTTTGACAATTACAAATGAATTTTACAAATTTCAATTTGGCCTCAGCGCCAAGAAGGCATTATTGAGGCAAGTTGGCAAAATAGTTTTAAAGTTAATTGTACAAATAAAATACAAGGTTATAAGTAACATAGAATATATGACAAATATATTTTCACAAAGCAAAAATTATATTTCAACAAAAAAAATAAAAAAAAAAGAAGAGAAAAAATTTTTATATTAAAAAAAATGTTTTATATTAGAAGCGTTTCTATTGTATTTTATAAATGTTCTTTACAAGAAGACTTAAAAATGGAAATTCGATCAATTGATTTTAAAGCCATAGGCAAATAAATTATTGTATTTAATTCCGCCAACATAATCAATTCGCTGTTTGGTTGTTTCTAACCTGCATCTAGGAATTCTAAAATTTGTTCTATTCCGTGTATTGAAATTTATTTGATTTTGCATGAATGGTATAGTATGATAACCAATATTATTAATACATTTAAACACAAACACTAAAACTTGATATTCATGCAACCCATATTGTTTTGCATATTTCTTTATATAATAAAATAGTTGAAACAACAATGGTACAACAATGGTAAATTGTATACAATTTTTAATGCTTTGTTTTGCATACATTGTAGAGATTTAAGTAAATTATTGTTTTTGTTGTAAGCATATATAACAGCCAAGTAGTTCAAATGAGATTGTATCAAAGATTGATATATCATCAGTTTTGATTTTTTATCCAATTTGTTCTTTAATTTATATAAAATTCCAATCTATCTTTCATTTCACGTCACTGATATGCAGATCCCATGACAAGTTACTTTGAAGAATTATTCCTAAATACTTTATTGAATGGGTTTCATACACAATCTTTCCGTCAACATATACAAAGAATGCGGTCTAAATCGTATTAGATTGGTTTTACCAGGGTTTAGTAGTAATTTATTTAATCTGGCAAATTCAAAAATAAGTGCAGCATCCCTCTCAATTTGCGTTTTTAGTACCAATTCATGTTTATATGGATACAATACACACACATCATCAGCAAACATACACAGCTGACCACTTAAGTTCAGGTTTTTAATATCATTTAAATAAATTGAGAATAATAACGGCCCTAATCCGCTTCCTTGTGGCACACCATATTCAACAGAACCAATAAAACTTTTTGCATTTTTTATATTTACATATTGTTTTCTGTTTGTAAGGTAACTTTTAAACAACAAAAGTTCACGGCCTTGAATACCATAATACTTCAACTTTTGTAGCAGTATCTGATGATCCACTAGGTCAAAAGCCTTAGTAAAGTCAAAAAATATACCAGCAACTCCAGAAAACCCATCATCAAGACCCTTACAAACATTTTTCACAACGTTAAGAACAGCATCTTCGGTACCACATCCTCGTCTAAATCCAAATTGAAATTTATACAAAAAATCATTTTCTTCCAAGTACAATAACAGCTTATCATATAAAAGCTTTTCAAATATTTTATCAATTGAAGATAGAACGGCAATCGGTCGATATTTATCTACAGTAAATACATTTATTTCCTTTGGTATTGGCACCAATTTGTGCACTTTTAAAATATCAGGATAAATTGAATTAATAATCAGTTTGTTAAATATATCACATAAGATTGGAGCAATTTCTTCTCGACATTCCCTGACAAATTTCGGTGAAATATTATCATAGCCTGGACTCTTATTGGCATCCATACCTAATATTACCCCAATTACGTGATTGTAATTAATGCTTTCAAGGGTAAAGCGATTCGGTGTATGTGAAAGCGTTCGCAGAAAATTGCAATTGTCCCCAGGATAGGTTTCAATTCCTCTTTTGAGGTTCTTTACGGCTGTTAAAAAATAGTTATTAAAACAATTAACCTTATCTTAATCACTTGTCATTATCTGCCCTTGTGCATCTTTATGTCGTTTTATGAAAAACATATACTTATTTGTAAGTTATGACGATGTTGCAGCAAATGAACGATATGTGGTTAATTTAGTAACAATAATGATATTTTGCTACCGATTTTATGCCAACTTTGGCTTGAACCAGGGTGCCAGGTTATAAATGAAATACGAAGAAGAAATTTTACAGAATTGTCTGAAAAATATTTGTTTGCTTGGATTTAAATAAAAAACTTCTTGTGAGCATTTGAGCATTGGAAACAGGTTAACAGAAAACTAATTATTTTCTGTCAAATCTTTTGAAAGCGAATGTGTTTTCTGAAGGCGAAAAGGTGGATATAACTTGGGATAAGGTTAGGTCGTCTGAGTGACATCATAATGAACAAATAGACAAGTTAGCCAAATGGGATCTACTTTGAATATATTCAACCGTGTGTTGACCGCTGTTTCCTTTAAAAAAGTAGCATTTTTAGGCTCTTTCTTTTAAATGCTGAAAACATGTGGCGTACCTATGACACATATAGAGTGGCTAAGTAAATTTGGTCCTCTTTAGATGAAAATAACTATATAACTATGCAACTTTAAACTCGTGGTAGAAGGATTATATCCAGGCTGCTGGTAGTATTATTCGGACATTGGATGCTAGGTTATTACTCAAGTCGCCTTGAAATCCCTTTTATTGACCATTATCGTACTTTCGATGACAAAAAGCAGTCTTGCACCTGTAATGCGAATGCTCGGCTCCAGCTTTTAGAATAAAGAGATTCCTAAGCAACTAAATACTACCTTACTTGACTGTTTGTGCATCGTGAAGAACAACGATAACCATACAACAACAGGCTTTTAAATTAATTTTCAGATAAAACTCTATCAAAGAATGAAAATAAGCAGACCGAAACGTTTGCTTTCATTTTGTTCATTTATCGGCCAAAATTTTAAGCAAATGTTATTGATTGATTTGACATTTACAGTGATGTTTTGGATAGAATTTTTGGTTTTTTTGATGCTTATTGAGAAGTAGTAGCAACAAAATTGAAAACACAATAAAAAGTTAAATTCAAAAATGTTAGTAATAACAGCTAAATAAACAATTGCTTTGTCCCCTTTTACAATGTGACAGACAGAAGGCAGACAGACGAAGTTTGTAGGCGAGAGAGAAAAAAAGTAAAGTGTGTCACGCATACAGCGTCGCCCCCTTACCAACAAACTTCGTCTGTCTGCCTTCTGTCTGTTACTTTGTAAAAGGGGTATTTGTTCTCAAAACCATGCAGAGCCGCTTGTTTTTTTTTGAACTCTTTGTTACCTAAAAAGTATTTGTTGTGTTTTTGCTCAAGTACAAAACGGTTTGAGAACAAGTCCAACAATATATATGTTACCCTATAACACAATATATAAAAACGATTTTTGCTACTTAGTGTACCCATGCGCAATCTTGGACCCGCCTAAACAAAATTATGTTATGAGTTTAGATTCATGTATAAGTTCTTTGTGACGAATATTATTTAGATATCTTCGTCTATATGAGATTGTAGAATGGGGGTTTATATGGGACCCATGGTTAATTTTGGACCTACCAGCACAACATTTTGTGATGACATAGAAGCTATTATCGCCAACTTTTTTTTACTACCAATACTTATAAGGAAGTTATGGCGTTAAATGCTATTTTCGGGAGTAGTATTTGTATGGTAGCTATTGTAAAATATGGACCGATTCCAATAAAATTTGGTAAGATGATTTTGATTGCAATTCAATAAGTTGGGACCAAATTTTATCTAAATACCGACATAATAAGATGATTAATGAGCACAAAGACCATAGTCCCAAAAGAAACTTGTATGGGGGCTATATGGAATTATGAACTGATTCGCCCCATTTTCAATAGCTTTGGTTCTTTTGGAAATTAGGACCTATGTAGCAAATATCATCAAATTATCTCCAAAATTGCAAATTGGCACCAGGTTAATATAGACAGCCATCTGGCTAGCCGGACGGACGGACATCGTTAATTCGACTAAGAAAGTAATTCTGAGCTGATCGGTATACTTAAAGTATCAATATTTCAAGGAGTTACAAACATCAGCACAAATGCAAATACCCTCTACACTATTGTGTTGTGGGTATAATTACGACAAGTATTGTTCACTTTGCAAACTTTTCCAAAAAGTTCCTTTTTTTTTCAAAAAACTAATTTATAAAAAAATTTCTTAGCAAATATAAAAATAGGACCTTTCAATATTTATATAAATACAAAATTGGTTTACTTTCGAAAATAAACATCCCAATTACTTTAACAGTCGAACTCTTTCATACTTTTTTAAAACAAGTTGAGTGTTAACATTTAAAATTTATGATAAAAAACATTTGTATGAATTATATGAAGAGCAAATTAGCCGACAGTGTTTTTCACTTAATAAACATACAGGAAAGCCTCGATTTACGCAGTACTTCATTAAGGCGATTTCGATAAAACACGAACAAATAAGAGTAACAATTTTTCTAATAACGAATTCTTTTTTAACGCGAATTTTTCAAATATGTGTAACCAGTGTTGCCAGAAGTAGGGGAAAATACCTACATGTAGGTATTTTTGATACTAAAATAGAGGCATAAAGAAAATCGGACAGATTTTTTATAATCAGCAAAATGTAGGGAGTTTTCGTCATATCGTCGTTACTTATAAAATAAATTCAGAAAAACGTTTTGTAAGTGATATATTCTTGTCCAAAGCGGTTGAAAATATATTCTTTTCACTAAGATCGCTTTAAAATATATTTCCAGAGTTGTTTGTGGTTTAAAAAGTGGGCGCCACTAATATGTACATATGTGTTTTCTAAGATATCATTTAATTAAATTTTTAAAAGTACATAACTATCGTAGTTATTCAACAATATTGTAGTAACTAAAAATTTTTAGTTCTTTACTTTTTGGAAAAAATCGACAGGTATTATTCCTATCTACCCGCTGTTAAAATATCGAGCTATTTTGTGTTACTTTTGGTAAAGAAACGGTTGGTTTAAAAAAAAATTTTTACATGCCTTTCATATTAAATTAAAAATTGTTTTGTTTCTACTGAAAATTTTTAAATTTTGAGTTAATACAGTATTGTTGAACAAGTGTGATATATATATATTTTTTTTTTAAGTTTTGTTCTTATTTTTTTAATATACATATTCAAACAAAATTAATTTTTTATGACTAATGTGTTTTTTTTTTCTATTTTAATGACAATAAGGGGTAGGGATTTTTGTAGTGGAAATTTTTTGCAACGTGTAAGTAAAATCGGATTTTTTTTAGCATGTGTAGGTATTTTTTTGAAAAATTTAGTGGCAACACTGTGTGTAACTAACAATATTTTTGAAAACTGGTTCCAATTTTCATTTAAGAAGCATAAATATTCACAAGTTTAAGAAATGTTGATATAGAAATATTTTCTGTAACAATCAAAATTTAGAGCATTTAGGCCCGTTTTCACGACTTAACGATAGCTAAATTTAGGAAGTTATCGAACAGATAATGAGTTTTTAATTATCACAAGTTCCCTTTAATCTAAAAGTGAAGGATAAGCTAAAGAGAGGAACGTTCTACCTTTAACTTTTGCCGTAAGGTTTAGATTTGAGATTGCCATATTATATTCACATATTTTTTATATATGGCAACTCCAATTATACGTATATTTTGTAAATGTAAAAAAGTACGTAGTTGCAAGTTCGTATTTTTATTTTGGCAAAAATAATCGGTATTTTCTTTAGTATTGCCACATTTTCAAAAATGTTAAGTTTATATAATACAGAAATTGTGAAATCGAAAACAGTTGAAGGTAACTATATTCCTCACTAGTGCTAGAGGTACCATTAACTATTTCGAACTTTATAGGTAAGTGGTGAAAACGGGCCTTAATGTGTTATTTCTGCCGCCTAATAAACCCGGTCAGGGCATTGTTTCTTATGGTGTTTTCTTTTCTACAAAAAAAATACCACATTTTAAAAAGTGCATTTATAAAATGTTTTGCCTTTGATGTAATAATGCAATTTTTTATTTGACGAGAACAAAACACAAAATTGGATCGCCCTGTTTTTAACAGCTGACAAAAAGTTTGTTCTTCAAAATATAAAAAAAATACACATAAACCCAAATTTGTTAATATATTAATATTATATAAATAAATAAATGAACAAAATGAATGACCAAATTCCAATTTCTTCAGTTTGTTTTTCATAAAATATGTAAACAAGAAAATACCTTTGCCAGATTGCGAATTCATTTACACCAAGTTTTTACGATTTGTTGATTTGACGTTTTTTTTTTAAAAAACAATTTTTTAACACCGAATCCATTTAAATTTTATGTCACTGACAACCTACCATTAATAATGTAATGCTTTCTTTTGTTTTTACTATAAAATAATAGACAAAATTACTATTAAAACTTAAAAATTTTACTGTCCTGATTAGAGGCGATTTTTCCCCAACTTCGTCTGGTAACCCTATATATAAATAAAAGCCATATTTTTACAGGGCATTTTCAACACTCTCGATTTATACGGGGCGTAAAGTAAAATGCCTTATGACATTTAAGGTTGAATTTTTTTAGAATAAAACACGCCGCCCTCTTAGAGAGCAAAGCATTTTTAAGAAACGAACACCAAATTGCATTTTTTTAAATAAAATGTAACATTTTTTGTAGAAAAGAAAACACCATTAGAATTATTGCAAGATAGTTGAAATCTACGCCTATTAGAGTTATTGAAAGATTGCACTAACATCTTTAGAAACAGTTAAAAATTGTACACTAAATGGTTGCTTAAAACCCATTTTGCAGAAATTCGTTAGTAGTTACAATATTGAAAACCCATTGTGCTCGGAAGTTTGTAAAATATTAGAACTATTCAAATTTGTTTTCATTTTAATATTTAATAAAAAGATAACATTAAATTTAAAAGATTTTGTTATTCGTGCTTAATTCCCAGTTTTTATTCTTGATAAAAACACTTGAAATTAATTGTAAGGATTAGGAATAGGAATAGCTTATCCCATCAACAATAAATTCCAAGTGTTTTTATCAAGAATAAAACAAAATCTTTTAAAATAAAATTTTGTATTCCCAAAAATTACTTTTGATAATAAACTGGCAAGTGCACGGCCTAAAAAAACTACCTGGCAACATGCTTCTGCAAGTTGTTTTCTTGCATTTTGTTTTTTCTTAACCTACTTACAACTACAATTAATGTTGGAAGAATTCCAAGCAATTGTAGTGGGGAATGTAAGAAGAGATAAACTCACTGTTTATTGTTGATGTTTTTGTTTAAACTTTGATATTGTTACAAGTAGAGCTGTTGCTTATGATTCTTATACGCTTAACAGTTTTATTTGGTTTAATATCTTTAGTTTTTCCAAAATCAGGAAACTTCATCCCCGATGATCTGGCCTAAGCAACCAGTGAAATGCGCATAGGAACAGCTTATCCCATCAACAATAAATTTCAAGTGTTTTTATCAAGAAAACTGGGAATTAAGCACGAATAACAAAATCTTTTAAATTAAAATTTTGTATTCCCAAAAACTACTTTTGATAATGATAACATTAAATAATAATTTTTACAATATGAATTGGGCAATTACATACATACACATGTGTATGTGCAAATATCGTCTAATTTGTTCGGTCCCTATAGACGGCGTTAATCGAGGCCTACCTGTACCCTGGCTTAAAAGCAACAAAGCATTTTTCTTAATGAAGAAGCGATATACTCCGGCATATTGTAAATAAAAACATTGAATGAGACAGGTGTTTGTTACTGTTGAAAAGGGCTAAAAGCAAAATTTAATAAGTTCAAAAAAAAAAAACACTGAAAACAGCAGCGACGAGACAGATAAAGACAAAATGAATTAAGTGGCATACTGGCAACTAACTGAACACTTTATGTTTATCACGTAGAGAGCACGTAATTATGAAAATGACCATAAATGACGACTGACTTAAGCTTAACTAAAGTGTTATCACTTATTTAAGCTTAAAAACAGTCACAAGGTTTTTCATCATCATTTGAGGTTTAAGGGATGAGACCAAAAAAAAAAAAAAGAAACCCCCCAATAGACAGACAGAAGGTAAAACACAAAAACAACAGTGAAAAATGTTTGCAACCTCGGGTAAAAGTGAAAAACTGTGGTAATAGAGGAAAAACGTATATTAGAATTTAAAAAATTGCATTGCAGCCAACTTTAAAAAAAATAATTGTAGAAAATTACACTGAGGGCCATTATAACAACTTGCCGTTAGTTAAAGGTAGGATTTTGTCGGACGTATAACAAGTTATTTTTTATTCTACTTAAACCTACCTGGTAGGATGAACTTACCTTAACTTATCGCTCACTTTTGTTTAAAGCAAAGTTAAGTGAAAAATTTTTTGTGCGTGGGGGAAAATCCTGCCTTTAATCAACGGCAAGTTTTAATAATGGCCCTAAGTGAATTGTTGTCCTATCTAGGGATGGGCAAATTGAAAATATATATCGATATGTATCGAATCGATATTTTTTAAGAGAATCGATATTTATTATTTCAAAAATATCGATATATCGAACGTATTTTGCTGAAACTATTACCAAATTAAAAAATTTTATATATACAGCCCAATTATGAATAAAAATTCCCCGGGAGTTTTCTCCCTTCTTCCATGTTTGCAATAGAATTAACATAGGAAAAATAGGAGAAGGGAGAAAACTCCCGGGGAATTTTTATTCATAATTGGGCTGATAGTATATATGCACAAATATTGTTCCGAAACCGCATTAAATAAATCTTTTCTAGTTCGTTTGACTTTACTCTTTTAATTAGAAATCTGCAATGTGAAAACCCCGCTTTTTTCTGAATTCTCCTTCTTATAAATGTCAATCATTTTAGATCTTCATTTTAGTTTAAAAAAAACATATGATGCATGCAGTGATGCCAATTCTTAAAAAAAACATTAGTTTGAAAAATGGCTAAAATTTTGAGTTTTTAATGAAGACTGACTTTAAAAAATATCGAATTCGATAGTCGTATTTCAATATCGATATATCGGTAGGTATTTTAAATATCGGCGATATATATCGATTATTTTTTTTAAATATCGATATTTTGATATATCGATATTTTTTGCCCATTCCTAGTGCTATCTCAAAGCTTAAAAAAATTATTATTTACAACAATAAATGAATTAAAATATATTGATAATTTTTTATGCTTAAGTGCCGCGGGAATTGAACGTACGTTCACGGACAGGTTGATTTGACGTGTTTCGATAGTAGCCACACTATCCCCTCGGAAATCTTTGCCGTTTAAAAATCACCGCCACTGACGACGGCTGGCAGTCAATAGTCAAATAATGTTTTAACTATAGTAGATCGAAGTTAGTTTTGAATGATTATCTATTTTTAATAGATTTACAGAAGTTGGGAAGAACAACTTCTTTTTCTCGCAAAGAACACGCCATATCAACATGTCCGTGAACGTGGGCTCGATTTCCGTGGCCGCCAAGAATGAAAAATTAGCAATACATTTTAATTCATTTCATGTTGTAATATTATTTTGTTCATTAAAAAATAATTTTATGCAAATTAAATTCAATGAACTTAAGCCTGATTAAAATATCACAATTTAGATTAAAAACCATAAACAGTTCAATAAAATTACCACAATACTAATTATAAATGTGCAACTTTAATATCGGTATTTTTTGTTTATTTATTTTCATGCTCTAATCCCACTGTACCAAAAACAGCTACATCAGCAGCTACTTTCTCCAACTACTAACTATAATAATAAGCTGCTGTCGTTGTTGTTTGTTTATTGCTTTTTTACCACAAAAATAACAATTTACCTCTTTATTTAAATAAGTATCTACATGATTGTTGTTGGTAGCGCACCAGTGGATTTGACTAAATGAATGAAAGGGCTTGGGCATGTGTCACGTTTTTGTGCAAATGTTGCAAGACGTTTCATTTTTATGATCTTTATTCTTCAGATTTATGTTGCGGTATGAGGCTTTATTTTATATTGCCTTTGTTGAATTTGTAGTGAAAGGCTTAAATAAAATATAAATTTTCCAGTGGTATGGAATTAGGTGTAAAGTAAGTAGTTACACTCATTAAGCTTTATGGACATTTTGGGAAATTTATGTGGTACTAATTATAAAAATTTTTAGTACCATGAAAATTGAAAGCAATGGGTATTTAAATTGCAATTAAAAAATATGAAGGTGACTGTAAGTTTTGATAAAGGAATAGAAAGTAATTGAATTATAGGAATTGTATAAAGTGAAATATGTAAATGATATAAATTGATTAAATAGACTATGGTGCGTCTATGTATGCTCGGGTCCAGGGCGGCGCCAGGCCTAAGTTCAGGGGGAATTCTCAAAATATATATACATATTTTTTTCCTTTGAAAACGCCTAAAATATCTGATAAATTTGGCCAGTATTAAAAAGAGCCAGCTCAGAGCAGATAAAATATAATTTAAAAATAACTGATTTTGAAGGAGAAATATCGAAATATTTTACAGCTCTTCATATAGCATTATTTTTAATGCTTGAGGATTTTTTTTTTGTCCAGCTTAATTTCCAGTTAATTAAATGTTTTTATTTAGTCAGCCGTAGTTTCCGTAGGATAGATAAAGTTTAAGAATATTTTGTTACATCATTATGTTGTGGCAATATTTAATCTTTTTTAATTTTTTTTTCTTAAATCGAATACAATAGTCTCTCGATTTACGTCGCGATTGGTTCCGGAAAGTGACGAAGTAAATCGAAATTTAAAACGTTTATATGTGTTTTATAAAATCTACCATATTTTATAAAAAACCCAAATTTGTAAACGAATTACAAAACGTTTACAGAATTAAACAAGTATATTTAAAAACAAATTTTCAATAATGTACTCTATTTAGGACCCATGGGCAATCATGAACACACAAGAAAAAAATTATGTTATGAGGTTAAGACTCCTGTAAAAGTTCTCTGTGCCGAATAATGTTTCGATATCTTCATCTGTATTAGATTTGTGATTTTAGATAAGGGGGTTTATATGAGACCTATAGTCCATTTTGGATCTATTAACACCCAATTTAGCCATGACAAAGAAGCTTTCGTTGAAGTTATTTTTGCTTTATTTTATATTAATACCAACCCCTTAAAAAAAAGATATTTTATATAAGAACTTTGGACAAATATGGTATGACTCCAACACAATTTTTCAAGATGAGTTAGACTGCAATCAAATAAATTTGGACCAGCATAATGAGAAGATTTATGGGCACAAATACTCAATCCCGGAAAAAACCTTGTATGGAGGCTATTTAAAATTATGAACCGATTCTCATAATGTTCGATAGGCTTGCTCGTTTCCATTGACATCCTGTAAGTCTGCCCAATGGACGGATATCGTTAGATCGATCACTTTTTTTACAATAGGTCGAGTGAAGAAAAATCGTCAAACTGACAAGCCTTAATCGTCACAAAAATCGTAATTGTATAAGACCACTAACTTTTAATAAGTTTTGAAAATTTATTGTTATACTGAGTTTCTGCTTTATTAAAAACAAGTAAGAGTGCTATATTCGGCTGTGCCGAATCTTATATACCCTTCACCATTGTGCGAGCAGAATACAGAGCAACTAGACAAAACCTAAATAATTTCTACATAAACATACATATAAACAATACATAAAACTTCATTATAAATATAATTTAAAAAGTTAAAACTGGTAAATATTTTTTTAAATCGTTTCAGAACAAATAAAAAATTAAAAAAATAATTTCTTTTTGAAAAAAACAAGATTCGAACCAGGGACTCACAGTTTCTAACCTTAGCAAACCCCCTAGACAACTGGACCATGAAGGAACGTTTTATGAATATCATTAAAAGTAAATATGATCAGTTTACAGTTCACAACTCAACACAGTTGAGTTGTAATTATTTTTGATGTTTTAGTTCACCACAATCAAGCAAAGTTTTAAACCATAATACCAAAATTATAAATCAACTACATATTTGATTTGTGAACCATAATAGGTGGCCTATAATCACCAAAATAGTTTGTACCATGTATGTGTGTTTGTTTGGTTTCTTTTTGTATAGGCACTGTTGTCATACCGTAGACTTATCTTTTTTGGCGAGTTTTTAAGAAGCAAAACGAAACAAAAATTCCTAGTTTCTATTTGTTAAAAATTTTCCTTAAATAGATGAAATAATAAGGAAGGCTGATAACGAAAATCATATTGACCATTATGCTAGTATATATAAACAAATGCAAAAAGGGGGGGGGGGGGGGGTGGAGAAACGGACCACTGGATTTGAACTTCGCTTTTCATAAGGACCCAGAATACCCAGAACTTTAAAGGGTATTGAACCTTCGGTGAAGGGTATAAAAAACAAACTTAATTATAAAAAAGAGTAATTTTTGGGATCTCAGTATTTTGGTCATAACTCTGCTACTTCTTAACCGATTTGACAGATTTATATACCGACATGTTAAAGAAGAAATTTGCCAGTCACTTTGGTTATAAAACTTGGACTCGGGAAGATCTATGGTTCCCGAAAATGGGTATTTTTAAAAAAAAATTAATATTTTGGTCATAACTTTTTCGTATCTGAACCGATTTTCCCGAGTTTTTCAGAAAATATTTTCTATTAAAAATTTCCGATCTTTTGATATATAAAACATAACCATAGGTCATATGACAGTCCAAAAAATCAGGTTTTTATACAATTTTTGATATTTTTTGTATGGGAGGTACCACGCCCACTTGTTTAATCCCGCCCACATTTTGTGGGATGCTGTGTATTGATAACGTTACTGTGTGTATCTAATTTGGAAACTTTGGCTCTTGCCGTTCTCAAGATATACAGAACTAAAAAAATACAACAACAACAAGAGATTTATGGGCAAAATCAGAGGCAGTCGTGGTATTTTGGTCATATCTCAGCCATTTGTGGACCGCTCTGGCTGAATTTTAATAGCAAGAAATGGTGGACTATATGTGACATAAGTCTAAAACAACCTAGCCGCTATCATGTCTGGAGTCTCCGGAAAACACATATCAAACGTAAGACGGACAGACGGACAGATGGACGGACAGACGGACGGATATCGTTAAATCAACTTCTCTCCTCATAAGGACCCAAAATATATATACTTTACAGGGCCTAAGATCAATATTGTAGAAATTACAAACGGAATGACAAACTTATATATACCCTTTTCCACCTGTGGTGAAGGGTATAAAAATACGAAACTGAAAATCTCGCTTTTATTAACTATGTATGTATGCATGCAATTCTATTGTTTTACAAAAAACAAGCTTTATAACGTCTTCTTACCAATAGCCATTTATCCAAAAAATTTTTGAAAAATTGGTATTACAAGTTAATTTTTGCTGTGAATAAATAACTTTGCTACATACGGGAAGGATAAAAAGGTTTAAGAACTAAGAACTTGAGACGTTACTAGGAACCAGAATTATAAAAGTAAGACAAGTAATATTTTTCAAAAGTATTGGAACTCGTAAAAAAGTAAATCTTGCTAAAGTGCTTAAAAAGAATGGTTGAAAATGGATGTAGTAAAAGAGTACCAAATGAGCAAATTGAACTCCAAAATATATACGCCAAGCTAAAATAAAGCGTATCTTGTATTATGAACAGCAAGGACAATAAAATTACTGCCAATCAAATAAATGAAAGTATCTAAAAAGCTAAAATAAAATAAAAAATTATATTAAAGACATTTCGCACTTAATCAACAAGATGGTATTAACTCAAAATTTTTATTTTTCAAACAAATCGACAAGGTTAATTCATATCTAACCGCTGAAAAAATATCGTGCTATTTTGTCTACTTTTAAATATGAAATGGTTGGTTTTAAAATTGTTTTTTTATATGCCTTCAATGTTAAATTAAAAATTGTTTTGCTTCTACTAAAAATATTTATATTTTGATTAAGTGCGATTTGTTAGTGTGTTAAAACTTGTCATATGGAAAATCGTCAAACAAAAGGATAGAAATCGTCCAATCGTCAATAGACTATTTTGTACCCAATAGACGATAAATCGTCAAATCTGCCTGCCGCGATAATACCCTCTTCACTATTGTGGTTTTGGGGGCTCATACTTCTCTCCGTTATGTTTGACAGGCAAAACAAAAATGTATCTATGTATAGATAGGAATAGCTACACATGCATTAAAAAAACCAAAAGAATATTTTAAATAAAAACTGTGATTTTCCGCTTTTTGCTTATAAAACATAAGCAACTGAAGCAACGTAAATCGAATTAAATTTAGGAGGCACAACAAATTTGGCGACGCAAGTCGAAACAACGTTAATAGAGGGATTACGTAAATCAAGGGATTACTGTTATCATTTTACTATTCTTTAAATAACTTACAATTAATAGTGCTTATCGTGTTTTCTAAAGCTCCGTCGTGTTTTCTAAAGCTCCGCATTCAAAGTGATTTTTTAATTGAAATAAAAGACAATTAAATGAAAATAAGTCAAATTGCTCATAAAATAACATTTGTGAAAGTGATACATAAAATAAACTCAAAGACAATTCTGACAAAAGTCTATAAAACACAAATTAAATATCTTAACTCTTGGTAGAATAAAATAAAAACATAAAAAGTATTAAAATAAAAGTGAGAGAAAATCAGCTGTGTGTGGAGACCTGTAATTCCTTTTACTTATTACCATATCGTTAAAACGAATATTTTTTCATTTTTTTTTTGCAATCGCCTTAAAGTAGGCAATAGTTGTTATTTATATATTTATCGTTAACTTATTTAGTATTACCATGCCAATAACTAATGAACCAGCTGCAAAACGCAAGTCCGATGTGCTGTCACCAGACGGCGCTGGAGAAGTGGGCCAAATGGCAATCAAAGACCTTATGTTATTTATGTCAAACTTAATGGATGAAAAAATGTTAAATTTGCCAACGAAACAAGATATTGAAGATATAAAAACAAATGTTACCGGTCTTTCTAACAAAATTGAAGTACTTCAGAGCGAAAATAGTGCCTTAAAAGATGAAGTTGAGAAGTTAAAAGAGAAAATCGAAAAGGATCATCAACAAATTACTTATCTACAAGAATATACAAAAAGAAATAGTGTTATATTTAAAAACATTAGTATTGAAACAACGTTGGAAGCTGCAGTACAAAAATGCTGTAATGAAAATCTCAAGCTTACGAAACAAATAAGTATAGTATCTACTAGAAAAATTTATGAAAATGAGGGTAAAGCTGGTGTTATAGCGGAGTTGCACTCTAACGAAATGGTTCAAGAAGTTTTTAGACATGCAAAAAATTTATCTGGTTCAAATATTTTTCTGGAACGTGATCTCACTAATGAAAAACAACTCGATAAACGAATTATGCTACAGTTGAAGAAAAATATTAAAAAAGTAAGTTCAAAGCATAAGGTTGCGGTAGTAAATGAGAAATTAAGAATAAATAAGAAGTGGCTTTCATGGAACCGAGAAAAACATCTGGTATGCGGAAAACAGACAGGAAAAAATGCTCTACAAGATCTCTATGGTGACGCTGCAAGTTCTATTAATACTAATTATTCTGAATTGTTGGCAACAATAGACTCAAAAAACTAATAGAAAACTATAATAAAGTTAATAAAATTGTAAAATCTAAAAATACTTGTAATAAAACTAAATATAATGTATCTGATTTGTCTTTAAAAGTAATTTCTTATAATGTTCATGGGCTAGAAAATAAAATTTTAAAAACTGATTTTTTTAAATATATAAAATCTAGTGATATTTTTATATTACTGGAAACGCATATTTCAGAAGAAAAGGTTGAAAGATTCAAAAGATTTTTGTCGGGCTTTGATACCAGCTGGAAACCAGCAGTAAGAAACAGTAGATTTGGAAGGGCAAGTGGTGGATGTGTGTATGGTGTTCGAAGAGATCTCAAAACACAAAGCATAAATTGGCGATTCAGATCAGAAGGAGAAATAGATATAATTGAACTAAAAAGTCAAGGTACAGAGCTAAATATTATACCGTTATATTTAAGGGGAGTAACATGGCAAGATGACTTCAATGCAGTAAAGGTATTTTTTACAAATGAATCTCTAATAAATCCAATAATAATCGGAGACTTAAATATTAGAATTGGCAATGCGCAACAGTATCTAGATGATTTTATAAGATCATCTTGTAAGGCTTGTTTACCGGTTAGAAATTCAAAGGATTGTATTATCAATAGTAAAGGGAGACAATTTATTGAGCTGTGTAATGATTTTGGATTGCATATTGCTAACGGATGTACTTTTGGAGATGAATTAGGAAACTTTACTTTTATAAGTGGTGTGGGAGAAGCTGTTAATGATATATGTGCAGTATCGCATGAAATTATTAAAAATATTGAAAGTTTTAAAGTAGATGACAGAACGTGCTCTGACCATATGCCTATTGTATTAAAGCTTAGCGTAGAAACCCAAAGGAACCCGAATAATGCAATGAAATTACTACCGAAGCTCAAATGGGATGAAAATAAAGCTGAAATATATAAAGAAAAACTGAATCAGAAACTTGATATAAAAAAGCAGATTCAACAGGAACTAGAATTGAAAGATCTAATCGAAGTTATAGAGTTAGCAAACCCATCCACGCATAAATTTTCAAAAATATTAGAAGCGAAGAATAAGTGGTTTAATTACCAATGCCATAATGCGCGAGAAAAGTCCTTTAAGGCCCTTAAGAAATATAGACAGAATTCAACTTCTGAAAATAAACAAAATTATCTCGAAGCTAACAGCAAATTTAAACACATTTGTAAAACAAGTAAAACATCTTACCTTAAAATTTTAGAATCACGAATAAACTTGGTTAATAACAGTAAAGAATGGTGGAATATCTTTAAAGAAATAAAAGAAATAAATATACAAGAGAGCCCAAATATTCGAGCTAGTGATTTTAAATCATACTTTTGTGAGTTGTTAAATCCGCCTCAAAGTTCAAATGACATAATTTATGCTCCTATGTATTATTCAGATGATGATTTAGACTGCCTTATAACACCAATAGAAATCAAACATGTTCTCCAAAAAACTAAATATAACAAAGCTCCTGGTGAAGATAGGGTGCCATACGAGTTCTTTAAAAATGCCACAAACGAGTTTTTAGAAGAAATGGCGAAAACTTATAACATTATATTTGAAAACGCAAAGTTAGACGACAAGTTCATAACCAGTATTATATTTCCAATCTTTAAAAAGGGTGACAAGGAATTAACTTGTAACTATCGCGGAATTTCTTTTATGAATTCGATATCAAAGATAATGATGGGAGTCTTAAACAATCGAATAAACCAATGGCTTGAAAGGCATAACATTATAACTGAGTTTCAGGCTGGATTTCGTAGAGGATACTCAACCTCAGATAATATTTATAACCTAGCTTCAATTGCACATATAAAAAACAGTGAAAAACGCAAACTTTATGCATTCTTCGTAGATTTTAAGGCTGCATTCGATAAAGTTTCAAGAAAGTCTCTTATATATAAACTACATAATATTGGTATTTCTACAAAAATGGTTAACATGATAGACAGCATATACAGTAAAACAAATTTCTCAGTATGGACTGGGGTCGAGCTTTCTGAAAAGTTTGATACCGTATCGGGTGTAAAACAAGGATGCCTTTTATCACCTACACTTTTCTCAATCTATCTTAATGATTTACACGATTATCTAGGAGGAGGAGTAAACGTAGAAAACCTTAATATCAGACTATTATTGTATGCCGATGACATAGTTATTCTGGCGGATGATATTAAAACTATGGAGGAAATGATTGGTAATCTAGAGAAATATTGTAATTTATGGAACTTGGAGGTAAATATAAACAAATCTGAAATTGTTATATTTCGAAATGGTGGAAGATTGTCTCGGCTTGAAAATTTTGTATTCAATGGCTTACCAATAAAAATTACAGCCGATTACACATATTTGGGAGTAACACTAACACCAAAAATGTCTTTTAGCAAGCATTTAGAAAGAAGAAACGCATCTGCTAAGAACAATATAAATGCGATATGGAATAATTTTTTAGGAAAAAATGAAATATCGATTAAAGCCAAGTGGAACATTTACCTATCTGTGTGTAGAGCAATTCAAACATATGGTGCTCAGGTATGGGGATTCACACTTTTTGACGAAGTTGACAAGTTGCAAAGATTTTTCCTCAAAAAGGTTTTAAAACTACCTTCGTTTACGCCAACATACATCTTAATGCTAGAAACCGGCATAGAAAATAGTCATATTTATACTTTGGATCTACACCTAAATTACCTTATTAAAACGCTTTTTCACTACAACAATCAACGCCTTCCAAACTTTTTTACAAGAATACTAATAGAGAAACAACTTTTTTGGTTTAAAAGTATTAATAAGCTTTGCAGTGACTTGAATGTAACTCAAATTGCAGATTGTGTCACTAGAGAAGATTGGATGTATATGAGAGATGAAATTTTAACTAAATTGAAACTGAAAGAACATACTTTATTATTAAAGAAGGCATCTGAAACAAATCGGTTCTATAAACATCTAAATTATAACAGCAAACAACTTTACTTTGAATGCATCCCCAATGTTAACGTAATAAGCATGGTATTTAAAGCAAGGTGCGATCTAATTGAACTTAATGCCACCCGTTTTTGTCAAAATCTGCCCAAAACATGTTCGTTATGCAATCTTAATGAATCTGAAACTCTCTATCATTTCTTAGCCAAATGCCCAATTCTTAAAAATATTAGATTTCAATGTTTCAAAAAATTTGTTTTATCTGAAAATGAATTAATTAATTTATTAAACAATGTCAGTATAACTTTTAGAGAACTAAATCGTTACATTATAAATTCTTTAGATTATAGAAAGGAGCTTATAATGGAATTCAATTATTAATAAACAAAATCACTATATTATTGTATTAAACTGTAAATTTTTAGTAAAACTCTCGACTGACGACAATATGTCATAGTCGTAAGTTCTTTTTCATATTAATTACAAAATTATAGTACTTATTGTATTTTTTGTTTTTTTGAAAAAAATAAAGAACAACTAACTAACTAACTAGTGCTTATCCTTGTTTTTCGCAAAAAAGTTTTTCACAATATTGACTATTTAGTAATTTTCGTAACCCCTTATTTTTTCTGTAAAATCAAATTTACATTCATTTCACAAACACTTATACAGGCCCCTTCAATTTATTTAATATGAATACACAAATCAAAAATAAATCTTTCTTTTTATATGAAAAGTGAAAAGTAATTAACAGTAAAAGCCTACTCATGACATGCTCATGCATTAATTTAAATAAATAAAAAATTTTTATAAATAAAAAATTTCCACTTTAACATAAAAAAAAACAATATCGATTTTTATGTTCACATCGCATCACTGTCAAAATCTGTTACTTTCTTGTTGAATGATTGTGCTACTGACTGAGTGACTGACTACTACAAATCAAAAGTGAGTTTTACAATGACGCATTGATAAGTGTCAAAAAATCAATAATGTGACATCATACACATAAAGCACACACACACACACAAACACATACATACACACACACAACATACGCAAACAACACATACTTAAATCGACAAAAATCTCTTTTACTTATTTGCCAAAAAAAAAAAAAAAAATACTTTTTACGCTTTTTTCTTATTTTAATTTATCAGACTGTAACTGATGTTGATGGATGATTCAATGAAACTACCAACTACTTTGGCAGCATACTAATGACACTTTTAGAATAATTTACTGCATGTGGTAATTTAAGGAAGCTTTAGGGATATCGGAAATTCTTTTTTGTATTAATTTAATAAAAATATTTACAAACACTTTAAAAGATTTAATTTTATGATGTGATTTTGGTTAAAGTTGGTAAAGAAAATTTTGTTAAGAATTTAATATATGTAATAAAGTTTTACTAAAAAAAAAAATTCATAGACATATGAAGAGCGTATGAGTGTTGTTTAATTCAAAGATAAGTTATTGATTAAGTAGACGCCGTCATGTTTATGGACTAAGCTCGAAAGTAGGAATCAAAACATCGATATTTACAAAAAAAAAAAATAATAATCGGTATATATCGCCGATAATTAAAAAAAACCCATATATCGATATTTAAATACGACTATAGAATTCGATATTTTTAAAAAACTCTTTATATATTTCTCTTTATATTTATATCAATATTTTAGGCGTTTCTCAACTGCTTGCAATACTATTGTTTTTTTTAAGAATTGCATCATATGTTTTTTAACTAATAGTAAGAAAAAAATTGGGATTTTTCCATTGTACATTTTTATAGTTTACAAAGTCAAGAAGAAAAAAATTAAAAAGTTTCTTTTATGGGGTTTTGGTAAACAATATGTAGTTGTTTGGTGTAAACAACTATGTCTTCCTTGTGGAACTTTTTCTGACAAAAAAGCAAACCACGAACTTCATCCTACAATTTCTTAAGAAAGACATACAAAACATTAAAAAAGATAATCAGATCCTGCAAATTGTCGACATTTCGCGACCGTTCTTTCTAAAATTGCTTTAAAAATTTGTTCTGTCGGCTTTCTTAGTAGCGTCCGAAGGGCTGCTTACGCTATAGATTTTACAGTGCCGGATAAAAGAAGATTAATAGGAGAACACATAAAACAGAGAGTGCTCCTGATGTCCATATCTGATGAGTACTGGTTTGACTTAAACATTGCTGGTCAAAGTTGGTACTATTTGTGGTGCAATTAAAATGTTAAGGTTAGTTGGTACTTCCGTGACTTAATCTCATTTAAAATTGTCGTAATAGTCATTTTTATTTATTTTATAAGGTGAGTAAACAAATTGTGTTCTTGGGAATTATTGAACTGGGTTTTTCGTATCCTTTCCTGTTTCTTGTTTTTATTGAATTTTTCGTTTTTATTTTAAAATTAAGCTTAAAAAAAAATTAAACAGTAAAAAGTTAAAATAAAATTACATGTAATATATCGATATATCGAAATGTTGATATTTTTAGTAAGAAAATATAATTACTCTTAAAAAATATCGATTTGATATATATTGATATATTTTTTAAATTTGCCCATCCCTACTCGAAAGTGCTAAACTATTGAACTAACAAAAAAAAAAAATCATATGAGCTCTAACAAACTCATAGGGCACAGCTACACGTTCAATAAATATCGTGATATTTCTAGTATCACGATATTTATTGAACGTGTAGCACGCAATATTGATGGATCGCGATCCATATCCCAGAATGGCCTAAAATATGAAATCCAGAAATACAGATCGCGGATCGTGGATCACGTGATAAATATTGAACGTGTAGCATTTTCATGATATTAAATAATATTAATAAAAATTAATACGTCAGTAAAAAGTATCAAAATAAAAGAAATAAAATACGCAGTAAAAAAAATTAAAGAAATAAAAAGTTAAAAGTGTCAAAATAAAAGAAATAAAATACGCAGTGGAAAAAATTAAACAAATTAAACAAAAAAAGCAAGCAAAATAGCTAAACAGGCTTTCTTTTGGTTTTCTCGCGACATTGATAAACGACCCGCACAGCACAAAATAACATAAATACTGACGCGATAAGTATTGAACATGTAGCATACGCTCGTGATCCATCAATATTTTAAAATGGATCGCGATCCAAATATCACGATATTTATTGAACGTTTAGCAGTGCCCATAAGGAGAAAATAATACACAAATTCGGCCTAATTTTATTAAAAAAAAAAATTTTAAAAGTCTTTTTTTCAGGCAAACTTTTTAATGACATTTTTGTGCATAAAACATCCGCATGCTTTGAAATTAGAGTTTCTTTATTCCCGGACTTTTTCAATTCTATATTTTTTTAAATTTCCCGGGATCCCGGGATCCCGCTCCATATAAATAATACAAAGTAAATTTTGTTATTAATTAATGAAAAAAACTTTTATTAAAAAAAACGTAAGGGAACTTGTTTACAAAGAAAGTTAAAGAAATGTTTCAATACAAAAAAATTAATTGAAGATTGAAATAGGAACTTGAATTATTATCACCTCGCGCCTTTATTCCCTATTATTATGCTTTTATTCAGTATTATTATGCTCTGGATAATTCATAAAACAATAATAAAAACAAAATAAAAATTGAGTTACTCAAGATATGAAATCAAAAAGTTAATTAATAAAATAGATAAAATACTTTAAAGAAATATATAACATTTTTTAATGGCTTAGCAAATAACTTTCTGACACACTCAAAGCGCTTAGTAAGTCGTTAAAAAGCATATTCAAGATTTAATTTACTAATTATCATGTTTCCGAAAAACTTCGTTCATTTTTTACCGAGGTTGGACAAAGAGTTAAAAGTGCACCGTTTTAGCATGCTTCGGATTCACAATCAGAATCAATTTTTTCTTTTTTATAAGCAACGTCTATATCCGTCAAATGTATGTGAAGGTTGATGCAAAAATAGCAGCAACCGGACTGCTTCTTACAAACCTTTTCATTTCATTAGGTCCATTTGTAATCTTTAGGACAATGTGTTTTTCAAGTTGTATGTTGTAGTATCTTACACGAGTTTCCAAAATGTTATTTTATTTCGGTTTCCCCGCACTTCACGGGTAATTTGTGTTTATCACCTAATAAACATATCGCTCCTTCATTGCATCATAGTAATATCTCAAAATTTTAAGTAACTTTAGCAAAGTTTTCCATCATACCTTCTCGTATTATATCTCAAACTGAACCGAAGTTATACCAAAATATATCTTTAAATCGGTACAGTTTTAAAACTTTAATCGCATTTTGCCAAGATCGTTTGTTTTTGTAGATATGACTATGTTGCAAAAAAAAGCGATATGTTTAGGTATCTCCTATTTTTAAGACTTGTTCATGGACAATGAGAATTTACTGCCTGCATCTTATTTTGAATTAATGTACTTTATTAACTCTTCACTTCACTAAATGTAATAATTATCAACTGTTTCACTGCCCATTCTGCTTTTGGTAGATTTATTGCATCAGGAGACATTGATTTAAATACATGTACTCACTTCTTGTAATTGATCTAATCCACAACACATCCACAGATGCTAATTTTTAGAGAATAGAAAACTAAATTTCAAAGTATAAATAGCTATTTTTTAAAATTATGAGGAATTTTTTATTCCCCGGGATCCCGCAAGAAAAATCCCGGGAAAACGGGAAATAAAATAATTGAAATTCCCGGGAATTCCCGGGACGGGAAATTGATTATATTTTAAAATTAACCCTGAAGGGCATCTCTGCATCCGTTTACAGGTTTTTATTATGGAGTGTTTTTTCTAGTGAGTCTTCTCTGTAGCAACTAAACTAAAAAGATAATGCGGCAAGATCTAGTCCACTTTTTTCTTAACAATTTTTAATTTGTTTTGAAACATGTAGTAGATAGTTGCCATGATGAAAAATAACGGATTTATATATGACCGCATATTTTGGGGGACAATTCTCCCTTCAAACGAATCAATTGTATTCGATACAGGTTTCCTGTGATTAAATGGTCACTGATTTTGAGAGATATTATATCATTATCCTTAGGGCTAATTAGCTACTCTTCACATTAGTTATCTTGCTTTTTGGGTTGTCTTAAGTGATCCATTTTTTGTCGCAGAATGTAACTTAATGCAAAATTTACATCTTTTTATGATAATCCAGCAGAATAACGACCGTGTTAAATCGTCTTTCGGTCTGTTGCTTTCAAACGTCTAAAAATCGGTGGAATTTCGAAAGTTCTTGAGTGTGACAAAAACCTTTATGTTCAGCCACCAGATCATCATCTCTAAACTTTTCTGGCTGACCTGGTCGAGGCTTGGCTGCCGTATAAAAATTACAACTTACTAAGCTCAGAAACCGAACTATCTCTTACATATTTAAAAAGATTAAACTAATCCAGTAGAACAGCGGTGCTGGCAAAAGTATGTCTAGTTCTTACTATTCAATCTGCTAACAAGTTTTTGGTTCGGGTTATATTGATAGTAAATATAAGCAAGCTAATTACGTTAGAAGAGTTGCAGACCAAAACTGGCTGCGAAATTTTTGGTACTTTTGCCGATTTGTTCACTCAAGTCCTGGAGTATTTAGTCAAGTGTAAAGCTTCTACCTTCGCTTCCACTGATGACATTTGATCGATGTCCATCTTAGTAAACAATTCCATTAAAATAAAAATCATTTTCGTAGCCATCTCAAGTTCTAGTAAAGACAAAAGGTGTTTTAATAATAAAAAAAAAAAAATAACAAAAAACGGTCTTCAAACATGTTTTTTTTTAATAAGCTTATTTTCGAATAACTTAAGCACCGATTTTTTTAAAATCTCGGCCTCTCCCTTAGTCTAGGGCCAAGTGAAATAATTGAATAATTGAATTTTAAAAGGAATAATTTGCGGAAAATGTTGACTTCCTGGCATCGGACTGCTATTTTGAGGTGGAAAGGTGACATAAAATAACCTCTTCCTCGACCTTTGATACCAACAAAAACTTTGTATAGAGGACAATCGCTTATTGTAAACGATCTGCAGCAAAACCTTTTATTTCTGGCATCAAACAAATCTGGCGTTTAAAAAATTATTATTCTTATGTTTCATCTCTGAATGAAAAATTCTTTTGAATTAAAAAAAACGTAGCAACATCACTAGTTCAGTTAAGAATTTCAAAAGTATTTCAAAAATTCATACTTTAATGGTCTTTCGATGACTATTTCAAAGTGCTAAAAACATATTAACAAAACAAAAATTGCTTATTTTGATGTCTAAATTGTCTAGATTTTGAATATCTAAAAAGTTTTCTCAGCTCTTAAGTTAGGAAAATTGGGCATTTATTCCTCGTGTTGTCCTAGGTAATGGGCCTTGGAGACTTTGCGTTCACTCGAATACAGCTGAAGGTAGTAGAATTGGGTCAAGGCGCTTCACGAATTCGACTTGTTTACGCAAACTTAATACAAAAGTTTTCTAATCCGTATTGATTAAAATGGAAGCATGACTTTAACAAGGAATAATGTAAATTTCTACCTACAATATGAATATTTATTCAGTTTTGAAACTCTTAAAAGAGAATGTAAAAGCAAACGTGCTAAGGAAATATCTCCTTAAATGGATTACATAGTTTTATGAAAACAACAGTCCCATAGATTTATTCAATCAGCCCTAGAGGGATGCGAACTGACACCACATAGTCCAGTGCTAGGTCTTTGGTGTTGGAGACCAGTTCTAGTTCTTACACTTTTACATGGGGTTGTCATTCGTGGGGGTCAATTGACACCAATTAACAAGGCACACATCTATGATATTTAGTCACACCATCGGTGAAGACAGTACTGTTATTCATTACTTTTTCTACCGTTTTGTTCTTCGTATACCAGTTAAATGATTGGGTCCTCTTTTACTGTTCATTAGTTCTTTCGTTTTGTACTTCTTCTATTTTCACAAATCCCAGGACCAGTCCAACAACATATTAAAAAAATTATCATAAAGTCGAGCTTTCCAGACTTTAGGCTTCATTCATAAACAATATTTAAACAAATTTACATAAAAAATTCGTTTCATAAACCTTTAATAATTAAAAAATATTTTTTTGGAATATGGGGGTTAAACTCTTATCAGGCTATTAAAATTTCTATAATATAATTTACTTCCATTCCTACTAACTCTGCCTCTTATCTGCCAAAAAAATACAAAGTTTTTCGTTACTATTCAAATAACAATTCTAACAAAAGTAACCAATTTTTTCTTCAGTGTTCAAAAAAAAAAAAATTCTAAAATCTTCACTACTTGTTTGTGGTTTTCTTTGCAAAAATCTCAATTTGCTTGTGGTAGGCTTTTCAAACATTAAAATTTATTGTGGCCAGCAATTAAAACTATGAATTATGTTCTTGTTAAGTTTGCGACAAATTTTACGTTGCTGAAGTATCTAAGTACTAGATTATAGACAGCAGTAGTATGAACTTGCATGAACATGCATAAATGAAACGGAGATAGTTTTAAGTACAAAACACGCACAAATACATGGCCATACATACCCGAATACAAACTAGCGAACAACTGCACGAATTGCGACAAACACTACAAAAATTCAAGCCAGATTTCTAAACTCGGCTATGCCGACCTTTTAATAACCTTCAACAAGAATAAAATTTTTTTTTTTGGAGTTGGCTTTTATATGGGACTTTTAATTAATTATCAAACAATCTTTGTAAAATCTGATATCTTATCTAGTCATTAAAAAAAAAAATATATGAAAATCTCATGACAGCATTTTTAAGAGTCAAGAATTTTTCGTATATGAATGCTAAAGAAATTTGTTTAATTATTGTTTAATTATGAAGAATAAAAACATTTTACTTTTTGAGAACAATTGTGATTTTTACTTTTTTTTTTAAATTATGCATGAGATTATTTAGTTTCTCCGATTTCAATAATTTTTCATACATTTTTAAGTTTGGATTTCCCACTGCAAAATATATTAATGTAGTGTGTTATCTTTATAATGTTGCTTTTGTTATAGTTAGACGCAAAGTCGTCTGACAAAATTTCAGTTAGAGCATGCTCTATTTTCATCTGACAAGGTGTATTGCCAAAAACTTAAGCAATATATTTAAGCAGCGTTGTTCACGTTCTTTTCACTTATATATGATAAACAATAAAAGTCCAAGAAAGCTAAATATATTTTAATCTTTCTCTTCATGAATCAAAATTTTTAGAGAAATTTTAAAAACGTTCATACTCACTCATTCACGAACTTGGGTGAACGTTTCGGTACTCTGGTTTTTGTATTTGATACGATTTTAGACTTATGGCCAATTTTATATAACACTTAGGCCCATTTTCACGACTTAACGATAGCTAATTGTAGGAAGTTATCGAACAGATAATGAGCTTTTAATTATCACAAGTTCCCTTTAATCTAAAAGTGAAGGATAAGCTAAAGAGAGGAACATTCTACCATTAACTTTTGTCGTAAGGTTTAGATTTGAGATTGCCATATTATATTCACATATTTTTTATATATGGCAACTCCAATTATTCGTATATTTTGTAAATGTAAAAAAAGTACGAAGTTGCCAGTTTGTATTTTTATTTTGGCAAAAATAATCGTTATTTTCTTTAGTATTGCCACATTTTCAAAAATGTTAAGTTTATTTTATACAGAAGTTGTGAAAACGAAAAATAGTTGAAGGTAACTTTATTCCTCACTAGTGCTAAAGGTACCGTTTACTATTTCGAACTTTATAGGTAAGTCGTGAAAACGGGCCTTAATGTTTAAAATTCGTTTTTCATGTCAAATAGAAATTTAATTATATGAAAACTGTTTTTAAAGCATGAATTGATATTTAATAGGAATTGGTGAAATTGGCCATTGATACAGTGAATTTCGAGAGTGTGTGTCATTTCTAGCCATATACAATGGGAATGAACTCCACCAAAATACTATTGACTGTTACGGTTTATGGCATATGAAAGTGGTTTTCAAGTGCGGACATTTATGTGTGTAAAAAAATTATAAGGGCCGATATTGAATGTGGACCACACCTAAACCTCAAGCTTTTTCTGCATTTCATTTGAAATTTCTCAATTTTTGACTAACTCAATTTGAACGATGGAAAGATATACAATCGAGCAACGCGTTAAAGTTATTCAAGGTTATTATGAAAATGGGCGTTCATATCAAAATGCATATCGTGCACTTCGTGATTTTTTCGATCAATTTAATCGTCCAAATGGGCGTACAATCGGAAAAATCGTGCAAAAATTTGAGCAAACCGGTTCTG
This sequence comes from Pollenia griseotomentosa, assembly GCA_963931875.1. Classification (NCBI taxonomy): domain Eukaryota; kingdom Metazoa; phylum Arthropoda; class Insecta; order Diptera; family Polleniidae; genus Pollenia; species Pollenia griseotomentosa. The sequence continues at coordinate 182,643,587 of OZ007561.1, forward strand.
TAGGAGAACACCAGTGCATGCTCGTACAGCTCGTACTGCAGAAAAGATTGCTCCTGTTCGCGATAGTGTGGCTGAAGAGCCGTTCACTTCAACTCGTCGTCTTGCCCAACAATTTCACCTCTCACGCTCGTCGTTGATGAACATTATGCACAAAGACTTGCATTAACACGCTTGCAAGGTGCAATTGACTCAAGAACTAAAGCCTCTTGACCATTCCAAACTTCGTTAATGGTCAGAATGGTGGCAAGAAATGCCAACAGTGGATGATTAATTTTTTAAGAAAATCATCTTCAGTGATGAGGCACATTTTCACCTCAGTGGATTCGTCAATAAGCAGAATTGCCGCATTTGGGCGAATGATAACACAGGCCAACACTCAATTTGCTTCTTTAAATTTATCAACTGATTCTAGTTAATTTTGGTGCGCTGAATTCAAATCTGTAATCAGTTTGTCTCTATCAGCTCTAGTTTTCATGATAAAGCTTTTTTATACCCTCCACTTATGACCTCCATTTATGACCGTCTGTTAGTTTTTTCAAAAAATTTTTTCATCAAAATTTCTTATTTACAGTTATGGTAGTTGCCAAAAAAAACATTTTTTCCGTAACAAAATTTTTTACCCAAAATTCTTTTAATTCAAATATTTTTTTTCCGATATTCAATTGGAGTGCAACAAGAAAAAATAGCGTTCTCAATAATATTGTACATATAAAATTCCCGTTAATCAGCTAGCAATTACACAAAAAATTTTTTTACGGAAAAAATGTTTTTTTTGGCAACTTTTTTTTTTAATTTTTTCGGGCTGTGTAATCTAAGAGTGATTGTCGAAAAACCAATGCACCCACAAAAAATGACTGTTTGGTGCGATTTATGGGCTGGCGGCATCATCGGGCCGTATTTTTTCCAAAATGAGGCCGGTCAGAGAGTTACTGTGAATGGTGTTCGCTATCGTGGGATGACAACGAACTTTTTATAGTCCGAATTTGAAGATATGGATGTGGACGATATGTGGTCTCAACAGGATGGTGCCACTTGCCACACAGCTAACGAAACAATGGCTTTTTGCGCGACAAATTTAATGGCCGTGTTATCGCACGTGGTGGCGATGTCAATTAGCCGCCAAGATATTTTGATTTGACACCGTTGAACTTCTTTCTTTGGGGTTATTTGAAAAAAAAGATGTACGTCGATAAGCCAGCAACTATTCAGGAGCTAAAGGATGAGATAATTTCGCACATTAAAGGCAAAGAACCTTGATTATGCCTCAGCGCCATCGAAAATTTAGACCATCGGATGGTGGTGTGCCGACGAGGTCGCGACGAGCATTTGGCCGATATTTTGTTCCATACATAATTTAACCATACCAATATTATCATAACAAAAAGAAATGAAATTAATTTGCTAAATAATTTGTGTTTTATTCGAAATCAACATCGGCCCCAAAAAATTAACCACTTCTAACGGCGGCTTCCATTCAGAAGGTGTAATCCGCTCATTTTTCTTTAAATGACGAACACTACAGGCAAATTATTTCTTATTTTTTATTCCTCCTGTCCACGCAAATTATTTGGAGGAGAAATGGTTTCAATAACAAGGCGCAACATGCGATACTGGGTGTGAAACCATCACTTTGTTGAGCCAAACATTTGAGAAACAAATTTTCTTAAGAAATTGACTTGTGAATTGGCCACTTCGTTCGTGTGGTTTTACACTTTACGTCAAATCTCAAGTCAATGCTTATCATTGAGAAACTAACATTCGAGGCACTATTAATGAAATAAGACCGGGTATGATCGAAAAATTCAAAATTGGATCGACAGGACTAGGTTCAAAGGGAGAGTCTAAATTCCTGAAATTATCTAAAATATTAATGGCCAATTTAACCAATTCTATTTCAATATCAATTCATATTTAAATGTAGTAGTTTTTTATTTGACATGAAAAACTAATTTAAAACATAAATTCATATTAAAATAAGTTAGTGAAATCGGCCATAACTGTCATGCAAGAAACTAATAAAGCCAAAATGTGGGTCAGTCCATTGTTTTACTTAAGGAAAAGTTCTTTGTTTTAAAAAAACACCCCTTATTAAAGCCTACTTAAACCGGTTTTGGAGAAGTCGCTTTATTTTGGGAAATATGTTAAAATATGTAGCCTTTACATGAAGATCAACCTTCATACAATTTCTAGCCATTTTAAAAGAATTTACTTAAAATTTTATTACAATACTGGCATTCTGCCATAAATTTTTTTCTTTAGGACTCAAGAAAACAGAATATACTACATACTTTGAAGGGTCTCTAATCAATATATTTTGGTCTTCTATACCAAATGAAAAACTTAATATGCCACTCGTGGTTGTAGAGAACCAAAAAAGACAATTTCGAAAACCAGGCACTAAAACGACTCAGCAGTATGTTTGGTTAGAACAGTTATTGTGAGTAGTAGTTGGAGAGGGGAATTTTTTTGCCTTCTGCCGTTTCCCATTCTTCTTGGTAAATGACAAACATTTTTCGGGAAATAACATACCAAAAAGTCATTCATGTTGTTAAGCCACAAGAACACATGATGAGAAAATATGAAGTGTTTAAATGGATGACAAATTTTTGTTTGTAAAGAATTTACACACAGAGCCAAAAGCCCAATATAATTTAACTGAATTATTTTGGCTTTTTATTGTGTTACCAATAAGAAATTCTATTATAGTCTTAGCCATAAAAAAAATCATTCTTTTTTATGATTTTTTTTTTCTTTTTTAGTTTCCTTTTGGCTTTTGCGATTATGTCAAGTGGTAAATGATTATGAAAATGTAGTATACAGTTTATATATTGTTATTTGGGAACGTGTGTGTGAGTGCGACCGTTTTATTTTTAAGGTTTGATAAAAAAAATGTGTAGCTATTTATAGTTAAGAAGGGAAAAACGTGATATTTTTAGTTCGAGATAAAGACAAAAAAAACATGGTTTAAAAGAATTTGTCTTTTATTTATTTTTTTGTGAAGATTTTTTTTTCTTTTTTTTTAATTTTCCTAACACGTATTTACGATATAAAACAAAACGTTGGCACGAAAACACTCATACGCACACTTTAACATAAACATTATTGTGTTCTTTTTTGTACTTGTACCCTACAGTCGGGTGTTTGATAAATTAGGTTGGTAAGTTGGTTAATTTCAATGATTAAGCTTGAGTTGCCGTCTTGCATATCGTACAGTGTGGCTGCTAAGGTAAAGCCCATTTCCGAAAGACGCATAAATTCGTAATGAATAATGATATTGTAATTTTAGCTTAATATGACTAGTAGATAGGTAGTTGAGTAGATTGACTAATTCCTTGTTTATCACAGTTCGCTTAGGTGCACTTCAAAAAAAAAAAAACGTTTCAATACTATTTCATAGTCGAGAGTATCAAAGATTCGTCCCATCATTATATGAAGTGCAGGTCATCTTAAAGGCCCTGTCAACCACTTACTCGAAATACAAGACATATTTTCACTCACACTTTAGTAAGCTGCACACTTTAATGCCATTGCTGCCAAATACAATACATTTCATATTACTCTTACTCATATTTTTTATTTTCAGTTTTCTTGCAGCTTTGAGTCTGAAGATGACATTAAACATAAAGTGTCAGTGTTTAACTTAAACAGTAAAACAATGATGACACTTTTTTGCATTTGATATGCGTATTTTGTGGATGTTGTAAGTCAGCATGTACATATCTGTGTCTTAACTGCGAGCAGTTATGTGAAAGAAGCGATAAGGGAGAAAAAAAATTATAAATTAAATAAGCATTTAATTAAATAATAAGGACATATAAAGTTTTATGATGTTAATAATAAAGATATAAAAGTTTTTATTTGACTCGAGAAATAAGTTTTAATTTAAAGTATTTAAGCTCAATCTCCATAATTACACGCATTGTGGAAACTTTTGAGTTTCCATTTCTCTTTTAATGAACCATCAATTCGGTTTAAGAAGAAAAAAAGAGCACAACTAAACAACCCGATAGGAGAGTAAACGTCATAAGAACAGCCTTTGAAGAAAGATAATATTGCTCTGCATTCTTCATTGATGTTTCGCAAGCTTTTGATAATTTCTGGCTTACTCCATAAATTGAAGCTAAACGTAACTGCTGAAAAGCTACTTATTATAAAAGAAGGCGATATTTTAATTTCTCCTTAGCCAAGTGACTTTGGAGTCCGACGAGTTAGCATCTTGGGCCCTGTATTATACACAATCTTTGGGCATGCCAACAAGCAACTGCACCCCAACTTAAATTTTTGCTTATGATACAGCTTTTCAAATCGTACACGAAAACCGTCATTATCAGAGGTGTTATGCTGCTAAATATTTTAATACATTTTAAGCAGCGTTAAAAAAAACTGGAGTCAAAGTAGAATAACTGCCATTAATTCCACTTCTTCATTTGCCATTGACCAAAAAAGCATTTGCTTTTACTTCTAATTCACTAAATCTGAACAGTCGCTGTCAAAACAAATTAAAAAGCGAAAAATTGTAGACAAATTTTCGTTTTTTGTTCGACAGTTTTTGGTTTCGACAGCAGTTTTTTCAACCCTGACTTAAAGCCTATATTAAGCGCAGGAAATCAATGTAAATATTTTAGGAAAATCGGTTCAGTAGTCGAATTTTAATGTTTATATTCATAAAACCAATAGCTGTGAACAGATGATCGTACAGAGTGGCGAATTTGGTGTTTGCATGTGCTGCCATCTACATAGGAGATTAGGCGTATTGTATTTTGCGTGCTGTTTTTAGTACTTTCATCTGCTGCAGGTCATGATTAAGGACTTGCATTTTGGTTTAAGTTGTGGATGTCAGATTAAAAAACATATCAGGAGGGCCGCCATAGTTTCCCAAAGTAGGAAACCACTGGCGTTGCAAAATTTTAAAACGATCCAGAATTATAAATTTCTGTCCGACTTTAAAAATTTGCACAAAACAATTCGAGTTTTTGTCAATAATATAAATTGTTATTTATGCAAAAAAATATTTATTAATTACTTTCCAATCGCAATAATTTGCACTTTAGAATAAAAGTAAATATAATAAGGCAACTAAAATATTTTCAATAAACGCATTCACTGCCAACTACAAGTCGACATCTGTATTGATGAGGTCGGCTACGAAATAACTCCTAGTAACAATGATCTTATAACACATTATAAAATTTTAACATGGCATGTCAAGTTGACATCATTTAATTATTTTGGCATAGAGAATTGTTTGATTTAACTATTGCAAAGAGCCGTGATAACTCGTAGTTGTAACTATTTTGTTGCCAACAATACGAGATATCTCGTTGTACATAAAATTTCCTATAAATAGAAGTGTTACAGCCATATTCATAAAAAGTTCTTATTTTAAGCTTATAGTATGTAATAACTATAAATAACTTAACCTCTTATAAAAATTTGTATTCATAAACGTACAATAACAGCTTTTTTACTATTAACTGTTTGCAGCGATTTTCTGTTGAAGTATGGCAACTTTCTTTATATTAAGCTGCCATTTTATTGTTAGTGATGCACGAAACTTCTATTCGGTTTACATGATATTCTATATTTAAATTTTTTTTATAATATTTTTTTAATTGTAGACCTTCAAAATTATTCTTATCAAATAAAACTACATATTATTTTAGTTTCTCAACAAAATGTTTTCAAAAGGTTTCATAAAAATTTCTGTTTGAACCTTTTTTAAATATACGATAAGAAAGTAATCGAATAAAAAGTTTGTTTACTTTTTATAAACATCACTATTATTATGATTTGTTTATTTTATTTTTTTTATATTTTTGAACAATAATTTTTTGTTTTAAACAAAAAAAAAAAACAACTAGTTGCAATAATTTAATAAATAATTAAAGAGAATATCTGCATTTGTCCCTGAACATATTCTTTTAAATCATATAATTTTTTTTTAAATAATTATCAATATAACATGTTAAAATATCGTCACTCCCAACAAAACTATTTTTAAAGAAAATATTTTAAGCATACTATGTTTAATTTAACCATATTATTGCCACTGCCAACCATGTTATGGCTTAATTAGTCGTCCATCAAGAAGCCACAACCATATTATGGTTGCCTCCGATCATGTTATGATTAATAATAGCTTAAATTTTTTTAACACTTGTAATAGCATGGTTGTTTTTCAACTACAGCATGTGGCTCTTAGAAAAGAGGAAAATACTATTGTTAATTTGAAAACAAATTATTGTAATATTTGACCATAACTTGTTTAGAGACAACCATAATATGGTTGTGGCTTCTTAATGGAGGACTAATTTAACAATAATATGGTTGTCGATGACAATAATATGGTTAACTGAAACATTATCGGGCATGTTCTGTTAATCGAAATGAAGTGGATTTAAAAACGCAAAAATTTTGAAAACGATCCTGTTAAGAAGGTTCATGAAAATATTCCTTTTATGTGTACTTCATGCTTTGAGTAATTATCTTCACTGTTGAAAACCGGATAACCTACAGCCATTTTGTAAATAATCGAGATCAAAACTCGTTCGATTTCAATTCCACTACATTTCGATTTCTAGAACATGCCCGAATATGTTTAAAATTTTTTTTAAAAATAGTTTTTTTGGAGGTGACCATATTTTTTCTCTACGTGTAAAATTTTAAATTTCATAATAATTAATTAGCAATGATTTTCTCAATCAATACTAAATTTTTTGATTTCATTTTCATGTTTTTTTCTCTCCTTGTTTTGTATGATCTCTTTTACTTTCATGTCATAAATTTGTTGCTGCTTGCCCCTGACTGTACCAGCTTTTCTAAAATCTTTTGGTACTTAAAATAATTTAAATATATTTTGCATTCCTTATCGTCATCTTTAATTTAAATTTTGAACGCAAAAATATCGAATACCAATTAAAAAATTTCTTCTTCAAATTAAAGCAAAATGTTTATCTCCTTTCTTCTTCCTCTTTCACTCATTCTCTGTGCATAAAATTTCCCGTAGTGCTAATAAAAGTGTGTCCTGAATTTAAATTGGCTTATTAGTTGCTAGAAAATACGAAAAGTAGAAAGTGGACTAAAATAACAAGAAATAATATCCGATAAGTTCTTGTGTAATGTTTTCAACGTATAAAACAACTAAAAGAACTAATTGATTTGTGAGTGTGTAATATCGATAATTGTTTGATATAAAGGGAGTCCCCTTTAATTTTTGTTTTAAATATTTTAAATTGGTCTTATTAATTTTTGAATTTGATTTAAAATTTAGTAAGGGAACTAGTATTTATAAGGATATTTTTTTAATTTTTTTTTTTTTGAAGTTTAATTATTTTGTTTACATATTCATTAAATAAATTCCCTTTAGATTCAAATATGACTTTAATAAATTCTTAATGGATTCAAATATGAATTTAATAAAATCTTACTAGATTAAATTGTGAAGTTACAATAATTAATAATAGCTAAGCTTATGTCCTGTCAATGCTGCTAGAAAAATCATCCAGATTAAAGTGAACTATAATATTTTTAAGGCACATCCTTAATAAAGTACAATATTTTGCACTCTAAGCATGTGTTTATACTTCAGATATTATCTGCTGCTGAAGAAGAGAGTGAGTGAGTAAAGCCATAATCATCGCCACAGATAAGTGAAGTATGAATTCAAACATATTCAAGTACTAGCTAATACCCGGTGTGCTTCGCCACCTCCGTCGTTATGAAATAAAAATTAAATAGTTTAAAAATTTATTTATATAAATCTGTGGCATTTTGACAAAATATTTCAAGTCAAATTTAAAAAGTTGAAAAAAATTTTGTTAAACGTACGAGTTTTCATTTAAAAAACATTTTTGTTAAAGTTTTTAAAAATTTGTATTATAAACGAAATTTTTCTTTAAGTTTGGTTTATTTTATTTTTTAACCAAAATTATTTTTTCACTGAGTTTTGTTTAAAAACATTTTTGAAATCTTATTTCGACTTAAGATGTTTTGCCAAAATGCCATAGAAATAGTTTCTCATAAATTGTTTTAAAATTTTACCTATTGTATGGACGTCAAAGTACAAGTCATGGGGCCCACTCCAAATATTTATATATTTGAATATTAAAATTGCCTTTCAAAATTTTATGGCTCTTGAACAGATATACGAATTTTAGTATTTAATTCCTATGGAATATCATTTATTACCAAATTTTGTAGACTGTGGCTGTTCCGCTTCCATTATATAATAATTTTATTGTATACAACATGCAGGAGGTGTCACGCCCACAATAAGTGATCCGCCCATATTTGCCTTAAATATTCATATTTGTATAAAAGATCCTCCTAGAAAATTCTGTGGCTCTAGTTCACAGATTAACTTCATATAGAAAGTGTCACGCCCACTATTGGCAGTCCGCCCATTTTTGTACAAAATATTTATATTGATGCTTTGGTTTTTTCTAAAAAAGTTAGAGTTTCGAGCTGTTATAGTTTTCTAAATATACACATAGCGGTATCTAATTCATAGGGTAAGTTTCACGCCCACTTTTCTTAGCGCACCCATTTCTTTCCTAAATGTGCATAGGGACATCAAAGTTGCCTGTGCCAAATTTGATGACTTTAGCTGATATAGTTTAACATGTATACGAATATAAGTAGTTAATTTATGTGTGAGGTGCCACACCCACTATTGCTAAAGCACGCTTGCCTTATCCAAATAATTATATACGTAGATGTCAAAGTTGCTCTGGCAAAATTTGGGTACTCTAACTGTTATCGTTTTCCAGATATACGACCTTTAGTATTTAATTCATGTGGGAAATGCCACGCCTATTATTGCAAGTCCACCCGTTTTTTAGCCAAATGTTCGTGTTGATGCCTTAGTTGACCGTACCTTATTTAAAGGCTATATCTGAATTTTTTTTCGGAAATAAACAATTTTATTACTTACTTAAGGAAAATAGGTTCAGCCATTTAGCCATCTATAGACTTTATACAAACATATAAACATACAAACATACAAACGCACAAACCTACAAACATTCAAACATACAAACATTCAAACATACAAACATTCAAACATACAAACATTCAAACATATTCTCATTTATATATATATATATATATATAAAGGGTGTTTTTTAAAGCTAGATAGAACTTTAAATTGTAAAAAGTAACACAAAAAATTAAATTTTGATGAAATATTTTTTTTTATCGTTTCAGTATACTCCGACAAATCATCATGAATAGACTCACGCTTGAACAACGCTACGAAATTATCCAAATTTACTTTGAAAATCAGTCGTCGATTCGCGCAACTTATAGACGACTTCGTCATTTTTATGGCGTACATAATCGTCCATCTGAACAAGCCATTCGTCGAACTGTGAATAGATTTCGTACCACATACTCTCTAGAGGATGCAATAACACCAACACGTCGAAGGAATGTGCGTACTGAAGAGAATATCGCCGCTGTAAACGAAAGTGTGGAAGAAGATCCAAATTTATCGATTCGTCGTCGGTCGCAGGAATTGGGGCTCTGTCCGTCCACTACAAGGAAAATTTTGCGCAAAGATCTCGGCCTACACCCGTATAAGATCCAGCTGGTGCAGGAATTGAAGCCACGAGACCATTATATGCGTCGTTCTTTCGCCGATTGGGCTCTAGAGCAGTTGGCAACTGACCCGTTGTTTTATCGCAAAATTGTGTTCAGCGATGAGGCGCATTTTTGGCTTAACGGGTTTGTTAATAAGCAAAATTGCCGCATATGGAGCGAGACCAATCCACAAGAGACCCTACAGACTCCATTACATCCAGAAAAATGCACCGTTTGGTGCGGTTTTCACGCTGGTGGCATCATCGGACCTTATTTCTTAAAAAATGAGGCCGGAGCTCGCGTTACGGTCAATGGAGATCGTTACCGCACCATGATCAATGATTTTTTGTTTGAAAATATGGATGACATTGATCCGGAGGAGATGTGGTTTCAACAGGATGGCGCTACGTGCCATACGGCGAACGCAACCATCGACTTATTGAAATCAAAATTTGGCGATAAGTTGATTTCGAGAAATGGACCTGTCAATTGGCCTCCAAGGTCGTGCGATTTGACACCTCTCGATTATTTCCTGTGGGGCTACGTGAAGTCACTGGTTTATGCTGATAAACCAGCAACAATTGACGCCTTGGAGGCCAGCATTGTTCGTGTTATTCGTGACATACGGCCAGCAGTGCTCGAAAAAGTGGCCCAAAATTGGACGTCCAGAATGCGCTTCGTCAAGAACAGCCGCGGTGCCCATATGCCCGAAGTCATTTTCAAATATTAATGTCACGTATTGATCTTTCGAATAAAAAAAAAATTTGATTACAATTTAATTCTTTGTGTTATTTTTTACAATTTCAAGTTCTATCGGGCTTAAAAAAACACCCTTTATATATATATAGGGCGGGCCAATTTGTATGGAGCCAAAAAATTCGATTAGAGCCGCCCCCTAGGATGATTCTATGGACAATTCTAAGCAACTTTAGTGAAGGAACCATAGGTCTATATCGATTTTCGAGTCTCCCACTTTTCAAAAAATGATTCTGAAATGGTGGATGATTTCTATTGAAAAAAATAAAATAAAGATCAATTTTACCGAAAAATTTTTCTCGGAAAATAGACGAAAAATAGTTAAAATATGCATAAACCGCCCTCTGGTGGTGGTCATAGGTAAAAATAAAGATCAAAAATGAATTTCTCGACCCAAATAACGATGAATAAAAAATCGAATTATGAATCAAAATGATGTTATAGGGAAAAATTTTTTTTTGAAAAGTGGGAGACTCGAAAATCGAGATAGACTTATGGTTCCTTCACCAAAGTTGCATAGAATTGTCCATAGAATCATCCTAGGGGGCGGATCTAATCGACAAAAAATTTGGCCCGCCCTAATAGAGAATGGTATTTTATGCAAGAATGGAGCAATTATAATTAATATCTTTTACAATTATCATTAACAATAATTATAATTATTGTTGTTTAACATGAATTCTTGTTATAATATTAAAATGCATGGATTTTGTTGAATACTTTTGTATTACTTCTGTTATTAAAAACCATTTTATAGTCGATAATTTCTCCATAGAAAAACAAGTAAGAAAGTATAGTCGGTCAAGCCCGACCATATGATACCCAGCACCACAGTACTTAAAAACACATCATGCTTATGTGTCCATATAAATATGGATTTCTCTATGTTTAAAAACTTCATTAAAATCGGTTTGAAAAATTGTGAGAGGCAGAAATTGCCCCCTACATCCCCTTGTGGTCCTATTTTTGAAAAACTGTATAGCTTATGTGTCCATATAGATATGGATCTACCTATGTTTTAAATTTCATTAAAATCAGTTTGGGAGGCAAAAATTGCCCCTTTCTCCCCTTGTGGTCCTATATTTTTTAAAACTGTACAGCTTAAGGCGACCGTACACGACATGTTTTTGTCATCTGACGTGTCAAATTTTCCACTGCAAAACACATACATGTCGTGTGTTACCTTTTTAACTTTGCTTCTGTAAAAGTCAGACGCAAAGTCATCTGACAAAATTTCAATTAGAGCGTGCTCTATTTTCTTCTGACAAACCATCTGACATCAGAAAGCTATGCCGGCAAGAAACCGGCAGCGGCGTCCACTATTGACGGAATCATTAGCCGGCTGAAGTTAATTTTTTACAATACCGAGATATGTTTGATCATCTTACCATTGAATAGAATTTATGTGAATATATATATAAAAACCGTTTTATTATAAAATCCTAAATTGGTATCTTTGAATTAAAAGAAAAAAATGTTAAGATGGCTGAACTATTTTACGGCGCAAATAAAACTTTTCATGGCGACAGCAAGTTATTTTGAAACCGAGCACTACTTTGGTTTCTGCAATAAAAATGCGAAAAAAACAGAGACAATGTCAGAAGCAAATTACATGTACGTTTGTGACCGAATATTATAAAGCTTATGTAAAACAGCGATTTTGACAGACATGCACAATTACATGTGACTTGAAAATTTGACATGTCAGATGACAAAAAGATGTCGTCTATATGCGCCTTTATGTGTCCATATAGATATGGATCTATCTATGTTTTAAATTTCATTAAAATCGGTTTGAGAGACAAAAATTGGCCTTATCACCCCTTGTGGTCCTATTTTTTTAAAACTGTACAGCTTATGTGTCCATATAGATATGGATCTATCCATGTTTTAAATTTCATTAAAATCGGTTAGATAGTTTCTGAGAGGAAGAAATTTCCCCCTATCTTCCCTCGTGGTCCTACGATTTGGCCCATTTTCAATAGGCTTGGTCCTTGTGCCAATAAGAACCTATTACCCAAATTTTATCAAGTTATCACCAAAGTTGCGACCTGTACTTTGCGCAAAAGGTTACATGGACAGCCAGCCAGCCTGCCAGACAGCCGGACGGACATCGTTAGTTCGACTCACTATTGTGGTGTGGGTATAACTATATTATTTTTCAATACAAGTAGTTCCCAATATGGGACCCTTGGGCAATAGTGGAGCCGCTTAAAACAAAATTATATTAAGAGGTTTATCGGTCGATTACGAATGGAAAATATGAATATATATAAATAAAATTGTGTACATCTTAACATGAGCGGTTGGCAACTAAATTTCAGTTGTGTTGCCATTCGAAATCGTCCCATTAGATTCTTATAAGATTTTTTTGTGCCGAAATCTACATATATTTCAGATTCTTTTTTTTAGTCTTTAAATGCCTCAAGGAGATGTTTTATATGGAATTTATGGACAATTTTGGATCTATCGCCAACAAAACTTGCCAGGTTAAAAAAGTTATGATTGCCAAATTTAATATCAATGCCAACAATTACAATAGTTTTTTTTTTATATTGATATCTCAAATTTTTTATCTATTCGATATAGTTTTTAAAGCTTTGTAATTTTTGTATCTATTTTGTCATATATTTTTTTTATATTCCCCCTTTAACAATTTACAACCAAATTTTAATATCTTTAACTTTGTTCTTAAATTATGAACAAACAACAACACCAAACAATAAATTTTATTTTGTTTTATTTCGTGTTTTTTTGTTATTTTGTTTTACCCGACTTTATCAATAAATAAACTTGAACTATTGAAAAAATTTTGGGTAAAACTTTATTAATATTTTTACTTGTTTACAAATAACCTTTTTTATTTATATCTGTTTTTTTCATAATTTTTGTTTTTGCCAACACTTTTTTATACGTTATTTTCTGCAAAAAAGGCAAACGTTAAAGTTTTTTTTTTATATAGATTTTGTGGTTTGCAAAAAAAAGTCAAACAAAAACTACAAAAATATATAAATATTGTTAAAAAAAAATATATATATATAAAAAACTTTATCATATAATTGGCAATAAGCTGATATTTATAGTAAAATTTGAAGTAAAGCACTAAGTTATTGCTAAAGAAGAGAAGCAGGTCTTGAACTAAAAGGGTTCTTAACATCCTGTGCAAAAGAATAAGAAAAATATATAGAATTTTTTTAGATTAATTTTTGTTGCCAACAATTTGTTGTAAGCGGTTTTTTGTTGTGAATATTTAGTGACACTAATATGTTTATTACTTTTCAGTTTCTGGGGGGAAATATGCTAATATTATGTATTTTGATGGCTTTATTGTAAATTATATTTAAGATGTCTATATCAAATAGAATTACTTAAATTATTACTTGTTTAAAGTTATGGGTGGGCAAACCTTTTTATAACTACAAACCGAACAATGATTTTAAATAAATACTCAAAGTGGCAAAGTGATTAAAACGATACCGATGTAACGGCGATAATTTAGATTTTCCGATGTATAGGCATCGGCGATATTTTGATGTCGCTACGACGATACTTTTCATATTTTTTTGGAGTATTTTTGTAATTCTTTTTTTTTAGGAGAGCAAAAAGAAAAAACGTTTTTAACAGGCAAGATTATTAATTTTTTATTTTTTTTCTTTAGATAATTAAAAATAATGATAATAAAAACTTTTATGCAAAATATCAAGAAATTTAAAATTTAAATTACATGCAAATTTACAGCTTATAACTTTTTTTAGTGGAAAAATGTTTCATATCCACAATCGCGCTGTCATTTAAAACGTTATTCCACGTTTCAAGACCATTTACTTTGTATCATTTTGTAAGTAACTTACAACGTTCTTCCACTAGTCGACTCTCTCTATGTCATTTTGACGGCGTTAAGGTGTATAATTTTGGGTGATTTAAGGGTTAAACATTGTAAGAGAGTAATGTTAACGGTTATCTGCAAAACAACATTTTTTGCAAAAAGTGGCTTTTACAACGTTATCCGCGGCTGTGCTTCAATTCTTGACCCTCGATTCAATGCTCATATCGATATCTTCCTATTTTCCTATAAGTGGTTATCTGGCGATATTGCTAATTTATCATCTAGAAGTATCGCTTTCGTATTGCTTAGGAGTATTGCCATCGAGACACGTTTCTTCCCGAAGAAAGTATCTTCCGCAATACGAAATCGATTATTGCCGCAATAATATTTTTCATAAAGCTTTCATACTTTAATAGTTTTATTCCTTCAATATTTTTCAGGAATATTTTCAATGCAATATCAAAATTATTTTATATAAGTGCCTACCTATACATTTGTAAAAAAGACTGAAAGAAATATTTGAATATTTTATGCAAATACATCAATTTACATGTATGAAAATATGTATTAAATTTACTTTCTATGACCCTACAGTGACTCTCATAAATATTTTGCAAATTTTTTTACTCCATAAAGATTAAATACATTCCTGAAAATGAAGTACAAGTTGTTTAATTTTTGAGAAAATAGTCCATTTATTACGTAGGTGGTATGTGTTACAACGTAAATATGATAATAAAATTACAAAAACTTGTAATTTCATGGCCTTTTTCTGATATTAAAATCATTTTGACCCTATAATACTCACAAAATTGTTTTGCTCTTTAAAAAAAATCATCTTATTCTTGCAAATATTGTTATACATTTTTACATTTTATATGGGCTTGCTTCGTTTATACGTTTCAATCATATTTTCGTTGGAATAAGATAATATTTTCAAGGAGTTTTGCTATTATTTATCTAATTAAAATGCCGAAAGGAAAGGAACTAAGTTTTGCCGAGAGGAAAACCATCTTGCACCTTCATGACCAAGGTAAAAAATTTGTTTATATCGCAAATGTTTGAGAGGTGTCGTCAAACAATAGAAAATATAGTTACGCGTGCAAAGGGACGTGGAAATTTTGAAAATTTGGGACGACATGGCCGTCTAAAATTGTTATCAGCCAGAAATGAAAGGAAAATACTTAAAGAAATTCGTGAAAACCCGCATTTATCTGCTCCAAAACTGAATGATAAGCTGAGAAGAACTCTATCAGTGTTGCCACCAACGAAATGGTAAATTACACATGGAGTATGCCAAAATTACACATGAAAATACAAATTACACATGCTATATTTTATTTGCAAGCTCACGAGTTTTGTGTTTAATTTCCTTATATGTATAAACTTTTCATTTAGTTAAAAAAAAAATTATGATTGCATTTTTTTTTTCAAAAAATTAACTATAGGTAGTCATTGTTTTTTATTTCATAGAAATAACGGTTCAAAACAAAAAATTCATACTATTTTCTATACACGCAGAGAAAAAACATGTTTAAATATGGTCACCTCCAACAATACTATGTTTCAAGAAAATTTTAACCATAATATGTTTAATTTAACCATACTTTTTTCACCGACAACCATATTATGGTTAAATTAGTCATCCATCAAGAAGCCACAACCATGTTATGGTTGCCTCTAAACATTTTATGGTTAAATATGACAATAATTTGTTTTTAAATTAACAATAGTATTTTCCTCTTTTTCAAGAGCAACATGCTATGGTTGCAAATCAACCACGCTTTTATAAGTGTTAAACATATTTTAGTTATTTTTGACCATAATATGTTCGGAGGCAACCATAATATGGTTGTGGCTTCTTGATCGAGGAGTGTTTTTACCATAATATGGTTGTCGTTGACAATAATATGGTTAAATTAAACATAATATGGTTAAAATTTTCTTTAAACATAGTATTGTTAGAGGTGACCATATTTAAACATGTTTTTTCTCTGGGTGTAGTAATTTATAACTTAAAAATCAACAAAGTGAAATACATCACATTTAGATTGAGATTATTGTTTTTGGATTTTTGTTTTTAATGATTGGAACATGTTCAAAGTTTGGTCCACCATTACTATGTATTCCTTTTTAAATCTGTCATACAATTGTTTAAATTGCTCAATATTCTTTCCGCAGCAGCAAGATTAAAACAAAAATAAATATTTGACTTTATTTCAAAAACCTTTTTCCAATAATATTCTGCCTTCAAATTACTATGAAGCTAAAATTTTTCAAAATGTAAGAGTCATTTTGCATCTTGTCAAAGCAATATCTGGCTTTTTGTCTTTCAACAACTTAACTTCTGAATTATACTGTCCAAACATAACATTAGGTGGTATCTGGTGCAAATCCAACTAGATTTAAAAATGAATCCCTTTTGCTATAATTGTGCTTTTAAAAAGCTCCAATATTTCTTTTGCAGTCAATGATCCACTTTTTGCAAATAAAAAAAAAGCATAATGTACCCCGGATGTTTCGTTGTTATAGGTAATAAATTGTGACAAAAGCTATATAAATGCCAAATGGTTAGTAGTTAATGATCCAACTATTTTAGTTTAGCTCTCTTAACGCTTACATTCTTTTAATAAAATGTTTAAATTTGTCAAAGACAATCGACTTCAACCGTATCGAAAAAGCGTCTTATTGAGCTCCTTTACATGTCTCTGCATTCCGAAAGTGTTTAAAAAAAAAGGTTACCCTACAGGTGGTTAAAGTTCTGATAACTCTTAAAGAACTGGCCTTTTGACCGTTTGTGAAGTGAAAAAATTATAAGAGAATCCACGGAGGAAGAGCTTCTTTCCGTCCTATGCTGTGATTGTGCTAAATAAGACCTAGTAAAATTAGATTTAAAAAGGTTGGTTCAATTTTTGCACTTTATTGACCCTTTAAGACCCAAATACATTGGTCAAATTCCCATCCAGTATTGCGGTAGTATTAGTGAAAATGAGTTTGTGTGACGCCGACGATGCTTGATGGAAAATCAAAAAATTTAGATATTTAGCATGCTTGACGAGTGATTTTGATGAATGTATTGGCGTTACTCTTCAAGCACCCACACACTTTAAACGTGATTTCAAACCGAACAGTCGCTCAAAATGTCGGATGAAAAAAAAAATGCTTTGGAGGAAAAAAAAAAATTATGGAATTATGGAAAACTTTTTAATTAATAATTTTCTTCTTCTTTTTTTCAATTTTTGTTTTTATTTATTTAAAAGCAACAATTAAACACTTTTTATCTATATTTTAATATTTGGTTGCTCCTTCAAAATAAAATGCAAAATGAATGCTTGACAGCTGATCCAGCAAATGTATGTTCTAATGTCAAGCACACGTACGCGAGCTTGATGTCAAGCCTCAGACCAGTGTATTTGGGCCTTTAGATCATTTCCCTTTTTACAAAATTCCGGGAAAAATATAGCCTATAGCAATTTTGCTAAAACACTCTATTATGTTATAACGATTATTTTTAACTGTTGTCGCCACATATATGGCTAGTAGGCGTGGCATTGTTCCGTCTTAATTTTTTTCGAGCTTTCTTAACAAAAAAATCAGCCTTTTCTTTGTCTTGGTTTTTATTGTCCGCAAAATGCATGTAAAGTGGGTACGTATAAGTAATATTTAAATAAAATATAAATATTACTCAACCGAAGCCTTTAATGCAAAAAGCTTATAATTTTAAAAGAAATAAGTAAATTCTTAAATTACTGGTTTTATGCCGACCTTTTAGTATACCAATCGACTCATAATTGCAGTTTTTGAGTCGATCTGACAATACACGTCCGTCCGGCTGATGTCGGATTGTCTGTCCATTTAAAATTGTATAAAAAACATACGGCTTAAGACAAACATAAGCCCATAAACCATCTTATAATGGTAGTATTTGGACTAAATTTGGCCCAAATTGCAAGACAAATTATCTTTTCAAGTTTTATTGGAATCGGTTCATATATGACCATAGCTTCCAAACAAATAATGTAGGTATATATATAGAACTTTAAAGCTACTTACAATATATATTTTTTTTTTTTTGAGTTTTTAATCTTTTAATATCCAAAACTTTTATATAAGTAGCAAGTCACAAAAATGACTCAAAAGCACAAAATTTTCCATTTTGTAAATTGAAAAAAAAGAAAAAATTATTTATCTACATAAAATACTTTGATAATTTTTTAACAATTTACAGCCGTATTTATAACAAAAAGTTAGCCACAGTTTGTACACTACGTACAACGAGCTGCTAACTAGAATGCCGATTAAGCCTAGCAGCTTGTAAGCACAGAGTTTATTTATAACAAACTTTTGTCCATATGCTAACTAAAAAAAAATCAACTCTGAATTTTAATAATGCCACATTATATTACTGAAAAATGCAATACGTTTGAATTAATCATCGGTGGTTTTGTCATTTTTTTGTAAATTTTTTTTGTTTTTTCCTTCACATATAACAAATTTAAAAAGTTTTTAAAATTAATATAAAATAAAAAAAGAAAGAAACATAAAATAAAACAGTAGTTAAAATAAAACCAACCAAATTGTTAAACATTAAACAGCTGTTTCTTACAAGTTGGCAAACGTTTGCCAGCTTTAACCAGCAGAGTTTAGCAAATCGTTAGCCAGAGTTTGGTAAGTGTATTATAAATAAACTTTGTGCTAACTTTATGCCAAATTTCCATTATAAATACGGCTGTTAATGTTTATTTATGTTGTTTTTGTTGTTTTTGTTTAAGCTTTGATATTTTTCAAGTAGAACTGTTGCTTATAATTCTTATTCGCTTAACAGTTTTATTTGTATGATATCTTCAGTTTTTCTAAAATCTTTGGATGACAAACTCGACAGACAAAATCTTGTTAATTAAAAATTTGTTATTCCCAAAAATTACTTTGATTATGAAATAATTTCAAATGAGATGGACTTTTGTTTTTCTCCAGGAGTTATTTTTTATAAAAGAAGTTTTAGATGAAATAAATCTCTAAAATTTTCTGTTTGGGAATTATTAATTTTTTTTATTTTTCTAGAGCAGATAGAACTTGAAATTGGTTAATATAACACAAAAAAATAAATCTTAGTTAAAAAAAACGCTTTTATTTGAAAGATCAATGTATGAACATGCTTAAGAGCACCGGGGCTGTTCTGGCCGTCCAAGTTTTTTATTTCTTAACAAATCAGACCCGTTTATGCCCCAGAATGTTAATAGCACCAAACGGTGCTATGGAATAGGGGCTGTTGATCTATTGTGGTTTGGCCTACCTCTACTTGCGGCAATATTGTTAGTAAACTCACTATTAGAGCCAAAATGAGTCGTGCGTCAAAATAAACATAAGATATCGGGTTTGTGGTGATTAGATGTAAGGAGCCATTACCTACTTTCAACTACTGTTTTCGTCATTTGTCATTTGGCAAAATTAAGGCGCGTTTGAATGCATTTCTGGTGGAGAGGGACTCGCTTTTACGCCAACATTTGCCCTAATTTTTGCGGCTGAGTGATTAGAGTTTGATTAGTTTCCTCTGGCAAAATTGGTAGCAATATACCACTTAATCAGAAAAAAATGGTGTTGATACATTTTCTAATCTTTAAGCCATTATAGGCCATTTATAGGACATTAAAAAAATCATGTTTAAGCAAAACTAAAAAAAAAAAAATGTTTCCATCTGAAATAAAATAAAATAGAAAAAACAATTTAACAATAAATTTCCTACTAGATTTAGTGCGCTAACCAGATAGCGCGTAGTGTATATGTACGTTTACTACTTCGCATGTCCATAGGCTTATTACAATGAAAATAGACATGAGCGATTTCTTCTGGGACAAATGCAGCATAGTTTTTAAGTAACAGGAATTAACTCCGTTAGAAGTTCAGCTACGGAGATATTTAAACGCAAACGCGGACATGTGTTATTTTTTTTTTCTAAGCAGCAGCATTTCTCCGCACACGATTTGCGGACTGCAGCCAAATTACATATTTAAATTAACAACAAAATAAGAAGATGAAAAGACAATTAGATTCACAGATCGCAAGGAAAAGGAGCAAATAACAAAAAAAAAGTTTAAAAAGAATGCCAAACCTACGGTAGTTAAAGATTAAAAACAAGTTTCGCAATTGTTCGATTTATCGGCATTCCATGATATTTATATACATTTTTTCTTTAACTGGTTTTCGGCCGTGATATTGAGTGATATTGTAAGAGAGAGGAAAAGAGAGCGGCAGTTAGCGGGAACTGCCGCTAGGCTGCCATCGGCTTTGCAGAAGAAGGCATTTACTTTTATCAATATGAACAAAAAAAGCTTTGCATTCATGTAGTTTTTTCATAGCCGGCATTCAGCTGGTTGGAAGGGATTCTTTCTCTACACAGTAAGAAAAACACTCGAGATAAATTAATCTTTTTATACTTACTTTAATCACGAGTCGTACTTAAAAATTCAAGTACGAATAACACTCAAACGTACTTAAATCAATCCTAAATGGGATTACTTTAAAAATTCAATCCCGATATTTCTTGAAATAAGTATAAAATTCTTAAATCAAGTACAAAAAAGATTAAACTTTTCGTTGATAGTGCCACTCTGAGAGTAAAATTACAAAATGAGGATTTTAAACTCATATAACTCTCTCAGCATTTCATTTTTTATGCGTGCGTACGTGTGTTTTTCAAAATTTGTTGTACAATTGCAAAAACACAACACAAGTTCGAACAAAACGATTTGCTTTTTGTTTGTAGTAACAACAAAATCAACAGAACAAGAAGAAAAACATATACATATATATGTTTGTATTATTTTCATGTTTAACCCTCCGGCTTACGCATGTTTTGATTTTCTATACACATTGAAAAAAGGTTTGGCCAGACTCTTGTCTACCACGAAGGGCTAAAAAGTAAATTTGAAATCTTGCTTCTCATTTAGTTTATATTTTTAGTTAAATATGTTCATAAGATTTTCAAAGTAAAAACCATATCGGGCATGATGTTGGTGTTTTATCATTCTTTATAGTGTTTTATTATTCTATATGGTGTAAAACGGATAAGTAAATCAATCATAATAATTTTGGAGTTGGAGATAAAATCAACTTTATAATACTTGAATCAATCGCGTTTTGAGATTGATTCAATCGTAGTTGCACTTAAATCAATCTCATTTTCGGATTATTTTAAGTACGAGCTCGGATTAAAACAATTTTATAATTGTTGAATCAAGCGCATTTTGAGATTGATTGAATCTTAGTTTTACTTAAATCAATCTCATTTTCGGATTACTTTAAGTACGAAATCGGGATTGAATATGGATAATTTAAGTATTTTGCGATTGAAAATCCGTACTTGAATCAATCTTTTTGTACTTGATTTAAGAAAATCCGTACTCACCGTACTATCAATACCGCATCGGATTGATTTGAGTACGTTTGGATTAATTTTTCTTTTTAGTGTAAATATGTATAAGAGATCCCGTTTTCGCTAACATAAAATGTTTGCATAGCAGAGGCTTTTCGAATTGAAATGATTGTTTCTGTTTCCCGCTTTATCTGTTTTAAGACTCGCAGTTTAAATTATAAACTCAAAATTATTTCGTTTTTTAGGTTTGAAAGTTTTTTTCTTCACACTACAAGTGAAGGTTGCGTTCTAATCTGCTTTAATTATCAACTGACAAATTAAAAACTTGTTTTTCATAAATATTATGTTATACTTACTTATATTATTGTTCAATTAATTGATGATAATTCTAAATAATGCTCCTAGAAATATCTTCAATATTATCAAAATAACAACATATAAAAATTTCCGTGGGTATCATAACAAGTTATAATTCGATTCAAAAAATTTTATAACAGAGAAAAGCCAGCTAAAAAATAACGAATTACACAAGCAATAACAGTTAATAAATGTGACCTACACTATGAAATCATTGGTTTGGTAAATAAGACAAATGATTTTTGAATAAATAAAGTTAAAGTTTCTATTAAAATGACACTTTTAAAAATATCTCTTATTTTGTACGAAAATTTTCTAGCCAAATACAACAATTTATTTTATTCAGCACCCTACACTTAAGTGCTTATACTTGTAAAGGAACAACAAGAAAATATTTTCTAATAATACTTATTTAATACTCTTACAAGTGGTATTTGACATCATTGGCAACAAAATACATTTACAAATTTCTTTTGTTATGAGGCCCGTTCGTCTCCTTGTTATTGTGAGCCTTTTTGTCCTTAATAACCATTTAAATAGTTGTTAAAAAAAGCATAAAAAAAACAACAACAAAATGTTAAGCTATTATTTATGTTACACCTGAATGCAAAATTCCTTAGCTAAATATTTTTGTAGCAAGGCAAAATATTCTTATGGTTTCTATATTTAAATGTTTTTATTTAAGAGAATTATTGCCCACATTGGAAGGGTGTTCTTCGTATAACGGATGAGGAATTTTTGCAAGGCGACAAGACAAATGATTTCTATTTCTACTACCATTACAGATATCACCTATCTTATAATTAGGTACAGACAAACCAGATAGTGAAAAACTCTTCTATGTTTGATTATTTACGATTCATATTTTGTTTATTCTAAAACTATTTTAAGCCCCTTTTACACATTTCTTCAAGTCTTAAACCATATAGAAAAGTTTTTTCCAGTATATTTTGCTTCTACTCTGTCACATTTCAAATAAAAAGCAAAAATTTTGTACAATAAAAACAACTTTTCATCATAACCGATTCATATTATAAAACAAAAAAAAATTGAGAAGCTTACAACATAAAATGTACTAAAATAATATCCTAAACATAGGGTGTCTAAAATTGAAGTATCTTTTAAATTTTGCTGCCATTTCATTTCTACCTGGAATTTTTATACCAAATTTTTATTTTCAGATTCTTAATACATTCCGGTTAATTAATATGGTACGCTAAACGAAGGTAAAACGTGTTTTTATTTTTAAAAAAATTTTGGAAAATGTCAAAAGTTTTCAAGATGTGATTAGAAAATTAAGAATAAGATTCAAGTAGAGAAAATGCTCCAACAAATAGTGTATCAAGCTGATGGCTGAGAAATTTGAAGAGACTGGATCTGCTCCAGATACCAGAAGCAGAATTTATCAACGTAGTGGTCGTTCAACCGAGAATGTAGCAGTTGTGAACAGAAGTGTTGAAGAATATCCAAAAACTTCAATTTGACATCGTTCGCATCAATTAAGCATCAAAACAACCACATTATTCAACATTTTTCATTGCGATCTCCATTTAAAGGCATAGGCCATACAGGAAGAGAAACAATGGATCTTTTGAAAGAAAGATTCGAAAATCGCATTTTTTTCTCGAAGAGGAGGAGTGAATTGGGCCACCGAGATCGTGCGATTTAACACATTTAGACAATTTTTTTGTGGGGTTTTTAGAAATCGAAAGTGTACAGCAATAATCCCACAACCGTTCAAGACCATTAAAACAACACTATCGAGCAGATCAACCATTGACAACAGTTTGTTGAACCAGTTAGAGTGCTATATTCGGCTGGGTCGAATCTTTTATACCCTCCACCGAATGTTCGAATATCTCAGGAGTGGGATCTATATGATATCCATTTATTATGCATTTATCTTTATAAAAACTGACGTCAGCTTTAAATTTGGTTGAGGGTTAGATCTATATTAAATTATTGACCGATATTTAGAAAGTAACTTGAGTAAAATATCATGATTCGTAATAGTTTGAGCCGAAATTAAATGATTTTCAGGAGGAGAATTTACATTGAAGCCATATTAAATTATAGACCAATCATCACAAAATTATGCAGAGTGATTTCTGGTTTTTCATTTCAATAAATTTCAATACAGCAGTGAAATAAGTTTAAGTGTTTACAGTGAATTTCAGAAGGCTGCTAAATATGGGATCTAAGGTAGATTATGGACCGTATATCACAAAATTGCATGATATTTTTTTTGACCATATGAAGCTAAGTTGGAAGAAATTTTACAGCAATATCTATATCTGCTACGGTTTTATGTTTAATTTACCTGAGTGGGCTTTATATGGGGTCTATAGTTAATTATGGACTGATCATCATAAAATTTAGTAGTGTGATTTCTAGCCCTATAAAACTTTGAAGCATTAAGTTTTATTCTGACAGCATTATTAATTACGGTTTTAGGCGCGCTAAACTGTTTTCCGCGAGTAGGGTTTATATGGAGCCCAGGGTAAATAATGGACCGAACTTCACCCAATTTTACAGTGTAATTTCCAGTCAAATTAATCGAATTTGTGCAAATTCTTTTATTATTCCGTGCATTGTTCCACCATTTATGTTAGTTTTTGTAACAAAATTATAAATTTTTTAAGGTGGTAGTTTCACAATTTGATTCATAGCTCTGATCCTACTGAACCGAGTTTACAGGATTTCAATACCAAGCTGCTTAGGATAACTAAAAGCAATTTGACACCCAGTGTGTTTAATTCTTTTGAATTTGACACCCAGTGTGTTTAATTCTTTTGAATTTTTCGAAAGTGACGGATCGACTTAGAATTACTCAAGGAGCCAGAATATATATACGTGGTCTGAGATGAATAAAAAAAAAAAAGTTTCACACGAAATGACAAACCTAGTATACCCTCTTCACAACTTATTGTGGTGGAGGGTATAAAAACGTAAATGAGAATTTTGGTAAGATATTGGGTGTCATCTCAGACAGTAGGAGGGCGGTCACTTTGCCGACATAATTTTTTTATTTTTTTTAACCAGAACCTATTTGTAATAAACTTAAATAAAAATATTTTTAATATTATCAAAATAATTGTTGGGAATACAAAATTTTAATTTAAAAGATTTTGTTATTCGTGCTTAATTCCCAATTTTTATTCTTGATAAAAACACTGAAATTTATTGTTGATGGGATAAGCTGTTACTATGCGCATTTCACTGGTTGCTTAGGCCAGATCGTCAGGAAGCTTTATGCAATAAGATTTTAGAAAAACTAAAGATATTAAACCAAATAAAACTGTTAAGCGTATAAGAATTTTAAGCAACAGTTATACTTGTAACAATATCAAAGTTTAAACAAAAATAGCAACAATAAACAGTGAGTTTATCTCTTCTAATATTCCCCACTACAATTGATTGGAATTCTTCCAACATTAATTGTAGTTGTAAGTAGGTTAAGTAAAAACAAAAATAACTTGCAAAAGCATGTTGCTAGTTAAGTTTCTTTAGGCCTTGCACTTGCCAGTTTATTATCAAAATAATTTTTGGGAATACACAGCTAATCCCATCAACAATAAATTTCAGTATTTTTATCAAGAATAAAAATTGGGAATTAAGCACGAATAACAAAACCTTAAAAAAAAAATATTTTTAATACAAGAAAAATTCTTTTTTTTATTTAGAAGTGTACGTAAATTCTGGACACCCTTTATGTAATCATTTTTATTCGGATGAAGGCCGCTAGTTTTCAACAGCTATTTTGTTATTTTTCTGTATGTATTTGATACTTAAACAAAACATTGCAAATTTTATATTTATTTCTATAATTTTGAATTTTTTATTAGAAAAAAAAAAATTGTTCAAAATTTTAAAACAAAATTGTATTCTTCCATCCCCGATTTTCTTCTTATGCGTTTGAAAAAATACAAATCTGACAAATTGAAAAATTTAAAAAAATAGTGAGAGCCGTATAACTGCCAAATTTCATAGTTTTTACACAATATGTCGTAATCATCAGTATTATAGTGTAAAAGTACCTTAAACATATTTCCCTAATACCTACATATTTTGCCTGAATTATCCTATTTTCACTTAAAAAGTTCATTTGTTTTATTTTAGTTTTGCTATATTTAAAATGCTTTTTTAAAATGCTTAAATAATTGTTGTCGATAAAGTCGTTGTCGACATTTATAGTTGCTTTAAAAGTAGCTCGTTTTAATAAATAAAAAAGGCAAACAAAACCGTGCACAAGAGCTTTTTTTCACATATTTACAAACACACAGTGGAGTAACAATAATAAAATGTGGTCATTAGTACGAGGGAGTTAAAAAAAATTAGCTAACCTGACGTATTATTAATAGCTCTTTAATAACTGATAAAATTTTTATTCCTATAATTTTTCTATGAATTTTTGAAAAAAAGAAATCGTATTAATTTTCATAAAAAAATAATTATTGAAACTAACTAATTTCGGGCGAAAGGATGGTGACATCAACATTTTGGAAAAATGGTTCGGCCAAAACAAAGTTCCTAATTGCACATAATAATCAGCTGATTACAGAAAAAAAGTTTTCGTCTTGGCTTTTTTTATTCTAAAAATTTTAATCTCTTATAAATCTATTAACTAAGAGCTTAAATTGCTTTCATTCAAAAACACACAAACTGGATGTTGTGAGCCAAGAAATTGTAATTGCTTAATTTACAACAAAAAAAAAAAAAAATGTTTTTAACCGTAGAATCATAACGATATTTTTTAATGCGGTATTACAAACGCCACGTAAATTTTACGTACAGAAGAATCTTTGCCTAAAACGCCTGAGTTAATGCTATTTTTATGAATCATTTGTTTTTTTTTAATTATTTGGGAGATTCACAAGACGTCATAAAGTCATAAGTCTTAAAATTATAACATGAAAAAATACGACTGTTTTAAACAACTCCTCATAATTAAGTGTGCAATTTTAAATTTAAAGCAAATATAAAAAATAAATATTTACCTAACATCAAAATATTTTTTAATTATAATCCATGAATTAATAATTTAACCCATTTACGCCCGCTGTGGCAATTTGGAAACACTTCATTGTTTCCGGCTTATGACAAAGTTTTTGACATTATTCAATATATGTTTACCTTATTGATAAACTAAAATTTCAGAAATTTCTATTACATCAAAAAAAATTTTTTTTTTTTTTAAGTGACCGTAGTGCCAATTTGGGTATACCTCCTTAATTCCAAAAAAACAAAAAATTTTTTTGTTTATATGTAATGAATTAAATAATAAAATAAACAATATTTTATTTTTTGTCCGGTAGTTTTTGTTTTGGCTTAAATGGGTTAAATTAGATCTTATCTGACTATTTTCTATTTTTTAGACGCAAATAACAAATAAATTTTTTTTGTTTGTTTACCAAACATCAGAGTCCTAATCCTATATAATTTGACGCCGCAAGTGGTTTGTTGCAAAAATCGCTAGCCGCAGGTTAAATTCGGATATAAGCCGGATAAAACTGTACCATTAACGGCGACAGCTACCAAAACCAATGCGGCTCGGCTCAGCCGCTCAGCGCAGGTCTCTTCTAATTAATTACGACAGCACAATAAACATAGCAAGCAAAGTTCTATTAATTTAAGACACTTTTTCTTAATAAAGCAACAACAATATTTTAAAACCATTGTATTTTGTGAATATAAAAAATAACATCAAAGTTATTTACGGGAATACAAAATTTATCATTAATACGATTTCTGTATGACGTGCTAAATTCCCAATTTATCATATTTGATAAATACACTGAAATTTATTGTTGAGGGAAAGCTAGCTTCTATGCGCATTTCACTGGTTGCTTAGGCCAGCTCATCAGGAAACCTTTTCCTAAGATTTTAGAAAAGCTAAAAATATTATACGAATAAAATCCTAAAGCGAATAAAAGTTTTAAACACTCAAAGTCTTACTCGTAACAATATCAAAGCTTAAACAAAACAACAACAATAAACAGTGAGTTTATCTTTTCTTACATCCCCCTACACTTGGTTGGGTTCTTTCCGACTCGAATTGTAGTTGTAAGTGGGTAAAAAGAAAAAACAAAATTAAAAAACAAATTGTTTCATTCTATTGTCTTCGTAAGAAAACAACAAAAAAAACCAATTTGTCAATTCAGTTTTCTGCACGGGCACATGCGAGTATATTATCAAAGTTATTTACGGGAATACAAAATTTATCATTAATACGATTTCTGTATGACGTGCTAAATTCCCAATTTATCATATTTGATAAATACACTGAAAAATAACCTAAAATAATAATAAAATAAATTTTATAGAGTAAGAAAAACAAATAAAAGCAAAAACACTTCAAGAAAAATCTTTATTTGGTGCTCCCTGCATATTGCTGATTTTTATGTAAAATTTACGTGTAGTCTTTTATAGAACACACACTCAAAGCACTTTAAAGACTGAAAATGTTTTGTGTTTGAATTCTTGCCTATTTAAAAGCTATTGCTGCGACCACTTGTGGAATTTGGTACCGTTAGGCATGCGTAGCAACAATTAAAAAAAAATCTACGCGTAAAATTTACGTACGTTAGTATTCTAGAGTTAAAAATAAACCACAGAAACTCTTTTTTTTAAGTTTAAAATTTAAATTCATTTTGACCAAAATAAATTGGTTTTCTTTTTGTTTTCATTCTCAGTCCCACTGTTAGTTGTTATATTCACAATATGTAAGTACTTGAAGTACATGCTTATACTTGTTGTTATTTGTTTAACAGTATTTATTATTTCATTTTTTTTCTTTTTTAATAATTGAAGTACACTTTAATACTATTTTTTTCATGACAAATTTAACATTTAGAAGTATAAAATTATAAAAAAAAAAGTTTAATTTACTATTGTAAAATATTGACGGGTTTTTTTAATCACTACTGTTCATTACAAGTTCTACAGCAAAAGTTTATTAGTTTTATTAACTGCAATTAAAATGTAAGAGCAGAAATGGTAGTTAATAATTGTTATTAAGTTTTTTAATTATATTGAGAGTTTATAACTCACTTTAATTATTTTTCTGCTTTACTTTTTGGTTTTACCTGCAACTGTTAAGGGCAGCTAATGGAGGAAGTAGATATGAGGGCTTTTGCTGAAAATTTGCAAACGAATTATGAATTTTTTTTTTTTTTTTTTATAAAATACCACAATTAAATATCTCATTGTCCCTTTGTTTCAGTAAATTTAATGAATTCAATAGAAACATATAAATATACTATCAACGACAACAACAAACTTATGAATATAATAAATTTTAAAAACAAATGAAACAACTATTTATTAATTTATGTAAAAACGACAACATTTAAGTGTCCTTCCGGTTGGAAATATTCATACGCTTAAAAAAAAATAAACGAATACTCCCTGCAAGTATTTAAAATATGTTTGGATGATAAAGGTTACCAGGTGTCGCTTCTTCTACACTTCTGGAGAAGATCAGATATATTTTACAAAAACAGAGTACATTGCAATCATATTTTCATTAACAGATTTAGTCTTTTTAGTCGCTTCTGCACAATAATCAGAAGATAACAGAGAGTTTTCAACGTCAAAATAGTAGCAAAACACATTTTTATTGTTATTTCATTCTAAGAGCTTGATTTGAAAAACTAATAAAGAGTGCTCCAACCAAAATGCACGAAGTTAATTGTAAAAAAAACAAAAAGTTTTTAGAGAATAATCTTAATATATTTTATTGTTATAAAAGGATCTATGACAATTATGTGTAAAACAAAATATCGGCCATAACTTCGGTGTTGTAACTCTTTTTTCAATGACTCTGAGCCATAATTAAGGTTCAATGTCGTTAACCCTTGTGTTAATACCCGGGCACCATAGTGCCCACCTAGGTTTATTTACATGAAAAAAATGTATTTACCCATTTCCGGCTCGAAACATAAAAGTAGTTCGATTTCAATGATATTTGAGTTCTTATCTAATTTTGGGTTCCTGAATTCAAATCCTTTCACAAAATTAGGTAGTCCTGCTGGGGCCGTCGGAACCCGGTGTTCGCAAGCGCGAACGTTGTTCGCTATTTCTTTTCTTTGTAAGTTAAAAAAAAAAATTTGTTTTAATTACATAAAACATATTTTAACACAAGTTTCTTTCAATTTCATAAAATATGTTTATTGAAAATAAAAAAAATTATAGTTTTTGTATTTTATAAAAAATTTACTTTTTGCGGCACGCTTCAAAACGTTTTTGATGTAAATATACATTGCATTTTTTGCACATCCTTTTTATTGGCTTTCTAAAGGTTCTAACCTGCAACGTCTAGTTTTTCCATCATCCTGTTCAGTCGAAATATATTTGCAATCTCGGCTATCCGTCAGTTGAGAGGTAAAAATTCTGAAGAATTCTCCAATCGTTTAGATCATAGCATAGCAAAAAAAAAATTGTGGCTGCTGAATTTATTCTCCTTTTTGCCATCTTTTCACAATGTACATTGGTTGAATTTGGTCAAAATTAGAAGCCGTTCTGACTTGCTTGATTGCTTGTTTGATCGAATTGGAAGTCAGAATTACTTAATCTTTCAAGGTGATGTTGAGCCTTTTATAATAACATCAAACATTTTCTGGCAAAACAAAAACTTCAGAAAATTACTGTGATCGAGCTCATCTAAATTTTGTTGTAAAATAATTAAAATTTTGTCTGATCTTACAGTCCGCTGTGGCCACTTAGGATCTTTCATGTCCGTATGGAATTGTTCGTAATTTTGACACGTTTTTTTCTCATGGCTTCATACGGTACGTATTCTGGAAAAATTAAGGCATAAAAGTTAAAAAAAGCAGAAAAAAAATACCGATTAAAATTAATAAGTAACAGAGGATGGAAATGGATTAAGAATTAAAATTTTTAAACAAGCTTCTGGATCGTCGTTATTAAACTTAAAAGAAGGCGAATTCAGATTCTAGATTTATTTTTTTTGCTCCTTTAATACTCAAAAAAATTTGCTTAAACTTTAACCATCGCACCATGCGCACCCGGGTACCCCGGTACCCAATACAATATTATATTTTGGGATAACACAAACACGTTTGAACTGCTCAAAAAATTCAATAAACTTAATAGTTTATTATTAAACAATTACTTAAGTTTAGTTTCCAAAGCGTTAGTATTATAATACGGGGAAGTCTCTTTTACATATCATGTATGTTCAAAAATTTTCAACTGTTATACTAAAAAATACTGTCCTGTATAAAAAATTTAAAATTTTAGCCGTTATGCAATTCAAAGTTAAAAAATCATATTTTAACATAAATACGATTTAAAAAAGTTTAAAAATTTAATTTTATTTCATAAAAATATTGATCATTCATACATTATAGTATATGGGTAGCCGGGTACCCCGGTTGCTAAACAGTGTGTATTAAGTTGGCAATTAATACCAGGGTTAATGTGCCAAATTGTCTCATCCTTTAGCTCTTTAATTGTTCTCGGCTTTTTGACGTACACTTTTTCTTTTGAATATCGCCAAAGAAAGAAGTCCAACGGTGTCAAACGACATGATTTATTTCATAAAAATATTGACTATCAATACATTATAGAGTATGGGTAGCCGGGTACCCCGGTTGCTAAGCAATGTGTATAAAGTTGGCAATTAATACCAGGGTTAATGTGCCAAATTGTCTCATCCTTTAGCTCTTTAATTATTCTCGGCTTTTTGACGTACACTTTTTCTTTTGAATATCGCCAAAGAAAGAAGTCCAACGGTGTCAAGCGACAAGATCGTGGCGTCCAATTAACATCGCCATGACGTGAGATAACACGGTCGTTGAATTTCTCGCGCAAAAGGGCCATTGTTTCGTTGGCTGTGTGAAGTGGCACCATTCTGTTGAAACTACATATCGTCCAAGTTTTATTAACGAATCCACTGATCTGAAAGTAAATTTTCCTAAAAGTATTCAACAATGTTTACGCGCTGCTTAATTGTGTGCGTCTCCATGGTTAAATTTGTCAAAGACTGAAACAAAGAAAAAGCCTATTGAATATGGTAGAATATAATAGGACTTTAATTTCACATGCACACTTTTTCTCGAAGAACAGCCGTTGTGTCCATTTACCATCTTAATATGTTGGTATTTAAATAAAACTATATTGGGATCGGTACGATGCTGATGATGTTTTAGGCCGTCATTTTAATAAAATGGCACAAATCTTTTTTCAAACTTCCGCTTAAGCAAATGCTCGCAGGGCTTATTCATATCCATACAGCATAAGTCTGTGGGTGCGAGCGTGCATATTTGTATGATTTGTTGGTATTTGTGCGGTTTTAACAGTCACATAAATAAGAATAAAAAACATTTATTCGTACGTAGTAAAAAATATTGGAAAAATCAACATGATTTATTTTTTCAGTGATACCAAGTATTAATAATTTATATGAAGAAATCAGCAAAAAGCATAAAAAGAATAAAATATTACTGTTTAAATAGTTGTGTTTGCTTTAATTGAATTTTTATTTAATTGTGGTAATCAAAATTTAATAAATTTTATGAAACCTTAAATCATGTTAAAGCTAGTTCTTAATCAATCAAGGGATCGTATGTAGTTCCATAAAACGACAAAAAACTGTTGTTTACAAATTAAGCATGATGTGGGATTGCAATTATTAATATTGTGGAAAATATGTTGTAGAAAAGAAATAGAAAAAAATGAATTTCTTAGTAAACTTGTTATTTTTTTTACATTGGTTGATTGCATAGTTTTTTATTCGTTTGGAAAAAGTTTAAGATTTTGTTGAAAGTGGACAAATGTTAAAAACTAGATGTTTACCATCTGTTTATAATTCCTTGTTAAGCTAATACGGCCTATAATCTTTTATGTAAGTAAAAACACAATTTTAATACATTTTTTCCCGACGTTTCGTCGATTTTTTGTCGACTTCTTCTGGGGATTGTCTATTTAATAAAAACATTACATTAATTAACAATTTTTTACCAAATAACATTTAGAACTTACATTTTTTTTAATATATTATTACATTAAAAAACAAACTTTAAAACCAAAAATTTTACATTTAACATATATAATACAAAAAACATAAAACATGGAATTGTTTTTAAAAAACCTAATATTTAAAAATTGTATCAAAGTTTATTTGATGGCTACTCTATAACTTGCACATATGTTGTTGGTGTCCTCCTTCAAATTCATTGTCTTTTTTATGTTTTGCTGAATTCTCAAGCTTTCCTTCGTAAATCTCTTTCTCATATTTTCCTCCTTGTCTAATATTCTAATACTTTGAAAATCTGGTGCATGGTGTGAACTGATCATATGCATGGCTAGTGCTGCTGTTTCTTTTTGCCGCGTAATATCCATCTTGTGTTCTCCTATCCTTGTTGATAAAGCTCTCTTTGTTGTTCCTATATACACCTGATCACAGAGTTCTTCGTTATTTCCTTTACATCTTATTTCATAAACAACGTTATTTTGTTGTTGTTTTTCTACTGGCGCTTTTATTTTAGTGAATATTGCATTTGTTGTTTTGTTCGGCTTATACGCAAAACATATGTTATTTTGTTTCAGTGTTGTTATAATGTTTCTGTTGTCAGTAAGGCCAGGGATGTATGGTACACTGTAGAATTTTCTGTTTTCCGTTTCATCGGTGTTGTCAATTTTCCTATTTTTATCTAATCGTCTAAATACGTCGTCTATTAAAGAATTTATTAATTTTTTAGGGAAACTATTTTGTATCAATATTTCTAGTATTATGTTTATATTTTTGTTGTGGAATATTTCGTCACTAATTTTCAGTACCCTCTCTATTAAATTTCTCGCTGTATTTATAATCTGACTTCTGGGTTGTGTGGCATTAAAATTCATAAGTCTGCCTGAAGCTGTTTCCTTAGAGTACCAATTAAAAATAATGTTATCCTTATTTTTCCGTAGTTTAGCGTCGAGGTATGCTATTTCATTATTTTTTTCTATTTCTATGGTGAATTTAATTTTTTGATGGTGAGAATTTAAAGTTTTAAGAATTTCGTCCTTGTCGTCCTTATTAATGATAGCGAAAATGTCGTCTACATATTTTGCTATGTATTTAATATTAATATTTTTATTTTTTAATTCTATTATTGCATCGTCTAGCAAATTATCAAGAACAATATCCGCTATTGTAGGAGAGAGCGGGTTGCCCATTGGCATACCAAATATCTGATTAAATACTTTTTTGCCATAAACAAAGTAATTATTGTCCGTTAGACAGAACTTCAACATTTCTAAAAATGTCGGTCTAAGAATGTTTGTAAATTTTTCTATTGTTAGCCATTTTTCCATAATATTTTTAATGGCTGTGTGTACCGGAATATTTGTGAAAAGTGAGATGACGTCAAAAGATACTAATATATCTTGAGGCTCAAGTTTTATATTACAAAGATGATTTTTTAATTCCAACGAATTTTTGATGTTGTATTCCCTAGATATAATATGTTTAAGGATATTTCCTACATATTTGGATAAATTGTAACATGGCACTTGTATTGATGACACAATTGGCCTAAGAGGGGTTTCCGGTTTATGGATTTTTGGTAATCCGTATATTCTTGGGGCAACAGCCGCATGACAAGTAAGATTACGTTTTTGCCACATATCAATGAATCCATTCTTTTCCAAGTTTGATATAATGTTGTTATTTTGTTTTTGAAGTTTTTGAGTCGGGTCAGTTCTTAATGTTCTGTAAGTATCTCTGTCTTCTAGAAGATTTTCCATTTTCTGTTCATAATCTTTTTTGTACATGGCTACCGTTTTGTTTCCTTTATCTGCCTTTATTATGATCATATCTTGGTGCTTTTTTAAAAATTGTTCAGTTTTTTCAAAAACAGTTGAAATAAATTTTTCCCTGGGAGTATTTTTAATTTTTCTTTTAAAACCAGTTATACTATAGCTTAGTTCTTGCTATATCCTTTTCTTTGTCTGCATTTTCGTCCATGTCTTGGATGCATTGTTCTATATCCGCGATTATATTTATTGGAAAAAAATTCTTATCAGTTACTGGTAATGCAAACTTCTTTCCTAACGAGAGTATCCATTTGCATTCCATAGGTATATTTATTGTTGTTTTATTTTCAAACCAATGATTATTAAAAATTAGTCCGTGTGATTTAAACTGTTTTTCTTTAAGTGTGTTTAATTTAATCAGCTGTTTTGTTCTCACTTCTTCTCTTATGTGTTTTGTTCTGTCCGTTTGTTTGCTAATAAAATTTTTGTAGTCATCATCTGTTATCATTTCTTCAATACCAGCACTCATGTGATACATTTTTCTTTTTGTTAATTTGATATTTGTGGTTGTTTGTGAAATCTCCAAATTGAGAATTTTTTTAAGAAAATTATGTTCTATCTTACCCAATTGGTCTACTATTGTGCGGCATTGAAATAATTGTTTAACCTGAGTTGTAGTGTTTTTTGTATGTGTTGGAATTATACCATAACTTCTACACGATAATAGAAATGTTAACCTTTCTTGTTGTTGTGCTAGTCTTCTCACTTCGTTACAATACTCCTTCATCACCCTGCATGTTCCGTCGTCGTATTTGAGTTGTATATGTTTAAAAAAACCCTTCATGTTTTGTTTGGTAAAGTTGTAATGTTTAGTATCAATTAAATAATTTATTTTCGGCAAGCTCTCCGATATACTGCTATGTTGTTTTTTATTTGGCCAATTTTTATTTATCTGATTATAATTCCTTGTTAAGCTAATACGGCCTATAATCTTTTATGTAATTAAAAACACAATTTTAATACATTTTTTCCCGACGTTTCGTCGATTTTTTGTCGACTTCTTCTGGGGATTGTCTATTTAATAAAAAAATTACATTAATTAACAATTTTTTACCAAATAACATTTAGAACTTACATTTTTTTTATACCAATTTAAAATGATACGCAAATTATTGCGAAATCATAAGCAAACGCGAGGTTGTACTGGGAACTAGAAATAATTAGCCACCAAAACCTTATTTTTCTGTTAGGTCGTTTTAAAGTGAGCGTGTTTTAAACAGACAGAGATACGGAAAAACAAGGACGCAAAATGTATAAAATTCGTAAAATCTTTGACAAGTAATAAAATTTTTAATTTACCCTCATTATTTATTCGTGGTGTAGAATGTTCTAAAGAACACCTCGTCAAAGTCAAAACCATAGTTGCCAGATTAATTTATAAGGTTGATTTGCTCTACTCGTTATTTTAAAGAAAACTGTAATTTTTAAAAATTTAATGCAATGAAAGATTGTTTTTTTTTTAACAAATAATTTAAAATCCAAAACCTGAAAAACAAGTTTTTTTTCATTATTTATTTATTGAATCTTCAAATATTAAATATGAACTTACAGTAATTAATCAAATCTTATTCTTAAAAAAACAAGTTCGAGTGCTATACTCGCAATAAGAATAATTCAGGAGTTGGCTGTATGGGGAATGGTTTTCCAAAAATAGGCTTTGCATGGGACCAAATTTTATTACAATAGCATTTTTCTTTACGCCTTTAAAGTGTTTTTCGAGAGTGTGTTTTACATGAGCACCCTTCACGAAATTTTCCAATGTGATTTCTAGTTTTATAAAACTGTGACATTAAATTTTATTGCAACAGCATTATTCGTTAAGGTTTTAGGCGTACTAAATGAAAAAAGTGCGCTGTTAACCCTCTAGTATAAAGTATTTTTGCACGGAGGTTTGGAAAAAAAGTGACCCGTCTTATTTAAGAAATTTTGTAAATTATTAAATTTGGCCCCTGAAGCGCGTAGGATGCTTCTAGACGGGTCAAATGTATGAACCACTCCACTTTATTTTTCATCTCCATCATTTGATACTAACATACCTACTCGCTATCTTCATTCCTTAAGGTGGCTCCCATATACAATTTGTAATACAGACTAGAAATATTTTTAAGAAAAAGTCCCATAACTGCCATGGAGACGCCCATAGGGGAATAAAATGTATAACCGGTCTCCATAAGTTTTTCGTCCTAAACATTTTCTCAAAACATAATTGCCCCTTATCTTCCCTTAGGGGGGCTCCTATAGAAATTTTGAGTTTTATGAAATTCTAAATTTTTCGGCTTTTGTGAATATATACTTCATTAACATCATACATGGTGATCTTGTGACTCCACCAACATAACTGAAGTTAATTAGAAAAGAAATCAAAAAAGAAATGCAAAACAATGCACCAATAAAATTGATATTACCTCCGAGCTGTTTGCAAGAAATGAGCCTGGCAAAATTATCACTTTTTTGCAAAAACGACACCGAGGCCCCAAATCTTTGCATGACCTTGGGCAAAACTGGGAGACACGGGTCTTTTATTTTTTGGCCTTTTATCACGTAGTGGTGTCCGTATATGGTTATAGATAGCATAGTAGACTGGCCCACGCTTGTATGGGAAAGTAAAAGTATAGTCCAATACTTTCTCCACAAGCTTGATTTTGTTTCTTTTACTAAAATAAATGTGTATACTAAAAATTGGCACAATGGGACAATATTTTGAGGTCGCGATGAATGGCGACTTATTTATATGTTTCACATTTGATATTACATGCATTTACTACTGGCTTATCATTATTGAACTTGTTTATGTATTGGAGATACTTTTCCACACTTTTCTTTGATCTTTACGAAGGCGACCTATTGCATAAAAATATCTTGTATGTCTCAAAATCAATTTGATCTGAGGAAAAGAAAGCAGTTACCGAAATAAATTTGTTTATAAGTCTTATATATGGCCGACACTGGAATGAAGCTCCTTTAGCAATAAATGCTCCTCTTAACGATAAACAACTCGAAAACCATCCCAATGAAAAAAATTGTTAAAGCTGCTGGGAAAGCATTTCGTCGACATCTATGGTATTTTTCTGAATATTTAATCGGACTAACCTTTATCGATTCCAGAGTTATTTCTTTCAAAGGGTCCTACAGAGTTTTTATTTCGATGAAAATAATGCTAGCCCTTTAAAAGTTGTAAATGACTGTGCAGAATGAGGTGTTGTTTTGGTGACCCGATTTAACAGTTTAAATACGAAAAATGAGGAGCAAAAACAATATTTGCTTAGAACAGTTGATCACCATAGACAAAAATTTCACGGGGTTTCTAAAGCTAATACTGCAAAAATGGCTATCGATAAATTAAAAAAATAATAAAATTTGTGTTAATAATTAGTATTGTGGTTATTTTGTTGAACTATTTATGGTTTTTAATCCAAATTTTTAATTAGGCTTAACCCTTCTGCATCCCTTGGATATGTGCCCTTCCTATGATCCTTTGGGTCAATATGACCCAACAATAAAATGTAAACAACATTTCATATTTAAGTAAAATAAAAAATAAAAGCGATTTTATAGATTATTTGACTGAAAAAATTATTTGTCGATGATTCTGAATGAAGATGAACTCAATTCTATTATATTCAATAGGAAAAGAATTTTAAAGTGGAAATTAACTTGCAATATCGCTTGTTGGGTCATATTAACCCAAAGGATATTAAATGTCTATAAATCGTGTTTTTAAATGGAAAAACTTTTAATTTTATTATTCTCATTTTTATTTAAATTTATAATTTTCGTCCCTGTAATGGATAAATTAAAGTTTCACCTCCATATCTTCTATTTAAAGGGACAAATTTTGCGTTTGAAAACCAAAATTGGGTCAAATTGACCCAAGGAGTGCAGAAGGGTAAAGTTCATTAAATTTAATTTTCATTAAATTATTTTTATGAAGAAAGGAATTTTACAACATGAAAATTAATTAAAATTGTTATTGATAATCTTTCATTTTTGACAGTGGCCGGGATTCGAACCGCGGCCGGCAGGTTACCACGACATGTTTTGATCCCAAACACTCGATCTACTCAAATGGATTTGCCGTTTTACACTCGCAGCCATCGACGACTGCTGACGTCAATAGTCAAACATTAATCCTTAAACCAAATTGTATTTTAAACTTTGGTAGATCGAAGTTTGCTTTTTTGAATGATTATCCATTTTAATTGATTTTACATGTTCTTCCTTACTTCTGTTTTTTCGTACTTTTGTCAAGAATTTTTCTTGAAGTCCAAAGTACATTTTTAATTTTTTCATTTTTTTGTCTTTCTTTTTCTTGTTGACCTTTTTCAGCACAACTTGAAGGACAAATGAACACATAGAGCTCGTGCCTTAGCTTTAACAATAATTAGTATTGTGGTTATTTTGTTGAACTATTTATGGTTTTAAATCCAAGTTGTACTTAATTTACAGTTTTATTAATTTGTTAAATAGTTTTATTTTTAAATAAACAATGAATATCACCATAAAAAATCAAAGTATGTTATATTTCTATCTAACCCCGAAAAATCATTAAACTATCGCAACCTCTAAATATTGACGGATTGTGCTTAAATTTGGACTTAACATTTTTAAGCACTATTCGAATAGGATCAGCGTTGTGGAGTGCGAATATTCGATACTTTTGTATTTTGGGCCACCCTATAGCATAGTACCTCGATGTTGAACTTAAGAAAAATAAATAATATTAAAAAATTTTCGGGAAATTGTTTAAGCCCTTATGACACTA
Source organism: Pollenia griseotomentosa (assembly GCA_963931875.1). Classification (NCBI taxonomy): domain Eukaryota; kingdom Metazoa; phylum Arthropoda; class Insecta; order Diptera; family Polleniidae; genus Pollenia; species Pollenia griseotomentosa. The sequence goes on from OZ007561.1 coordinate 182,683,061, forward strand.
CATTTTTTATTCATTAATTGATATAGAATTTATAGAAAGAAACAGTAAATGTTAGAAAGAGCAAACTATAAAAATTCTAAACAATGTTTTTTAGTTTTTTTTTTCTCTTGTTATAGTTTTGTTTCAGGGATGGGGTTGAGAATTTTTAAAATTGTACCAACAACCTTTAAAAATTTTACTTTTTTACCCCAATTGTACTAAAAGATTTTTTTAGTTGAAATTAATTTTATTTTTGTTCATAAAAAACACCACAAAAAGGTATTATAAATCTTAGTTTAAAAAGTATCAACAAAAAAGTACAATTGAAACAACTTAGCCATCCCTGTTTTGTTTATTTTATTAAATGTTGCCAACTTTTTGTTTATGAGAGACCTAAAAACAAAAAGCGGTAAATCGCTGAATTTGCCCATAAACCGCTGATTCAGCAACACTTTTAATATTTCAAGCTGGAAATGTCAATTTTAAGTCAAACAATTTTACATTTTTTTGACATAACTTAATTTTTTATCGATAACTTTAGTAAAATTTTTGACAGTTTGCCATTAATCTTAATACAGCCTAACTCTTTGCACTTGTTCGATTTTTGTATTACATTATATTTGTACTGTTCACCAAAACTTGAACAATGCATTAAAAATGTAGTGTCATAAGGGCTTATCTTTTGCGGCTACTTAGGCGCCACCTAAACGGTATTAAAAATCATTCCTGGGAAGTTCATATGTTCTAGAAAGTTGTTAACTGAGATCTTGGGGGAAAAAGATAAAAAATCGAGTTTCTTAAAGTTTTTTGCGATTTTAATCTTGAAGATGAAGTTTTTTGATTTTATATGTTAATCAATCCGAACGGTTTGCAAGACATGAGTCTTAGAAAATGATCACTTTTTGCAAAAATGTCACCGAGGCCCCATAAAAAAGTGCATGACTTAAGGCAAAACTAGGAGACACGGGTCTTTTTTTGGTCCTTTATATCGTAGTGGTGTCCGTATATGGTTATATTTCCATGACTTGAAAAATTACACACAGTGTATCTTACGATTTTTTTATAAAACAAAAATTTCAAAATTTTGCTAAAAATTTATTTTTTTTTTTCCAAAAAAAAAAAATATGTTTCTAAAACGATAAGAAAAAGGTATAGCCTTACTTAAAGCTAATTTTATTGAGGAATTTCGTTTTTTTAGTTTATTCAATACACTAAACCATTTTTAAGTTACGCACAATTAGTTGTGCAACCTCCTCCATTTTCGAAATAACGGTATATATTTTTGTATAATTTTATTTAAAAATGTTTCTGTTAGAAATATCGAATTACTTCGTTAGCAAAAGCTTAATAGTTTCTTGCGAGCTTAAGTTTTCTGACATTAGGGTGGTACATAAGGGTGGTACGAACAGAGATCTGCTGGATAAATACTAGAACGAGATACTTAATGTCAATGGCCCCTAAGGGCAAAAAAATTGGACTTTTCGAGACAAAATGATTGATATATGATATTTAAAGATCGGACTGTTAATGCTTAAGACATGTAAAACGACGGCCCCTACGTTCGGCAAAAATAATTTAAGGCGTAAGGGGAATCTTTTTTTTGAGGAACGGTCTAGTGTGCTGGTTACTCTCATATTTAGTGACGGTTCGTAAACGTATTGTTTGTCGCTAAGAGTATTTCTGCCCATATAACGGGTTATCCATTTTGCGGTTTCAAAAGTAAACGTAAATAAAACACATATAAATATTTTTTTGTAATGATATTTCTTTTTTAATATAGAGTCTCAACGTTGACATTATGTGTGAAACACTATATCATTTAAATGACCACCACGCGAAGTGTTGCAAGCATACTACAAAAATTGTGATTCTGGCACAGCCACATATCATGCTTTAAGAGGAGATTATGGTTTACATAATCGTCCAACTACGCAAGCAATTGACAAAATTGTGAGGAAATTTTAAGAGACTGGAGCTGTTATAGATATTGTACAAACTCAAAACATAATTTTGTTTTAGCGGGTTCATGATTGCCCATGAGTTCCAAATAGGTAACACTATCGAAAAATTCTCTGTGAATTCTGTGTTGTAGGTTATCATATGGTCGGGCTTGACCGACTATACTTTCGCAATTGTTTAATTTTCTGATAAAGACTATAATGGGTTAACATAGATAAATATGTTGATATCGAGACAAAACCAAATTCTAGTTTTGTCATAAACATTTAAATTGTAAATTCAATGGAATTAAATATGCATACTTAACTCTCCTAAAAATTTCTTTAACTTCCACAAATCACTTATCATATTTACTTTACTTTACTAAAAGCCAAGTATTTTTTAATCCATTATTTACTTTGATTCTAATGAAATCTAAATGCTTAGTAATTTGATTTAATTAAACTTATGGCAAAACATTTCAAAAACCATAAAATGTTTTCTAAAATTTAATTATAAGCCTCAACAAAAAGTAGAATTTGTTATTACATAAAAGTAAATATGAAAGTTAATTCCCAACTTGTATTAAAAATGTTTAATACATTTGTAATTTTTGTATTTTTTAAAAGTCCTTCTTGCCATTAAATCTTTCAATAAGAAATTCTTATTTAATTAAAATAATTTAATTTCTCTTTAAAATAAATACAAAACTCAAAAATACCCTTATGTTTTAATAATAATAAATATTTTGCACATTCATTTATTATGCACTTAAAATAAATTAAAGCCAACAACAAAATGATAATGGTGTTAAAGACAGGGTTCGAAAATAAACAGAATATTAAGTTAGCTTATGGCTCACACACCGAGAATCGATATCATTTTTAGCGTTTGTGTATTAATACACCACCCTTATTAACGTTCATAACTATTTTCAAGAAAGTAACGAACATTATATTGTGTTCTGTTCTTCGTTATAAAACTGAACAATTGTAGTGGTTATACATATTTTAAGGTTCTATAGTGTTTTTTTTTTACATTAATTAAGGAAAGAGCAAATAAAAAGTTAACAACGACCACAGCACGAATATCTTGTGTGTGTATTGCGTACATGTTTTGTTTGTGTAAGATTTCTTTGGTGGATTTTTGTTTTTTTTTCGTATATGGGGGATTTCATGTCAAGTGACCCAATTTTTAAATCGATGTCTTCCGATTTGGATGGACAAATTTGTCTAACACCAATAGGTAATAAGTTACATGGATGAGAAAGAACACCTGCATGGCCAAATGTCAATCTTTGACCCCCTCTATTTCAGATACTTTTTGACCGATCTTGTTGAAAATTTGTGTCTAAACTACTATTTAATAGGACTAAGCATGGTGCAAATTTCACTTGACATAAAATCCCCCATATGTATTTCGTTGTTGTAAAACTTTTTCGGTTTTCTGAACCAGCAAAAAGGGCACAATAGCACAACTTAAACGAACAAATATTAACGTACGGAACCGAACAAAATTAAATTTTGGGTAAAAAAACAGAGCGCAATAAAATGTTCTTATCTTTTTGTTGGGTTGGATAAGTACAGTAATTTTTTGAATGCGAAGATCACAAACAGAGAAACATTTTTTTAATGACTTACTACACAAACTATATTAGGGTTTGTGTTTTCCATAAATCTGCCGCACCGAACACTAAAGAACAGTATATAATGTTTATTTTCGAACACTGTTTAAAGATAATGATGTTTCAAGAAGGGTGAGTGCATGTGTGCTGTTGGTGGTGGTGATGTATCAAGGATATAATAACTTAATCATATTCGTATATATACCATTTATATGTTTTAAATAATAAATAATATTTAAAAAGAAGTAAACAATATAAAGAAACCTTCTGCTGTTTCACCAACTTATAAAGGATGATGTTTGTATTTATGTATTACTGATGGTATGTTATCATAACTATGCCACACTGTAGCCAAGTTTTTTTTTTTTGTAATGTTGCAACTCAACGACGGCCACGTGTAAGCAAAATGTTGACAAAAAAAGGGTTTGAAATACAAATACAATGAAATCTTTCATGACCAGATACCGAAGAGACCATTCAAACATATCCGTACAAGGAAGATGTTCTATCAAAATACCTCATTGATTTCCTTTAAAACGCTGCCAAGACTAGGATACAGTGTCTGTGAAAAGACGTTGTTCACATAAGAAGAGTGAGCGTTAAGGGAGGTTAGACTGTTTTTATAATAAAGTAAAAAATCATATTTACATATTTATTTAGTAATGTCATCGTCTAAACACGTGTTGGCAATATATAATCAGCTATTAAGGCCTGTATTGTTGGGAAAATTTTTTATTAAAAGGGTAGATTACTGATTATTTTTGCAAAATTTATTTAATCGGTTATCGCTTATTTATGTTTAAAATTCTAATGAAAGTTTACTGAACATTTTTAAAGTTGCCGTTTAAACTTTTGATTTATTTTCCTATATGTTTCTTCTCATCAGGTGGTATGCCTTTTATATTTAAATGGAGCTATTAAAGACTACCATTAAAAAAGCAATAACGTACCTTAATAACCTTATCTATATTAAACTATTCCAGCCAAAGGCTTATTGCAGTAAACGTATATGACTTCTTTATATCACACTATTCAAGTCAAAGGGTTGTTGGAGAACACTTTTTTTGCGATATAAGAGATAAGAAGAAGGTAAGGGCTGTTATAGTAACAGGAAATTAAAACTGTTATGGTATGCATGCATAAGCCCATTTTTTACCAAGCTACATAAATGCTTGAATATTCTAATGAAATTTTCATGGCTAGTTAGTAATCGGCCAAAAATAACTTGTATAACTTTTTTTTTTTTTTTTTTTGCTGGCGACTCCCTGTGAAAACTGCTGGTCGACATCTCGACCACTGGGATAATTACAGCAACAAATTTTCTGTGTGACATCATATATTGTGATACGAAATAGAATGAAATTATGTCGTAATGAAATCGGGATTACCCAAAATAAGCAAATATAAAAGCTACACTGATAGATAGTCAAAACCGAACTTCAAAATTTAAGTACGAATTGGACAGCTTTTTTTAATGAGTGTAAGTTTAAAGATAAATAAAAAGATGGAACAATTTATTAAATATTTTAATTGATTGAATAAACAAGTTATTTTTTAATTTTCGTGGCAAGTCTCGAAGCAATTTCCCACATGTAATTTGACATTTCTTTTAGGGCAAGAGGAGGTGGTATGCTTTTTGCATATTTTGCATCGGCGATAGCAGCGCTTGACACATACAGACATGTGCATACCATTTACTTTGGGCATTCCGATAATTATCTATAATATTATCATGTAAGTCAACGCCTCCCATATACTTATTATAGTTGGCAATAAGGTTGACTTGGGGTACAGGGACCCGTTTTTTAGTTTTCTGTCGTATCGCATTAAATTTTTCATTGGATCCATATGACCATAATTTCTAGCCAAAGTAACCTCTACATTATCTCTCCATCAAACCAATGCAAATTTTCAGGCTTTCGCCTACCAATCTGTTTGCGCGGATTGTGCCAATTGCACAAAAACCTTTTTCTTTTAGAAGGGAGAGCAAATGGTATCCAGTAAAAAACAAATATCGAAATGAGCGCTATGTTGCCTTGGATTCTCACAAATCGACATTCGACTCATAGCTACGCTAGCAGCAAGGCCCAGTTGTTTATCATAGGTATCTGATGCTCCAGCATGATACCATTTGCTTATCAATACAGACAGATTTGGTTCAAAAACACCAAACTTCATAACCCGAGTATTCAAAAGATCGAACAGCAGCTTTTGCATAGACTTGTTCGACCCAACCTTAATGTAAACAGTGTTGGTGTTAAATATTTGCATTAAAAAAAGTACTAAAGTTGATATAAGCACATTTTTTCAACAAGTAAAAAAAAAAATAATAGATTAGAATAAAAAAAATTTGTGCACTAATTATCCCAGTGGTCGATATTTCGACCAGCTATGTTCAAGGCTGTGTGGTGGCCAGCAGGAGTAGCAAGTCAATTTGAAATTGTACATTTAAATTCATTTGAATTGTTGGCTATTTAAAGCAATATAATTTGTAGAGGGATGTAAGAAAAGATAAACTCACTGTTTATTGTTGGTGTTTTGTTTAAGCTTTGATATTGTTACTTACGAGTAAGACTTTGAGTGTTTAAAATTCTTATTCGCTTTAGGGTTTTATTCGTATAATATTTCTAGCTTTTCTAAAATCTTAGGAAAAGGTTTCCTGATGAGCTGGCCTAAGCAACCAGTGAAATGCGCATAGAAGCTAGCTTTCCCTCAACAACAAATTTCAGTGTATTTATCAAATATGGAAAATTGGGAATTTAGCACGTCATACAGAAATCGTATTAATGATAAATTTTGTATTCCCGTAAATAACTTTGATAATTTTTTTTTTTATTTTTCTATTTTATATAAGTCGTTACAATTGGCTTAACAATTGCCTATTTTTAGTATATTTTTGTGCTCCCCAGAGGGGTTCTTAAAAGGTTTGGTAAAAAAAGTCCTGATCAGAAAGCCAACAAGCCAAACTGAATTATTAATAATAAAAATTTATTTAACTACACTTCCTAATATTTTAAATTATTTTATGAAAATGGCAAAAGTTTGTGGTCGACATCTCGACCGCTAGTACAAAATGGGTTTGTTATGCAGTTGTTATGCAAATTTAAGCACACTAAAGTACTTAGGTAATGTATGTATTTTCAAGGGCGGATGGAGATTTCAGTTAAAAATGAACATTTGTCAACCGATTTTTATGGTTTGTGATTTATTTCATTCGTAATATATCTGCCTTTCCGATAAATTAAGAAAAATGTTAATTATTTGCCTTTATAATATTTTTTATGAATTTTGGAAAACAAAAATTAGCATTCATTTTGTATTTAAAAAAAATCCTAACGCCACTTATTTCAGAATATCTCCAAAACATTTTTAAAATAAAAAAGATAAGCTCACTGTTTATTATTGTTGTTTTTGTTTAATATGAAAGTTACAAGTAAAACTAGAGTTTATAATTCTAATTCGCTTAAAAGTTTTATTTGTTTAATATCTTTAGTTTTTCTAAAATCTTTATGGATGAAGTTTCCTGATGATCTGGCCTAAGCAACCAGTGGAATGCGAATAGGAATAGCTTATCCCACCGACAATAAATTTCAGTTTGTCAATAGTATGAATTGGGACTTTAGCATATTTAAATTAAACCTTGTTAATGAATTTGCTACTTCCAATATAAACTTTGATAAACAACTTTTGTTTAAATGACTTAAATGGAATTTTATTCGAAATAATTTGCTGGTTATTTTATCCAAATTAGACAAATTGTCTTCAAGTTATAGGGAAAATGTTTATGCATAGCCGCATTATTTCAGGCGAAATAAAAAACTGATAGCAAAAAACTCGAAACGGTTTGCAATTTCGCGCTTCAAATTCTTTATATATTTTTTTTGTTGAAAGCTATTTTTCTGGAGACCTGTGTAATCATTTATACTTCTATAGAGACAATATTTCTTGTAAGCTGGCACTAGATCTCAATATTACAATAAAACTCGGGTCTTTTATAAAAACCCTACACATAAAGATAATATCTCACCACAATTTCACTTCTTACTTCGATATCGTCCCCACACCTTAATTTCCGGAATATATTTGACATTGACTAGTAAGGCCGGGATTTTGAGATGTGGATTAAGTTGAAACTCAGTTTAACGCAGTCTGAGCGAAATGTGATTTTTTTATTTCATTAAAGACCAACATTTTAAGCTAAACTAAGCTGTTTCGTCAAAATGTTGTATACAAACTTGGAAATTGTGGCACAAATCTGTTTTCAGATTAACTAAACCAAGTTTAACTGAGATCTGAAAAACCCATAACGTATATATGCACTTTTAAACCCCAATAAAGCACGTGTTAATATTAAAATATCGATTTGAAACTTTTAACAGAATGAATTTTATGCTTAAAATAACATTTTAGGGGTGTCTTGCTTAAAAATTCTTAAAGTAATAAAATAAGCCCAGTCAAGTTATTCTACACCCAAAATTTCATGTTTCATAATTTCATGTACTTCCTCAAGTCAATACCAAAAATGTACAGTGTAATCGCCCGTAACGGACTCGTTCCTTATGCGCTCACCCCCTTTTGACTCACACTGTTATCTGCTTTTGGCAGCGTCTTAAAGGATAGAACTTGGTTCGTTTGAGTGCACATCTCTCTTGTAGGAAAATATTTGAATGGTCATTTCGATGGCCAATTATGAGAAAATCTATATCTATATATATAAAAATGAAAAATGTTTGTATGTGTGTTTGTTTGTTTGTTTGTTTGTTTGTTTGTTTGTTTGTTGGCTTATAGACTCCTAAACTACTGAACCGATTTTCCTGAAATTTTTACAGATACATCACGTGAGCCCTAAAAATAAAATAGGCTACTTATTTTTTCGATAGGGGCAGGGGAATTGGTATCCCCCATAGGATGCCAATATTAATTATCGCATATATTAAGATCCGCCGAACACATTATGCAGAACTTTTGGTAGTAAGATCTTCTGAGCCCCAAAATTTAAATAAAATAGCAGCGGGGGAAGTGGAATCCCCCATAGGACGCCAATGTTTAACATCGCATATCTAAAGAACTGTAATAGTGAGAATGTTCAAACTTTCTAGAAGTCACTCTTATGGTATACAACACTTTTGAAAATAACAATAAAGCGGGTAGGCGCAGGGGGGGGGGAAATACCTCCCATAGGATGCATATATTAAATATCGCTCAACTAAAGAATTATTAAAGGGAGAGTCTTCAAAAGTGGTTAAAGCTATTATTATAGTAAACTATAAATTTCAATATACAAATGGGCGGGGTAGACGGGGGAGGAGCAGTACCCCTCATATATAGAAATATTAATAAGAGCCACTGCACGCATTTTGTTGAACTTTTGGTAGTAGGATCTTCTGAGCCCCAAAATTAAAACAAAATAGCGGCGGGGGTAGTGGTACCCACCATAGGACGCCAATGTTTAATATCGCATATCTTAAGAACTGTTATAGTGAGAATGTTCAAACTTTGTGGAAGTCACTCTTATGGTATACTTCACTTTTGAAAATAAAAATAAAGCGGGTAGGCGCAGGGGGGGAAATACCTCCCATAGGATGCATATATTAAATATCTTTCAACTCAAGAACTATTAAAGGGAGAGTCTTCAAACGTGGTTAAAGCTACTATTATGGCAAACTTTAAATTTCAATATAGAAATGGACAGAGGAGGAGCAGTACCCCTCATAGATAGAAATATAATTTAGAGCCGCTGCACTCTTTTTATTAAACTTTTTGTAGTATGATCTTCTGAACCCCAAAATTGAAATAAAATAGCAGCGGGGAAATGTTACCCCCCATAGGACGCCAATGTTTAATATCACATATCTTAAGAACTGTTATAGTAAGAATGTTCAAACTTAGTAGAAGTCACTCCTATGGTATACTACACTTTTGAAAATAAAAATAAAGCGGGAAGGCGCAGGGGGGAAAACCTTCCATAGGATGCATATATTAAATATCTCTCAACTGAAGAAGTGGTTTAAGCAGTGTAGCGAAGCGCACCGGGTTAAGCTAGTCTACTATATAAAATAGAAAATAATTCAAAAAGCATATCTAACGTGTTATGAAATTTGGAACACGTTAAATAGCGATAGATGGAATCTGTGATTGAGTACAGATAAGAAAAGCAATTCTACTTGTTTATTAAAGAATTAATGATACGAAAAAAAAATATTATTGTTTAGATATGCAACAAGCCGATTCAATAATAATATGATTGAAGGAACAAATTCTATTATAATTAAATGTTCCGTCGGCTACTATTTCTCGGATATCATGTTAAGTTGTTATCACTTGTAATGCCTTTGTTCCACAATTGATTGAATTTTTAATTAGATTTTTACCAAATTTTGATTGAACCGCTCTAGTTTGAAAATAAATTTATAAATTAAGCTAAATAACTTGATCAAGTCCACTTTCTCAGTTAAAAAACCGTGGATCCCAATACAGGGTGGCGCATTTTTAACGTCATAATTTAACTAACAAATTTTCGTTTAAATGTGCTACATTCCCATTTCATACTATTGATAAACTGAAATTTATTATTGAAGGGATAAGCTATTCCTATGCGCATTTCACTGGTTGCTTAGGCCAGATCATCAGGAAACTTTATGAAATAAGATTTTAGGAAAACTTAAGATATTAGACCAAATAAAACTGTTAAGCATATAAGAATTATAAGCAACAGTTCTACTTGTAACAATATCAAAGCTTAAACAAAAACAACAACAGTGAGTTTATCTTTCTTACAGTCCCGGCTACAATTGGTTGATTTTTTGTCAACTCCAAATGTAGTTGTAAGTGGGAAAAGAAAAAAAAAACAAAAATAAAAACAAATTACTTTATTTTGTTTTGCCAGTTCAGTTTTATTTACACTGCCACATGCATATTAGTTATCAAAGTTTTTCTTGGGATTCAAAAATTTAATTAACAAATTTTCGTTTAAATGTGCTACACTCCCATTGCATACTATTGATAAACTGAAATTTATTGTTGAAGAGATAAGCTATTCCTAAGCGCATTTCACTGGTTGCTTATACCAGATCGTCAGGAAACTTCATCCAAAGATTTTAGAAAAACTAAAGATATTACACACATAAAACGGTTAAGCGAATAAGAATTATAAGCCACAGTTTTACTTTAATTTAACTCTGGAAGGCTTCTCTTCATTTTAGTACATTAAGGTTACTCTTCGTCGAATCAACGAACTTTTAAAAAAATATATTCTAGCGGAACAATTTGAAAATAAACAAAAATCTGTTTTATTAGTATTGTGGTTATTTTGTTGAACTATTTATGGTTTTTAATCCAAATTTTTAATATTTTTAATTAGGCTTTAGTTCATCAAATTTTATTTTCACTTAATCATTTTTATGAAGAAAGGAATTTTACAGCATGAAAATTAATTAAAACTGTTATTGATAATTTTTTTTTTATCTCTCTTAAATTCTATACGATTTTTTTTTTTTGTATTTTTAATTAATTACCTTTTTAAAACAACAAAAACTAAAAAGGAAAAAAAAATATTTTTTTCTTACTCAGCCTTTAAAGATAATCAGTCAAATAATACAAAAGAAAAAAACTATTTAGTTTTTAGTCTTATTTAACGCATGAGACACAAGGTTCAATTTTATGTACTTTTCGTCATTCTGAGTTTGCTATAGGGACATAGTTGACTAATTTTACGCTCTTTTTGTCCTTTGACAACAATTTCGACGGATTCTTGTCGATTAGGTATTTTATTTTGAATTTTTTCCTTAATTAAGGTCTACAAAGTATGTGTCGAATCTGTATCTTAAAAAGGGAGCCACGAGATAATAATGAAGATTTTTCAGGTACTGTCGTCAGATTTTGGATTTTCGATCTTTACGAAATATATTGTGAGTGTATACGACGTAGCTGTTGACAAAAGTAATATTTAAAATTCCAAAAAAATAAACACAAGAACTTACACAAAGGTAACTCTTCGTCGTTGCGACAAGTACACAAATCTGAATTTTAACTTTTAAAAAATGAGTTTCCAGCGTACGTCCACTCACTACAAGCTTTCGGCATCAGCTTAAATTGTTGACAAAAAGGCCGTTTTTTAAACACTCATATAAAAGTTATATGATAAAAAGTAAATGAGCTGCGTCAATTCGACGAGCAGTAACCATCCAGATTAAATGGGGGACAAATTTTTTGTTTAAGTATTTTTACTTTTGTTTTACAACAAAAATCTGCGAAAATAATGGTGGAAAGTCTCAATACAGGACAAGAAACCAAAGATGTTAAATTTTCTTTTGAAAATCAGCAGACACAAAATCATTGCCAGTGATAACGTCATGGTTTAATAATTTGTTTCTGTTATGGGTTCTGAAAAATGGATAACAATCTTTCTTGCAAATTTCTATACGAAGGTTTACGTTCGAAATTTTATCTAAATTAAATATTTTCTAGAAGCAAAAAATAACTTGATAACAAAACCTAAAAAAAATTAATCCAGCACTTTAAAGCAATACGGAAAAATTTGCATAAAACGACTTTAAAACTTATGTACATTTAAATACTATTAACCCTCATCATACCGACATAAAAACTTACAAATCCTACCAACATGTGTCTTTAAGACACATACATACAAATTAAAAGAAAAAAGCATAAGACAGTTACAAATTAGTTTATGTTAAGTAATTTTTTATTGAATACATTCTTTACAATTTATAACTTTTGTAGCATGCTCATTGCAGACATTATTTTTACATATTTGGCAGCATTGCTTTATTATACGACTTATTTTTGGATCGCACATATAGCATCTTTTACGTTTATTTGTTGTAGAAGTGGTTGTACTTGGTGTATTTCCTTCTTGAAGAACTTTTTCCATGCATTGAACTATAGGACGTTGTAATTTATTTCTTGACCTTTGATGTATTTGGGGGGCAATAAGTCCTTCGGCAACTTCTCGTAAAAAGAGTTTTCGAGCTTTTTTTGCTTGTGTTGCTTTCCATGATGGATGTAAATTTTTCCAAATAATATATGCTGCAATTGCACAAACATCAATTAAATTGGAAAAGAACGTAAATGGCCACCTGTTTGATTTTCTCCGGCAAGTAAAACTATGTGCAAGTTGGTCCAAAGTGTCAACTGCTCCTTTAGTTCGATTGTAATGTAAATTTACCTCCGATTTGTTCTTATTTTGTGAGTCGCAGTGGGTGTCATAGTGCATTGTAGAGAGTAAAAGAACTGCTCTATTCGGTTTAGGGACATAAGATACCAAAGTTTTATTATTGGTAAAACCAAACAAATTTGTTTCAACTTGCCTTTTTCTGTTTGGCAAAAATGATGAAGGAACACAGCGCTTATTTTTCTTTAGAGTGCCCGTTATTGTCAAACCTTTAGCCAATAAGTTATTCGCAAGTTCCAAACTCGTAAAATAATTATCACATGTTATATTTCGGCCTGTGTTTTCATAGGGTTGAACTAACTCCTCCACAACTCTTTGGCCCAAACCAAAACCCCTCTGGTTGTTTATTTTGCCTAAGTAAGGTATTGCGTTGAGTGGGTAGGCTGTTTTGCTGTCACATACCCACCAAATTTTTAGTCCATACTTATCTGGTTTACTAGGCATATATTGGCGGAAAGAACACCTTCCACGAAACGGAACAAGCTGCTCATCGACAGTAAGGTTGTCACCAGGAGTGTAAAATTTTTTTAGATTTTTATTGACAATTTCAAATAAATCCCTTACAGGTGCCAGTTTATCCTTTTGCTGTCGAATGCTTCTAGTGCTTTTGTCGTCAAACCGCAAATTTTTGGAAACTTCCATAAAACGATTTCGACTCATAGTAGCCCGAAAAATTGGGCAACCATATCGCGAACTCCAAAACTCAGCAATCTCTGTGTTTGCTTCTTTTTTTGTCCCCGCTGTAATCAAAAGTCCAACATAGGCTCTTATTTCTGTTACATTTGTTGGACGCCAGGCATTCTGATTTGTAGTCACTGCATACAAATTGGTAAATTTTACAATTGAATCAAAAATTTCGTCATTCAAATATAGCTCGATTGCCTCTAAAGGGTCTTCAATTTGTTTTCCTGGTGGCAAGTTAACTTTGTTCAATGGGCACCGAATTATATTTCGAGCAGGAATACGCCTTTGAGGTTTTGGAATAGAATGCCACTGAGTTCCGTCCTTACCAACAAATATTTCACCATATTCCTCACCTGCATCTTCCTCAATATCCGAAATAGTATCAGACATCTCGGAAGCATCATCTTCAATATTTTCATTATTTTGACTATCTTCGATATCAGATTGCAAAAACATATCCTCGTCTTCTATATCATCAACCGTATCTTCATCAATTTCTTCCGCGGCTAGTCGGATTTCCTCTTCTGTAAGTCGCTTTGGCATATTTTTTTATAAAATGAACTTGCACATCAATACTCTACAAAATCTAACCGCAACTAATTTGTTGTTTTTCAACATTCAGTATCAGGTGATTATTGATTTCAATAAAAGGGAATTCCCCAAATTTAATATAGTGATATGAAAATATGCAATTTGTATAAATATATATGAAAGATAGTTGCTGCTAAACAAATATAAATTCTGTAACATATATGACAGATAGTTGCTTTTGTTCTAAATTTGCGCATTCTACTAAATTCTTTGTATGTGTCTCTAAGACACATGTTGGTAGTTTATGTTACATTTTTTTATTTTGGCTTATAAAAAATAGAGGAATTTAATATTTATCAACTTTGTTTTGTGAAATTATACTAAACAGATGTAAAATAAAAGTCATAAAATTTGGTGTCAATATGTAACAAAGTTTCGTTGTTTTATTGAATCAAACATCAAAATGTGTCTCACAGACACATGTTGGTAAGATTAGGGTTAATAAAGTAACTTTTGTAATAAACTACATATTTATAATTATGTAATCTGTAATATATGCAATCCTCTTAGTAATAAAAAAAAAAGAAAATCTCGCAATGGTTTTACATGTGTGTATTTATTAGGGTTCGAAAGTCGATTAAAATCTTAATCGCAATTAATAGTATTTAATCGTGTTCATTCAAAAACTCCTGCGTTGACGAGTAAAATTTAAACTCTCTTGTTTTATTATGACCATTTTAACATTATGCATTATGCACGACGCATGGATAGGCATTTTATAAGTTTTTATCATTTTTGTTTTAATATTTTTTCTCGTTTTTAAATGTTTTTATTCAAAATGTTGTCAACTTTTGTGCTGAAGAAAAAGCGCAGCTTTCATAAAAATATTTTAAATTAATTAAACTTAAGCAAAATTCGACTGCAGTTTTTTTTTTAATTTTACAACCAAAAGTTTAAAACAAACCAACTAATATTTATATTTACCCGCTATAAAAATGTCAGGTATTTTGTGTATTTTTTTAATTAATGAAACAGTTGGTTTAAAAATCTTTTTTCACATGCCTTTAATATTAAATTTAAACTTGTTTTGCTTCTAATGAAAATTTTTAAATTTTGAGTAAATTACCTCTTTATGATCAAGTATAATAATAGAATATGTTTTAAATATTAAACAAAGTTGCGATTTTTATTTGTATCTATTAGCATTTTTAATCGCTTAGTAATTATAGAAAATGGTTGGTTGTCAACACAGTTGTTTTGTTTACATTTGATTGAAAAAAAGCTTCAAAAAAAAATTTAAATGTAAATATGAAGTATGCCATCTTTTGTTATGATAGCAGGGTTTATATGAGGCCTAGGGTAAATTATGGACCGATCTTCAAAAAATTTCACAGTGTGATTTTCACTCGAATAAAACGAACACTTGCAAAATTGCATATCATTCCGTGCGTTGTTCAATCATTTATGCTAGATTTTGTAACAAAATTATCAATTTTTTAAAGTGGTGGTTCCACATTTTGATTCATAGCTCTGATCCTACTGAACCGATTTTGCTGAATTTTAAGCCCAAACTGCTTAGGACAACTACAAGCTATTTAATTTTCAGGTTTTTTATTTCTTTTGAGTTTTTCGAAAGTGAGCGTGTTTTCAACAGACGGACATGGCTAAATCGACTTAGAATTACTCAAGGAGCCAGAATAAATATACTCTATGGGGTGAGGTGAATAATAAAAAAGTTTCACACGGAAAGACAAACTTAGTATACCCTCGTCATAACTTATTGTGGTGGAGGGTATAAAAAAGATTATGGATAATTTTTAACTTTGTTTTATTGAATAACTTATCATTCTTTTCTTTATGGGAATGTTCCAGAATTATATTTAACCATTAATATTGCTGCCAAGTTTTGCTCTGACAAATTGTACCGCGATAAATACGCGTTCTACACTGATTCGCTGGTGCTTGATATACCATATTTGCCAAGTCTCTTAGTCGTGGATATAGAAATTTTTTGCTCACCCAGTATTTTATAAAGTCTGCTTCAACATCAATTCGCTTTTCTTTATAGTTGTCGATTTCTATTACCTCTTTGCGTACGTAATCTTGCGAGCAGACTTTCTAATCGTCGGGTGAAGCATCAGAAAGCTCCATATCTGTGTTTGATGCAACTGTTGATAGAGTTGGTGTAATAGACATCTATTGTATATTTACAATAAATATAAAAAAAAAATTAGTTTTGTACACCTCAGCACGATAAATCTAGCGTAGTTACCTCTTCAACATTGTGCATTTGAAAGCACATGTTCTTAAAATATTTTTTTTTTGATTTTTCTATTTTCTCTCTGGAATATCGGTCATATTTTAACTTTTATTTTTCACTGAAAAAATATAATTCAAATTTGATTATTTTTGACTGAAACAGTTTGGGTATTTACAAGGTGTGCTATCATGTTATATTGTCATAATGTTCTAACATTTTAGAACTTTTTAACAAATATTGTTGTTGCTTTGTAAACAAAAAATGTCTTAAATAAATAGAAGTTTGCTTGCTATGCTTATTGTGCTGTCGTAATTAATCCGAAGAGACCTGCGCTGAACAGCTGAGCTGAGCCGAGCCGCATTAGTTTTTGTAAGCCGTCGCCGTTGTTGGTAATATTTTATCCGGCTAACATCGGAATTTAACCTGCGGCAAGTAATTTTTGCAACAAATCACTTGCGGCGTCAAATAAGATCAGCTTAGGACTCTGCTGTTTGGTAAACAAACAAAATAAAATTTATTCCTGATTTGCGTCTGAAAAATGAAAATAGTCAGGTAAGAGCTAATTTAATTTATAAATTCAAGGCTTAGAATTATAAAATATTTTTATTTTTGGTAAATAATTATTTTTTATATTTAAAATAGCACACTGAAATATGAGGGGTTGTTCGCAACAGTCGTATTTTTTCATGTTATTATTTTAAGACATATGAACAGTTATTTTTTAACTTTTTTCAAAGGATTTTTTCCTTGGCTAATAACCATCACAATGCTATACTCAAATAACGTATAGAAAAATTTTTTTCTGTCAGACTTTTTAAGCTGAAATTTAAATTATAATTGTTATTTTCGATCCCTGATTTTAGTTAATACCTTAATGAAAAGTTATAACTAAACTAGCTGTTAAGCCTCCCCTGCTAGTAAGCCCCAATATCAGTACCTTATGCTTGGCAATTCTTAGCTTCTTTGGTCTTCAAAATTAGCTGAAATGTAAAATTACACAGTTTTGCCACACCCCAAAATAGAGAAAATTTTTGAATCGCAATAGTTAATGCAAACCCTAGTATTGATGTTACCCTACATATTTTTATTATTAAAACTATAATAGATTGTATCTGTATTTACTTAATTATAACAAGTGTACGAGTAAATCGTTGATCTTCTGAAGAAAAGCCCTAAGTCGCATTTTTCTTGAAATTGTGTTTCTTTGTGATTCCAATAAACTTCACGCAATACACAAACATTTGATACAATATTAGCAACAATAAGTTTTTACAAGCATTATAAATAAGGGGCTCACATTTTCAATATACACAGCCGTATTCATAACAAAAAGTTAGCCACAGCCTTAAACTACGTACAACGAGCTGCTTACTAGAGTGCCGATTAAGCTTAGCAGCTTGTTAGCACTAAGGTTACAAAGTTTTTATTTTTATACTTCCAATAAATCAACTCTAAATTTTATTGACATTATATTGTTGCATTAATCATCGCTGGCCTTGTATTTTCCCTCCCAGATATACAAATTTCTGAGAATTAAAATAAATTAAAAACAAGTAAGAAAGTATAGTCGGTCAAGCTCGACCATATGATACCCTACACCACAGTGTTTAAAAACAAATCTTTCTTAAGTATCCATATTAATATGGATTTATCTTTGTTTATAAAATTCATTAAAATCGGTTTTTAAGTTTGTGAGAGGCAGAAATTGCCCCCTAACTCCCCTTGTGGTCCTATTTTTGAAAAACTACATAGCTTATGTGTCCATTTAAATATGTTTCTATCTATGATTTAAATTTCAATAAAATCGTTTTGATAGTTTCTGAGAGGCAGAAATTTCTCCCCATCTTCCCTCGTGGTCCTACGATTCGGCCAATTTTCAATAGGTCCTTGTGCTAATAAGAATCTATTTCCGAAATGTTATCAAATTATCTCCAAAACTGCGACCTGTACTTTGCGCACAAGGTTACATGGACAGCCAGCAAGTCGGACGGACATCGTAAGTTCGGCTCAGAAAGTGATTCCAAGTCGATCGGTTTACATAAAGGTGGATCAAGGACCAATATTTGAAGGTGTTACACACATCAGCACAAATGCATAATACCCTCTCTACTATTGTGGTGTGTGTGGGTATAGAAAGACACTATATTCAAAGGAAGCAAAAAAAATTTTTTTTACATAAATGTATTTTTTTGACAAGTTGGAAAACGTTTGGCAGCTCGTTAACAATAAACTCTTGTTATTCAGAGTTTGTTAAGTGTATTATGAATAAACTTTATGTTAACATTATGCCCACTGTGCGTCATAAAGATGGCTGACAGTAAATATATTTTAACCTTCTCCTGTAAAATTAAAATTATATAAGTTAGGGCTTTTCAACATGAGAGCAATGATAAGTAAATATGTGTATACATGTGTTCATGCATTTATGTTGTACATATACGTGTACATACATTTGTTTAATTATTTAAAATACTTCATTAAGTCGCCTTTAACCATAATGGTATTGTTGTTATTGTATTGTTCGAAAAAAATCAATATAAAATTTATATCAGTCAATTGACTGTGAGAGAGAGAGCTTACAATACTATATTTGTACACATATGTACATTAGCGTGGCCGTTAATTGTATGGAGAACTTTTTTTTTTTTGATTTCTTATACTCTCCCCCTCCTAATCGGTTCAGTTTTATGTAAAAAAAAAATACAAAAAAATTTCGTAGCGATAAGTTGTGTTTTAGGGAGGGCGTCCGCTCCTCAAAGTTTGCCATCAAGCCATTTCTAAAAACAACATTTTACAAGAATATGATATATGGCAATATTTTAGCCCTTCTAGTCAACAATATAAGCCTCCAAGAAAGTTTTTTGCTAAGACTAATCTTAGAAAATAATTAAGAAAATAACAACAAAATACCAAACATTTTATATACGTTTTATATATATAAAAAGGCGATTTAATGTCAAGTGACACAATTTTGAAATCGATGTCTTCCGATTTGGATGAAATTTACACCAAGGTTAGTCCTATTAGATATTAGTTTACACACAAATTTTCAACAAGATCGGTCAAAATGTTTCAGAGGTAGAGGGGGTCAAAGTTTACCATACAGGTGTTCTTTCTCATCCATGTAATTTATTACCTATTGGCGTTAGCAAAATTTGTCCCAAGTAGCTTAGATAGCTATTTAATCAATCTTTTTTAAAAATATTTTTTTGTTTTTTTTTAAAAATTTTTTAATTTTTTTTTTTAAATTTAAAACTTTTTTTTTTATTTTTTTTAGCCAAGTGTTAAATTTAAAATAAAAAATTTAAAAAATTTTTTAAAAAAACAAAAAATTTTTTTTAAAAAAGTTTGATCAAAAAGCTATCTAAGCTACTTGGGACAAATTTTGCTTACACCAATAGGTAATAAGTTACATGGATGAGAAAGAACACCTGTATGGCCAAAATGTCAAACTTTGACCCCCTCTAACTCAGAAACTTTTGACCGATCTTGTTGAAAATTTGTGTCTAAGCTACTATCTAACAGTACTAAAATTGGTGTAAATTTCATTTAAATCGAAAGACATCTATTTCAAAATTGGGTCACTTGACATTAAATCCCCCTTTTATATATATAAAACGTATATAAAATGTTTAGTATTTTGTTTTTATTTTCTTAATTATTTTCTAAACTATTGATTTTAGCAAAAAACTTTCTTAGAGGCTTATGTTGTTGACTAAAAGAGCTAAAATATTGCCATATATCATATTCTTGTAAAATGTTGTTTTTAGAAGATAGTCATACGCAAACAAATTACATTTGAATAAATGGCTTGATGGCAAACTTTGAGGGACGGACGCCCCCCTAAAACACAACTTATCGCTACGAAATTTTTTTGTATTTTTTTTACATAAAACTGAACCGATTTAGGGGGGGAGAATATAAGAAACCAAATAAAAAAAATAACGGCCACCCTAATGTACATACATACTATAATTTTTTTTACTGTTATTATAGAGATTATTTTTTTTTATTACGTTTATATCGCTTTTAATATAAAAATATAAAAAGAAGCATTTTACTACTAATCACAGCAGGGTACTTAACTTATATTTATTTTTAAATGTATAAGCTTGAGTTTAAAGATGTAATACGAATTATGCCAGTAATTAAATAAATTTCTGTATTTCTCGCATTGTAAAATTCACAAGAACTGTGAAACAAAAAATTCCATCGTTTCAGATTTTTGAGAAAAAAATGTTTCTGTATTTGAGTGTGAAAACAGATAACACAGATACTGTTTTAACTGGATTATTTCCAGTAATTAAGTGTCAAATGAAAGCGAAACGTCAACAAAAGAAATAAATATAATAAAAACGGGGCTGCCAGATTTGACTATTTGTTCTTCCGAAATAAGCAAAAAAAATTACGATAATACGAGGCCTAAAGGTCTCGTTAGTATTTACTTTACTTTTGTGTAGAAAATATTTTGCAATAAGTTTTTTTTGTTCGAAAATAAACACTAAATATCGCTTCTTAGTGTACGGTTAGGTAGATTTGTGGAAAACACAAACGCTAATAGTGTTTGTGTAGAAAATAATTAAAAAAATAACGTTTCCCTGTTTGTCATCTTTCGAACACAAAAATAATACTGCTCTTATTCAACTCAACAAAAGATAGGAACAGTTAAGTCCGTTCGGTTTTTTTTAAATCCACAAACTTCATTGTATGTGGTTCGGCTCATTAATGTTCGTCTCTTTTGGCTGGTAAAAAAAACCAATCATTTTTTACAAAAACAAAATACACATATGGAAAAAATAACAAAGATCCAGAAAAATAATTTTACACAAACAAAACATATACACAATACACACGGTCGTTGCTAAAATTATTTGTTTGTTCATTTCTAAATTATTGTTGCTATAATTTGCTATAATTTGTTTGTTCATTTCTTTATCATTGTAAAAAAAAAAACATTATAGAATATTAAAATATAGTGTTTGTCTACAGTATCACTTCAATTGTTCTGTTTTTTTAACGAAGAACAGAACACTATATAATGTTCGGCTCTTTCTTAAAAATAGCTATGAACGGTATTAAGGGTTGTGTTCTTTTACACAATCATTTAAAAAAACATATATCGTTCTTGGGTGTGTGCGCCGAACGCTAAATAATGTACTGTTTATTTTCGAACACTGTTTTTCAGTCTTTTAACGTATGTTCCGAGATTGGGCTATCTTTGTGGCTTATGCTAAACCATTGACCAATCAATACAGAATTAAAAATATATTTCCCTCGTTCCTACAAGGAGGAACACATATCTTCCATTCAGATCTGTTTATCGCAATAGTTTTTAATATTTTTTTTTTTACTTTTACTGTTTGAAAGAAACTATTAATTTTTGTATGCTATTCTGTCAAAATAATTCATTTTTCTGTTAAATAAATTTATTTTTAACAAATAGAATTTGGAAATTATTTCTTTTTTTATAAATTTTTTTTAAATTATATTAACCATTCCTAAGAATAAAAACATATCTATAGCTGCAATGTTAACTTAAAGTTGTCTTAAGCAAAAAGTATGTGAAATATTGACGGAAGACTTTTGTAAAAAGCTTTTTAAATTGAAATTAAAATCATGGAAGTACAATCGAAAAATGTTTAATATTTATTTTTCATTTTTAAATTAAATGTTATATTGTTATTGAACAAATGCGTTGTTGAAAGGCACTTTTGCCAACGCATAAGTATTATTAAGTATCCTTATTATTAAATTTTAAAGTTGACAAAGTTTTGCTTCTCCCTTAGATATTCAAATAATTCAATCGCCTTTTTTTCTGCAAACTCTCAGCTGTGATAGTTGCTCTAAAATATTTTATTTAAACATTGGTAGGCCCAAAATATATTTAACAAAAGACTTAAATTTTTCAACACACAAAATCGTACCCATAAACAACAGCAGTGTGTCATGCAATAAACACAATTCAGCCCATGAAACACTTTAAGGTCTTGTAAAAAAAAATTAATTTGCTTTTTCTTTTCTCTATGTTAACTTTTTCACTCAATTTAATTACTTAAAAAATTTGTTGTAATTATGATTAATGTTTTCAAGAGGATTTCTTTGTCATACTTTAATTTGGTCCACTCACTTTTGAAATGTTTATAAGTCAGGGTGGGTGTTTTTTTTTTTTCCTTCATAACTTCTTACACAGATATTATACAGGATTACTACAGGATTTGTTTATTAAATTTTTGTAATTTTTAATTTCCATTAAGGAAAACAGCAAAAATTGAAAAGAAAATTAAATTTTTCTTTGGTAGGCGTGTGGAAAATAACAAAAAAGGAAAAAAGGATCATAAATGCATAAATAGTCTTTCGGGTTAATGCTGCTTCTGTCGGACTTTTGATGTGTATATGTACGTAAGTAAATGTGAAAGAGAAAATTTCATGTATGTGTGCAAGTTGTTATGGCAGATTGTTGTCGTTTGAATGACTGTGGGTGTGAGAATTTTTGTGGTAATGACCCAGAAAAAGTTAAGTAAACCCCATCAGTAAAACGTTTTTATAACGAGCACTATGAAAATTGAGAGATATATATTGGATCTTTAATTTTGTTTGTAACACTGCGAAAAAAAGCTATAGAGAAAGGAAAAAGTATACAAATATACAGTTAAAGCTCCATTAACGTAGATCTCCACTAACGGGGTAGCTCCCATAGCCGGACAATTTTCTTAATCCATTTTTTCAAATATCACATTAAAACCAACAATGACGTAGAAATTCAAACTAAAAACAAAATAACAGAAACAAAAAACTAAATATAAATTTATACAAGTCTTGGGTTTTCTAATATAATTTTTATATAGTTATAAAAAATGTACGTTTACGATGCAATTGTGGTTAAACTAAGCGTGTTAAAAAATGTACGACATAACGTCTTAATTTTTTACAACTTACGATGCCATTGTATTACTAGCATAAAGGCCAAGTCATATAGAATCCCTTGTACTTTATTCGTCGATTCTTTTAAGTGAAACTATCGTAATAACGGAGAGGGGACTTTAAGGACGGACAATTTTATTTATTTAATTTAAGTTTATTTATTTTCAATTGGAATTTATTTTATTTTTGCTGATACACAATACAAAATATGGGCCAAAGCTCATAAGAAAACCTTTATATAAACTTATGTGTGGTTTATAGAACACTCGCCCGTTCAACTAACATATAAAACAAAAACAAAAACAAATTTCGATATTTTGTTTTTGTTTTAAATAGTTTTGCGCTCGTGTTCTATAAACCACACATTAATATAAGTTGAACGGACGAGTAAGGCGCTCGTGTTCTTTAAACTACACATTAGTTGTCAGTTGAAAAATGCAACGAATAAAGAACAAAGAACAAAGGATATAAAGCCTATACATTGTAAATCACTTACAACCTGTCTTCGATACTATCGATAGAACTATTTCCACCCCCCCCCCCCCCTAGTTTAATTTGACAAATATTACTCATGTGCCCAGATGACTGTTTTTTATACGTGATTTCCCGGGATGACGCACATTTTGCGGGAAAAAAGCGGGGAAATTCGGTCGGAAATACCCGTAATTTTTTTATTTATTTATGACAGCCCTACTATTTATATCATTGCATAAGAGTTTTTTCAAGCTCGTAAAAGAAGAGGAGTAAAAATGTACAAAATTTTAAAAAAAATTTAAGGACCCAGATTCATTTACAAAATAGAAAAAAGTTTTTCCCACTTGCTTCAAAAAATTTTAAGATTTTTTTTGCAAAGCATTTGCATAAAATACATTTTGGACTAGATCCTAAAAAAGCAGTAAATACTATTTCTGTAAGAGATAATGACAAAACAATGAATGGCAAGTAAAGGAAATTCTTTTTCGTTCCGAGAAAGTCATTTTCTTACTGTCGGTGGAGGCTATCAAAGATTCGAAACAGCTGAACATGGCATTTTAAGTAGTTATTTTAAACGAATAGTGGAGGGTGTCAAAGATTCGGCAAGCCCTTTACAGCCTTCTTACTAACATTGACTTCCTTTCTCATAATAACTGCACACACACACACACACACACACTTGCTTGGCAGATGTATTTATATGTGCTAGTAAGTGCTTATGTGGCAAGTTATTATTGTATGTTATTTAAGAACGAGGGCAAAATAAAAAGTTCTTTTAAGACTGTTGCATTATGCTCGATCTTTGATACTTCGAACCCCTTTTAAGATATCCTTTCTTTTTAAGCTTTTTTTTCCCGCACACACATATTTTTACCCTTTTGTATGCGTATGAGTTTGTGTATTTTCTAATAAATATAAATTTCTGAATTTTTGATGATGTTGCAAAGGGGTTGTGAATTTTTATTGCTGGGCGTGTACATTTGGGGGTTTATTTTTGTTATTTTTCTATCTTTTTTTTTTTGTATTTTGTTTGTTTTTTTGCGTGCGTATGCTGAAGGTATTTTATTTCTAAATATATTTTTTTTTACTGCAACAATAAAATTCTATCATCAATATTAAAACTTTATAAACATTTAAGTTAAGCTTTTGCTATGGGTTTTCTTTGGTTTTAAAAGATTGTGCTAAGAAAAGATTTTACAGAAAATTTCGGTTAAATGAAAAGAACTTTTTCTAACTTTAAAATTAACGTAAATTTTCTGTCGCTTCTAAAAATTTTAAATTGAAAAATCTTGAATATTGCCATTGTGAAACTTTTCTGGGTTATATCTTTAAAACTGCATTGAAAAACCTAATTTTTTACGCACCTTTAAGCAATAAAAAAATATTTTATTATCTTTTAAAAATCCAAATAAAAACTTAACATGGAATATTTAAAATGCAATATTTATTTTTAATAAAACATAAATAACAAATAAGTATAATAAATAAAATAAAAAATGTTTGAGAAATTTATGCAAACAAATTTAATAGAGGTCTCTTTTAAAACAATTACTTAATTAAAAACAAACGTAGTCGGGCAAGGCCGGTCATATGATACCCTATACCACTTGATGATATTTGTATTTAGAGCCTATAGGCAATTATGGACCAAATAGCACAACATTTTGTTTTTATTCCCTTCACCCTTTGAATATATAAGTTTCTCATTCTGTTTGTAATTTCTGTAATTCTCAATGCTTATAAGCTCATTTGACGATGTCTATTGGAACGTTAAAATCAACCTTACGAAAACCACAAATAAAATGAAACAAAGTTTTATATACAGTCTTAATTCTGAAATTTTAACACACAAAACATAATTGTTTTTGTTCCAATATAATTGATGGAATTTATTGTTGCACTTTAACGTTAGATAAGCTTGAAGAATTTTGGTATTAAAAACTACCGACAAAGGTTCATAAATATCCCAAATATACACAGAAAAAAAAATAAAAATTGATTTCAATTAAAAAATTTGTAATATTAATTAAAAAATTAATTAAATTTGCACCAGTAAACAAAATAATAGTATCAATTAAACCAGTTAATAGTATTAATTAAACGTTTAATTCACTTGATTAAACGTTTAATTCACTTGATTAAATTTTTTATTAAAACTGATTATGTTTTTGATTAATACTTTAATTAGTGAAACATTTTGGAGAATTTTTCTGTATTGACAATTTCTCCCTTTTTCTTTCCGAAATAAAGGATTTAGTGTAATAGCGCCTGCACCATGTAAAGGTGCACAGAAAAAAATTTTGCACCAGTAAAAGCATTAATCAAAAATAAAATAAGTTTTGATTAAAAATTTAATCAAGTCAATTAAACGTTTAATCAAATGAATTAAACGTTTAATCAAGTTAAATAAACGTTAAATTGATATTATTAGTTTGTTTACTGGTGCAAATTAATATTGTCAATTACACGTTTCATGCGCTTAATTAAACTTTTAATTCAATTCATTAAACGCTTTATTCACTTGATTAAATTTTTAATTTAAACTGATTCTATATTTCAAAAATGCTTTTACTGGTGCAAAATTTTTGTCTGTGTAGGACAACAAAGTTTTGCCAAAATATGTTTTGCTTATAAAGTATTAACGGTACTACAAATGCAACAAATCGGTCTATAATTTCCCGTAGCTTCAATACAGTCTCAAAATGACGAATAGCAGTCTTGTCTGGCATCGTTGTGTTAACCCTCAAATCACCCTCAAAAAAACTTACCTTAGTAACTCTCATGTGTGGTTTTTCACACATATGCAATGTCTGTCTACTTTGCTCTGGCGCCATAATTCGTTTGTAATCAAAGTCTTGATTTACGTAACATTAAATATGTACTTATGCCGTTGGTGATCAACAAAAAACCGTAAAAAGTTTGCGTGTAATTTAAATAAGCATTCACTTTAAAAAACAAACATTGCATGCAGTTCGCAACAATGCCAAAATATTTACACTTGCCGACAGAAAATTTATGGTGCTTTCTTTTCTACAAAAAAATGTGACATTTTTTTAAAAAAATGCAATATGGTGTCTGTTTCTTAAAAATGTTGCTCCCGAAAAGGGTGGCTTGTTTTATTCTAAAAAAACTCATCCTTTTCTCAAAAAAACTCAAAATTTTTAAGAAACAGACATCAAATTGCATTTTGTTAAAATAAAATGTCACATTTTTTTGTAGAAAAGAAATACCATTAGTGTTTCTAGTGCAAATAACATAGAAACTACATGTGTGTGGAAAACCACACACGAGGGCAACTAAAGTAAGTTCTGAAATATTTCGTTAGTAAAAATATTTTTTAATTGAAAAAAGAGTTTTCCGTAATTAATGATATTGCTAAAAAAAATTCAATAAGTTTCTTTAGTGTACCTCAACATTTTTTTTTTTTTTTTTTGTTTTCGTGTAAAAATTGTCCCCTTTATGTGGTTCTGCACGCAAGGGTGATTTAAAGATTAATATTGAAAGCAAACAACAAATTATTTTTCATTTGGCGGTATTATTTAACTTAACATAATGATTTTGACACATTGGCATGGATTAAATATCAGTCAGTTTTTGGAGAATTTCTTCAAAAATTATTTTGCTTTTCGTCTGGTTTCTCATTTTCAATTACTTTCTTCTGTTTTTGCGCTCCTCTTACATTCAATAAAATATTGTTCAAAATGCAGCATACGACGATCAATTGGGAAAAAAATAAATAAATAACCTTGAGGAAAGTATATGTCCATATTAAGGTTTTTTAAGCTACTAAACTTTTGTTTTAACATCTTATTACGCTGTGTTTCTTTTTTGCTCTCCATCTTTTACAAGTTCTGTTGGGTGTTATTACAGTTTGGGTATGATTACAGTTTGATAAGATAAAAAATATTTTTTGGATTCTTTATAAAGCTTAAAAATTTTAGAATCGTGTACACTTCTAGGGTCATCAACAACAACGTAGAAAATTCGAAGTTTGTGATCACAAAAAACTTGGGATTTGTGTGTTCTTGAAAAAAGGGATACTCCATTGATCACTGGAGTTTAAGCAAGGGGTATTTCATTTACAGCAACATACGCAATGCAGATTTCTGTTCATGGTATCGCACTGGCCCATCTAAAGAGGGTTAACACAAAATTTATAAATTTTCAGTAGAGACACAAAATCGGCCCAAATACACTTGTCAAATGCTTGTCCAGCCGGACGTAATATTCGCCGTCATATCAAAATTTTTTGATTTTTAATCAAGCGTTGTCGGTGTCACACATGCAAACACATTTTCACTTATACTACCGCAATGCTTGATGAGTATTTTGATCAGTGTATTTGGGCCTTTATACTACAAAGGGGATACAATTGTATTTTTTTATTTTTTTTGGCAAAATACTAGAGAGATTTTTACAGTGCGTAGATATGACCACTGTATTTAGATTTCTTGCAAAATAAAAAAATTTTAGTTGACTCTATTTGTAGGAACAAGTTCGATATGTACTTTGACCGTACGTTTAAAAAGGCTTTAAAAGTATGAAGTGTAAATTTGTCGATCGTGCCGCCAGCACCAACACCAAAAAAGCCGCAATTCTTTTTTTTTAAATAGTCGTTTCTTTTCCAGAATGACCCGAATCTGTATAGAACTATTGCTATCTGGTACTTAACAGAAAATAGTTTTGCAAGAACGGGGTTGGTTAAACATTTAATCTTAAGAAATCATAGAAACGAGTGTATTAAATTCAAATTGAATTTTTCCCTTGTATACTAAAAGTATAAAAAATAATTGTACTGAATGTATTAAATATCAGTTCACCAGTGCCCATGTTCTGTAACTCTCGCGTCGGGAAACTTTTCGATTGAAATGTGTGAAATGAAACAAAAATGCCATATATTGAAACAAACATCTGTTTTTTTTTCACTAAACTGTGTCTGTAACTTTTTTTGGCGAGTACAAGTACACGTAAGGAAATTACTTGCCAATTTACAGAAAAAGTGTGTCTGTAAAATTTCTGTGAGAAAGTTCCCGCTTTGAATTGTCAAATAAACGGTGGGAGAAAAAATTTTAACACTAAAAATAAAACAAAAAATTAAAAATGCTATGAATAATCTCAATCCAGATTTTAATATTTTTAATCAGGCTTAAGTTCATCAAATTTAATTTTTCATTAAATTATTTTTACGAAGAAAGGAATTTTACAACATGAAAATTAATTAAAATTGTTATTGATAATTTTTCTTTCTTGACTGACTGACCTGAGATTCGAACCCAGGCGGCTGGTTACCCTGACATGTTTCGATCACAGCCACTTGATCTCCTCAGAGGGATTTGCCGTCTTACACTCGCAGCCATCGATGACTGCTGACGTCAATAGTCAAACATAATAAAAATAATAATATTAAAGTCGCACTTTACATTATTTGGTATAGCCGATGTTTGTATTTTCGCCGCCGTCGTTTAAAAATTTTCAATTTTTGTAAATTTTGGTCGCCGCCAACGATATATGTGACTGGCGTTCTCAACGTCGGCTTCGAGTAGAATATTATGGCATTTATAACGTAGCGGCGTAATCTCATTAGATAGTTTTCGACATGAGTTACAGACACAATTTTTTCTCAATTTTCGAGAAACGATGGAATATTTTGTTTCACATCTTTTCGATGCGAGAAGTTCTCACTAAAGTAACAGAACATGGGTACTGGTTAAAATAATACTACAAACAAGATTATATCTATAAAATATTTTTTTAAATCGATGCAAGTACTCGTATGTCTCCTGTATATCCATTTTCCATTAATCATTAAAAAAAACTAGTAATAAATAATTCTATTGCATTAAATTTAACAAATAAAATGGAAATGTTATTAAGATTATTAATGTCCATTCAAGTATTAGGCTGAAATACAGTGGTAGTAACTGTGAATCTAACTAAGTAAATGTCATAAATTAAGGCATATTTTATCCGCGAGTATGAAAACATTAACAAAGTTAACAATATTTTTTTTTTTTACTTTCTTGCTAAAAATGTTTTAACAAAGTGTTACAAAAAAAAGAAATATTTTTTCCATATTATAGTTGTCTCCCTAATGTTTTGACACTGTATAATGATTGATAAAGTAAGTATTTAAATAAAAACTACCCACTACTGAGTTAAACAAACAATAAAAACGAAACCAAAAATTTGTCTAAACATGGCGTAATAAAGCAGTAACTTTTATTATATAATTTCAAGCCAAAACCAGAAAAATGAAACAAAACATTTACAACGTAACTAAAAAAAGCAAGAGGGAGCACATTAAAATAAACTTTAAATAAACCCAAAGTGGCCATTAAAATTAACATAAAAAATCAAAATGGCATAAATGACAGCGATTTGAAATATAATTAAACCTAAAATCCACTAAAAACAAGAAAAAAAAAATTACAACATAAACAAATTCTGTAACAATGAACTTATAAATCCTATAAACAAATTACATACAGGGTGGTGCATAAGTAATATTATAATTTATTTAATAAATAACTTTTTTTATCCAGGGTATTATGAGTTTGCGATGGTGTCTGTTAAACATTAAAAAACAATGGTCGCAGATCCACCTCTTAGTATACCGATGGAATTAGGCCCAAAACAGAAGTTGAAATGCAACTGTAAGGAAACCCTTTTGAAATAATTGGTTCAATCATTTTCCGCATACCCCACAACCTAAATTATACCACAATGGAAGAAAATTATGACAATCATTTCGGTTTTCTTTGAGAACAGACGGCTGCAAAATGTAAAGTTTAAGCGATGAAATAGTTGTGGTTATGTATCTGTATTTTCAACAAAGAAAGAGAAGTAAAAGAAGAACTATCAGGTATGTGATGAAAATCGATCGATTTTAAAACGAACGTTTTTAAAAGGTGTGATGAATTTCGAGGGATATTAAAATCCATATCTGAATTATAGTCTTCAATTTTTGTTCAGAATACACTTCACTTAACGTATATAATATAGAGTTTAAAAGAATAAAGACTGAAAATAAAAGGAATATGTATTTAAAATCAATTGTAAAAGATACTGAAAACGATACTTTCGGTTTTAAATCGATTCGATTTTAAAATCTATTTTCATCACATACTTGTATATTGATAGATGTTTTTATGAAGCGATAAAATGTAAGCATGAGTTTCCTGCAGGCCTGTTTTAAAGCAACTAAAGGTCGAGTCATTTATGGTCTTTCAAGTCAAACAATGGCATAAACTCACATGAACCTCAAATGTAACTAGAAGTTGTTGGAGTTATGTGCCTTAAAATCACTATCTGATTCGATTTAATGATATCCTTTAAATAAAACTTATTAAAAGAGTAAGAAAATCCAGCCCGACCATTTAATACCCTACGTCACAGTATATAAAGACAAATTTTATAGAGCGTACACTATTTGGAATCCAGAAGAAAATTATGTTATGAAGCTAAGATTCATCTTAAAGTCCCACAAAATCTTTAGTAATTTACAAAAAGGCATGATAAGTTGTTATTGCTTTTAAAAATGTTCAAAGAATAATTAGATCGGGGAAGCATTTTTGAAAAATACGTAAGACTTTTTGCGATAGTGTGTAAGGGCCTTCAGATTTCGTCATCTATATGAGATTTGTTTGCCTTTAAGTAATTTTACGATGGTGGTTTAAACATTTCGTCATGACATAGCAGCTATCGTTAAAGTTATTGTCGCCAATTTGTATGCTAATACCAACATTTTCATGGAAGTTCTGGCATTTTAAGCTATTTCGAGGAGTAGTAATTGTGTGGGAGCTATGGTCTAATATGGATCCATTCCAATAAATATTGGTAAGACGAGTGAGATTGCATTCAAATAAGTTTGAACCAAATTTTAGATAAATACCAACATAATAATATGGTTAATGGGTATAGAGAGTTTTCCGGAAAGAAGTTTCTTCGTCCTTGTGACAAGTGAAACTTATCCCTAGAGGGAAGCGAACTGACACCAAAGTAGTCCCGTGATAGGTCTTTGGTGGAGGGGACCGGTTCTAGTTCTAACACTTTATATGAATAAGACCTATTACTTTTACATGGGGTTGTCATTGGAGGGGGTCAATTGACACCATTAGACCAGTCACAGATCTATTCTCAATGAACGTGCTTAGTGTCAGTTACTAAAATGTAGTATTATTTCAATACAATGTAGTATTATTTCAATAAAAAAGTTCTGGAATCATATTCAAGAACCAAAATTTAGAAAGTACCAAAAAATGTGTCACAGCACCGTTGAAGACTGTACTAAAATTCATTACTTTTTCTACCTTTTTGTTCTTCATAAATCAGTTAAGGGATTGGTTCTTCTTTCACTAGTCATGAGTGCTTTCTTTTTGTACCTGTTCTATTTTCACAACTCCCAGGACCAGTCTGTTGGACCAATTGACACAAATTTCCCGCAGGGATGTACCAAATTTCATTAAATTAACTTTAAAATTTCAAGCTTTACTTTGAGCATAAGTTTACATGACAGACAACCAGTCAGCCAGCCGGACGGACGGACATATGAATATGAATCGATCGGTTAAGGTGACACAAACATCAGCATAAATTCATTATACCCTCTTTACTACTGTGGTGTTGGTATGTTTGCGCTAAAATAAGATATTCTCAAAAGCATCTTGTTGTTCTTGTCGAACTGGTTGGGTAGTTTTTTTTTTTTTGGCCGGTCACTACCATTTGTTCTGTTTTTATTTGACTTATTTTTTTCTGTACTTAGTTCACTTACTAAATCATAGAATTACTTATGAGCCACCCTATAAAAATGGCAGAAACAAAAAGAAATTTGTTTTTTTTTTTTATTTTTTAATAAAACAACCCAAACAATGCTTAGGGGGATTTAACAGATTATAATTAGGTTATGTACTCGTGCTGGTACTTCTATGGATTTGTTTAGTAAAACAAAATAAAAATTAAAAAAAAAAACAACTTAAATACAACCGCCAACAAAATTCATCCTCAAAAAAATGTTTAAAATTTTTAATGGTGTAAGAAAAAACGCATGCAAGACTAAAATTATTGGAATTGTTTATCCTAAACTTTCAGAGGGTGAATTCACATAATGCCTTAATACTTATATTATGAAAAAATTGTTAAAATAATAAGTGTAACCAATGAAAGAAGATAAATTTTAATCTTTCAAATAACAAGGCATTTGTATTTGCTTTTCTTAGGACTTTCATAGATCCGTTAGAAAGCAATATTTTGTCAATTATTTGGGCTGACAGTTTTTTTTACACCCTCCACTGTCGTGACTGGTGAATGATGGTATAGAATTCATAAAGTCAACAAAATATTTTCAAGGTCCTTGAGTAATTCTAAGCAAAATCTACCATGTTCGAGTTTTCAAAAACGCTACCACCGAACGACTAAAATTTTCGGATATTGTTCCAATAAAATACGTAGAAAAAAAATGGCAACAACAAAACTTGGAAGTAAGAAAAATGCTACTGCTAACATTTAAGACTTGTTTAAGGCTTCAAAACAAAAATTCTGCGGTGGTGCGTGACGATCGCATTTTTCGTTTACAAGAAAATTTGGAAAATGTTAAAAAATCGAACAAATTTAAAAAATTCGTTCTTTTTACCTTTATTCACATATAATTTTTGAAGTAGGAATGTAGTCTTCAAGCACCACCGCAGGATTTTAGATATTTTAGTCATCAACAACTGTGTTGACTTTCAAGGCATACTATTCAGCCCAATTTGTGCCGTATAAGAAACATTAAAGCCTATTTTCGGCAAATTTTATTCATTCATTTAAAAAATAGAGTGAATATTTAAAAAAATCGTAGCATTTATGATACTGAAATGAATTATTCAGTTGTAATTGCGACCAACGCCGAAGGCGAGCTCACAGCATCTGTGAGAGACAAACTGGAAGTAAGGAAATAGCATTATTCCAATATCCGTAACAACTTCTAACTACCAAACCATATGTACCTGCGTTTCCCACGAAATAAGGCAAGATATCTCCATTGAATGCCCAGATATCGCAGAAGTTATGGATGCTGTAAATCACCTAAAAATGAATTAGGCCCCTTTAATCAACAACATATCGCCCAAGAAACGAATAAGGCCCCTGGAGCCAACAACATATCGCCCAAGCTTACCCCCATACTACTGGGTCTAAAAAAAAGGGGACAGTACTAAGGTATTGCGCTGCAATACAGTAAACACCAACAGGTTTCACATAGAGAACATTAAACTAGAAGAAATCTCGTCATTTTGCTAGTGACCCGTCGGTCAGTACGGAAATCTTCCGTCATATCCAGGGTTGTTAGATGTGACGATTTTTCGTCATTTTGACGTTGTTTTTGAGAAAATACAGTAAAATGACGATTGAAGATTTTTTTACTAAAAGTAATACTGTTATGACGATTTTCTGGCATCAATAAAACACAAAAAATATTTACAATTATGTGTATTTAAAAAATCAGTTCAAAACGTAAAAATCATTTTTTCGATATACAAAAATTTTTAGAAATTAACCCTAGAAAGATAACGTTATTTTTTTGTACTGAAAAGATAACGACACGTCTGAAAGACGTATGCTTGTTTCTATCCTTTAAAGGATACCACCGAAAATAATACTGATCAATTTTAGTGTTGAAAACATTTATTTATTCAATTTCTTTTAAAAAAATACAATTTTTAACCAGAAAATTATAATAAAAATAAAATTAAAAATAAAACTGAATTAGAATTATCAAAAATTAAAGAGTTTTTATAAAGGACTTCAGTTAGGTTCTAAAAACTTAAATAAATATTTTCTTTGTACTTTGTGTAGATAATGTTATATGTATTAACTTATATAAACAAAAAAAAAAATAATTTGAATAGCATTGTGTGCAAGATTTACCAATTTAAGTTTTGTGGTTGCCACATACAGGTATACCGCATTTGACACATACCATTTTGGACATAAGTTTAATTTCTGATGGACAGAAGCCACCGTATTATCTCTTTTTTGATTCACGCTGTTCTCCACTACAACCTCAATCATAGGTTACAGCATCTTGAAAATTTTTTTCAATGTTTTCGGTCAAAGTTTTCGATAAAATAGGAATTTTTTTGGAAATTTCGGCACTGGTCCATTTAACAATTTCCGAAATTATTTCGGTAGTAAAAAATATGGAAGCATGAAATTGGGTCGTACAGTGATTTGCATTCCCGAGTTGGTCCTCTTGTCGTACGAACTATATTCGTTGAAGAAACTCGGCCATCACTTGACCCTTCGATGTAGCCCACTAACGTTTACTTCTTAAAGTGGGTCGAGATATTGTAATAACGCAGCTATTGGAAGAAGTAGTAAAATGTTAAGGTTCTTGAGGATTTTCCTGAATCGGTGGTATATTCTCGTCAGGTTCCAGGATGTCAAAAGCTCATCTTCTGGATCACTTTGAAAACTATCCTCCAATAATTCATCTTCCAATTCGCTCACGTTTTCCGGTGAAACCGAGTCCTCCAACACGCCTTGCAAAATAGTGCCAATTTCTGCTTCGCCCAAGCCGCGCTTACAACACATTTTTACAACATTACCTTAAAATTCAACCAAAATACAAAGTTATCTTCGCTGCAAAAATAACACTAAAGATAACGATACGTCTCTCAGACATATGTTGTGTTTATTTCTGTTTATTTCTCAAAAAATACATAACTTACAACATAAAAACTGCTACCACCAACTAGGTGCTTCTTACAACTGGAATTATTGAACGTGAGAAAGTTGTATGTTAACAAATGTGAAAGTAAGAGCACAAAATTGAAAATGCGTACGTCTCGCAGACGTACCTTATCTTTCTAGGGTTAAATAAAAAAAAAATACTTCCCCCATCACAAACCAGGAGGCTTTCATTAGAAGCATAAGTGGAAAGAGGCGAAAAGAAATGGCATTCTCGTTTCCCTTCTCTCCGAAAAGCTCAAGACTTGACAAGTCAAACTTGACGTGTTTGAACTGGCACTTAGTAATTTTAAGTTTACAGTTATATGAATGCCATCGCTACTGCAAAAAGTATCACTAGAGCCACGGTTTACGTCGGTCCTATTTAAGTTGCTTTTTAAAAATTGGTTAAATCCGCTTTGCGTTTTTATGATTTCGATTTGCGTCGCTACACACGATTGGATTTTTTCACTGAAGTTATAATCACATGTGAAGAATTTTTTATTTGCGTGTAAAAGGCGAATTCCCATTTAATTCTGTTAGGTAAGTTATTGTAAGCATAGTTGCGTGTTAGGGAGTAAGAACCCTGCGGGAAATTTGTGTCAATTGGTCCAACGGACTGGTCCTGGGAGTTATGAAAATAGAACAGGTACAAAAAGAAAGAACCCATGACCAGTGAAAGGAGAACCAATCATGTAACAAAAATGTAGAAAAAGTAATGAATTATAGAACAGTCTTCACCGGTGGTGTGACACATTTTTTGGGACTTTCTAAAAATTGGTTCTTGAATTTAATTCTAGAACTTGTTTTATTGAAATAATACTACATTGTATTGAAATAATACTACATTTTAGTAACTGACACTACGTACGTTCATGGAGAATAGACCTGTGACTGGTCAAATGGTGTCAATTGACCCCCTCCAATGACAACCCCATGTAAAGGTGATAGGTCTTATCCATAGAAAGTGTTAAACCAGAACCGGTCTCTACCACCAAAGACCTATCACGGGACTACTTTGGTGGCAGTTCGCTTCCCTCTAGGGAAGTTAGTTCTTAATAAGAAGTTGTGTAGAAAAGTCACCGCAATAAGAAGGAATTGCATTAGTATGGAATTAAAATTGGGCGTAATAAAACGTTTCAAGTCGGGTAAAAAGGCTGTTGATATAGACAGAACCCTTGGTTTAGCACCTTCAACAGTAAAAACAATTTGCAAAAGTGATAGCGCTAAAAATTTATCATTTAAATATAGCTCGATTTAATAGCAAATGGGATTTTATTCTTTATTTATAGTTTTTGTGAATATGGATAAATAAAATAAATAAATTTTTTTTATGTTTTTATGAAAATATATTTTTTCTTATTCAACATTTTACTTTTCGAATTTATTCTATTTATTCTGGTGGTGTATAAAAGTCATTCCTAAAAATTTAAGGAATAGAACTATTACAAAAAAGCTTTATAAAATACATAACTGAAATTTAGCTCATAGAATAAATTCGAAAAATAAAATGTTGAATATAATATAAAGTAACCTACGAAAGGAAATAATTCCCAGTTTCTATTTTTTCTTATGTATTTTTTTTCAAATGAAAAATATATTTCAGCCCACTTGCTGAAAAAATAGAATAAAACTTAACCATAATACCGTCTTTATCATCAATAGAATTTTTTGCTAAAAATTTATATTTTTGAATTAATCAATACAATAACTTGTCCCTGGGTTGTAAAATTTAAATATTTGACGATTTGTTGACGATTTTGTTAGATGTTCGAGACGATTTTGATGAATTTTGTTAAACTTTTTGACGATTTTTTAATAAAAAAAGCCTAACAACCCTGGTCATATCCAAGAACACTGACATCAGTATCTTTAGCTCATGTGTCAAGTCTGTGCTCCTCTGTGCATGGGAGACGTGAAATACGACAAAATACAACGTAAACTCCCCACAGGTGTTTGCTAATCGATGTCGCCGAAAAAAATTTTCATTAAATTTTTTAACTGACTGTTTGAAATTATCCAAATCATGTTAACAATATTTCATTCTTTATTTTAAAATTTATATCTCTTCTTCATATAACCAGATAAAAAGTCTGGGTTCACACTATGAAAGTTTTCTTTTAGAAACACTGAGTATTGGTGAGAGAAGAGCGAGAAGAAAAACATTTATCTTTCCCTCTCACCTATAAACTCAGACTTTTTGAAAGAAAATTTTCATCGTGTCAACCAAAAGAAAGGAATGCAGGTTCAGAAGAAGATTTAAGAAAGTTTTTGCAGCAAATTTTATGGACGCAGACTAATGGATATTAATAAATAACGAGTATGAATGTACTTATTATTAAGATTTACATTATAAAGGTAAAAAGTGGCACTGCGTTTTTTACTAAGGTTTTTATTTACGATGGAAACAAGAGCACTGCTATAGTATTTCATCGTCTTTAATCTATTAGTACAAGAAGAAATATGATTCAGTTTATACAGATTAATTTATTGTTAAAAAAATGGGAAAAAAAGAATTAAATTTAACATTTCTTTAAAGTATTGTTTTTATACCCTTCACCACAGGTGGTGAATAGGGTATATGGGCAGTTCCAGCAAAAAGTCTACTTTTTGTCACGTAACGCCAGAAGTAATTTAAATTGTTTCTTAAAAAATGTTTTATGGATAGTTTACAATTTTATATATTGGTGTAAAGCGCAACTAGCTCTACATTAGGTAACAAAAGGGATAACGGTTAAACAACATAATCCTAAAATACAGCCTTATTTGCATTCTGGCGTTACATTACAAAAAAGTAGACTTTTCGCTGAAAATGCCCATATCTAACTTAAAACGAGCAAAGATTTTTAAATTTGATAGCTTGAAAAATAAATCTTTTTAAGTCTAAAGTTTTGTACAAAACATCTTGCTCAAATCGCAGTCTTATTCAGTTTTGTAATGCAAGTCAAAATCCACTTCCGTTTTTTTAATGTTACGCCAGCGCATATTTTTGCTTATATCTGCAAATCCTTAGCGTCGATTGCTGTAATTTTTTTTCTGTATATAGTGCTACTTTATTACTTTGTATATATGAAAACCCTTTTTACAAATTTGACTTTTTCATTTTATTTTTTTACATTTTGGGGTACAAATATGGAAATGCCCATATATAAGTTTGCCATTCCGTTTGTAATTTCTATAATATTGATGTTAGACCCTATAAGGTATATAGTTGATTAAACGATGTCCGTCTGTCCGTTAAAATTAATATTCCGAAGACCCCATATATAATGGGGCCAGGTTATTATACATTTGTGTCACATATGGTCCGGAATTGTTTGCATTCGTAGCCGAGTTGTTAAGTTCTCTCCTGAGACTGATGTTCGAATCCCAAAAAGAATTTTTTTCATTTTTTTATTTAATTTTTTTATGTTCTAAAAAACGATTTTAAGATTATAAAACGAATTTCAAACATCAACTTTGGCAAAAGAGGAAACGGACTTAGGTACATATATAAATTTTTTGTTTTTTTTTTATATTCTTCGGCATGGCGAAATGGAAAGTTGGCGTGGCTCAATTAATATTTATTTATACCTATCTAAAGAACGTTATTTATCTATATAACTTTTTGTTCTTATCTTATCATGGTAAAGGGTATATAAGATTCGGCATAGCCGAATATAGCTTCCTTACTTGTTCTGACTTATTTATTGCCTCTCAACCTTCTTAAACTTCCTCTTTAACCAGCAAAAAAGAATAAAAATTTCCATTTGGTTTTAACATGAATTTGATCTATTGTATTAATATTATTTTACATTCCTGTCTACTTTTCATCATCGTTATGATTAATCATTATTTAAGTTTATTATTATTTAGCTAAAGGTTTCAAATCTCTAGTTAAATGATTGACAGATGACAGTTTATTTTGGAAATTTGATTATAATTGAAATCATATGTCGCTCATTTGCTGTAATATCGTCATAACTAATTTAAGATCTTAAATTTACACACAACTTAATGGAAAAAGAAAATTTTATTCTTATCTCAAGAGTTGAGTTAACAATGTGTACATAAGAAATATTTACTGCCATATTCATAAAAAATGAAATAAGTTTGAAGTGTGTTTTAAGGCAAAATTTTCATCAAAATTTTTTTAAAATGCATTTCAAATCCATTTTAGTTTTTTATGAATACGACAGTTAAAATTTATTCGTAGGAATTTTTTTTCCATTCCTTTATTTATAAAATTTTTGATTACAATAATAAAAAAAAGTTAGATAAAACGTTCAATTTGAACTTAGGGCGCCAGCGAACTCTTTCCATCTTTTTCGATCGTTAGCTAATGATTTAACTTGGTTCCATGTCATTCCGATATCTTCATAATCATTTTTTATGTTTCTTATCCACGTTAGGCGTGGTCAACCAGGACCTCGTTGACCTTGCGGGTTCCACTCCATCACTGCGCGTGATATTTCATGTGGAGGCTTTCTAAGTGTATGCCCTATCCACTTCCATTTGCGTTTCTTTAGTTCATTCTTGATCGAGTTGAGGTTTGCCAATTCAAGGAGCTGTTCGTTCGTGACCCAGTACGGCCAGAAAATTTGTAGGATTTGGAGTAGACAGCGGTTTGTAAATGATTGTAGCTTTCTTAGGCTTTCCTGAGTTAATCTCCAGGTAGTACAGCCATAAAGAAGTATACTTGTAACACTACTGTTGAAAATACGAAGTTTTGTTTTTCTAGTGATATTGCTTGATCTCCAAATTTTGTAGAGCGATTGGAAGGTCGATCGAGCTTTATTGCTCCGGTCATTTGTATCTTTATCCGACCCACCATCTACAGTTATGGTGTTTTCTTTTCTACAAAAAAAAAATACCACATTTTAAAAGGTGCATTTATAAAATGTCTTGCCTTACATGTAATAATGCAATTTTTTATTTGACGAGAACAAAACACAAAATTGGATCGCCCCGTTTTTAACAGCTGACAAAAAGTTTGTTCTTCAATATATAAAAAAATATGTACATAAATCAAAAAGGATGTTCTTCAAAATATAAAAAAAAATACACATAAACCCAAATTTGTTAATATATTAATATTAAATAAATAAATTAATGAACAAAATGAATGACCAAATTCCAATTTCTTTAGTTTGTTTTTCATAAAATATGTAAACCAGAAAATACCTTTGCCAGATTGCGAATTTATTAACACCACGATTACGATTACGATTACGATTTCTTGATTTGACGTTTTTTTTCAAAAACAATTTTTTAACACCGAATCCATTTAAATTTTATGTCACTGACAACCTACCATTAATAATGTAATGCTTTCTTTTGTTTTTTCTATAAAATAATAGACAAAATTACTATTAAAACTTAAAAATTTTACTGTCCTGATTAGAGGCGATATTTTCCCAACTTCGTCTGGTACCCCATATATATAGATAGAAGCCATCTTTTTACAGGGCATTTTCAACACTCTCGATTTATACGGGGCGTAAATTGCAATGCCTTATAACATTTAAGGGTGAATTTTTTTAGAATAAAACACGCTGCCCTCTTAGAGAGCAAAGCATTTTTAAGAAACGAACACCAAATTGCATTTTTTTAAATAAAATGTGACATTTTTTGTAGAAAAGAAAACACCATTAATGTACTACCAAGGTAGCAAAATGTATCCACTTCGTTTATTACGACTCCATTAAGTTGAATGGGAAGATTGTTTGCTGCTGCAACACGCATGAGATTTGTTTTCTTTATGTTTATCTTCAGACCTACTTTTTCGGCGTTCTTAGCCAAATGAAATAATTTGGCCTGCATGTCGCTGTGTCGGTGTGCAAGTAGGCATATGTCATCAGCATAATCAATGTCGTTCAGACGTTCCAATAAGTTCCATTGGATACCAAATGGGGAATCCTAGCTTGTATGTTCCATAACACAATCGAGA
Source organism: Pollenia griseotomentosa (assembly GCA_963931875.1). Classification (NCBI taxonomy): domain Eukaryota; kingdom Metazoa; phylum Arthropoda; class Insecta; order Diptera; family Polleniidae; genus Pollenia; species Pollenia griseotomentosa. Next base: position 182,724,297 of record OZ007561.1, read on the forward strand.
AGTATTCGTAGGAATGATTTTTATTAATAACTAATATTAATTTACGTTTTTTGACATAAGACGTTGTTGCAGCAAATGATCTTTATATCCTGAATAATAAAAAAATTGCAGATTTAAAGACTTTAAAAATGCAAATTAGGAAAATTAATGGAATTATGAATTTAAACATAATGCTTTATTATATGAATTATTTATTAATTTATTAATTTTATTTTCATACCTATATATACAAAAGAAAGTTGGTAAATATGTACATGGATTTAAAGTATTTTATGCTGTTGCCTTAGTCAATATTACTAACATTAATTAGTTTTGTGGTTATATTATTGAACTAAATACCATAATTTAATCCAAATTTTCATATTTAAGTCAGTAAATTAAATAAAATTTTCATTGAATTATTTTTTTGACAAAGAAATCATGTCAAATGAAAACCGTCCGTGAACGTGGGTTCAATTCCCTGGGCAGTCAAAAATGAAAACTATCAATGGGTAATTCCATGTCAAATCGACCAAGTGTGGGACACGACCCGTTTCGATTTTAATGAAATTTGGTTTGTAGCCCCAAGTATTTTCTTTAAAATCACATTAAAATCATCTTCGTATGTAAACTAGTTTGCGATATATTGAAGAAATAAGCTCAACACATTTGGCTTATTCGCCAAAATTGTGACATTTTGAATATGACATAGCTTTAAAAAAAAAATATTTAATTTCATTGAAATCGATAGACGTCCCACTCTTGGTCGATTTGACATGGAATTACCCCAATACATTTTTATTCATTCCATTTTGTAAAATTCCTTTCTTCACAAAAATAATTGAATAAAAATTAAATTTAATGAACTTTAGCTTGGTGGAACGTCACAATTTTTTTGCGAATTTCAATTTCGAATAACACTAAAACGTTGCATTTTTTCTCACGTAGCAGAGCATTAATATTAAAGAAATTATTTAAGGAAACATTTGAGTTGATATTTTAATATTTTAATCTCCAGGTAGTACAGCCATAAAGAAGTACACTTGTAACACTACTGTTGAAAATACGAAGTTTTGTTTTTCTAGTGATATTGCTTGATCTCCAAATTTTGTAGAGCGATTGGAGCTTTATTGATCCGGTCATTTATATCTTTATCCGACCAGTTAATGTACTATCAAGGTAGCAAAATGAATCCACTTCGTTTATTACGACTCCATTAAGTTGAATGGGACGATTGTTTGCTGCTGCAACACGCATGAGATTTGTTTTCTTCATGTTTATCTTCAGACCTACTTTTTCGGCGTTCTTAGCCAAATGAAATAATTTGGCCTGCATGTCGCTGTGTCGGTGTGCAAGTAGGCATAATCAATGTCGTTCAGACGTTCCAATAAGTTCCACTGGATACCAAATGGGGAATCCGGGTTTGTCTGTTCCATAACACAATCGAGAAGTATTCGTAGGAATGATTTTGATTAATAACTAATATTAATTTACGTTTTTTGACATAAGACGTTGTTGCAGCAAATGATCTTTATAACCTGAATAATAAAAAAATTGCAGATTTAAAGACTTTAAAAATGCAAATTAGGAAAATTAATGGAATTATGAATTTAAACATAATGCTTTATTATATGAATTATTTATTAATTTATTAATTTTATTTTCATACCTATATATACAAAAGAAAGTTGGTAAATATGTACATGGATTTAAAGTATTTTATGCTGTTGCCTTAGTCAATAATGCTTGTCATATATTTAAATATTACTAACATTAATTAGTTTTGTTTATGGTATTTAATCCAAATTTTCATATTTAAGTCAGTAAATTAAATTAAATTTTCATTGAATTATTTTTTTGACAAAGAAATCATGTCAAATGAAAACCGTCCGTGAACGTGGGTTCAATTCCCTGGGCAGTCAAAAATGAAAACTATCAATGGGTAATTCCATGTCAAATCGACCAAGTGTGGGACACGACCCGTTTCGATTTTAATGAAATTTGGTTTGTAGCCCCAAGTATTTTCTTTAAAATCACATTAAAATCATCTTCGTATGTAAACTAGTTTGCGATATATTGAAGAAATAAGCTCAACACATTTGGCTTATTCGCCAAAATTGTGACATTTTGAATATGACATAGCTTTAAAAAAAAAATATTTAATTTCATTGAAATCGATAGACGTCCCACTCTTGGTCGATTTGACATGGAATTACCCCAATACATTTTTATTCATTCCATTTTGTAAAATTCCTTTCTTCACAAAAATAATTGAATAAAAATTAAATTTAATGAACTTTAGCTTGGTGGAACGTCACAATTTTTTTGCGAATTTCAATTTCGAATAACACTAAAACGTTGCATTTTTTCTCACGTAGCAGAGCATTAATATTATAGAAATTATTTAAGGAAACATTTGAGTTGATATTTTCCGGCTTTTTCTTGAAATCACAAGTTCGACATGACAGTCTTCTTATAATTTTAAATCTTTTGTAGATATTGTCCTAGCCAGTAAGCCGTACATTAAGTCCTCAAAATTATACAGATATTTTTACGTTTTTGTATTTTTAAGGTTGTTGAAAAATAATACATAGCTTATCTTTCCAAATGGCCTTAAGATTTATATTTTGCTCTGGCCTAAAAGTAATCATTATTTTTTTCGACATTCAGAAACTGGCTAAGTACTATTTTAGGCCTTTTGCATTTCGACAAACTTTCCCCCATTTTTTATCTTTTTGGAACAACTAAGCCTAACTATTAATTTAATTTGCATTGAAGAGGGAATTCACATTTTTATTTTAGTCATCGTCCAGACTTGCACTTTTTGTTGCTGCAATTTTATTACATTCTGCTTTGAAATTGCACTAGAGTCCAGATTATGAAATTTTTTTATTTTATATACACTCAAAAAATTTTTACATTTACTGTTTGTTAAAAGTTTTCCGTTAAGTTAAAATTAAACCAAAATAAAGTAATTTTAGTACGAAAATTACTTCCTAACTTTTTAGGAACGTTGTTTAAAAAAAAAAAAACAAATGACAAAAGAAGAATGAATTTTCGTTCATTAAAAATATTAATATGTTTTCGTTTTTCCTTAAAAAAATGTTTATATTATATTATTATTATTTAATTAAGCTTGAGGTCTTTTTTTTATATAAAAAATAAATTAAATTTATTAAACCAATATTTCGTTACTCCGTTGTGTGCCTTCTTCAGGGTTCTTCTTGAATTTTTGACAAAATTAACAATTTTTAACAAATTAAATATATATAACAAAACATCATAAAACAATTTTCAATTAAAGACAAAAAAAAATTTTGTGCTACACTTTTACTGCCTTATTTATAAAAAATAAAACATGTTAATAAAGGGTTTATTAAACGGATTTTGTATGAAAATCCGTTTCATAAAGCCTTTATTAACCGGTTTTATTTTTTATAAATTAGACCGTTAGTATCTAACTTAAAATTAATTCTCGATATTGTCGGTACATTTATAATTTGCAACATTTCTAACATAAGCCTACGTTTATAATTATTTTCCGTATTTAAAACTGCTGTATTTTCAAAATCAGGATAATGGTTTAAATTTGCACAATGAGCTAATAAAACCGTTTTTTGGGATGAAATATGTCTATATTTTTGATCTGACTTATGTCCTGCTAACCTAGTTTTCAGTTTATTCTTCGTTGTAGCAACATATATTTTACCACATTGTCCATTAACATTTCCCCCACAAGGTATCTTATAAACTACATTCGACATTTCCAACTTATTTATTTTATCCTTCATATTAGTGAATAACCTACCTATTGTGTTATAAGATTTATGCGCAATTGCATACCTTTCCGTATCATATATATTAGATTTTTCTAATCTCTCCGAAAATTTTGGTACATAAGTTAGCGATTTATAAACTTTTGGTTCCGTATTATCGTTCGAGTTATTTATTCTATGGTTATTATACTGTATTAATAAATTAGATATAATTTCCTTTGGAAAACTATTTTCTCTTAATGCTCTAGAAATTTTCTCCTTATTATTCCTATGGAAACAAGAATCACTTATTTTCAATACTCTATCTATAAAGTTTCTAGCCGTGTTAATAATAATCCTTTTAGGATGATTTGAAAAATAATTAATTATTCTACCAGACGATGTTGGTTTTTGATACCAATCAATTAATAAACTTGTTCCCTTTCTTATTATCAAAGTGTCAAAATAAGACAATTTAGATTCAAACTCCTTTTCCATTGTAAATTTTATATCTTACAAATAAACTTAAGAATTGTTGCAACAAAAATTGTAAGACTGGACGATGAGTTTTTGTGAATTCTGATATAATTGATATTGCCAGATCCAATTTATTATTGTAGGCCAAGAATAAAGGCTTGACATTCAGCTGGGTCATATCATAGATGGGGGTAGTGCACGCATTTTGCACTTTCAACTCACATTTAGTGAATATAGTGAATATTGCAATAATTTAGTTGATGTTGAGTGATGAATTGAAAATTTGCAGCCTCATTAAACATGAGTGATAGTGATGTTAAAAAATTTTGCACTCAAAAAACAATAGTTTGGTTTAAAAAAAAAACAATCATCAGCTTATTGCAACTTTTTTCTTCTTCACTCATTTGAGTGCAACTTAAATTGTTGAACTAAATTTAATATTAAAAACTTGTTTTTTTATGATAAAAGCCAATAACTATACCGTTATTGACAAAATTTCATTTTGTTTAATACTTTTTACTTATGCATATCCTCAAAAGAAATCAAAAACCATGCACATACAAAATTAAATTTTTTAAATTTTAGTGAGACAAAATTTGTATGCAGCTTTTGTGATTGCATGTCCAAATTTTGCACTATTTGATTTGAGTGCAGATTTTTGCATTCAAATCTGCGTTTAGTGATAGTGAAAAATTGGCAATATCACTTGAAATTTTATAGTGGTAGTTAAAAAATTACAATCATCACTAAAGCTGGTAAAAAAGAGTGCAAACTAATTTCTTTGCAGTTTTATTTAGTGATAGTGCAATGCTGATTTAAATCAAAATTTAGTGCACTACCCCCAACTATGGGTCATATTGGCCCAACAAGGTCACAAATGTTTATAAAACTTATTTTTTTTACCCTCCACTTAAGGTTCAAGGGTATATTTAACCCTAGAATCATAACGATATATTTTAGTGCGTTAATAGTAACGCCACGTAAATTTTACGTACTGAAGAATCTTCTACTAAAACGCCTAAATTAATGCTATTTTTAAGGTTCCATTTGTTTTATTTTTATGTTATTTATTTATTATTAAAAATAACCTAAAATTATTATTAAATTTATATTATAGAGCAAGAAAAACAAAGAAAGACCCCATCACTTTAAGAACAATTTTATTTGGTGCTCACAGCATATTGTCGATTTTTATGTATAATTTACGTGTGGTCTTTTATAGAACACACTTTGAAGACCGAAAATGCTTTGTTTTTGATTTGGTGCATGTTTGAAAGTTATTGTTGCAAGCCTTTGTGGAATTCGGTACCGTAAGGCCGCTATACGCTTGAGTAACAACAATTTAAAATAAAACTATACGTAAAATTTACTTATGTTAGTATTCTAGGGTTAATTTTGTCATTCCCTTTGTAACTTCTGCAATATTGATCTAAGACCCTATAAAGATTGCTTCTCATTTTGCACAAAAATCAATTGTTGTTGTTGAATTTTATGTATGTATGAAAAACAGCAAGAGTCAAAGTTTCCAAATAAAGTACGAGCATCTTGGCTATCAATACACAACATCCCACGATATTTGGGCGAGATTAGACAAGTGAGACATTAACGATTTCTGTGTATCTGAAGAACGGCAAGAGCTAAAGTTTGTAAAATAGGTTTAAGCATCTTGGCTATCAATTCACAATTTCCGACAAAATGTGGGCGGGATTAGACAAGTGGGCGTGGCACTTCCCTAGGAAATACCTTATATATTTTTGAAAATCTGAAAAGGATAAAATTAAAAAATTAGGTGCAATCAACTTGGTTATGTGTGCGGGATCGGACAAGAGGGCGTAGCACAAAGTCGAGTTATTTATATCTAAAAAACGGTATTAATAAAACTTGCTGTTGTTATCGCATAATAATAAACGGTACATAAGATTCCGCATAGCCGAATATAGCTCCATTTTTTTTTAACGAAAAACAAAAAAACTTTTTTATTGTACTTTAACGTTGTTGCCATTTCTGTTTAGGACAAAATAAATTTTTTTTTTTAAACTTTAATCAAACTTTGAAAAGAAGTTCGCTAAATTTCCAGTCTAAAATATTTTTTCATGCGAATTCCAAGGAATTATTTCCAGAAAAAAGCCATTGAAAAAAAAGATCACAACATTTGTTTAAAGTTCCATTCCTATTTTATTTGCATTCATATCATTGCAGAAATCTTTTGTTTGCAAAAAAAATAAGATTGTGTTGAATTTATATTTGAAATCTATTTGAATCCATTCTATTCGAATTCCTACAGTGCTGGCTTCATTATTCTGACAGTTATTTTTATTATTATTAAATTCCAAAGATATATGTTCGTTTTCATTACGAATGAAAAATGTTACTTTTACACAGAGAAAAAAATATGTAATAAGATTAAATAACAAACATTTATGAAATTCTTAACTTAATTCATTTTCACTTCATTAAATCCTCACTTGTTTGTTTAGATGAAAACAAGAATATAAATTTTGTAAAATACACAATAGGAGTGTTCACGGCCTAGAAACTGTTCTTAAATATTATCGAATTACAGTAAGAAGATTTCAAAAATTGCCAAATAAGTGATAATTCTAAAATTAGTTCCTCCACGAGTTTATGTATGCTACTACGGGTCTTAGCAACACCCCCTCCCCTTTTACCATACTATTTGTTAGTCTTTTCATAGCCTTAATATTCTTTTCTCTTTTTTATTATTGTTGCTATTATTTAGGTTGTTGTTTGATAACTCATCAGTTTAGAAAACTCCTGTTTCTACCTTTTGTACATTTTTATTTATCTCTCTGCGAAAAGAAAATATTTCATAATTTTCGCCAGACAAGCACAAATTAAACTTAACTACACGTATTTGTTGTTGTTATTTGTAGCATGATAGAAAATAATCCATCCATCTATCCATACAGCATCGACAGCAGAAAAAATTAAGGATATTTTGAATCATTTTTGTCGGTTCATTTAACATTTTGTTATGTTGTTTTTATTTTCTGGCTTTGTTTCATTTATTTCACTCTCTACCCTCTAACGGCAGCCTGCCCACAGTGTCGGCATATTTTTCATTCACTCAAATTTTTTGTATGCCTTTTAAATTCCTGATTATCTGCTGCCGCTTTTGCAACTCTTATTCACCCCAATCACTCTGTTGCTATTAGTTACAGATTTTTGTTGTCAATATGCGGGTGGGGGGCTTCGGTTGTCAATAGAAGGGGCTGTGTGTTCTTTCTTTTTGAATATTTAAGTATGAATAACATTTGTTTAAGCTTAGTTGATTGTTGGTTGACACATTTTGACATAGAAATGTCAAATGTAGATTAATATTTTTTCTTTTTTCCTTTTTTTCTTTCGATTTATTTATTTTGTACATTTGCAGCTGTATTATTGAATAGTAGAATAAAAAAGTCATTTCTGTTTTAATTGCTTTTGTTATGAGATGAAACAATCTGAATTGTTTTGAACCCGTTCTTATTATATATATGTATGTACAAGATTGATACAGTTTGAGAGAAAGATATGTTGGGTCTTGAATCGATTAAAACACGCCTAATATCTAGGTATAGAATTAGAATTATATAGAATAGAAATAAGGACTGTGCTAAGAGTGAAAGTTCACAAATACTTTAACCTAAATGAAATTTTTAAATATGTACATATATGGAGGCCCTTAGAAGTTGCTTGGAGTGAAAAAAAAAATGTTTACCTCTTCCCACACCTGGAAGAGAACAAGGGTATTTCATAGTGTATGAAAACGATTAACCGTTGTTCGATTAATCGATGAATTTTTTGCGATTAACTGTTCGAATAATTTAAATTTAACCAATAATTCGAATAATTCCAATAATTTATGTCGATTAATCGATTAATCGAAAATTTGTTGTTTCACAGTATTAGATTTTTTTCTTTAATGTAAAGAAACAACCCGGTACGTTTTAAATACCCTTTTATTGTTTTTTAACTCTAAAACATTTGTTTTGAGTAAAAATTTTTTAAAATACAGTACAAATACCTACTAAAACCAAAAAGTTTGGAAATAATTTATTTTAAGAATGTATGGTACAGACTTTTACCACAATGATAAAGATGATTTTTTAAAACGAATGAACAACCTTTTGCCAGACGTTAACAATACTTTTAAAAGAAATTCAAATGGTATAATGAAAGACTACCAACTATTAGAAAAAGACAAGAAAAAGAACGGAGAAATTGGATATTTCCTATAACGCTTTACTTTCAATCTCCCCAACGTCAGCAATAAGTGAAAGAATCTATTCTAAATTAAGTGTATTTTTAAAACTGTATACTCTCTTTTCAAGATTATTTTAGAAGATTGGCTTTAATTTTGAAATTTTTTTTATTTTAAAAAGTCTTTTTTTTATTACATAAGCTACCTTTTGTTAAATTGCTGTTACTTTTTAATAAATTTTTTATGTTAAAAAATATAATTTTTGGTCTTATTCTCAAATTTCTAAACTAGACAAAATTAAACTTATTCGATTAACCGAATAATATTAAATTGTTGGATTAAATGTTTACCTTGAATAATTATTCGCGCGATTAATCGATTAATACAAAACATCGATTAATTGAATACCCTGGTATTTAAATACCCAGCAGGTTTTGGTCTGATTTATATTTCTTGTTATATTAATTTTTTTGTTATTTTTTCAGTAAAGATAATCCCCCTTATTCAAAAAAAGTTAAGGTTCACATTAGTTAAGCAACACAAAATTACTTTTTTTGCATAAGAGGGAATATTTTTATTATAAATATATTTGTATGTATATTAAAATATTGTTACGAAAGTAACTTTAGTTTAGAATTAGTTGTAATTATTAGTTATCTTGTAAAGGGTGTTTTTTTAAGCCCGATAGAAGTTGAAATTGTAAAAAATAACACAAAAAATTAAATTGTAATCAAAATTTTTTTTTTATTCGAAAGATCAATACGTGACATTAACATTTGAAAATGATTTCGGGCATATGGGCACCGCGGCTGTTCTTGACGAAGCGCATTCTGGACGTCCAATTTTGGGCCACTTTTTCGCATATAATGGTCTCGTGGCTTCAATTCCTGCACCAGCTGGATCCTATACGGGTGTAGGCCGAGATCTTTGCGCAAAATTTTCCACGTAGTGGACGGACAGAGCCCCAATTCCTGCGACCGACGACGAATCGATAAATTTGGATCTTCTTCCACACTTTCGTTTACAGCGGCGATATTCTCTTCAGTACGCACATTCCTTCGACGTGTTGGTGTTATTGCATCCTCTAGAGAGTATGTGGTACGAAATCTATCCACAGTTCGACGAATGGCTTGTTCAGATGGACGATTATGTACGCCATAAAAATGACGAAGTCGTCTATAAGTTGCGCGAATCGACGACTGATTTTCAAAGTAAATTTGGATAATTTCGTAGCGTTGTTCAAGCGTGAGTCTATTCATGATGATTTGTCAGAGTATACTGAAACGATAAAAAAAAATATTTCATCAAAATTTAATTTTTTGTGTTACTTTTTACAATTTAAAGTTCTATCTAGCTTAAAAAAAAACCCTTTATTTATTAATTATCTTGTATTCATTAATTTTCTTGTATTTATTAGTTGTCTTGTATTCATAAGTAATTTTATTAGTTTACATTTTTATTAAAAATTGTTATACATCATTATACATACTTCAACCCCAATGTGCAGAATGCTCTTGAAGAAAAGTTCATGTTAAAAAGTCCGTTAAAAACGCTTTAGTTTAAGTAATGCGACTGTTTAACCATGGATGGCGTTAGTACACTGAAAGAATTTTCTTCGCAATTCCAATGAATTTTGACATTAATCCCATGAAAAATTGCATTAAAAAGGAACCTATGCAGCGCTTCGTTGGATCAATGAAACCTGTTTCACTAAAATGTATTTAATGAAACATTACATTAGATCTATGAATATTATTCATTGGATGAATACTTCCAATAAATTAAAAATTTTTTTTTCTTCTTAATTTTTTTTTTTTTTATTTATTTTTGTTTTTTTATTTAATTTTTTTTATTTTATTTTATTTTTTTTTTCTGTCTCTGGCGGGAATTGATCGCACAATCTCGGTGCTGATAGACTAGCTCACTACTAGCTAGCCTTCCGGGGCAGTGTAGTTTTTGGATAAAAAAAACTACGTTTTTTACTCAATTAAGAGCGTAAATATGAGATTGAAAGTGGATTGAAAGTTTTTGTTTCATTACTATAATGACATTTTTATTGTCATAATGAAAATTTAAATTTATGAAGGCAATTTTTGAAATATGTTGCTTTCATAAAAAAAATTTTTGATTTCATAAATTTAATGGCATATAACATTAGATGTTAAAATAATTAAATCTTACATTTTTTAATGAACAATTAAACATTTTTTTAAGGAAACTATAATTTTGTATTAATTTATGAATATAGTTATGTTTGTATATTGTTTTTTATGTTCTCAATTAAAATTTTTTGTTTAACTTGGACAAACTTTAGTTTTCATATATCCAATGAAAATTTTTAACGTAATTACGAAATCCAATGAAGCGATTTTAACGAAAAGACTTCATTATAACTATGAAATTCCATTTAGACAATGAAAATTTTCATTTAACCAATGAAATTTTTTTTATGAAAATGATTCATTAAATATATGAAGCATTTTTCTTTCAGTGTAATAACATAGACGTTAAATTTAAATTTCATAAAATAGGTGATGTATTAATCGTTAATAGTAAAGCCTCGAACCCTCGAAAAACATCTCGATTATTTTAGACGTATGCACTGTAACATAATTTTGAATCTGCAGATAGACATTGCTGCCGAAAAAACGGCAATTGAGTAGGTTCTCTATTTCACTTGTGGACACCAGCATCTAATTCTTCTACACGAAATGGCTCCGATGTTTTATTTTTTTTTTTTTGCTGTTCTGCCTATGTTTGTGCTGTCGTTTATTATTTTATCTTTGCAATAACAGAAATCACCGTTACAATATTTACGTTTATTAACTTTGATAAGTAAGTTTCGGAGTTATTTTCTGTGATAATGCACATATTTTCGGCAAAAAAAAAACTAGTTTCCAATGCTATTTCCATATAGGTACCTGGGTACCTTGCAATGCTTTTAAGGGTGTTTTTCTGCCATTCACATAAGGGTTAATTCGCTCCAGTAAGGCAATAAAAAAAATAACAAAATTGTTTGTCTTAAATAATATTTTGTTCCAAACGTAGTAAGCGTAAAATTTGTATCGTCGTAAAAAAATTAAGAAACAACGAAATATTTAGTGAAAACATTCGAATTTAAATTTTCATAAAAAAAATTTTTATCAATGCTACTGTTATATTTATGTACCTTATTTTGTAGTGTGCTTTCATTTATCAGTCTATTTCAAGATTATGGGTGACTTGATAAATTCAATATTGCAAAGCATCTCTGAAAACGAATCCGTTGCCAAAGCATCAGAAAAAAAGCAATGCACAAATTGTGCAACCGTTGTGCAGTGAAGAAGGTAACCGTTCAATACTGAACTCAAGGCATTGCTTTTAGAAAAGTTGTCTATGAATTCTTTGCCTTTCAGTGTTGCATTGCAATGCCAAGCTTATGAAGTCAGCCACTACCCCGCTTTTGGTGTTTTAATAACTTTTGAAATTTCTGAATTACTTTGTATATTAAAATATATAAATATTCACTTGATAACTCTTAGTTTGTTCGTGGTCTGTCTACATTATTAAAAACAGTTTCCGAAGAAAGTTAACCAAAATTTTTTTGGAAACTTACATATAAATTTTATTTTCGGTACTCAGCCAGATTTTTCAATAAGCTACGCGCTCCCAACGTATTTTATTCTACGTGTTTTGATAAATAAACTAAATTTTGCAAAGGCATGGAGGAGTATTTGTCATTCGGTGAGACAGTTGAATGGAAGATCCAATTGATCATATATATGACTGATTGCTATATCTGCATGACCAAAGTGCACAGCGGAAAAAATTACTATGTTATTTATCCGGATATAAATCAATTTATCTCCATTCCCAAAGTGAAAAACTCCAGCATTAAAAGTAACACCAGATAATGAAGAAGAAGATTTAAATCTGAGTTTGAATTTTATAGGTTATACGAATATTTAACTATGAGTCAAAGAGCTCTTAATGATTAACATCGTGACTTAAACTTGTCAAAAGAGAACTTGAAATTATTCGCTTCATGTTTGAAAGAAAGAGGATTTTCGGGCACAGAGACATACGTTTTTTTACTATCGCAATAGTTCTAAGTTGCATGGAATTCTTTTCAGAAAGTAGTAAGTGGGTTTTCAGAAGAGTTTTTTTTCCCGGACTTTTTCGATTCCCGGGAAAGCGGGAAATTTTTTTAAATTTCCCGGGATCCCGGGATCCCGCTCCATATAAATAATACAAAGTAAATTTTGTTATTAATTAATGAAAAAACTTTTATAAAATAACGTAAGGAACTTGTTTACAAAGAATGTAAAAGAAATGGTTCAATACTAAAAAATTTATTGAAGATTGAAATAGCAACTTGAATTATTATTACCTCACGCCTTTATTCCCTATTATTATGCTTTTATTCAGAATTATTCTGTTCTGGATACAAAATAAAAAGATAACATAACAATTTAATTTATAAAACAATAATAAGAACAAAATAAAAATTTAGGTACTCAAGATATGACAGAAAGTTAATTAATAAAATAGATAAAATATTTTAAAGAAATATATAAAATTTTTTAACGGTTTAGGAAATAACTTTCTGACACACTCAAAGCGCTAAGTAAGTCGTCAAAAAGTATATTCCAGATTTAATTTACTAATTATCATGTTTCCGAAAAACTTCGTTCATTTTTTACCGAGGTTGGACAAATAGTTAAAAGTGCACCGTTGTAGCATGCTTCGGATTCACAATCAGAAGCAATTTTTTCTTTTTTATAAACAACGTCTATATCAGTCAAATGTATTTTAAGGTTTATGCAAAAAAAGCATCAACCGGACTGCTTCTTACAAACCTTTTCATTTCAATAGGTCCATTTGTAATCTTTAGGACAATGTGTTTTTCAAGTTGTATGTTGTAGTATCTTACACGAGTTTCCAAAATGTTATTTTATTTCGGTTTCCCCGCACTTCAAGGGTATATAAACCAACACAAATTGAAATTGAAAATTTGTGTTAATCACCTAATAAACATATCGCTCCTTCATTGCATCATATTCAAACTGAACCGAAGTTATAGCAAAATATATCTTTAAGTCGGTACATTTTGAAAATTTTAATCGCATTTTGCCAAGATCGTTTGTTTTTGTAGATATTACTATGTTGCAATAAAGGAGCGATATGTTTAGGTATCTCCTATTTTTAAGACTTGTTCATGGGCAATGAAACTTTACTGCCTGCATCTTATTTTGAATTATTGTACTTTATTAACTCTTCACTTCACTAAATGTAATAATTATCTAATGTTGCACTGCCCATTCTGCTTTTAGTAGATTTATTGCATCAGGAGACATTGATTTACGTATGTACTCACTTCTTGTAATGGATCTAATACACAACCCATCCACAGATGCTAATTTTTAGAGAATAGAAAACTAAATTTCAAAGTATAAATAGCTATTTTCTGAAATTATGAGGAATTTTTTATTTCCCGGGATCCCGCAAGAAAAATCCCGGGAAAACGGGAAATAAAATAATTGATAATTTTTTCCCGGGAATTCCCGGGAAAAAAAACCTAGTTAATATCAACTTCATAAAAAAAAACAGTATAATTCCCAGTAAAAACTTCGCCTACAAAATAATGTGTTGGGTAATCAGAAAAACATAAGAGCACTACTTACAATTCTACTGAAAGATCCAATGAATTTTACAAGGTGTGTCCCAAAATGAACGCATTCAAAAGTAAGTCATTATTTTTTTACTTAAATACATCCAGAAAAAACTAGTTATAGAAGTTGTTATAGATGTAGTTATAGAAGAAAGCTACTAAATAATGAGTTAAAGAAGCTATTCGTTTTGAAAAAGTAAGCGAAGTTTTTACTGGGTTTGAAGTCTAAATGGGATTCCTGTAACTACACATGTCATTGAAAACATTTTTAACATTTTTATACTCATTTTATTGTAACGAACAAGGTGAAAGCTTTTACCGAGGGATTGCAGTAATGGAAAAGCATTATCAGCTCTATTGGGATTAAAATTTGGATGTTTTTGCTAATTATATTCAACTTTCTTATTTTTTGCCCGATGATAACCATTTTGTAACAAATATTTTTGGAACAAAATTGCCTTTAAAAAAGATTTTAGAATAAAATATTATTTTACTTCCTTTTGTAGGTCATCGAACTATTTATGGTTTTTTATCCAAATTTGATTTTATTTTAAATCAGATCAAGCTCGTTAAATTTAATTTTCATTAAATTATTCTAATGAATAAAGGAATTTTACAACATGAAATCAATTAAAATTAATTGGTAATTTTTGTTCTTGATTTATTTTATTTGAAGATTATTGTATATAAAATAATTTCAGAATATTTAAGTTAATGTATTTTCATTTTGATTTTTCAACTGGATATTTTTTCTATAGCCAGAGGTACAATCTAGATTTTTAATTAAGTAAAAATTTGTTTATGTTATCTTAAATTTTTTAAATACTTTTTTTTAATGTTTTACAAAATCTTTATTTCCTTTAAAATATTTAATACAAAACTAAAATATATTTTAATCCTCTTTTATTTGTTTTTCCTTTCGATTTTATTGTTTATTAAAAAGGTATTTCTAATGTGTTTAAAATTTTATGTAATCTCAAATATTCCCTTTTTTTAATTTCTTAACAAAAATCCTTTAAGTACATGTTTAGGTGGCCATACAAAATGATTGACTTTACCACAATTTTTTTTTTAAGTCTTAGGAATTATCGTAGGCTCAAATGGAAATAAAAAGAAAAGAGAATATTCTGGAATTCAAAGTCTCGGAAAAGGAGAATAATATAAATTGTTTTTTAACATAATATATCTAGAAAATATTGTGTAAAATATATTCTAATTAACTTCTAATTCTATGTTAATTTACATAACATCTTCGTATAATCACACATGCACATCAAATCCTCCTAAGATTATTCTAAGTCCTAACGAGGTGCTATAAATACCAAGAGAAGTGGGCTATGCCTTCGATTTTCAACCAAGTATTAGACAATATTAGTCAACATACGGATTGTGACAGAAAGTTCAAAGTCATTATTTCCTCGAGGAGCGACTGGTTTAGTTGTTACCTAATGTACATACATGAAAATTACCAGTATTTACGTGGAGGGTTCAAAAAGAACCAGGGATCGTTGGATCTGGTCTTTTTGCGATGGATTTTGGATAGGAACATCCCACCGTCGTCCGAATGACTGTAGTGTGTATATGGACACTATTTTTCCGACTATGGCAAAGACTACAATATTCATGGCTTTATTGAAATTTTGCCGAGAGCCAGGTAGCTCTTTACCCACTTAATTCTTAAGCTACCACAGCTCTCTTGGTCCGACACTACTGGCGCAAGAGTCTGCTTTTAAGGCTGAATTGTCTGCGTGACGTTTCTCCTGGGACAGTAATAGTTATACCTGATATCGAAAAAGTTCTTTAATATAGTGAGCTTTGTGAATTAAAAATAAAAATCCATCCAAAACAGCTATTTTTCAACGTAATGATTACTCTAGTTTTGATACCTGTCCATAGACACTACTGTGGTTAATAACAGGAAGAAGATTAAGCCAGAATGGCATCTACTTTTACTACCTCAAACACGACATCAGTCACAATTCCAAAAGAAGCATATTCAGGATCTTTTTTAAAAGGCTGAAAAGAGATGGTCCAGGCTGGATCTGAAACTCCATAAGTAGTGGAGTGAAACATATACAAAATGAGGATTAATTCAGGGAAGCCTGTATTTTATGACACAATATTTTTTTGGATTCTGTGTATATTGATTACTAAAAAAAAACTTTTGTTGTAAAATTTTAGTGGAATTTTAATTTTTGTTTTATTTAATAAACTAAAAACTAAAACAAGACTATGTAATTTTTTTGAACAATATATATTTTTTTGAAACAAGGCACATTCACTGCTAAAATACGAAATTAAAAATCATCTTCATAATAATCGTTACCTTCAGCATAATCATCATCTTCATGTTATCATCATCAACATCAGAAATATTAAGCAAAATAAGGAAATCAATGCTGTTTGTGGTAAATTTCAGTTATGTTGTTTTTTATCATAATTTTTGTTTTTCTTTAAATTAAAGGATTTAAAGTTATAAGAAGCCGATAAAAAATGTCTTCATTCTTTTTTATGCCACTGCATTTACGAGCAGATTGTTCTTTAAAATTTTTATAAAGAGCTTCTTGTGCCCCCACAGAAAGTTGGTCTTTTGGCAATAGAGCATGGGAAACTATTTCGGGTACATGAATTAAGAATTTGTGTAAAGTGCGAGGTATATAAAACCATGGGCAAAGTTTTACGAAAAGATTTGCGGTTTTATGAGTAAAGTCACGAAGTTTTTGAAGTGAATCTCTCGAGCACAGGAAACAACAATAAGTATTATACTTAATCTTTCTATTAATTCTACATCAATTCTTGTAATTTTAGCAGAAACTTCTGCATTTCAGAAAAATAACAAAAACTAAAATAACCATTTATACGAACAAAACAAAGAAAACAAGTGAATGTGTTTCACAAAATCTGAAATATTTTCAAATGGGGCAAAAACGGGCAAGTTTTTTTTTTTTTTGTTTACGCTACATGGCAGTTTTTTGACCAAATGAATTTGACAGCTAATCTTTATGTAAAATTTTCCGCTGAGTCCGAATATGAAGTCAGAATTGTTAAAAGTAGTAATTTTTGAGATATTCCAAAATAACCGTTATTTGTGTTTTTAAAAAAGATGATGTGACTGAAATGTAAATATCTTAAAAAACTTTAAACGGATTATTTATATCTTTCTTTTTAGTGAAAGGTTACAAAATTTCTAATTTCATTGCGCAATATGAGAGGTTAGAAAAACATCCTTTATGTGTATATTAGGTCGTTGTGTAATTCTAACATAAATATTTGCATACAAGTAGGGATTAAAAATGCCTGACAGTTTTTATTGCTTTTGTAATTGCTGAACTAACCCAGCAAAAACTTTACTTACAATCCTACTTTTAATGACTTCAAGAATTCATTACTTTGAAGCTTTATTCGCCACTTTTTGGATTATTAGTTATATATTAAATAATAACTTTATTATTATATCTTAAATAAACAGAAAAATTTGTATTTTCATTATGACAATAAAAATGTCATTATAGTCATAAAACATAGTTTTTTAATGCAAAAACTACACTGCCCCGGTAGACTAGCTGGTAGAGAGCTAGTCTATCAGCACCGAGGTTGCGGGATCAAATCCCGCCAGAGACAGAAAAACAAAAATAAAAAATAAAATAAAGTAAAATAGAATAAGAAAAAATAAAAATAAAATAATTAAAAAAAAACAAAAAAAAAAATTTAAAACAAATAAAAAAAATTTTACTTTATTGACTTTGTGTAACTATATATTTTTATAAAAATTTTAAGTATAAAAAAAACATATTATTTTTTAAATTATAATAGGCTAAATTATAAAGGATTACTTTTGGGTCATCTCGAACAAAAATAAGTACTTCTTCTAGTAGAAAAATAAGTAGTCTGTTCGTCAAGTTCTCATTATTTTTCTGCTTATTTTGTAAGCAAAGTTTTTGCTGGGAAGTTTTATTGAAAGAACACAGTAAAACAAAAGCAGAAAAAGGGAGGGATAATAAATTGCTTAAGTTCTCTGCTTAAAAGTCTGCAAAGCAACCACTCTAAAAAGAATTGCTGTTGACTTACAGCAACAGGGTAATGACATGTTTTGAACTGTTAGCTCTAATATTCCATCAGAAGCATTTTAAAAATCCCCAAAAAAATGTACCTTTGTTTACTGATATAAAGTAGCTAATGCACTCTTAAATGATGTTAACACTAGCAAACGTTTAGTAAAGTCAAACAATTGTTCAATAAAACTAAAAGCTATGTTGCGATGTCAAATATTAATTAAGTCTGACTATAGCTTAACATTCCATAAGTTAATACTCCCTTCAAGTTTATAATTGATAACCGTCAAAATCTGTTTTGTAGGCAATGAGTTGTGTGCTCAAGTGTGGGCTTACCTTCCTTAAGTAAATGATATGATATACTATTAGAACCATCTTGATATACTATTAGAACAAACCTTAAATGATTTAATTGCTCACAATTGACTTAAACCGTAACAAGAAGTAATTTTGTTCTAAAATTTGCTTAAATTAAGATTTAGATATCCAAACATTATCTGTTTATAATAAACTATAGGTTCCACAAAAAACCCCTTCTCGTTCAATACTTCAACATGCCTTAAGCGAATATGTTTTAGGAAAAAAGTTTTATATGCTGATATATTGCTTACACTCATAAGACGAGCTGTTGAGATTTATTACTACAAAACTGTTGACAACTGCTGAGCCCAACATTTACGACTTAGAAACGGCATAATGAATATACTACAAGATGAATTGCGAATAAATGTAAAAAATGGAAAATATATAAGGGCGTGACAAAATAAATAAAAAAAATTTATAAGTTAAGCTAAACTTATAAACTTCGGTCAGCTATTGAGGTTGAGCACAACATGTTGACTTAAAGTAGCGTAAAAATTATTATAACAAAATCTTTTGAAATTAAAAAATTTTGTATTCCCAAAAATTGAAATTACTTTTTGATAATAAATAGGCAAGTGCACCGCCTAAAAAAACACTTAATTGACAACATCTTTTATAAGTTGTTGTTTGTTTATATTTTGTTTTTCTTAACCTACTTACAACTACAGTTAATGTTGAGAGAATTTCAACTAATTGTAGTGGGGAATGTAAGATGAGATAAACCCACTGTTTATTGTTGATGTGTTTTGTTTAAACTTTGATATTGTTACAAGTAGAACTGTTGCTATAAGTCTTATACGCTTAACAGTTTTATTTGGTTTAATATCTTTAGTTTTTCCAAAATCTTTATGGATGAAGTTTCCTGATGATCTGGCCTAAGCAACCAGTGAAATGCGCATAGGAATAGCTTATCCCATCAACAATAAATTTCAAGTGTTTTTATCAATAATAAAAACTGGGAATTAAGCACGAATAACAAAATCTTTTGAAATTAAAATTTTGTATTCCCAAAAATTGAAATTACTTTTTGATAGTAAAAATTATATGATAAAAAAAATAACAACTATTCAGTTGAGCGAAGTTGCTCAACTTTACATTTCTAAGACAAATACTCAACGGTTGCGCAACAGTTACGTCTTACGAACGTGATTATTATGATGTCAGCTTGAATAAAGACTGTCTCCGCATTCACTACAGATCACATATTCACTTTTTGGAGGGTATAAAAAATTTGCGTTTTTAATTTATTCTCTTTTTTTTGTCAGATTTTATTTTCAAAGATCCCTTCACGATTTTCATATTAGGAAGTCAAAGATTAAAGATTCAGAACCGAATACTTTACTTAGTTCATAGCATTACGATATTTTACCCAGTAAAAAAGAATGTCTATTATGATTGTTTTTTATTCAAATCAGAAGAATATATTAAATATTCTCTCTTTTCCACTTCACCAACTATATTTTTATTTTCATCAAAGAAGTTACGGGTATTTTTTTTAAAAAAATAAGGAAAAATCCTCAGAATCTCAAAGGAGCATTGTGTGTTTTTAAGTCTTAACTATGTTTACATACTATTGTTATAATAAGATTTGCCAGAATTTGTTTAACACTCGTTCAAACACCAACAAATATTTGTATTTTTAGTTTGTTAAGTTTCACTCTTTTATTTTCTTTTTTTTTTTTTGTAAGGGATTTTAAAAATAATTTGCATTTAAGCATAACCTCTTTTTTCCTTAACCTATTGTTCCTGTTGGATGGTTTGATTTTTGTAGCAGCATTAGTAGTTACAGCAACAAACAGCATTAAAATGTTGTTGTTTTTTTTTCTTGTTTCATCTGCAGTCTTGTGAATGTGATTTTGTATTATGGATTTGATCCTTTTGTATTATTTAAATTGATTCTAAATCCTTTTTATGCTACTGGCCTTTTAAACAATAACAAAACAAGCCAGTATTTGCACATATATACAAATAGATTTTTAAGAGCAGACAGTTTACACAAGTTGAGGTTGACTGAAGAATGGATGGGTAGAAATACCAAAAATAAAATGGATAAAAGAAATTCAAGAAGAAAATACACACTTTTGTGGAAATACAATTTGAATAAACAGCACTGGTTGTCAAAAATTAATTTCAAATCTTTTAGGAATTTGTATAGATTTGGTTTTGGCGAATACTTATAAAGGTTACAGTATGACGATTTAAGAAATCCTGCAATTTAAAACCACAAAGAAAGTTTAGTCAGTCAAGCCCAACCATATAATAACGAACACGACAGTAGTTAAAAACAAATTTTCGACGGTGTAGCCTATTTGGGACTTATAGGGAATCATAGACTGACCAGAAACAAAATTATGCTAGGAGATTAAGATTAATGTAAAAGTTCTTTGTACCGAAAATTATTTAGATCTCTTCATCTTTATACATGAGATTAGTTTGCCTTTAAGTTTTAAAGGAATTTTGAATTATTTTGTACCTACAAGAGCAACACCTAACGAATAATCACAGAGCAGTGTGTGGAATTCAACTCCAAGCTCCATCTTCTTTTTATTGATTTTGAAAAAGCTTTCGATAGTATTAACCGGGAGTTCATATGGTTAGCTTTGCAAAGTAGAGGTTTACCGGAAAAACTTATATCGCTGATCAAGGAAAGTTATAACCAAGCCAGATGTTTCGTTCTTCACAAGGGGAAGCTATCTGACCCATTTATGGTGCAAAGTGGAGTTCGCCAGGGATGTATATTGTCTCCTTTGTTATTCCTTGTCGTGATAGATGATGTTCTAAGTTACATAGAAAATAACAGTCATGGTATACAGTGCCAAATCAACAACAAATACCTGAACTACTTGGCATACGCAGATGACATATGCTTACTTTCGCACAGACTTTGTGATCTAAAACAGACAACACTAAATTTGCAAGACAAACTGCGCTGTACAGGTCTTAAAATTAATACCGGAAAAACAAAGGCACTGAGTGTAGGAGTTGACTCTCCATCAACACTAAATATAGGCGACCAAATTTTCGACTACACGTCCAACTTTTGCTACCTGGGTTGTGAGATTGACGGAAATGGAGGTGCCGACTTAGATGTAGAGAGTAGAATAAACAAGGCAAGATCATCCTTTGGCATATTAGCCCCAATATGGCAAAACAACAAAATAAGTCCTCGCACTAAGCTTAGAATTTTCGAAGCAAATGTCAAATCGGTACTTCTCTACGGATGCACAACCTCGAAAGTTACGAATATTATTACCCACCGCCTACAAACATTTGTCAACCGCTGTCTCAGAAGAATTCTTCGCATTTTCTGGCCTCGGACAGTCTCTAATGCCGACCTGTTAGGGCAGTCAAGACAGGCACTACGATGGAACCCATTTCAACAATCTGGCCGGCAACCTGGCAGACCACGTACAACGTGGCGACGTTCCACCGAAACTGAGATGAACAGTCTTGGCCTATCTTGGAACGAGTTAAGATCAACGGCACAAAATCGGGTCCGCTGGCGATCAGCTGTTATTGGCGCCCTATGCTCCAATGGGAGTTAGAGGAACACATATATATATATATATACAAGAGCAACAAATTGTCATGGCATAGAAGATTCGTAAAAATTATTATTGCCCATTTTAATGTTAATACTAGGGCGTGCAATTTATCGGGCTTTATTTTTGTTCGATTAAACGATCATTCGATTATTGGCATTTTGAACTTATTGGATTAAACGAATAATATTTTGAAATCGATTAATCGAATAATTCTAAATCCAGAAATTTTTAAAATTCGAGATTTATTTACGTGAGTAAATAAACATTCTTTTTTAAACAAAACTTGTCATTGTAGCTCCAAGCTGTTGCTTCACGTTCGGGCACTTTGATTTAAAAAGAGTCAATATGTATAACTTCGGATTTTTTGAAACTTTTAACGGACATTCATTCCATCCTCTGCTATGCTTCTGCAAACAATTTCCTCTAGAGAATCGATTGAAGTATCTTGTTTAAAATATTTATTCATTGGACCACTTGTAGCCCCTTTGGTTTGGTTAGTGGAGGATCTTCTTCAAATTCTATGTTCAAGTCACTGTGTAAGTGGTAAATTAGTGAAGTTGTTAAGGATAATTAAAGTTAAAACATTTTTTGAGGATACCTGTTTCATTTAGCTTTATTAGATTTATCCTTCGTACAATATTTTTAAACCAAACTTATTCTAAAGAGAGAAATGCATTAACTATTTTGTTAAAAAATACGGGTGTGTTCTAGAAATCGAAATGAAGTGGATTTTAAATTGATCAAATTTTAAAAACGACCCTGTAATGAAAGGTTTTTCTTTTGTGAAATGAATTTTAAATTGTGTTGAACATATGCAACAAAAATGTTAGCTAAATTACTCACTAAACATGACATTTGGTTTGTTTATTCGACTTGAAATTAAAAAAAAAAAATTAAACATTTAACAGAGATACTATATATTATTATCATTCGATTAATTGGTATAAATACTTCGATTAATCCTTTAATCGAAATTAGCAATTTTAAATTATTCGAACAATTAATCGTCTAAAATTGTTCGATTAATCGACTGAACACCCTTGTTAATACCAACACGGGAGTAGTTTTTGTATGGGAACTATGGTCAAATATGTACCAACTCCAATAAAATTTGGTTAGATGATTTAGATTGCAGTCAAATAAGTTTGGACCAAATTTAATCTAATTACCAGCATAAGAAGATGGTTTATGGTCTCAAAGACTCTATTTCAGAAAGAAGCTTGTATGGGAGCTATGTGAAATTATGGACCGTTTTTTACCATTTTCAATAGTCCTCGTGGCAAGTAGAGCCTATTTACCGAATTTCATGAAATTGGCTCCAAAATTGCGCACAATGTGCATGGACAGCCAGCCATCTGGACGGAAGGACATCGTTAGATCGACTCAAAAAACGAGAATGCTAAAATAGCAAATTATGCTACCAACCAAGATTACTTTAAATAGGACGACCAAAAGTTTTTAAATACTAGGACATTTTTAATATTTGTGTACTGACGTTTATTAAGTTAACGTTTACGTATGAGTAATATCTGTTAATTTTAATATTATTCATACGTAACTTATCGGCAGCAGCAACAGAATTTTGATGATGATATGTTTGCGGAGTATCTGTGAATTGTTGTTCCGACTGCATAAGATTCGCCTCATTTTTAACTTTCTTCTTATTTGATTATTATATTTCGTTTTTAAGAACTGCTTTCTTTATATTGTTGTCATAAAACATTTCTTTCTCTCAAAGAAATTATTTTCTTAATTGTTTAACCTATTTTCATTCAGAAAATTATTTTATTTCACCTCCTCGGTCATTTAGTTTTTATTTTTTTTCACATGTGCATGTATGTGTACATATGCATGTATGAGTGCATATTGCTGTACAGTTATATGCGTACGAGTAATTAACATTTAAGCGTTTCCTTTGTTATTTCATTTTACATTTTTTTATAGAAAAATATATTTGTAATTTTTTTAACTTTTCATGCTTTTTGTTTCTGTACAATTTAATTTTTGCTTTTGTATGTTTTATTTTTATTGTGTTTTTTTTTATTATTTTGTCATGTTCCATATGCAGTCGACCATTTGTTGGATTTTATGTGTCCTGCATCAACTCAATTCCTAATTGAAGTTGAATGAGCAATAAGAAAATGGTCAGTAGAAAATGAGAAAATATGTCTAGAAAACTCGTAAGAACTATGATGATGGAAAAAGGACTTCTTAATAAAGAAATGAAAAAAAAAAAAATTAAAAATTAGTTACCGATACTTTATTTAAAATGTTCACTCCAGAATTCGCTATAGAAATATTTACAACCTGTGCTTTACTAAAAGAAATAACTGTTCCGAGGTACCTATTCTAAAGTAATTTTAGTATTTTCTGTTTTTACTATCCTAAGCCAAATTCAAAAGCGAAAATTTTTTTAAGGTCAAATAAATATCTAATTTTCTCTAAACAGTACAGTTGAAAGTATGCATCATGAGGGGCACTAAGCGCTTTAAGCTGCACACGCAAATATTTTATAATCTTCTTAAAATCGCCGCTGCATATTATGGTTGGGCCTTTAGACTCAACTTTTTAAAAAACTTTAGTCACATTTTTGTTTGGAAAACGAAAGAAAAATATATAAAATACTTTGGCAAGATATAAGAAGAAATTGTTTGGTGCCATTGTGAACGAAGCTTAAGGGTGGGATTTTTTTTAACCTTTGTTTTTGTAAGCACTGAAACAGAATTTCTAATGAGTAAAATCTGGGTTCGATATCTCTCAGTTCATGTGGCTGTTGGTTTTCGTAATTTTTTATGAAAGGTTAAATTTCTTATTCGAACAACTTCCCTTATTCTAGATTCTTGAACTTTCGTAGCATATTCGGATATATGACATCCTGAATAAAATAAGACAATTAAAGTTGTCTATTGACAAGCTTTGAGAATTGACGCGCTACCAAAATGTTTTTCAAATATATTTCTATTTCGGATTTTCAAAAAGCAGAATTTTTCATATTTAAAAAACTCTCGCCGCTGTTATTTAAGTTGTCTGTAAAAGAAGTAAAAACTTGCATTTATAGTCAATAGTTTTACTTTTAGAGATCTTTTTAACACTAGACCTTATACCTTATTTACTACAAGAACGTATACCCAAGTATAGGTGTGGCCAGTCTATTTTTTCCGTTTTTCTTTACATTTTCCAAAAAAAAAATTTTATGCGATTTTGTAGCGGAATATATTTACCAACATTCTAAGTGGTAATAAGAATACAATGTGATCGGGATTACGGCAACACCCCTTTTTTCCAACGTCATAAAAAGTCAACATTTTATTGAGATTGGTAACTCTAAAATGTCAACCAAATCACAATAAGGAGAACAAAATTTAGATATGTGACCTGCTCCACGAAGAGGGACCTCTGCGCCGAAAAAACAAGAAAAAAAAACGCTCTTTCAAATGCCACAATCTGCAAGTTTCTATGTCTTTTAGTTTTTTTACAAATCACCTGTAAAGATGAACATAATTAATGAAAAAATTTGTTGAAACCACATCTCCTCCGGATCAATGTCATCCATATTTTCAAACAAAAAATCATTGATCATGGTGCGGTAACGATCTCCACTGACCGTAACGCGAGCTCCGGCCTCATTTTTAAAGAAATAAGGTCCGATGATGCCACCAGCGTGAAAACCGCACCAAACGGTGCCTTTTTCTGGATTTAATGGAGTCTGTAGGGTCTCTTGTGGATTGGTCTCGCTCCAATTGCGGCAATTTTGCTTATTAACAAACCCGTTAAGCCAATATAAGTTGCGCGAATCGACGACTGATTTTCAAAGTAAATTTGGATAATTTCGTAGCGTTGTTCAAGCGTGAGTCTATTCATGATGATTTGTCAGAGTATACTGAAACGATAAAAAAAAAATATTTCATCAAAATTTAATTTTTTGTGTTACTTTTTACAATTTAAAGTTCTATCTAGCTTAAAAAAACACCTTTAAGTTGTAATTATTAGTTAAGAATTAGTTGTATTAATTAGTTACCGTACATTTATTAGTTGTCTTGTATTTATTGGTTGTATTCATAAATAATTTTACTAGTTTACATTGTTATTAAAAATTGTTATAATTTAGTACACTTCAATCCCAATGTGCAGAAAGCCCTAGTAATGACCGTTAAAAAAGCTTCAGTATAAGAGGTAAAATTATGTAAACATAAGTGCTGTCATAAATCAAATTAAAGTGTGGTGAATAGTAAAGCCTCGAACCTTCGAAAAATATTTCGAATGTTCTAGACAACCAAATTGCAGTATAAATTCTAGCGGCGACTAGCATAATAAGATCATTCTAAGTTCAGACCTTGTCAATAACGTATAACGCTGAGAAAGTTATAGTTCGTTGTGAATAAAAGCTATAAGTTACGGTCGTTAAAAAGACTTAGTACTAAATAGAGTTGAGTAAATTGTAAATAGTGTTTAAAGTGTTTGTGTTCTATTTATTTTATTAAAGAACTCGAAACGGTTTATTATAAAGGAAATAAACCAAAACGTTATTGAAAGGCAGCAACGTAACAATATATAATATTTGAAATTTAAAAAAAGTTCAATATCAAAGATACAAAATTACAAAAATATCAAAATTTTACTCTTTTTTACTCCTAACACGCTTTTGGTTCTGGTGGTTCTTCTGTATTTTGCTGCTTTTCACCTTTGTCTGATTTTTTTTTTTAGGAATAAAACAGCTTAAGTAATTTTGAAAACAAAATTAGCAAAAACAGGTTTTTAACTGTTAGAAATAATTTTCATAGAGGCAACACTGCATAGTGAACATCGTACAAAGTACCAGAGAGTCGAAATACATCGCCAGATGATCAGGTTAAAGGAAGAGTTGCATAAGCATGCGCAAAACACGGAAAAACGAAGCGCTTTTTTTAAACGCGTTTTTCTCAATAACTTCTTTTCGGCGCAGAGGTCCCTTTTAAATTATAATAAATTATAATATTACTAACATAGGAATAGCTTATTCCATCAACAATAAATTTCAGTTTATCAAAAGTATGAAATGGGAATTGAGCATTTTAAAACGAAACCTTGTTAATTTATTTTTTGAATCCCAAGAAAAACGTTGATAACATAAATTTACATTACCAACGCAAAAACATTCTTTGATTATGTCAATTCAGAAATTTGCATTAAAATTACACCAAGTACTCCCGTACTTGGGCATACGTTCTTGGGGATCTCGGCTTTAGAGGCTCATAGCCCCAAAATGCCTTCACCTAGGACAGTAGTTGAGCTACCAATCGTCGCAGATTTGCACTATCAACAATTCTTAAACGGCTTAGGAGTTACAGTACTACGAGATGCATGCTGGCCACACCTGTATCCGGTTATTAAAGGACTAGGGTTAAACAAAAAATAAAAAAATAAATTTTTTTTAATTTCATTAAAACAAACTAAAACAAAAATAGCTAAAAATTTCCAAAAACTAACAAAAGTTAGTGTTACTTCACAATGGCGAGTTTTTTGACGATTTGAGTGCGTTAACTTGACGATTTTGACGATTTTTTTTTTGCAAAATTTGCCGATTTTCGACACATTTTATCTGGCGGCTATGGTTGGCAGTAATTTACTCTTTTTAGGAAGTTTTGCATTACGCAACGTTTCTAGCTCTAATTCTGCAAATTATGTGTGAATATTGTGCTTAAGTTGCTGAATGTTTATGTACTTTGTTAACGTAACCTCTTTTCAATATACAAAAACAATAATGGGGGTGATACCGTTACCTCGAAAAAACGGCAGCTTTTGAAGTTATTCGCTCATAAAAAAGATATCGCAGAATCGACGAGGATCCTCTCAAGATTATTAGGAACTATCGGACATAAGAAAAATTCCAACATAGAGTTTCCCAAATGACAAAAACGTCGTTGAGTAGACTCAGACTTTCTCTTTCTCTTGCAGCTTTTTCCAGTGCGAATAGGTCTAGCAACTATTCCTCGTGGTTCATTAACTACTGAACCTTGGTTCTCAGAATGGGTAAGTAAGCTTCTTATCGTATTTGTACTGAGAGCTAGAGTAGTTTAAAGATGCTAACGCTATTTTTGTTTTGTTTTACAAAAATTGATCACCCGGAAATATAATAGAATTTTACAATATTAACACTTAATTTTCAATTGAATGTGATGAGATTATCTAATGTTATTAAATTAATTATGACCTGAAAAAAAAAATTTAATTATTAGCTTAAAAAAAGTTGAGCATTTCAAATCCGTCAGGTTGGTTCACAAAGTTAATTTATTTTGGTTGGATTAAATAAAAATTTATTATAGAATGATCATATTCGACGTTATCGAATTAACACACATATGGTATTAATTTGACAACAGCTATTGTCAAAGCTACTAATACTTGTTAATATAACAACGGTATGTTGTCAAAATAAATAGAAAAGTGAACAAAATGATAAAGATATTTTTTTTAAAATGTGCCACTAACATTGTTAAAGTAAACATTTGTATTGGAGATAGTTAAAAACAAGTAAGAGTGCTATATTCGGCTATGCCGAATCTTTTATACCCTTCACCAGGATGAGAAAATAACAAAAAGTTATATACATAAATAACGTTCTTTAGATAGGTATAAATAAATATTAATTGAGCCACGCCAACTTTTCATTTCGTCATGCCGAAGAATATAAAAAAAACAAAAAATGTATATATGTACCTAAGCCTGTTTCCTCTTTTGCCAAAGTTGATGTTTGAAATTCGTTTTATAATCTTAAAATCGTTTTTTAGAACATAAAAAAATTTAATAAAAAAAATGAAAAAAAATTCTTTTTGGGATTCGAACTGGCAATATCATCAGTCTCAGGAGAGAACTTAACAACTCGGCTACGAATGCTTTTACTGAAGAAGCATTTAATTAAAATATATTGAGGCTATGAGTTTGTGTCTTTATTTGAGCGGCAAATCATATACTTGCATTAATGTGTATGTGTATGCGTAAAATAAAACACATTACAAAAAAAAATCCACCACTTGTAGTGATGGGTATAAAAAACATCAAAAAAACCACATTACCAACATTGTATTACCATAGCCAATGTATGACCGTAGAAACCAACATTTAATTGGTTTGTATGGTATGTTTATGTCGTTTTGGTAATACAGTATTGGTATGGTAATGTCACGTCTAATTGGACCTTTAAAGGAAACAATTTGAGGCAGTCGTGGTTTTTTACTCATATCTCAGCCATTTGTGGACCGATCTTGCTGAATTTCAATAGCAAACAATTCCGGACCCTATGTGACATAAGTGTATAATAACCTGGCCTCCATCATATATGGGGTCTTCGGAAAATCCATTTCAACGGACAGACAGACAAGCGGACAGGCGGACATCGTTAAATCAACTTCGCTCCTCATAAGGACCCAGAATATATATACTTTATAGGGTCTAACATCAATATTATAGAAATTACAAACGGAATGACAAACTTATATATACCCTATTCACCACCTGTGGTGTAGGGTATAAAAATTTGATACAATTAAGGTTTTTTTGACTATTAAACAAAACTTGTATGAAACAATTAAATCCATTAGCAAAACCATACAAATTGTTGACTGTGACGTATTTATCCTCATACACTTTTCTACTTAGTTATTGAATTAATTGAATTAGATCACTTTGATAGGTAAATGAATTTTAATTGTTCGCTAACAATAAATAAATTCTGCAATTCAACAATGACTCAATCAAGATTTTTCCCAATTGGCATTAAAAATATTACCAGCAAAAACTCTATTTAACTTTTAAACCTTTTTTCCACGAGCACAGAACAGAACAAATGAACATTGCGGAACATGAATTTATTTTGCAAGTAAAGACAAAAAAAAAAAAAAAATCAAGCAAATACCGAAAAAATTGTGTACGAAAGTTTTAAAAGTTGATGCGTAAAAGTTAATGTTAACAAAATGTCAGCATGGCAATTGGAAAATAAAACACACATTTAAACCTTCCATACATACAGCAAACATGACGACGTGGACAATGATGCTAACGAAGGTTTATTTGGACATTGCTATCCCCCCACTATACCCAAACAAGAAAAAAAAACATGTATTCGTTAAGCAGTGGTAATGGTGGACAGGTAATGCCAATACCCATTTGCCTACACACCAAAGGACTTACATTTGGCAAACGTTTTGCTTGTTCCTGTACTATAAATAAAATTTAAATGAAAGGAACAAATAAATAAAAAAAAAAATATTTTAAATAAATGAAACAAAAGTTGTACGACATTGAACACCATGTGTCCATAAATTATTGCCTTTAGTATACACATGTATGTATATGACATACAAACAGTTTGCATAAGCATACACATACAAGCTTTAAAGTATAAGTGTATGTGTGCTTTTAGCTTTTCATAGTCCAAAAAGTCCTTTTAAGTTCAATGTGCGTGTGAGAGTGAATGCTTGACATGTACGTTCATATATTTTTTGCAGTCAGCAAAATTGCTATGGAGGTACTTTATTGATTTAAGTGATAAAGAAGGATTGTCAGACACAACCAATTTGCGCAAAATTGCACAAAATAAAAAGGATACATTTTATAGAAAAAATTTCATTTATATTTTTTCTCCTTTTATGTTGTCCCCTTTAATTTTGGCGGACGTTTTTCCATTTATTGAAACAAAGGAT
This sequence comes from Pollenia griseotomentosa, assembly GCA_963931875.1. Lineage (NCBI taxonomy): Eukaryota > Metazoa > Arthropoda > Insecta > Diptera > Polleniidae > Pollenia > Pollenia griseotomentosa. Next base: position 182,755,000 of record OZ007561.1, read on the forward strand.
TTTAACGGTTTGTTAAAGGCTAAATGTCGGTGAAACAACAAATTCCAATGCACAATTTGTTCTTTTGCTTGTTTTAAATTGTCAGCTAAATAAATAAAATTGTAAAATTTCAATTGCAAAATACTATTTTGTATAGAAGTAGAATATTTGTATTTCGTCTAATTACATACATGAATTTGTAAAGCGGTGAATTTGTTTCACAATAAAGTGCCTTTTACAATTAGTCAGAGTTTAAAGAATTTTAGAATTTTTTTAAAATTACTTTGGCCATTTTAATCTTTTCTCAATTGTATCGAATAAAATTAAATCTTTAATTTTAATTTGTGAAGATATTTAGATTGTTAGGTATATCTTACGAGTTTATTATTTATTATTATTTAATTAGTTAGCAAAGAATTCCTTTACATGCTAAGAAAAACTTTACATCAATTCTATTTTATTTTTTTTTTCTTTTAAAGTAATTCTGTTAAATTTTTTTCTTTAACTCTTTAATCGTAGCCAAAATTAATCAACATCGACAACTCCTCTGACTGGCCAGCTAAATGGCAGACTGACACTACTCGCAATATTTTTTTTTTTTTTTTTGCACATTCATTTAGCAACAGGAAATCTAGTATTAATGTGTATACAATTCCTGCTGACGTTTGCAAAATTCAATGATTAACAGCAATAATTGCTAGAGTTAACATGTTTGTACATCTAATGCATGCAAGTAACCCAGTCAACAGAAAACTCAGCTAAAAGGAAATCGCAAAACAAATTAAAATACAGGTCATATTAATTAATTACGCTTACCTATTATAGAGTAGCAGTGCTGAAAATTCTTTGCGACCAAAAAAGACTAAATTAATAGCAAACAAAAGAAATTAAAAAAACGCAAGCAAGGAAATCGAATAAATTACATGGGTCCCTTTTTACTTTTTAAACATTTTTTTAAATGTGCTTCTTTGAGTCAAATTTCGTTTTACAAATCGTTCGTGTAGTAGTCATGTGCTTTTTGCTAAAGTCAACTATTGGTTAAAATTTACGCTACAGGTATGTAAATACGCTTATGATAGGATTGATTCAAAAAACTACCAGAATATGAATTGCACATTCGAAAATGTTTAACTAATAAAATAATCCGATGAGTGAGAAGGGATCTTTTTGCCTTTTCAAACTGAAATTACTCCTACTTCGGCCACAACAATATCGGCCACAAAATACTAAGAACAAAATACTAAGAACAAAAAATTCTAAGAACTGGTTTATTGCTAGTAGTATAAAATTAGAATATTGTGCCTTTCATTGAAAGCAATAAAGTTCATTTTATGTAGAACTTAGTTATAAACAATAAAAACAAAAAAAAAAAAAAGTCAAAAAAAAAATTTTTATATGAAAAAAAACATAATTTACAAAAAAGGTCCGTAGGGACCTTTTCACACGGCCGTGAAGTTCAGAGCTGTCACTCATCGGAGGGTAAATAACAAAGAAATAATTACAATAAAACTGCAAATAATAGATCAGATCATATTTATATCGTGCTTTTTTCTTTACTTTTGTGATAAAGTTTGGTTAAATGAGAACAAAATAAATGTTACTGCACCCAGAGAAAAAACATGTCCATCAAAACTATTTAAAAAGAAAATTTTAAGCATAATGTGATTAATTTAACCATGTTATTGTCAACGACAACCATATTATGGTTGAATTAGTCATCCATTAAGAAGCCACAACCATATTATGGTTGCCTCCAAACGTTGCTTCTAGATGAAGGACTAATTCAACAAAAAATATGGTTGTCGGTGACAATAATATGGTTAAAATAATCACATTATGTTTAAAATTTTCTTTAAAAATAGTTTTGTTGGAGGTAACAATATTTAAACATATTTTTTCTCTGCGTATTGTTGAGACCAAAACAAGTACAAAAGTACGTGGACGAAAAAAATCACAAAAAAAATGTTAAAAGGTCGCTCAAGATAGCTTCCCTGAGGTAGAACAGACGACAGAAATGCGATGCTTCTTGAAAATGCGATTGAAGAGAAAATCGTTTGTATTCTGTTGCTTAGGTATGAATATTAGGGCAGGTCGATTTAGCAATCGATATTGTGTCATCGATTATTCGATAGCTTTTGGCATGAAAAAAAAATGCTACGCAACGACATATCAAAAAAAATGAATTTCGAGCCGCCGAAATTTTATTTAAGTTTAATTAATTTTTGACTTTTCTCCGCTTTTATTTTTAAGGTTTTTTTTAGAAGGCAATAAAAAAAATCGGCAGATATATTTTTTTTTTTTTTTAATTATCAAAGGCTGTCCATGTAAATCTTGTGCGCAAAGTACAGGTCACATTTTTGTAGATAATTTGATGAAATTATGTACATAGAATCTAATTGGCTCTAATTGCACCAAGCCTTTTGAAAATGGGGCGAATCGGTCCATAATTTCATATAGCCTACAAGCTTATTTCCGGAAAAGGGTATTTGTGCCCATAAACCATTTTATTATTTTGGTATACAGCAGTGTTGAAAAATTCAGTACTTTAGTAATTTTTTCAATATTTTTTCTAATTAAAAATGCCGCAGTACCCCCACGTTGTTTTTAGTCCTTTGCGCTTTTCAACTTTTAATATGTTAGCAACATTCCATACCCAGTATGGAATATTTGTTATTATAAGTGGAAAGAAATTTTATGAAAAGGGATACATTAGATAATATGTAAGTGGAAAATTTTAATTTATATGAAAACCATTTACCTTTACTAGTGTTTGCCTAATAGTCAAAATTCGACCATACATTTGTATGTAAATATGAAGGATACAGTTCATCTAAGTATATATGAATTTATATGTTTCGAGCATTTATGTTTTCCGTCTTCCGATTTGGCAAGGGACCAACCTCCGGCTCATACTTTATCGTCTACGTGAGTTAATTTAATTTTGTAAGTTCAATATAAAAAATATCAGAAAATATCAACTAAAAAACAAAAAACTATCAAAAAGTCTCCTTAATAGATTCTCATCCACTCAAGACATGTTTAATTTTATTTGAATTTTCAAAGTACCAGATGTAGAACGAAAGAGTACCAAAAAGCCCCCTCTTAAACATTCTTATTCACTCAGGACCATGCATGTTTATTTTTATCTTTGTAGGTCGAATATTAACAAAAATTCAAAAAGTACCAGATGAAAAACAAAAAGTACCAACATTTTTTACCTTATAGGTTCTCATTCACTCAGTAACCTGCACCTATACTATTATACTTCTAAAGTTTAATATTATAGACAATTTAAAAATTATTACATGATGTACGGAAAAGTAAAAGAAAGAAATTTAATTTTCCGTATATCCCCTTTTTGATACTTTTTTCTCCCATTAGAGGTTCGGTTGACAAACAAAGGAAGAAATGGTTCTTAGCTGTTTTGCCTGTGCCGATTTATACATAAGATTTATGTAGTCGAATTGTTCGGTTTCTGAAAACCGGTTTCTGAAAAATGTCGAATAATCGATCACCCTATTTTTTATTATTTGATAATGGAAAAAACTAATTTTTTTATTCTGCATATGTGTTAGTAGCAAAATTTTAACGCTTATAACTCTAAAATTGTTGAACAGATTTTTATAAAATATATATTGTACACTTCTATGAGTAAACACCTTTCAAATGTCGTATATTTTGTTCAAATCGGTTCACATACAGAGGAGGAAAGTGTTCTTAACTGTGTATGATATTTATTTTGGAACTTGATTTGACATTTTTATAGAAACAAAATTAACAAGGAAATTGTTTATTAATTGAAAGAAACTACGAAATAATTTTATTTGAAATTTTGGGAATCATTAAGAACTAAATTTTGTTTTGAACCTAAAAAAATGATAGGCAGACTCACTACAGAATATATTATTTACGGGAAAACCAATAGCAGAATACCATTAACATTAACGATATTTGCAAACGAGAAAGAAAACTATGAAAATATCACTTCTAGTGGGTCTTCCAGAAATAACGTATTTCAGAATTAAAAATATTTATATTTATTTGAAAAATATAGCCAAAACTAAGAACGAAATGGATGAGCTACTGTTTTTTAGCCATTTCACGTACATATTGCTTTTAGAGTTCAATTGATACAACATTTCTCAGCATCAGTTGAATGCACATTTTCATTTTCATACATAATGTTGTAAAAAGCAAAGGACAAAATCGTGTACACGTAGAAACTGTTTAAAGTTTGTTAAAAATTAAAGGTCTATAGAATCAACACAGAAAAAATTCTCTAAAATCTTCACCAATTAAAGCATTAATCAAAAATATAATCAGTTTTAATTAAAAATTTAATCAAGTGAATTAAACTTTTAATCAAGTGAAGTAAACGTTAAATTAATACTATTAATTGGTTTAATTGATACTATTAATTTGTTTACTGGTGCAAATTTAATTAATTTTTTAATTAACCACAAATTTTTTAATTGAAATTAATATTTTTTTTTCTGTGATAGTTGCTGTTATTCTTATAATATTTCTAACAATGTACGTATCTCTTAAAGTAAATTTGCCTTATCTTACACAGAAAAAATTCTACAAAATTTTTCACCAATTAAAGCATTAATCAAAAATATAATCAGCTTTAATTAAAAATTTAATAAAGAGAATTAAACGCTTAATCAAGCGAATTAAACGTTTAATTAATGCTATTAACTTGTTTAATTGATACTATTAATTTGTTTACTGGTGCAAATTTAATTAATTTTTTTATTAAAATCACAAATTTTTTAATTGAAATCAATTTTTATTTTTTTCTGTGTACAAAAATAAAATTTTAAATTTATTTACTTATTCAGAAAAATATAAACTATTTTAAATAATTTTCTTTATAAAAATACTGAAAATCGCTTATGTACATATAACAGGAATATTATTTACAAGTATACACAGAAAAAAATAAAAATTGATTTGCACCAGTAAACAAATTAATAGTATCAATTAAACCAGTTAATAGTATTAATTAAACTTTTAATTCACTTGATTAAACGTTTAATTCACCTGATTAAATTTTTAATTAAAACTGATTTTATTTTTGATTAATGCTTTAATTGGTGAACAATTTTGGAGAATTTTTTCTGTGTACTTTAAATATAAATACTGTATGTTTTCAATATATATGTAGATAAATGAATTCCAATAAAATGGTTTTGTTCTTTTTATTTTTAAAAATAATTGTGTAATTTTTTAACAAAATTTTTGTGTTATTTACATTTTTCACTTTATAAAACCTTAAAAAAATCATCCTTGACCCATGAGTGCTTTTGCAAAAATGTTCAGTAAAGAGTTCTTTATTTTAAAAGCACAACAAATTTCGCTCAATGTCATCTATAAATGCACGACAGGCTCTTAGTAAACTAAGTAAAAAATCACTGTCGTCCGGAAACGTACGACGTGGCACTCCATGTGTTAGTGGAAAAAGTACCCTTTTAGTTAAAGTTCAGTACCATTTCAAAATTTAAATTTTGCACCACTGGTATATAGATCAAATTTAGTTCAAAATTTTTAAATGCAATCAAAACCATCTTACTAAATTTTATTGGAATCGGTCCATATTTGACCATAGCTTCCATACAAATACCTTAAATGTCATAATTTCCTTATATATGTTGCTATTATAACAACAATATGTTATTTTAATAAGTTATAACATAAAAATTAGCGTCAATAACTTTTGCAAAAGCTACTATGTCATGAACGAATTTTGTTCTGGTAGGTTCAATATTAACCATAGGCCCCATATAAACCCCATCCTAAAACCTCATATAGATGAAGACATCTAAATAATGTTCTGCACAAAGAACTTTTACATGAATCTTAACCTAATATCATAATTTTAGGCGGGTCTGTGATTGCCCATGGGTCCCAAATAGCGTACAAATATTACTGAGTACGAATAACACTAAAACATATTTAAAACAATCAGTAATGGGACAGAATTTCTTAAAATAAGTAAAAAATTCTTAAATAAAGCCAAAAATAATATTGAAATTTTCGTTGGTAGGGCCACTCTGAGAGCAATATTACAAAGAATAATTTATTAGCCTTATTTCTCAGCATTGCATTCTTTATGCGTGCATACGCGTGTGTTTGTCGAATTTTGTTGTAGTAACTACAACAACACCACATAAGTTAAGTAAAAAACGATTTGGAACAAAAACAACAAAACAGGAAGAAAAACACACATTATTTTCATGTTTAAAAAGCGAAGTAAAAAGCAAAAATTCCCATTCAATTTGTTAAATTATTTAGTTAAATACATTAAGTTTTTAAAAGTAGAAACCATGGCATGATGCTGGTGTTGTATAATTGAGAGTACTTCTGTAAACAAGGAGGCAGTACAACAAGAAGGAAATAAATAGGTGTTAAACGGGTAAGTAAATCAATCATATTAATATTCTCCTTCTTTCTCTGAGGTAAGTGTTTTAGGTAAGAATCCATCTGATTTCACTTTCGGATTATTTCAAGTACAAATTCGGGATTAAATAAACTTTATAATGCTTGAATAAAGCGCATTTTAAGATTGATTCAACCTTAGTTTTACATAAATCATTCTCGTTTTCGGATTATTTCAAGTGATCGAGATAAAATATAGATAAGTTACGTATTTCGCACTTGAATAATCCGTACTTGAATCAATCTTTATGTACATGATTGAAGAAAATTCGTACTATTGATACCGCTTCGAATGGATTTTAGTATGGATGGATTGATTTTTCCTTTAAGTGTAGGTAAAATCAGTGTTTGTAGTTGTTGTATAAGTCCTCGATATATGGCAGTTGTAAGATGTAGGAGTATAGTTGAGCATCTTTTTGGAACCCATTTGCCAACGGGCTGTTATACAACTTTTCAGGAAGGCCACTGAATACATTTTTCGTGTCCTTGAATTGTTTACTGGCTTAATCGTTTGCTCTTGCTCTTATGTTCATTCAAATGAATATTTTGCAATATTCAAACATCAACATCATGTTTATATTTACAAATGTCATGCACCCTTTTGTTGTTGCTATACATTTTTTTCCCATTCGTTATTTGTTTCCTTCCTTTTGTGTGAAATAAATATACATACATTCATACGTATGCATGTTTCAGATGTGTATATATTTATGTATATGCAGCTTTATACGATATTTTATGTTACTTGTGTGTACAACACACGGATTTGTATGTCATTGATAGAATTAGCGCTTAACCAATAGGAAGAAGTACATTTCTCTCTATGAATGCACTCGTAGTCGAAGTATTTTTTTTTTTCAAATGTTTTCTATGTGAGCAAAATGCATGAAATGCTGAAAGTGTCTGTGTATGAAATGTAACAATTTCCTTTTTCTTTTTTGTTATTGCTCTTTTTTTATTTTGTTCTTCCTTTGTATTAAATGTCATCATATTCTTGGTATGTATGTAGTTAAATTGCCATGTTCTTTTTTGCTGTTTTTATAATTTGTTTGTTTTTATTGCTGTTTATTAAATGATGTTTTAACGAGAATAATGACAATGATGATTTTCAGTTAGGAATTTTTATTAAAGTTGTTTAAGTTTTTTATTTATCTGCAAAAGAGAGTTTAAGCAGCAGTTGGAGAATGTTTTTTTATTAATAAAAAAATGCGTCTTTTATCAACAATTTAAAAATTAGCTTTAACTTTTAAAATACAATTTTTTTCACATAAATAAATGTTTCTTAACATTAAAAGCAATAAAACTCATAAAATGCAACATTTTATAGCATTTTAAATGTTCTTTTACGATTAATAATTCATGCATTTAACGTTTAAAATATTTCTTTTTTTTTTTAATATCAAAGTGCACAAGTGCTTTTTATGATTAAAGCAAGAGCTATTTGAACGTGAAAAAAAAACGTGAGAATTGATGTAAAGAATTTATTAATGGCAACTCTTGATATAAATTCAACGACTTAGTGGGCAGTATTTGAATTTCTGGGAAAAAAATAATTTTTGGAAATTTCAAAATTTTTATTTTTTTAAATTAACCAAACTTTTTAGATTTAAAAAAATAATAAAAACAAATGACAACGCTTTATTTACCCAAATCTACTGGATAAAAATGAAGGTAAAACACAATGGTAAAACACCCAGTTCAAAGTTTATTTTATATAACGAAATTTACATAATTTCGCGTTTATTGAGTTTTTCTGCATGTTTAAGTAATGTTTGCCATTTAGGTGAGCTACACCACCAGTGATGTTAACAGATGGAATTATTTCTCTTTTTGTAGGGATTTTTTCGGAAAAGAACAGATGTTTTATTTTAAGGTATATGTAGGGAATTTTCAAAATATTATCTAATTTTCAATATATTTCCTAAAAATACGTAAATATTCGTTTTATTTTTATTTCAAAATTAAAATGTTTCCTATACAATAGCATTTAAGTGAAAATGAAGTATTTTTTAATAGAAACGCTATACAAGTCCCAACAGCCTCGCAATCTTCAACAATTGCCAAAACCGTGTATCTGAATTTTCGTGGAGCCCCTTATATATAATTAGGGTGTTACGAATATTCGCGTTCGTATTTGAGAAATATTCTCTTATTTTTGCTATTTGCATTCGCACTCACATTTGCTTAAATGTATGCAAATATTAGAAGAGAATATAATGAATGAAATTTTTACATAAAAATCCATTTGAAAAAAATAAACAATCATACCTTCTGAACTAAGAGAAATAAAACAATACAATTTCGAATTTTTAAAAAATTTGTAGTGAATACTTTTAAGGATAAGGAAGGATATATTTTTAAAAGGAATTTTTTTTTTATATTTTAGTTCAGGGGAACTAAAGAAAATGTGTTTTTTAAAATTTTCAGAGCGTTCGCTTTTATTTGGTACCAAATTTGCTAAAAATAATTAGATACTTAATTAAAAAAAAAATTTTTAATAATTACACTGTGCAATAAATTGACACTTTTTTTTCGTGACAAGCTGGGCACATGGCTTTTTAACATAATTCGGGTACGCTGAATCCAGTGGTGCCCGCAGTTTTTTTTAGTTTGACTCTGGTTTTCGAGATGTACTGTTACTTCGAAAATGGAGGAAGTTGTACGACATATGTTCGCCAAATTCAAAAACGCAATAAAATTTCCTTTAAGAAAAGTAAAACTTTTTTCTAATATGAGCAGTCGTGTTTTAAACATAATTTTTTTTTTTTTTTTTTTAAATTAATTTGTTTATCAAAATTTCGAAATTTTTGTTTTTTAAAAATTCATAAAAATTAAAAAATGCAGCTAGCCTTCTAATTTTTTGCAGACGAAGAAAATACGAAGCTGCAAACAAAACAAGCCATAAATGATTAAAATCTGTTGCCAACTTTTGATTTAATTCACAAAAGTCGAATTAATTTAAGAATTTCATAATATTTGTATGGGAGCCCCCCTAAAAAGTGGTGGTAAAGGGCAAGTATGTCTCGAGAAAATGTTAAGGACAAAAAACTTATTGAGATCGGTCATACATTTTATTCTACTAGAGGCGACCCCTGGGCCTTTATGGGACTCTTTTTCAATATATTTCTAGTCTTTATTAAACATTTTGTATGAGAGCCCCCTTAGAAATAAATGATTGAGATAAAAAAAAAGTGGGGTCGGTCATTTTTTAATTTTTTATGAATTTTTAATTAACAAAAATTTCGAAATTTTGATAAACAAATTAATATTTTTTTTTCAAAAAAAAAAAAAAAAAAAAAAAAAATGATGTTTTAAAAACGACTGCTCATATTAGAAAAAAGTTTTTTTTTCTTAAAGAAAATTTTATTGCGGAATTTCGTTTTTTATAATTTCAATAAACTAAAACGTTTTTGAGTTGCGCAAACATATGTTGTGCCATCTCCTTCATTTTCGAAATAACGGTATATCTCGAAAGCCAGAGCTAATTTAAGAAAACGGCGGACACCACTGGATTCAGCGTACTCGAATTATGTTAAAACGCCATGTGGCCGGCTTGTCTGTTTTTTCAACTAGCATAGTGTTATTCCTGAAAATTATTAAGAGCTTACAAAACGACAAAAGATTACGAAATAAAAAATCAAATACGAAGTTTGACTATGTTTTGTCTCTAGATTAAAGAATATATAGATTTGTTTCTGCCAAAAAGAAAAAGTTTCAATTAGTCACACAGTGTTATTTTTGAAATTCAATTTTTATATGTGCGTGTATGGCATTTACGTATTTATTTTTTTTTTCTTGTTGTTAAAAAAATGCTTTTATTATAATATTGACAAAATGTTAACAAAAAATGTATTTGTTTGCCTGTTGCTAAAAACAATTAATTTTTTACGTAAGAAAAAGTGAAGGATTTTTTTTTTTGATTGTAGGGAAAAAAGGGATTTTTTTTAGAAACGTAGTGACCATACCATACCACTTTCATTATGAACCAAAATTTTTAAATAGAAATATTTGCACAACAATATTGTTGCATTGGCTTTGTGCCAAGTCTCACAAAACAAAAGAAAGGCTTTATTTCTTTAAAATTTATAAATATTAAAAGCTTTAGTTTTTATACCCATAAAAACATGCTAAAAAGTCGATTATCGATATTTATTTAAATAAATAAATATTACAATACATTGTCTTATTCTGAGTATGAGTAATAATTAAATAATTAAATATAACTCATGCGTATTGGTTTACCAATTATTATTTTTATTGATTGCAAAACGAAAATCATTTGGGATATATTTTGTAAAAACCTTTTCATTTAAAAAAGACTGAAGATATTAAACTTTGTGTATAAGATATTGATACAAAATTCGACTCCCTAAATTGTTAAGTATAGATATTACTGCAGCATGATACTTGTTCAGATACATATATTGGAATAGCAAGATTTTAAATGAATGCAGCGATGCCATCAACTTTTAATATTAAAATAATTGGTACATAGATAGCATTGGCGACAAATTTTGTTCTCTTCTCTTTTGTTCTCAAAAAAATCTAGATATATCAATGTGATTACTTTTTCTACCACTCAGGTTTTTAAGAAATATTTATGACAATTTTTTATCTCCTAAACGTTTATTAATCTTGCAGTCGGAATAAAAATTTGTTAATTTTTATTTTGGCCTATGTGAAGGCAAAAATGGGCAGCACTGTGGGGTATGTAAGAAAAGATAAACTCACTGTTCTTTGTTAGTATTTTGTTTAAGCTTTGATATGGTTGCAAATAAGACTTTTTGAGTGTTTGCAATTCTCATTCACTCAGCAGTTTTGTTTGGTAATATCTTTGGCCTTTTTAAAATTTTTTTGGAGAATGTTTCCTAATGATCTGGCCTTAGCAACCAGTAAAATGCGCATAGAAATTAGATTACCCAGTGCTGGGAAACAATTAATAGTACTATTGATACCATCGATAGTATTAAAATATCGAAAAATATAGATAATAAAAAATTTAGATATCGATATTATTTTTATTTAAAATGCAGCTATGAATATGTAGCAGCACAGCTTTTTGCCGCAAGTTTTTAATTGGTTTTATTAATTCGCGCTGAATTATAGCAATGAATACAAACAACAAGAATGGCAGGTGCTATGGATTGCTTAGCTGTGTTTTTTTTTACTGCTAACTGAAGTCCTTTATGTTGAAATGACTGAAATGACAAATATAATGTTGTAAAATAAATTGCAAATACAAATGCAATAGCAATTGCGAGCATAGGACAAAACAATGGTATACCATTAGAGGAAAAATCCGCTAGGTTGATTACCTTTTGGGTTGAGGATCAAAACCAATTTAAAACATTATCTAAAGTTGCAATAAAATATCTTATAGTTCCTGTTACTTCGGTTCATTCAGAAAGGTGCTTATCAGCAGCACAATTTTTCAAAGACTGCCATCTTAAATAACGTGCGGACATACATACGTCTCATACCTACGTTCAATGAAGTGATTAAAACAACGAACTGCAGCCTAATAAAAAACTAGTTAAAGCTTCTCCTGCTCGAGTACAAACATTCAGACGATAGTAATATCGATAGTATTGATAGTGAAATCTAAACTTTCGATACATATCGATAGTGGAAAATATTGATAGTATCCCAGCACTAGCTTATCCCCCAACAATAAATTTTAGCGATTTTTTTCAAGAATAAAAATTGGGAATTAAGCACGACAAGCAAAAGCTTATTAATAAAAAAGTAACTTTGATATTACTGCACAGCAAATTTTAACTTTTTTGTTCACTCTGGAATCTAATTGCAAATTTTTACTAATTTGAGGTCGCTGATTTCAAATCTAATCTCCATTTTTCTTTATCGGATCTTCTTTTCAAGATATATGTATATGAAAATCGATTTCCATACAAAAAGGAAAAAACATTTATGACACACCCACATTTAAAATGTTATAAAATAATATTGTTGCCGAGTTTCGGATTTTTTTTTTTTTAACTAAATATGGTCAACCGATTTTAAGTTATTGCGATATATGTAGTGAAAGTGTCTTAATTTTGGACATAACGGTATATCTCGAAAAGTAGAGATGAAAAGAAAAATGGAGATTAGATTTAAATCAGCTACCATTAGTATAAATTTGAAATCAAATTACAGACCGCAAAATGAAGGATTCTTTTCGTAAAATATCTGCTCAACTTATTTACACCATCAAAGTTTGAGTATCCCCAAATTTGTGCCCCGTAAGAATGAATTGACCTACATACTGCGAGAAACATTTTCCATTTTGCTTTAGTTGAGACATCTTTTTTGTCTGTAAAATTTTTCCAGGTTACATTTAGACATGATTTTGCAGCATCTGTTTTTTGATTTATGTGCTTTGTGAACGACATTGTTGGTGTGAGCAACATTCCAAGATATTTATACTCATTTACTATTCTTACATCTTCTCCCTTAAACGTCCACTTTTCACTTGAACCAAGTCTACCTGCTTTTCTGAAAACCATTATTTCCGATTTTGTTAGATTTACTACCATTGCCCACTTATGAGAGAATTGTTCTAATTTATCAATCATTTTTTGTAAAACACTCACTTCTTCGGCAATCAAAACTATATCGTCTGCATACATTAAAACTCTTATATTGATTTCGTCTATAAATAAACCACCACCAAGAAACTCTTGCAGATCGTTTAAGTATAATGCAAACATAAGCGGCGAAAGTAAGCAACCTTGTTTGACGCCTGAATATGTTTCAAACGAAGTAGACATCTCAGTACCTGTCCATACAGCTGCCTTTGTATTTTGGTATACTTTCTCAATCAAATTTATAATTTTAGTTGACAGTCCACATTGGTGAAGCTTGTATATTAACATTTTTCTTGGTATTCTATAAAAAGCTGCACTAAAATCTACAAAAAAAGCGTACACTTTTTTGTTCTCAGTGAATTTTGTATTAACTATTGCCGATAAATTGTATAAATTGTCAATAGTTGAGTAGCCTTTGCGGAACCCAGCTTGGTACTCGTTTAAAATGTTATATCTTTTCACCCATTCTGATATTCTATCATTTATTGAGCCCATCATAATTTTTGCTATAGAATTCATAAATGATATTCCTCTATAATTACTAACTTGGTTTATGTCACCTTTTTTATGTATAGGGAATATAATACTTTTTCTAAAAGCTTCGTAATCGTTGCAGCCTTCTAAAATTTGGGTAAATACATCTGCTAGTGCTTTTAAATAATTTTTGCTTGCATTTTTGAAAAATTCGTATGGAATACGGTCTTCTCCAGGAGCCTTATTTACTTTAGCTTTTATAAGTTGTTGCTTAATTTCCTGAAGTGTAAATTCTCTGTCTAGATTTTCATCTGTCACAAAGTTTGGCGCATAGAAAATTTCAGCTGCAGTGGCAGATGGATTCAACAAACGTTTGAAATAATCTCTAAGACTGTTTGAACTGTCACTGTTCCTTGGGACGTTGTCCAGTGTTAAAGGAAATAAGATGGCGGTACTTCTGTTATACTTTTTTAACAGAAGAACAAATGATTAATATTCTAAATGGTGATGAAGTTGCTAGTTGGTCAAACCTTTATAACTATGTAAGAGTTGTTTTAAAATATAGGAAAATATTGATAGAAGAATTCAATTTTTGAAAAGAGAAAAAATGAGGAAAAAGAAAAAATCAAGTTGTAAAATTTCTTTGTTTATTTGTAAATAATTTGTACAATTAAGATGAACTTTTGTAATATTTTTAGAAAAATAACAAATAAATAAAGAAGAATACAATACAATACAAATACAACACAGACCGCAAAATGATTGTTCCGCAGTGTAATAAATATTTTAACTATATTTATTATATATGTTTCTCAGTTAAATCAAAATCGTTTAAAATGTCTAAATTTATCTTGAATAATTTAATTCTTTTCAATAAAATAACAAGTTTTATTATAACACTACATTACCCGTCACTGTAGAGTAATATGTATTTTTTTTTTTTTTTGTTATGTTTGCTTTTATTTTTCTTAAAGAAAATATAACAAAAATTATTATCCTTTTCATTTTTATTTTGTAATTTATTTAGATAGAAAACATAAATTAAATTTTATACCAACCTTCTTCATCTACTTCAGCAAATAGTCGTCCAGAGACTTGGCAAAAAAATTTAGAATAATTGCAAACAAGACCATTACATAACATCAATTTGTTATTTTATATTTGCATTTATAAATTTTCTACTACCTTAAAAAGCTGTCACAGGACTTATTAACAAAAATTTACATAATTTCATTTTCTTACGACTGACAGTTGATTTATAGTGAAGGTAATGAAAATAATGAAACATTTTTACATACTATTCATCTACTATGCATAAATGTATGTGTGTTAAGAGATAAAACATACAAATTGGACAATAATAACAACAAAAACAATATTTTATCTTGTTTGCTGTCGTTAAATAATGTTAGTTTGCATCGTTTGTCTGTGTATCCGTCGGTTTGCTTATTGGTCTGCCTGTTATCTGACTTAAATCAACATTTAAACATACATACGTATTCTTCCAAAGGATTTCCTTTAAATTAATTCGGCTTTAAAGAAAGAAAACCGACAGGCTTTCATCATGTGTTTCAATTAAGACTTGAAAATATACATATCTATGTAAATACAAACAACAAAATATGCTTTTAATTAGAGAAATTTAATGCTGTTTTAGAGTACGTACAATTCGTGTGTTAATGGCTGGGTAGAGAAGAATGTGATTTATGGCTGGTGTTAAAACCACATCTAAGAATGCCTTAAAACTAAATATTAATTCATAAATTTTCAATTTTGTCTATTTTTATAGCAATGCAGAATAAACCTTGATTCAATACAAGCCAAATTATATTTAAATTCTATTCCTAGTATATAAAAGACCGACTGACTCACCTTGTATGAAGCTGAAAAAAGAGTTTTCGTTACCCCTCTGAAAATAAAGATTGATATGTTTTATGATGATTCCCAAAATATTTTGGTTCTAGCGTTGACCATCCGTGAGCTGGACCATTTTTAAAAAACGTCTTTTTTTAGTTTTTCGAATTTTTTTGTACTGTGCTCCAAGAAGACGTTAATAAAATAGTTTTTGAAGCAGCATCCAATGCTATATATAAAAGCACTGACCACTTGCGACCTACTAATTGAGATATTCAAGTAAATACATATTTTCATTTCGGGTTTTCATAAAAATTCGAAAAACTGGAAAAAGACTTTTTTTTAAAAAATTGTCCAGCTCACGGATGGTCAACGCTAGAACCAAAATATGATGGCATTCATCATAAAATATATCAAGCTTTATTTTCAGAGGGGTAACAAAATCACTTTTTTTTTTTTTTTTGGGTCGCTCTAGTGTATAACACACTGTGTAATGCAAATTAGTCTTCAGCTTAGGCCCCATTTATCTATACTAATATTATAAAGAGGTAATGTTTGTTTTTTTGTTTGTTTGTTTGTAGAAAGTAATCTCCGGAACTACTCATCCGATTTCCAAAATGTTTTCAGCAATGTTTAAAGTGTTCCTCCAGGATGGACATAGGCTAGGTTTCATCGACCACGCCCACTTCTACGCCCACTTTTTTTCAAAAAACGTAAAATTCAAAAATCTCCAAAACCACTAATCCGATTTTAAAAATGTTTTCACCAATTTATACTTGGAACGATCCTTCAGGGTGGAAATGTGTTGGGTTTTATTGAACACGCCCATTTCTCCGCCCACTTTTCGCAAAAAATGTAAAATTTAAAAAACCTATGAAACTACTCATTCGATTTTAAAAATGTTTTTACCAATTTTAAGAATGGTCCTTCAGGGTGGACTCGAGATAGGTTTTATCGGCCACGCCTACTTCTCGACCACGCCTACATAAAAAAATTTGTGTTAAAGTTATAAGCAAAATTTTAAAATTAACGTTTAGAAAAAGGAATAGGAAAAAAACTATCATAATAAACTTGGCAGCACTTTTTATAATTTCTGTACAATCTGATAATGACATTCACAACATTTTGATAACACCTAACAATTATCGGAGTTAGAAATGTCATTTGTCAATGTCAAATTTGTATGGGGTAATATGTACGCGAAAGCAAAAAAAAACACAGATAATTTTAACACTTCATGCATTCTTTTAAATATGTATATAAAAAGGAAACAGTGCATGTATGTAATCGCATCACGTGAGAACGGCTGGAGCCGATTTGATTTTTTTTATTCGATTCGAAACTTTCAGGGGATGGTGTGTAAAAAAATAAATTTTTTTAAATAATTTTCTACGCACTTCTCATATTTTCTATGTATAAGCCGATTTAAGAGAAAGCGTTAAAAATTTAATAGTTTGCATCCGTTTCACTTCTCATTTTTGTAAATATGGGACAATTTTAGGAGGAAGTGGAAGAACTAAATTTCACTGCCCCTTTTACTTCTAATTTTTCTTAATAGGAGAAACGCGAAGAACTAAACACACTGCCTCCGTTTTACTTCTCATTTTTATAAATATGAGAAAATTTAAGGAGAAACTCGCACAACTAACTTTTTAACATACTGCCTCCTTTTTACTTCTCATAATTAAATAGCTTCCGGGCGAAGCCGGGGCGTTCAACTAGTGTTAAAATAAAACTCAGGAGTGTTCTGGAAATCGAAAACGCAAAAGGCAAGAATTTTAAACCTCGTTTTTTAATAAGATTTTCGTCATAAAAGAATTTTATTACAAATATTATACAAATATTTCTCTATTAAACAGAATTTTATAACAAAAATTACAACAACTTCCAAATTCTTGCGTTTTGCGTTTTCGATTTCCAGAACACCTTTGAATGTCAATCTATTCAGCAATGACACTTAACCTGCTTATTTTTCCTTCTTTTAAAACACGCTCAGATTAAACGGAAAAAAATGATTATGATGCCAAACGGCTTTAAGTTATTGGCAGTTTGGTACTTAAAAGAAGCACAATTAGTGCAGTAGGAAAAGAGAAATGGGTTTTACCTCGAAAAATGGATTTTTGTATTTCGTTCACACTTAAAGTTTGCAATCCTGTTAAAATCATAATCGCGCATTATCTCACCTTTTAAGCCAAACTTTTGAAAAATCTTGTTTAAAGTTAAATTAAAAGACTATAAAAGCCTTTTTAATATGATTTTAATAATCCATAAGAAATCGATTATTTTTAACACTGTTTGCGGTGAATTTATGTTAAATTGTTCTTGATTTCCAGTAACAAGAAAATACAATATAATAGTCTGGTAGTGTATAAAAGTCATTCCTAAAAATTTAAGGAATAGAACTATTACAAAAAAGCTTTATAAAATACATAACTGAAATTTAGCTCATAGAATAAATTGGAAAAAAAATGTTGTTTTAAATGAAAGAAATTTGTTTATGCGAAATATCAATACATGGAAATAACATTTTAAAATTTTTTTGGCACTCGGTCACCGCGGTTATTCTTGACGTAAATTTCAGGGCACTTTGCATTGCTGGCCATAAGTCAAGAATAAAACGAACACTGTGGACCTCTTAGTCATCAATTGTTGATGGTTTATCAGTACAAACTGAAGACTTAACATGATAATGGACAGGTGTCAAGTCGCACGACCTTCCATCTCAATTTACAGGTCCATTTCTTTAAATCAACTTACGGCTTGTTTTTATTTCAATAAGGCGATGTCTGCTATCCCCGTATTCATCCTTTTTAAACACAATCTCGCCTGGATTTATTTCGATGATGCCATAAAAGTGTAATGAATTTAATAGAGTATTTGGGAGTGTAGACCAATCAACTCGATCTATCTGTGGCAGCTTAGTTTTATTAATACATCCTTTAAGTTAAAAAAGAGCCTCGACGCTGAACACAAATAAGCACTAAAATATCGGATCAGGTTCGAACTGCTCAAGAGGGCGATTGCCAAAAGAATGACGTTTATAATAATATAATAATAATTCCTGCTCCTGCTAGATCTTATGCAGGTGTGGGCCAAGATCTTTGCGTAAAATCTTGTACTGAATCGAAAATTTTGGATATTCTTTTCCACTTTTGTTCACAGCGGCCATATTCTCTTCAGTATGCGCAATCCTTGAACGTTCTTGTGTTACTGAGCTGTCCACAGCTCAGAATCATAATTCGGTGTGACATTAAAATTTCAAAGCCTATTTGTTGCGCGAAACGAAGAAGTGAAGTTCAAGCTTGAATCAATTCATAATAAATTGCTAAATTATACTAAATATTTATGGTTATTAAAAATCGAGTAAAGTATGGCAGTTGACAGATATTCTTATTTAATTAGTAACGAACGTTACAGTCATATAGACAAGAGTATCTGTCTGAAATCAAAGCCATAAACTCACACTAAAACACTAGCTCACTACCGAGATTAACAGGTCAGCTTTTTATATAATTTATCTAACTCATTGTGCAGGGTATTTAAGATTTAACACAGCCGCACATTTCTTGTTATCTTATATTCATCTTTATGTCATTAATCTTACCCCAATAACCACAACGTCTGCAAAAAAATAACCTAAAATTCCAAAGTCGCCTAAATAACAAACGCCACAAAATAAAACTTTTTCTTATCCACTACTCTCAATTTAAAAAATCAATAGCCTTCTACAATTTAAAAGCCACCATAACAAGACATTTTGGTTTAATAAAGTTCACATTTTCCATAAGTTTATCCCTGATTACAGATCAGACATTTAAACAGAAACAGAAACACAAACACACACACCCATATACGCACAAAAACAGAGTCACAGCAAAAAAGCACTAATACTTTAAAGCACAAAAAAAAACAAACTTATTTTCCAAATATAAACACACTATCACACTTCTACACTCACAGACATAAAGCTAAATGTCTACACACGCACGCAAGTATTTTAACACACAGACAGACTTTCACAATAAAACGGAATTTCGATTTATTTCCCATTTAACTCATTGACAGTCGACTTTATAATCTTTGATAATAATTTATAGTGACAGTTTTTGCGCGAGAAATTCCAAAGCAATAAACGAACGACAAAATGAACCCAGTTAAATTAAGGACAAAGTTAGTGTGTGCCAAAGTTAAAAGTATTAAGACTTCAACTTAAACGACAAAGTACAAAAACGAAAGCAAAAACAACAAGTTATATAATATTGGGCATATTTAGGCACACGCGTACATAAGACATTTACAAGGAGATGGTAATCTGAGAAACATATTTCTATCATATCTACAATATAATTACCAAAACCCCTACAAATTAAAAAAAAAAAAAAACAAAAAACATTTTAGTAAAATTTTAATATTCAACCCTGGGCATAAATAATTTTTAATATGACGAATCTCTTAACGACTTCATTTTGTATTTGAATAGCGAACAAGTTTGCAAAAAATTTACCAAGTCGATTCATCCTCCCAATACAAATGACTACCGAAGTTAAGTTATTGGTACTATGGTGTCTACATGGAATGATTGGGGACACCAAAATTATTTAGCATAAAAGCGATAAAAGAGGTAACATTCTCTTAATTAATAAACCTTGAATTCCCTACCCTTGGAGGGGTATAATGCGCTTATGCTGGTATTTGTAAAATGTTTAACCTTAACCCTTTCGCTATATTTTATCCATATGGATACACTCAACTTTGGAGTCATCTGACAATCTCCAGGTTTAAGAATTGGCTTAGATATCAGTATGTTGTTGTTTTTTAAGATCTTGTGAATCAGTTTTAATGAAAAACTCTTGGATTTTTACAAAGTTTAGAAAAAAAAAGCATTTTTTAAAAAAACGTCTTTTTATATATATTTTTTTTTTTTTTTGAAAAAAAGGTTTTTTTATCTTTCAAATAACATATATATATAAAGGGTGTCCCAACTAGAACTCAATTTTTAAATTTGGCGCCATTCGAAGTGCCATTGTTTGACATTTGAACAATTGTTATTGTTTGCTAGTAGAAGGTACGAGGTTAGTAAAAATGGAGCGCTACACGAATGAACAACGCATTCTCATTGTGAAATTGTTTTATTAAAATGGTGAAAGTTTTGCGGCTACAGTTCGCAAATTGCGATCAATTTGGGGTCACAATAATGCTCCAAAAGAGTCAACTGTAAAGAGATTAATGGATAAATTTGCCGAAACTGGGTCTGCTTGTGATGTAAAGACAACAACGCGCCTTCGACCAGGTCGATCGACCGAAAATGTCGCAGCTGTACGTGATGATGTCGCTCAAACTCCATCCACCTCAATTCGACACCGAGCTCAGCAAATTGGTGTCTCCAAATCCACTATGCAGCGAATTTTGACGAAAGATTTGCATCTTCATGCATACAAAGTTCAATTGACTCAGGAACAACATGAAAATGCTGATTTTGCCAGACCAGAATTGGCCGCCTAGATCGTGCGATTTAACACCTTTAGATTTTTTTCTTTGGGGTTTTTTAAAGTCGATGGTTTACGCGAATAAGCCGACGACGACTCAAGCCTTAAAAGAGGAAATTGGACGCTGCATTAATGAAATACCGCAGCATTTATGCAAAAAGGTCATTGAAAATTTCATTAAAAGATCGCGTGTGTGCCAGCAAAGCCGCGGCGGCCATCTGCACGATATATTGTTCCATACATAACCTCATTCTGTCTACTTTACGATATAATAAAGTTTCACGATTTTTTTTTTTAAATATCTGTGTTTTATTTAAAATTTAAAAATTGCGTTCTAGTTGGGACACCCTGTTAAAAAATAAACACATCCAACATAAAGAAAAAGATTTATTTTAACTTTCTGCATCAATATTTTTTTGTTTTAAGTTGGAAAAAAGCTGCGAAGAATTTTTAAACATTGTATGTAGCCATATGGATACAAACGCAAGTTATGCCGTTGAATAATTTTTTTACCATAACCGAAATATATATCCATATGGATACAGTCCAAAAAACACATTTAGGGTACATTTTTTTCAAAAGTGAGAATTGATTGTTGTTTTTAGAGCCAATTATAGTAAAAATCCAAAACATTGGATTTTTTAGTAACCCAGTAAAAACTTGTAGCGAAATGGTTAAACCAATTGTTTGTTTTTGATCGAATATATGTGTAGATTGGTTTAAAAAAAATGTCTCTTTATTTAATAAAATTTCCCTCAATACGAACAAAATAAGTTGAAATCAAGAAAAAGTTTTTAGTTTTTAGATTTTCTTGTTTTTAAAAACGAAATTTATTACTTTAGAAAATAAACTTCTTTCCGTGTAGCGCAAAACGATTTTAATCTTTTTTGGAAGATTTCATATCATAATCAAAATAAATATTTGAATTTAAGTAAATTACGTTAAAAATTGCCTTTTGTACACGTTTCGTTCTTCAAATATTTGTCAAGTTTACCCAGAAAAAATTTTCCAAAATTTTTAACTAATTAAAGCATTAATCAAAAATAAAATCAGTTTTAATTAAAAATTTAATCAAGTGAATTTAACGTTTAATCGAGTGAATTAAGCTTTCAATCAAGAATATTAAACGTTTGATTGATAGTATTAATTTGTTTACTGGTGCAAATTTAATTAATTTTTTTATTAATATCACAAATTTTTTAATTGGAATCTATTTTTATTTTTATCTGTGTAGCTTTAGATGTATTTTCCTTGACGATTAATAGACGTAGGTGTGTCTGGATGGCTGTCCATATCAACTTTTGTTCAAAGTACAATACGAAAAAAAAAAAAATAAGTGACTACCTGCAATGGTGGCCTACCTCACGGTGGCTTAAGCACCATGGACACACAAAGCGTTTACCGACAGAGGGAGCTTTTCAACCTCCTCCGCGACTTTAAAGCATCATCTGCTGAGTAGCAACAGCACCTAGGGAGCCGAACAACCCCAAACTTCCCCTCAAGGTGGAACATTTTTGGTTTTAAACCACAACCTCCAAGTGATTTTCAAAAGGGCCTCACAAACAGTTAGGCTGGAATCAAAGTTTCCGTGGTATTAGAAAGGAATTCTAGTCAGCTGCGGTCTCTAAAAATCTGTTAATTTTTAACTCAAGGTATTGACTGCACATGATACCCCCTGGAGGATATCACATATAAATGTGATATATCCTTCGGCTGTTTCCCTTAATATTCCCAAAATTTACAAAGTACAGATGTGGAAAAGGCTTACATGAGCACCTGCTGTGTGATACTAATCTCATCGTGGTTTTATAACCAGCCGCCCGCCCCTGTGTGTTAAAGCAATCAGCACATGCAGCTAGCAGAATTTTACACTCATTGCTTGTTTCGGGGATGAAGCTACTGGAACAACAGCATTTGTTGAATAGCTACAACACCTTGGTAGATCCGCCAATAGGCCGAATTCCCCCACAAGTGCTGGAAAATCAGGCCTTAAAGTCGAATTTTTAAGATCTCTTTTCCTGCGACAAACCAATATATGATCTCCGAAAGTTCCTTACCAACACTCATCCCTGAACAGAGATTTCGGGGGCTCCGGGCTTCCTTCGTACGAATTACGGAGGATTTAATACTGAAGCAGGCATTAGGCACCAAAGGGTTTTCACTCCAGTCATAATGCTTATTGAAAATTGGTCAATAATGTCACATAGCCCCTTTTGTGTTGATACTAGAATATTTGCTAGTATCTGATGACAAATTTTGTAGTATTAGGCCTATATTTTAACATTAAGTGCCATATAGGCCCCTCCAAAAGTCTCTTAAGGACTAAAAAATTTCATACTGATGTTGATATCTAGATAAAATTCGGTACAATTTTGTCTTACGAAACAATGTATTTCTGGTAGAGGTATGACAATAAATGCAAAAAAGGATCAAATTGTTTTCTGAGAATTCACAAGTGGTGTGTTTATTGCCATTTTAAAATGCCAACAAATTTCCTTGGGATTGTGCCGAATTTTTGGAAATCTGTCTTTCAATCTGTATATATTTCATAATGTTGTTTCAAATTGTAGGGTATGTCTGTTTTAAATTTATAAAAAGCAACATGATTTCCAAATTTTAATACAACGGTTTCCAGGTTTAAGTATCTTAAGAAAATTGTTCTTGCTTTATGTTTAAGTAGTTTCCATTTGGAAAGTTTTAGCCAAACTAATACAAACCGTTTTTTAAACACTGTTATAAACATACTGCCAACAATAAAACGAAGAGAATTTAAGGTTGGCCAGAATCCATAATCTAAGTGTTTTAATAACTTTTTGTATTTCTAATGACAAAACAAACATATTTTGCAAACAAATAACCAGCAAGCCCTTAAAGCAATTTAATATTGTGACGTTTTAGACATTATCCCTAAGCAAAAATCTCTTAATATTTTTTCCATAATTTTTATTTAGTCGCTCCATAAAACAAAGTACTATTTTAAAAACGTTGAAAATTTCTGCAAACTAAGAAAAAGAGTTTAAGATTTGTTGTATCTGTGTGCAGCTGTAAAACCCTAAAAAGTAAATTATTTACTTTGTTTTAAAAACGTTCTCTAAAAAAGTGCTAAATTGCTAGTTGAATTTAATATTAATGTTGATTTTTTATGATTTTTAACTTTTTGGTTTGAGTGTTAAAATACTTTTGGCATAGTGTTTAACCATTTTTTTCTTCGACCTTATGTAAGCAACCATGTTTAATGTTTGTGTTAATGGCAAAAAGGTAAAAAGCGTTAAAACGTTCTGTTTGTTTTTTTTCTTTTCTCAAACTCAACGTAAATGTGAGCATTCACCTGGAAATAAAAATTTTTAAAAAAGTACTTTTCGAGCGTTTAAATTTTTTTTTATACAACTTTGGTGCAATTAAAGTTATTTTCTATAATTTTTAGAAAATGGAATTTGGAAAGAATTTCAATCATAAATAAAATTGTATGTGTAAGTTTTGAAGACAATACTTTAAAATTAAAAATTGTAAATTTAAATACATAAATGAAAAATATAAACAAAAAAAAAAAAATGTATGCTTTAAGACTGTTAAATTAGTTTTTTTGCGTTTCATGTTTATGTGCAGCGCTGCGCAGAAGAAAGGCAGAGATTTGAATAGTTTTGAAACTTAATTTGATTTTATAACAAACCATTTACTATTGGGGAATTTAGTTAACCTACATAGATGTAAAAAAGAAGGACGTGCAAATGTCGACCATTCTTAGCTTGGCATATTTGATTGCTTTGTAAAACGTTTTCTATGACCTTTTTCAAGGTTTCTGGAGCTATAGTTTTAGTTAATTTTTAATATTACTTTAGCAGAAGAAGAAAAAATACGGCAGGACATATTCGCTCAGAAGAGATTTTTTATAGAAAAATTAAACTACTTGAGAACTCCTAACTTTTAAAAAATTTTAAATTATCATTATTTATTAGCATAAAAATGTTTTTGAAAAGGCTTGGAGGACCAATATTCATCTTACACCCGTAATGGTATGGCAAGTTACCCGGGTAGATTCATACATAAAACGGTTATTGCAAGAATATTTTTAGTAAAATGCTCTAAAAAAAGTGTTCAACAGACAGTTCCAAACAGTTGCAAAAGTATATATGGGGTTAAAGAGAAAACTTTCAGCTTTCTAATGGTACCAAAATCTCTTTAATCCCTTTTGACCCTAACAAGTTCTATTCCTCTGAAATTAGAATTTAACTAAAATATAGAACCTGAGGAAACATTTCATGACATATCAGATATAAATGATACAGTGATGAAAAAACACTTCTTAAAGACTAGTATCCCACTAATAAAGGGTGGTAAAACTTTAAGGGCCGATGTTGATTTTGAATAAAACACAAATTATTAAGGAAATTATTGTCATTTTTTTATTATGACAATATTGGTATGGTTCAATTATGTATGGAACAAAATATCGGACAAATGGCCGCCGCGACCTTGGCGGCACATCTCCATCCGATGGTCCAAATTTTCAATGACGCTGAGGCATAATTGAAGTTCTATGCCGTTAATGTGCCGAATTATCTTATACTTTAGCTCTTGAATTGTGGCTGGCTTATCGACGTACACGTTTTCTTTCAAATAATCCCAAAGAAAGAAGTCCAACGGTGTCTAATCACATGATCTTGGCGGCTAATTGACAACGCCACCACGTGAGATAACACGGCCATTGAATTTGTTGCGCAAAAGAGCCATTGTTTCGTTAGCACTGTGGCAAGGGTCACCGTTCTGCTGAAACCACATATCGTCCACGTCCATATCTTCCAATTCGGGCTATAAAAAGTTCGTTATCATCTCACGATAGCGAACACCATTCACAGTAACTGACTGACCAGCCGCTTTTTGGAAAAAATACGGCCCGGCCCGATGATGCCGCCATCCCATAAACCGCACCAAATCGTCACTCTTTGTGGGTGCATTGGTTTTTCGACAATCACTCTTGGATTATCATTCGCCCAAATGCGGCAATTCTGCTTATTGACGAATCCTCTGAGGTGAAAGTGTGCCTCGTCACTGAATATGAAATGCATTTTGATTTGAATGCCCATTTTGATAATAAGCCTGAATAACTTTAACGCGTTGCACGATTGTGTATCTTTCCATGGTTCAAATTGAGTTAGTCTGAAATTGAGAAATGTCAAATGAAATGAAGAAAAAAACTTGACGTTAAGGTGTGGTCCATATTCAACACCGGCCCTTAAAATTAAACCACCCTTTATAACATAGAAAATTTCGAGGCATTATTTATAACAGTTTGCGATAAATCATAATTTAGTTCTGTACCTCAATTCTGTAACTTTTTTATTTTAACTACCGATATCGTTAAGTAACGAGAAATCTCGGTCACCTTAACGAATTTGTTATTCTCTATTTTAAGTTAGCAAATGTATTCGATAAGAAAAAATAACGACAAATATCGGTAAAAATGTAAGAACGTCAAAGTTAAAATTTTTAAAATTAATAAAAAATATAAAATAAATTTCCTTGTAAAAAATTTATTTTAACAAAACATGAATGAAAAAGTGTAAATATTGATTATATTTCTAAACAAATATGTTGGTTTAAAATCTTTTTATACATAGGGAAAAAGTTCGAGGTGCCTTAACCACTCTAGCACAACATTCTGCTCCTACTTTTTATACCCACAATACTGCATCTGAAGAGGATATTATGTGTTTGTGCAAATGTGTGTAACACATTTAAATATAGATTCTGAACCCACCTTTTAGTATAACGATTGACTCAAAATCAATTTCAGAATCCATCTAACGAGGTCCGTCCTTCTATCAGGCTGGCTGGTTGTTTGTCCAAGATAACTTTGTGCGCAAATTACAGGTCGAATTTCGGAAATAATTTTATAAAATTTGGCACATACCTATGATTTTATTGCCACAAGGTCGAAGCCTTTTAAAAAGCGGAGAAGTGGTTATTTATTTTTCATAGCCCACATGCAAACTTCTTTCCGGAATAGGGTTTTTTGCCCATTAACCATCTTGTTTTATAGACATTTTGGTTAAATTAGGTCCAAAAATATTTTGTTGCAACCTACATAAATCAGCAATATTAGAATCCGTCCATATTTGACCACAGCTCCCATACGAATACACTTAAAATAAATTACCTTAATAATAGCTTCTATGTTATCTCATAGAAGTTATATTTAGTAGTAGATATTTAGATAATATTTGGCACAAAAATCTCTTATGTGAATCTTAACCTCACAACATACTCTTTTTGCGGACACATGATCGCCCAAATACTGTTATGTAGGGTCGGGCTTTATCGACTATACTTTTTTCCTTTTTTTGTGTAAAAAATTGGCTACTTTACTCTATATTTTTAATCTTTCAACAGTATATTTATTATCGTTATTATTTAACAAGAACTTTTTTTGTATCGTTAGCAGCCGACATTGTTTGCCGATAAAAATTGTTAAAATTTCATTACAGAATAGTTCTTAACGACAATTATCGTTAGCTAACGAATTTTGACTACTTAACGACAATTTTGTCGTTAAAAAGTTACAGAATTTCAGTACTGATCAAATTTAAAAATATAAAAATATTTCAAAAACAACATAAAATATCTGTTTCCAGCAGCATGCTTCACCCCCAATTACCATTATGTTAATCCGGCTTTGTGAAAACCGTATTTCTAACATGTTTGTTATAGAAGGACAATTTTTTAAATCGGCGATAACAAAAAATTGGAGTTTTGGCCGATGAAATTCAATTTTCAGACACAGCGTTTAAAAACAGCAGTCAAAGTCGAAACTCTGCCATTTCTTTAAACAAAAAAAAAAAAAACAAAAAAAACTGTTGCTTTTACTTTTGATTCATTTAATGTTAATAGTCGCTGTCAAACCAACTCAAAAATCCAAAAGTTGTAACAAATTTCGGTTTTTTTGCTACAAAAGTTGTACACAAGTTTTGGTTTTTTGTTAGAAAGTTTTCGACTGCAGTTTTTTAACTTAGACTTGTTGGATAATGTAAATAACCCCTTTAGGAATACGTTGTATAGCACAGGGCGTTTACAAAATATTGAAATTTTACCAAAAATTAACATTTATTGCAAGTTGCAGAGTTATTTTTGGTGATTATGCACTTTTTTTTTTATTATTTTCCGAAATAAAAAAAAAAAAAAAAAAAAAATTAGTTTCCAATACTATTTCCATATACATAGGTACCCGGGTACTTTTTTTGCCATTCATATAAGGGTTCAGAAGAGAGAAACACGTTCCCTTTCTACGATTATTGTCATTATAGTCAAAAAAACATAATATAATCTCTGCACAGAAAAAATGTTCACCAAAATTTTTTCAATTAATTCAATAATGCTGTTTTAAACAATTTGTTTAGTTGTTCCAATTAATTTGCCTTAATTGAAAACAAAAATTATAATGTTTGTGTGTATATTTGCAAATATGAAAACATACACACAAACTTCAAAATATTTTAAAGTCTCAAACAATTTTTTAATTGTTTCAATTAACTGTGTTGATTGAAAAAAAATATTTTGATTTGTGTTTACTTTTTATGTAGCCTCTTTTACTGGTGGTCAAATTTCAATTAAACCTATTGATTGAAACTGAAAAACAAGAAAAGCTCAAACTTACAAATGCGTTAATTGATATGATCAATTTGTTTGCAGGCGGAAAATCAGTAAAGAACTTAATTAATAGTACAAATTTCTAACAAATACATTAATTGAAGTTGGTTTTTTATTTTTTTTGCGCGGAGACTTTCACTTTTTAATTTTTTGAAAAAAATTATTGCTCATCAGTTGCTTATCAATTGCTTTTTAATTGCTGCATTAAAAATTTCCTCAAAAGTAAATTTTCAAAAAGTCTTTTATGTAGGTGACGTAATTAAAAAAAAAATCCGGGGAATTCCATCAAATTCTCGGTTTTTTTTTTTTCGAAAAATGTGCGAGTTCCAAGGATTTCATTTCTGGGAAATCTTGTTTGAAAACCCCTTATCACATATGACTTATTTTCTAGAAGAGATAACTCTTTTTTTTATACACGAAGTACTCTCTATACACAAAGTGCCTTAGCTTATTTCGTTTTTCCGAAATGGAGACAAAAACTTCTATCCGGTGGGAGATTTGTAAATTATAAGGTAAAACAATGGATTAAATGGATTTGAATTTTCATACAAATTTAAAGAAGATTAAAAAAAAATAAAATAATTACAGAAAATTATTTACATTGTTAAATTTACATAAACATAAAATAGTTATTTCTTTAACTTCAAAACGTGAAAATATGATTAAGTTGTTTTACTTGCATAAACACACTTGTACGTTTGTATGTTTTGATGTTCTTCTTCTTAAAGTAGTTACGATTTAGTATTTCATTCCTACTCGTAGTAAAAGATACATTTACACACTTGTGAATTTAGTGGAAAATTATGTTAACTGCATGCTGTAATTTGCCACAAAAACATTCTATGTATATATTTTGCAGGAAACATCTGTATGTGTTTGTAGTAAAATTGTTATTGCATGTACGTTTGTATGTGCAACTATATGCTGGGCTGTTGGTGTTTTTGTAAGAATGCAGTAGCTTCAACAACAAGTATAGCAACTTTAAAATACTTACTTAAGCAACCACTGCAACAAATTTTTTAATACAAGCTTTTTACACGCATACGTACGTACTTGTAATTTACACGCAAAGAAATAATGAAGTAAAAGTTGAAATAGTGTCTGAAATACCGGGGCCAGTATGACGAATTCGGCAATTTTCAAATACAGAAATTTCGTATATTTCGTAATTACACATAATTATACGTAATTAGGGGTTTTTCTCTTCTTTTTATTTCTATAATGTGGGTTCTATTTAACAAGAAAGTTGACACTACAGTTTGTGACACAACGTTGACGCTCTTGTTTAGGTATGGAATATCAGCGTAAAAGCTAAGCGGAAGAAAACGTTCCGTCTTCCGCTCTTATTTAGGTACGGCTGTTAGAGTTCCTTGTGCCGAATATTTTTAACATCGATATGTAGCTAGAATAAAAGTTATCATTGCAAAATTTTATATCAAGGAATTTATGTTATTAAAAGCAATTTTGTGGGAGTAGTATTTGTATAGGAGCCTTCAAAAAAGGTGGAACGATTCCAATAAAATTTGATGAGATAATTTAGTTTAAAAAAAATAGGTTTGGACCAAATTAACCCTAAACACCAACATGATTAACCCTAAACACCAAGATGATTTATGTGCGCAAAGTCTTGATGGCGGAAATAAGCTTGTATAAGGACTATCTGATATTATGTACCAATCTTTTACATTCTCAGTAGGATAAGGCCTAATACGCGTTAAAAAGCACATACAAAATGTTATCAAAGTCACTTAAAAACTGCTACTGTACTGTGCGTACAAGGATTACATGGATATCCACCCAGTCCTTTGGACGGACGGACATCATTAGATCGATTCAGAAGTTGAACGATACACTAAAATGTTGATCTAGAACCAATACTTTTATGTGTTACTTACATCACCACAAACGCATTATACCCTGTGTACTTATAGGGTGAATCCCTGTCAAGCCATCATGTCGTTGTTCGGCATCATCACCTCCGATTTCAATGAAATTCAACACAAATATTTTTTGTAAAGGATCCCGCCCACATTTTGTCGGATAGTGCGTATTGATAGCCTTAATGTGTGTACCTAATTTGAAAACTTTGGCCCTTGCCGTTCTCCAGATATACTGAAATAAGTACAAAAAATACAGCAAAAACAAGGAATTTTTGAACACAAAACATACTTAGGATCACGTTTTGGTCTATAACTCTGACGCCAATCGAGTCTCCACCTTTAAATTTTTTGCAAATGTAGAAGAGGGTCTACTTCTTGACATATATTTTTTTTAGGAATTTTAAAAAATATACTTTTTCAAATATGGACCTTTGAACTCAAGACCCCAAAAGATGATCTTTGACCTGTTCTTAAAAAACACAATATGCATATCATTTTAAAGGCTGCACTTTCATCTTTACACCGCTACCAAAAAACGAAATTATCTTGCATAGTTCAAAAGTTTTATCCCCTTTTGTAAGGAGACTTTTGAGATTTTTTAACATTTTTCACATCTTTTATGACGTCATATTTCGGAAGCCAAAAGAACCTGGGGTCTGAAAATTTATGTTCTATTAAAGTCCAATAACATACATCATCTGTATTGAATTTCATTAGAATAGGAGGTGATGATACCGAAAATTCCATTTTTTTCGTGATGGTTTGACGTCTTTTAACTCTATTCTGGTGTAATAAACGATCTTTGGATCAACACTAAAAGTTTTTAATTGTCCCATTAAACCCGAAAACATTACTAACTAAAAACAAATGCATACAACCTTTCTATATTGAGCCAGCAAACTATAAATTTATAATTATTATTTTTTTTATATTATATGCATTTTATTCGACCTTTATTATTATAATATAACTAAATTTTCAAGCTTGAGATCTTTTTTTAATTTTATATAAAAAACTTTAAACGTTTGTTTTAACCGATATTTCGGCACTTCTTTGAGTGCCTTCTTCAGGGTTTTTTCTTTTCTTATTTAACAAAATTTAAGAAACAAATTTAACAATATATTAAAATGACAAATTAAAAAAATTTTTCAATTGAATACAAAAATATTTTCCACATCTAACTTGATCTATTACAATTGGGCTATTCACAATGTAGTCATAAAGTTGTAAAGTCATATGTCTTAAAATAATGTCAAGAAATATATATGACTGCTGCGGGCAACCGCTCATAATTTAGATTTCTAATGTACAGTTACGACAAAATAATGAACACAGCATTAACATTTTTGTTTTGTTTCAAACACAACAATATTTTTTTTAAACAATTGTAAAATATTATTTAGGACATTATGACGATATGACTTGATGGCACACCTTGTGAATAGCCCAAATATAAATTAATTTTTAACTTCCGTTTCTATTTTTATAAACTATGTGTCTATAATTTTGTGCTACATTCTCAGTGTCCGACTTAAAATTAATTCTCGACATTATTGGTACATTTATGATTTGAAACATTTCTAACATAAATCTACGTTTATAATTATTTTCTGTGTTTAAAACTGTTGTATTTTCAAAATCTGGATAATGGTTTACATTAGCACAATGGGATGATAAAGCTGTTTGTTGATCTGACTTATGTCCTGCTATCCTAGTTTTTAGTTTATTTAAATAAGAAAAGAAAAAACCCTGAAGAAGGCACTCAAAGAAGTGCCGAAATATCGGTTAAAACAAACGTTTAAGGTTTTTTTTTATAAAATTAAAAAAAGACCTCAAGCTTGAAAATTTAGTTATAAAGGGTGTTTTTTTAAGCCCAATAGAACTTGAAATTGTAAAAAATAACACAAAAAATTAAATTGTAATCAAGATTTTTTTTTTATTCGAAAGATCAATACGTGACATTAACATTTGAAAATGATTTCGGGCATATGGGCACCGCGGCTGTTCTTGACGAAGCGCATTCTGGACGTCCAATTTTGGGCCACTTTTTCGAGCACTGCTGGCCGTATGTCACGAATAACACGAACAATGCTGGCCTCCAAGGCGTCAATTGTTGCTGGTTTTTCAGCATAAACCAGTGACTTCACGTAGCCCCACAGGAAATAATCGAGAGGTATCAAATCGCACGACCTTGGAGGCCAATTGACAGGTCCATTTCTCGAAATCAACTTATCGCCAAATTTTGATTTCAATAAGTCGATGGTTGCGTTCGCCGTATGGCACATAGCGCCATCCTGTTGAAACCACATCTCCTCCGGATCAATGTCATCCATATTTTCAAACAAAAAATCATTGATCACGGTGCGGTAACGATCTCCATTCAGCGTAACGCGAGCTCCGGCCTCATTTTTAAAGAAATAAGGTCCGATGATGCCACCAGCGTGAAAACCGCACCAAACTGTGCATTTTTCTGGATGTAATGGAGTCTGTAGGGTCTCTTGTGGATTGGTCTCGCTCCATATGCGGCAATTTTGCTTATTAACAAACCCGTTAAGCCAAAAATGCGCCTCATCGCTGAACACAATTTTGCGATAAAACAACGGGTCAGTTGCCAACTGCTCTAGAGCCCAATCGGCGAAAGAACGACGCATATAATGGTCTCGTGGCTTCAATTCCTGCACCAGCTGGATCTTATACGGGTGTAGGCCGAGATCTTTGCGCAAAATTTTCCACGTAGTGGACGGACATAGCCCCAATTCCTGCGACCGACGACGAATCGATAAATTTGGATCTTCTTCCACACTTTCGTTTACAGCGGCGATATTCTCTTCAGTACGCACATTCCTTCGACGTGTTGGTGTTATTGCATCCTCTAGAGAGTATGTGGTACGAAATCTATTCACAGTTCGACGAATGGCTTGTTCAGATGGACGATTATGTACGCCATAAAAATAACGAAGTCGTCTATAAGTTGCGCGAATCGACGACT
Source organism: Pollenia griseotomentosa (assembly GCA_963931875.1). Lineage (NCBI taxonomy): Eukaryota > Metazoa > Arthropoda > Insecta > Diptera > Polleniidae > Pollenia > Pollenia griseotomentosa. The sequence continues at coordinate 182,788,334 of OZ007561.1, forward strand.
GATTTTCAAAGTAAATTTGGATAATTTCGTAGCGTTGTTCAAGCGTGAGTCTATTTATGATGATTTGTCAGAGTATACATCAAAATTTAATTTTTTGTGTTACTTTTTACAATTTAAAGTTCTATCTAGCTTAAAAAAACACCCTTTACTATGATTTTTATTTTTTTTTTTTAAATCTTTTCTCCAACATTTTACTGTTTCCCGCAATTTTCTTTAAGTGTAATTTTTCAAGATTGCTCTACATCACGTGAACCACATTGCATGTAATCTTAATATAAGTATCTCAACGTGTGCGTACTATTTACTCGTTCATACGAGTATGTCTGTTTTTTTTTTTTGGGTTTTTTTAAGCAAATAACAATTTCAAGAAAATAGTAAAACTTCTAAGAGGTGGCAACACAATATAAAAGAGTTGTAAAGGAAATCAAATAGCGCCGAACATATTTTAACAATAAAAAAAAAATAACTACAAAATGTACAAAATTTAATGCGTGGAAGTAATAAATACTTATTAAGTGTAATAAATGAATTTAGGAGTACTTTTTCAGTGGTTTTTGGTGGAAATGAAATGACGGAGGCATGTTGGAATAATGGTTTACTAGGAGGTAAATTGTTTCGTTAAAGTAATAAAATGCACTTGTTAAATATAGCGCTAGAGAAAATTAAGTATTTTAAACTTATTTTTAATGGCCCATATTCATAGTCAAAATAAAGTCGACTTTAAGTTAAAACCGGTTTTAAATGGATGTCAGTAACATTGTTTTAAAGTCGACTTTATTTTTGACTATAAATATGGGCCAATAATATTTTTGTCGGAATGTTAATGTGTACTAAAGTGATTGTTGCTTTTTTTTTTTGTAAATTTTTAGATTTTGAACTTCCCGGAGTTACCTTACTAAGAAACCGTAACCAAACAATCGTACCCAAAGCCTTTATGGTACATAAGGCAACTTTTTTGTTACATATGTCATCCACTCTCTTAATACAAGGTGGCGCAGAATGAGCTTTATGGTTTAAATTCTTTTTTAATTATTATTCTTTCTTTGTTTTTTTTTTCAGCATTTTGGGAAGGAGACTTGGGGGATTAACTATGAATCATCACACGATCGAACAAGGTACAAAAATAATTGAATTTAAATTTCAAGCCAATAGTCTATTGTGTTTATTGCACTCACAGCGTCAGCAATAAACCATTTGATTGGAAATTTTAGTCGACATGAGTCTGTAAGACACCAAACAACAAGAACCATACTCCAACTAAAAACCAACATTCGAAATGAAATCATCGCCATTACACCCGTAATTTTGCGAAAAGTTATAGAAAATATGCCAAAAAGAGCCTATATGTGCGAAGCAGAAAATGGATATCACTTACAGGATATCATTTTTCAAAGCTAATTGCAAAAAATTCCCCAATAACAAACTGTATTTAAAAAAAAAAAAATTATATTAATCGCATAAACAAAAAAAAAAAAAATACAAACCATTAAAAACATATAGCTCATTCTGCGCCACCCTACAAGTCATGAAATACTTTTCGAAAAAATTAAGAAAAAGTATTTGGAAATTTATACAAATAATTTTTTTATTATAATATTCACAAATTTTGAGTAAAATTACCAAAGATTGACAACGGTTTTGAAAACCAACAAAACAGCTTGATCACCTTTATCATAAGGGCTACTTGTTTAAGCACCTCGGGAACCAGACATAGTTTAATGTTTTTAAAACTTTATTTAAATTATCTTATTTTTCAATTTTACTCCCTCTATATTTTTTTCCCTTAAGCACAAAATTTCGTTTGTAAATTCATTTATAAGCCAAAAAAAATGTTCAAATATTACACTGTACCCAAATTTGACACTTTTTTTTTACCAAGTTGGGCACCCTGCCGATAAAGCTAATTTAAGTATGCTTAATTCAATGTTGCTAGTAATTTTTCGAAGTTATAGTTCGTGTTCGCGATATTCACGGTTATAAATTTCAATTCTAACGTTATATAAAAAAAAAACAAAACAAGAAAACCGTTGATAACAAATATGCAAGTGGCAGTGCAAAAAACTGAACTGGCAACAATGAAATAAAGTAATTTGTTTTTATTTTTGTTTTTTCTTTCAGAGTTGACAAAACATCAACCAATTGTAGTCGGGATTATAAGAAAAGATAAACTTACTGTTTGTTGTTGGTGTTTTGTTTAAGCTTTGATATTATTACGGGTCAGACTTTTGAGTGTTTATAATTCGTTTTCGCTCAACAGTTTTATTTGAATAATATCTTTAGCTTTTCTAAAATCTTTGGATAAAGTTTCCTGATAATCTGGCCTAAGCAACCAGTGAAATGCGCAAAAGAATAGCTTATCCCACCGACAATAAATTTCAGTTTAGTAAGTAGTAAGAATTGGGTATCTAGCACATTAAAACTAAATCCTATTAAAAAAAATATATTTTTAATACTTTTGAGATCATTGTTCAATTTAAATAATGTGTTAATTGAATTAATTACTTTTTTTAATTGAGCAAAAACTAAAAAATATTTTTGATTGAATAAACATTTTAATTGTTATTAACCCTCAATTCACCCTAAAAAAAATTAAGTCAGTTACCCTCGTGTGTGGTTTTTCACACATATGCAATATATCAAAATATTCACACTTGCCGACACAAAATTTTTGTCTCTCGTGCAAATTACATAGCAACTACAAATGTGCGGAAAACCACACACGAGGGAAACTTAAACCAAAAAATGTGTTTGAGTCGGAATTTTACTGCATCTGATACAGAATAAATAAGTTTGAATTTCCTATCACTGAATCGATGTGTTAGCTGGCATGTGTAATCCACAAAGACCACTTTTTAGTACGCATAAGGCCACTAGGTACGAATGATAATACTCTCATGTTAATTTAGCATGCCTTAGTTCTACATGACTCAAAATTGTAATTTACGATTTAATAAAGATTGGTTAATAATACATCACATATTCATAGTAAAGCCTAGACTCAAAAAAATGGAGTTCTTGGAGAGTATAAAAGATTCGGTTTAGCCGAATATAGCCTTATTACTATTCCATACACACATGTACATAAATTTAAAATACCTATGCAAATACATATATTTTTTTATCGCCTCCAAAACCATTAATATTTTTTCGTTGGTATTTTGTATTGTTTTTTTTTTACTTCATTATTTGCCATTTTGACTACGGGACAAAAATATTTCATTGAAATTAATTAAATGCATAATAAAAATATAAAAACAAAAAATTTTATATATTAAAAGAAATGCTTTTTCAGCCAATTGTTTATAAAAACTTTTGTTGTAAAAACATTTAAAAACAATAATATTATTGCTTTTATTACAGTTGGAATTCAAAGCACAAACTTCAGTCAGGACATGAAAATGAATGAGGGGAAATGGTGATGGTGGTGGTAACTATTCATTTAAATATTTCATATAAGGTAAGAAAATTATGAATGTATATGAGACTGTTTGGCATTAAACTACAATTAACATAGTTTGGTTGCCAAACGATACAATGCAATATGTATGGATTATTTTTGAAAAAGAGGAAAATAAGCCCACTCATAAACGTATGAAAAATTTTGCTAGATACGAATGTTTCGTATATGTAAAAGCATGAAGTATAACTAAAATTAAAACAAGTGAGCAAATGTTATTCAGCTTTGACGAATAGTTAAAAACGTACATTAGTAAAAAAAGAGGATAAAACTGCAAAGAATTCTGACGACGAGAATGTGGTTATTCGTGAGACATGAAAATTCGCCCTTTGCTGTTCAGTCAAGCATAAAAATTATCAAAAAAAAAATTTTAATTCATTTCATAATGCTAAATTCCTTCCTTTATTGAAATAAATTAATGAATATAAAATTTGATGAACCTTATTTAAAATTTTTTTAAAAATTTCAATTAAAACCCAACAGTTCAACAAATCACAATTGTTATAAAAAAAATTATACTCAAATAAGTGAGAGGCCATCAAGGTGTATTAACTGAATCTTCAGACATTAAAATATGAACTAACAATAAAAATAGTAGGCAAAAAATCGTTTTGAGTAATTATATATAATACAAAAATTGTGATTTTTTAGTTGAGCTGTCGATTTTAATTTCAAATTTTGATATTTAGTTGGGTTTGAGTTCATCAAATTTAATTTTGATTAAATTATTTTTTACTGAAGGAAGGAGTTTATACAACATGAAATTAGTTTATTGTTAATTTTTATTCTTGGCTGAGCTGGGGTTCGAACTCGGGGTGATTTCGCAAATTACCAAATTCTCATCATCAGAATTCGTTGCAGTTCTAACCTCTGCAGCACTGCGGTGCCTGCCTGCCAGCGAACAGTCAAACATCAATATTTAGCCAATGGTATCGGTGGTTCGGAATTTGTTGTAATTAATTATAATTTTTCAATCCATTAACATGTTTCTTCCTTTTCCTTCTGTTTTTTCGTACTCTTTCTGTTAAGAATATTTTTTTTTTTTTATTTTCATGGCTGCTCAAGCAGAATTTAAAAGCTTTTAAGGTAAAGTATTTTTGAGATTTTTTTTCAGATTCTTTTTGTTGCATGTCTTCATGCTGGTCTTTGATGTGTTGGTAATGTATAACACTTCCATCAATGTCACAACATCAGAAACTGATTTTCCGAATTTATTGCATGACATAGAGCTACATCGTAAGAACCCCAGTAAATGAATTTTAAACAAAACAAAAAATATATAATTTGATTTTAATTTGTTTGTTGGGTTTGGGTAATAATATCATTAACTGGTTATAAATCTGAAAACCTGTATAACTCAGGAACGTTAACAGCAAATTTTAAAATATTTGTTTCTAAATTATTTAAAAAAGAATTGATCTTTCTACTTTGATCTGCGCTACTAATTTTTTTCATCTTCATGAAAATTTAAAAAGTTATAAAGCGGTTTTTAAAAACTTTATGGATATATTACGAAAAATTGTAATGTAGCGTACCAAAATGAGCAAATTCATTGCAAAAACTTATAGTGAATGCACACAAAATTAAAGCTTAGACATTTTTCTTTAAAATTATTTTCTTAAAAGTGGAAAAAATCATTGTTTTTGACAAAGTTATAAAGAAAACTCAAAAAAGACCAGCAAACCCGATTTTTGGGAAACATTTATTTTAGCGACCTCTAAACCTCTTCCGAAAAATCTGGAAAAAATCCCAAAAATACTTTAATTTCTGATTGAACAGCAAAAGTTATTTTGGACACACTAGTGTTTATACAGTTAAATTTTTATGTGAACGAAAAACAAAAAAACTTTTTTACTTTATTTCTCTACTAAACAGTTATATCCATTCCTGTTAAGGATAAAACAAATTTAAACTCGATACTGTATCATCAAAATTAAAAGAAAAGGGTCATACTGACCCAAGGAATGCCAAAGGGTTGAATTCTTCTTTCAATGCATTTGTAATATTTTTTAAGATAACACAAGGCAATACGTCAGGCAAGACATATAGGAATCAATATCTGTATATTACCCAGGTGAAATGATAGTTAAATATGTTTTATTAGGTATTTCATTACTTTTTGAAAGTTCAATTTCGTCCAAAATTTTATCAGTGCCCGTTTTGTCGATTTTCACATTCCAAATTAGAATTTTAACACAGATACTGGCACAAATCTATTATCACAATTCAATAAAAGATAAGTATCACGACACAGAAATACTCATGCAAATGCCCATTCTGCATCTTTAAATGTTAAAGCAGTAAAATAAAATGAAATACACCAAAAAGTTGCTTAAAATCCGCTTTCCCTCGAAACTCTAAAAAAGGGAAAACAATATATGAGATGTCTTGGGATGATGAAATTTGAATTCAATATATCGACCCCTTTGCGCGAAATTATCGTATGTTACAAAAACCAAATTTTACAGGACAGCCATTTTTCTACTTTTCTCTGCTTTCGCTTGCAATATCAAAATAAAAATTTACATCTGCTTAGATAATTAACTAATATAACTACACCTAAAAGTATTCCGGTGGAAAAGTTCAAGTTTTCCGACAAAAACGTATTTTTGGCACATACGATAATTTCATTCACAACATTTCGTAGATGCGTGTGTCGAAAATGGCACTTACGATATCATTTGTCAGTGTTAGAAATAAATTGAAACAAAGATTTATTTATGATTTTATGTATTTGTACATTATTTTTTAACTTAGAATGGTACAAAGTAATAAAAAAATGTAATCAATATTTAACAGAAGCATGAATTCATTAAAAAAAAAACAATAATAATAATAAGTGAGTTAATCTTCTTCGTCGCTTTCATTTAACACGTCTTTTTCGCGTACAGAATATTTTAAATTTAAATACTCATTGTGGTATTTTGACGGTATGCTATTTTTTAAACATAGATTTTTCAAATCATTGAATTTTTGCAAAGAGATACACAAAGGTGAATTGTACAACTTTTGTAACTTAAAGGTAAAATTAAAGTTATTTAAAGTTTTTTTAGTGGAATTGTCGGAATATCCGTAAAGCTATACGAACTTTATTTATGTTTAGCTTAACTTTGTTTGATAGTAACAGATATGCAAAGGACTTCCAGTTTTCAAACTCTGAGTGGCCTATTTCAGTACAGTTGTACCCCGATGGATTAGTTCGTGCATTGCGTATAATTGTGGGCCATTCACTTGGCGCCCAAATGGTACGCCTGCGTACAAATGATTCAATTGTGCTATGCACAGAATCAACTGGCATCATTGTATGACCGGGAAGTAAAAATGTTATTTTAATTTTTTCAACGAAGTTTGAAAAATTTAAAAAATGTGTCAGCATAGCTAATACAGCCTTGTTGCGGTTTTGACCAGTGCAACTGTCGCAATATATGGCTATGTCTTTAACTGTCTTTCTTTGATCTACGATTATTAAATACTTATACAGGGCTGTGGAAATTTCACTGCAGCCTCGCTTACCATCACGCTCACCCCACAAATAACAATAGCCATTTCTAGTGCCGTTTTCATAAACGCTGAAATTGTAGTAGGCGTACTTGCGTGAGTAAAAAAGGGTTATATTATTTCCGAACGGAGTATTCAAAACTTTTTGCAAATCAAAGCTGGCGCAAACAAAACTAGAAACATTTTTGCTTTCATTTTGATCTCTTAAAAAATTAGCCTTGGCCTCATCTTTGTCTCTTATATGCATCCTATACTCATCGGAATTCTGCAAACGATTTTAGCATTTTTAAGGCACTATTTATTAATTTCTCTGTAGACAATGTTTTACTTGGAGTGGTTTACAATAACAGATTACCTCAAACACATGATCCGAAAAAGAATGCATACTAAATGCTTCTCTTCAACTTTTATGTAGGCTTTTCTGTAAAATTAACGGTAAAACGAATAGAGGCAAAAAACAAAATAAAGCGTGCAATTCCCTTTACCTTCTGATTCTAACTTAGAAAGAAATATGTAGTAAATATTGTAACAACTACAATATCCAAAATATTCTTCAATGGCAGATACGATAAAATCGCTCACAAGAAAAAATGGAGTGTAACATACGATAAAGTATTCAATCAATTTTTGGAGCAACGAAGTGGAATACGCCTACAATATTTAGTCAGGTGACGTCTCTCTGAATGTAGAACAAGATTGCATCAAAAACTCAATTTCAAAAAAATGGCACATACGATAATTTCGCGCAATATAAAGTTTATTTTGTATTAAGCCAGATGAAAATCGATTCGTTATTTAAACAAAACTCTCTACAAATATATATATGATTTGTTTGCTATTTGAAATCCGTCAACGTAGTTTATTTCAATAACTACCCAGCTTGCATTTTGTATCATAATCTAATCTTTTAGGAATCAGCTTCACGTTGTGAGAAAATGTTACCATACCGATTAATCACCTCGAAGAATCATTTGTGGTTAAATTTTTTTGATTTCTTTTTGAGCATATGAATGAATTATATGTGAATCCTTTTTCAATGTACAAAAAACTTTTATGAAAAGCCCTCAGTTTAAGAAAATATTTTCAATATAAAATTCTCTGTATTAATTAAACATTTATATCAAAGATCCAAGGCGAATTCATAAAGGTAACCGCATCATGAGATATACTTATGCTAGCAACTCTTTAAAAAAAAAAAAATACTATGTATTTTGTTTTTGTAAAAAGTTAGAGTGAATGTCAAAATTATTTGTTGAAAATTTAAAAAAGGAAATTTTTTTTGTTTATAAAATATACACATGCGTTCGTTTACCCCAAAATTTGACAAGTTTGTACTGGATTTTACTGAAATGCGTTCGCGTACACATACATTTGTAAAATTTTCATATTACTCACCTACTGGATTTTACTGGGGTTTTACTGGAAAAGTAAACGAACGCACATAATTTCTTTAGAAAGTAACCCCCATATTCATAAAAAAACATTTCAGGCTTATTAAATGTTTATGAAACGAATTTTCTATGAAAATTTATTCAATAAAACTTTTATAAATCAAAAATTTTTTTCATGAATATTGGGTTAAATCTGTTTCCTCTATTGTAAATTAATTGTGGCTCCACTTATTTCTCATGCATTTTAAATTCCTTGTGTTATATTTTATGTTCACTTTTTTGGTTTTATAAAATTGAAATAAGTGACAAAAACAAAGATTGATGAAAAAATATAGAAACCAATAATTTTCTCATAAATAGGTATATGCTTACAGCTTAAATGATGCAGTTTATTTCATACACTCTCTGAGAAAGAAATAACGGTGCAATGTATTCTTTTCTGTAAAGCTTAGCGGCTTAAGTCATTCTCATAAATTTTTTGTAAAGAAAAGTTGAAAAAAATTTAAATTTTTTAAAAATGGGAAAACGGACCTCATTTGAAAAAAGGAAAGACGTTATTCGTCATTACAAAGAGGGCAAAAGCCAGCGAAAAATTACCGAAATTGTTGCTATTAGTTCGTCAACTGTCGAGCACATTATTGAAATGTTTCGCCGCGAAAATAGGATGGAAGATAAGGGCAGATCTGCGCCAAACCAAATATTTAATGATGCTGATAAGAGGTGGATTGTTCGCCAAATTAAACAAAAACCCGATTTAAGCGCTCCAAAATTACCGAACGAAGTTGAAAAATACTTAGGCAAGGTCTGTAACCCTGAACATTTTCGTAGAGTTACCCGCGAAGAAAATTTTCATGGAAGGACAGCCCGAAATAAGACGTTGATTAATGCTCGTAATATAAAACGAAGAATAGAGTTTTGCAGACAACATTTGCACAAAGACATTTCGTTCTGGCAGTCCGTCGTTTTTGCGGATGAAAGCAAGTACAACCTTTTCAGGTCTGATGGGAAGTCCTGCGTTTGGAGAAAACCAAACACTGCGCTTCAACCATGTAATTTGCGCTCTACAGTTAAACACGGTGGAGGCAGTGTCATGGTATGGGGTTGCATGTCGTATTCAGGCGTCGGAAATTTAACGTTTATTGAAGGTTACATGGATAAAAAGATGTATCTGGATCTGCTAAAAGATAATTTAGTACAAAGTGCGGATAAAATGGGCATTAGGGATACGTTTAGGTTCTATCAAGACAACGATCCCAAGCATACATCTGGTATTGTAAAAAATTGGCTTATCTGGAACTGCCCACATGCAGTACAGACACCTGCACAGAGTCCAGATCTCAACGTTACTGAGAATTTGTGGTCAGTGCTGGAAAATAAAATAAGAACCCACAATATTTCTTATGCCACTGATCTGAAACGGGCACTACAGGAGGAATGGGATACAATTAGTCCTGATTATACAGCAAAACTGGTAGACTCTATGAATTCCCGACTAAAAGCAGTTCTGCGTCAAAAGGGATACCCCACTAAGTATTAGCCATAATTACGACCCTGCTAGCATTTGGAAGATTGTTTTAAAAAAAATCAGAGTAATGAGTCTTTTTCGAGTACTTTTTGTGATCAAAAACTGATTAGTCAGCTACAAGCTTAAAAATAGACTCGAAAATGACTCACGCTGATGATTCTAAAGTGTTTGATTTAAAATGCAATAACAAATCGTATTACAACCGTAAATGAATCATCTTGGTGCTTAAAATGTGAGTATTTCACCCGTTATACATTATCAAATTTTGCGCAGCTAGAAGGTTGTAAACTGTTTGATCACAAACTGATTATGCATGCGTTCGAAAAGTGATTCCTTTTTTTGTTATTCATGATCATATTTTGCGCAGATGGATAATTAAAAAGTGTTTGGTTTTTTTTTTGAATAGCAATCTCCAACGAATCATCCAGGCGCTTAAAATGTGAGTATTTCAAACTTAATTTGTAATCAAATTGTACGCAGCTAGAAGATTGAAAACTGCTTGGATATTTAAAATGTACTTGTTAAGTTTTAACAGGAAATTTTTTTGTTTATTGTAAAGTAAATGTCTAAAAATTAAATTTTTCTTTATTCAAAAATTTTCACCGGAGTTAAGTTGTGTCTTTTAAAATTGTAACTTAATAAGTGCGTGCATTAAATTGTAATTTGAAATTATTAAAAAATAACTAACTCTACATACCTATATATATATATAAAAAGTGTAAGTAAGATTTTAAAATTGTTATTAAATTTGGAAAAAGGCAATGTCAACCAGACAAATAAAAAGGTTGGCTAAAAAAGAAGCTAAGAATTTAATATCACCAAAAAACCAAAAAATTTACTTAGAAAAAGACATACAGAGTGAAATCGTAGAAAGAAACATCCAGGAACATAAAGAATTAAGGAATAATACGATTGAAACCATTTTGGAAAGTGAAAATTTAAACGATTCAAGTGAAAGCAGTGAAAGTGAAGAAAATGAATGCAATTTGTGTGAAGGATTGGCTAAATGGGCAATTCAATTTCAAGTTAGTTTTGTTGCACTTAATGCACTTTTATTACTGTTAATTAAGTGCAATATCAAAGTTCCAAGAGACGCTAGAACGCTTTTAAAAACGCCTAGTTCTATTGTTGAGAGAAAGGTGGATGAAGGCACGTATATTCACTATGGATTAAAAAATGGATTAACCGACTTCTTAGTAAAAAATGATTGAAAGTCATTAAACATAATTTTTAGATTTTGGCATAGATGGACTGCCTCTATTTAAAAGCAGCTCCAAACAAGTTTGGCCCATTTTAGCAAGTGTTGTAGAATCAAGCTATGCTTTTCTCGTTGGTGTATATGAGGGAATTTCAAAACCCAATTGCGCAAATGACTTCTTACAAGAATTCATAACAGAACTCATTGTTGTTTTGCAAGAAGGATTGATTTTTGCCGATAAATTTTTTAATATTAAAGTACGATGTTTTGTTATGGATGCTCCAGCAAAGTCCTTTATTTTAGGGACCAAGGGACATAGTGGCTGCTTTTGTTGTTGTCGATATACACAAAAAGGACAAATGGTTAAACATCGTCTTACTTTTCCGAATGAAAGCGAGTGTACCCTTAGAACAAATGACACCTTCAGAAATCGTTTACAAACCGAACATCATTTGAGGCAGTCTATTTCACCACTAGAAAAGTTAAACATAAATATTGTGTCACAGTGCTCTCTAGACTACATGCACGTTGTATGCTTAGGGGTAATGCGAACATTATTAAATGATTGGGTAAAAAAAAAGGTGAACATTATTCTTTAACCTCCTGGAAATGTGAGTCAATTTCAACCGAGTTAAGTTTTAACACAAAAAATATAACAAAGGAGTTTCAGAGAAAACCCCGGAGCTTAAAATATCTTGAAAGATGGAAGGCAACAGAGCTAAGACAATTCCTACTTTACACTGGCCCTTTCATATTAAAAAACATTTTAAGCTCAGATAGATATTATCACTTCTTAAAATTATCCTTGGCTTTAAGAATCCTTTTAGATTACAATAATTGCAAAAAAAAACAATAGTTGTGCTGAAAAACTATTAAAATCATTCGTCAGCGAGATTCCATTATTGTACGGATCATATTTTCTAACATATAATTTCCACAGCTTGTTGCATATCCATGAAGATGCTAACCTTTATGGCTCTTTAGATGACATAAGCGCATTCAAGTTTGAGAACTATTTGCAAAAAATAAAACGCAAAGTTAGAAAAGGCCAAAGCGTAGCCGCCCAAATTTACAAAAGGCAGGTAGAAAACAGCTTTTATCTAGAAAAAGAGGAACAGCAAAAACTATTGTTTGTGGGAAAGAAAAAAAATGGAAAAATTTTAAATGAAAATGTTAATGGTTTCTTTTTTTCTTACGAGAGCCAGACAACTTTTGCCAATTGCAGGATAAAATTGTTAAAATTACAGAGATAAATAAAAAGGACAATGTTTCCTATTTTGTTGGTAAAGAAATAAAAAACCTAACAGCTCTTTTTTTGCATCCAATCGACTCAAAAATGTTTAACATATATTGGTCGGCTGACATCGCCTTAGACAAAACATTTGAATTTTCCATTAATGATATAAATAAAAAAGTAATATGTTTGCGGAATTCTTTAGACAACAGCTACTTTTTCACACCATTAATCAGTAATGTCGCAAGATAATATTTTTGTCACCGAAGAGTTCCAATATACCCCATCAAATTATTTAACAACATGTAAGTTAAACATCAATTCATTTAATTTTTCTCTTAATGCAAAAAATCTTATTTTCAGTGCAAAACGTTGCCGTCCCACAATGCGACAGCATTAAATCCTTAATTATTGAATTGCGCAATGAAGTAGCATCATTGAAAACAACAGTATTAGATTTAAAATAACAAGTAAGTGAGTTTAAAGACGAAAGTAAGCGGTCTTTTATAAAACTAACAGAAGAAGTTATTGCTGTTAAACTAGAGGGTAGAAAACACCACAGTGACAATATATTATTAGATGAATTTAAAGACGCGAAAAAACTTCCTTTTAAAGATATAAAGGAATTAAATACCTTTGATGTTTTAGTGCAAGAAGAAGAGGAAAAGCTGCAACAATTTGTAAGTATATAAAATTTAAAAAAAAGAAACAAACAATTAGACTAGCTTAATAGTCATACTAATTTCTTAATAAACTTTTGCATTTTCAGAAAGAATATATTGCAAAAAACCGGTGGTGTAGGACCGGCCGAATTTTTAAGAGCTGCAGTTCGGAAATTGTTTTCCGACGACTTAGCTTGTCTGCATAGTTGGAAAGGGACCAGCACTAAGCCTAGCGCCGAGCAGTGTTTCCTTATAACAACAATTAAAAGTAGGTATATAATTACATATTTTATTAAAAAAAAACTTACAAATATTTTTCGTTTTAGATATTTGTCATCTTAAATTTAAGAGCACCGACAAAGAAATGAATGGCATTTTACAAAAGCATTTTTAGCATTATAAGTATTTTTTATTATTGTTATTGAATTATTTAACTTTTTGTGCTTCTTTTTAATTTATTGTTTTTAATAAATTCAAATGTACATATAAAAAATTTATTTACTGCCTGTTTTTAGAACGCGAGTGCAAAAATGACTCGTTTTATTAAAATTTAAAAATTTGTTTTTGTTTTAAATGCTTATTAAACGAGTCACTTTTGCACTCGCGTTCTAAAAACAGACAGTTAATGTTTTATTTTTATTAAGGGAAAAGAACTGAAAGAAGTCGAATACGATTACCAGTACCACTGATAAATGACTCGAAAAACGATCGCAATCTATGCAGAAAAAAGTCTTTAATTAATAGAAATAGAATAATAAATGACTCGAAACTGACTCGCATATGAAGCGAAATAAGACTGAAAAATGACTCGAAAACCGATCGCAAAAAACATAGAAAAGGCTCTAAAATGAATAGAAATAGACTGATAAATTTTTATAAAAAGACTCCCAAATAACAAAAAAACTATTGAAATATGAATCCAAAAAGACGCAGAAAAGAAGTTAAAAAAGACTGATAAATGACTAGGAAATTATTCGAAAGTGATCATAATTACCATTAGAAAAGAGTCTAAAATGACTCTAAACTAATAAAAAAAAATTATCATCAATGACTCATCAAGAAGAGTCGCGGGAAGGGTACCATTTTCTACCGACAAAAGTATCATTTATGATCAGAAAATGAGCGCATATTCAAAAAAGACTCGATTATGATTAAAAATTTTACAAAATGCTAGCTGGGGAAATAGAAATATTAATGTGCTTATGTATTTTGAATAATTTTAATTTAGTGCATCATTTAAGCTAAGACCTCAAAACTGTAACTGAATTATTTAATTTGCTATATCTTTCTTATGAAAAAAGATTTTTTATTAATTTTTGTCATTAAATAAAACACATAATTTAACAATATAAAATATATAAGACTTTTCTCTCTAATGGAAATACTATAAAATATATTTGATATTTAAATATTTTATTTTGGCTGCATCAAATAGGCTGTGAGTCACTGTAGATTTTAAACTGGCATTTTACAAGCATTTATGTATGTAAGGGTGTGTGTGAAACGGTAGCAAAGTACTCATGGAAGTAAAATTTTGACACTATTGAGGTGAATAAAATTTCACTAGCCCTGGGGGCTAGTATAAATTTTGACATTAGTGTAGAAATTTTTGACAACCACAAAATTATTTTTTTTCATCAAATTTGTTTAAACAAAATAAAAAATAATATGAACCAGCGGCAAAAAAAATTAAAAAGAATTGTACAACATGTAAGTATTTACATATGTATAAGCTTTTTTGCCCACACTTTTTGTAAAAATTGTTAATATAAAAGAACGAATTCATCAAATAGTTGGGACGTTCTCATTTCCAACAGAATTTAAATGATTATTGGTAAAAACTTGATTAATTTATTCATTTTCACAAAACTACTAGTAATTGTTTTTTTCTTTATGTCAAAATTTTACGTTGTCAAAAATCAATTTCACACAGCACAAATATGAAAATTTTCTACCACAAACAAATTTCATTTCACCATAGAACTTTGCTACCGTTTCACACACACCCTAATTTTAAATTTGCTCTAGTGCGTAAGACTCAAAAGTCATGATACAAAAAAAAAATTAGTTTGTTATATACAATTATACTCTAGAGTTCTAAATAAGTTAAAAATTAATACATTTATTTTAATAACTTCTGCTTTTTTAAGTTTTAACATTAATTTGGTAAATAATACTTTAAATAGTGGCGTCTGCTTAATATTTATTTAAGGTGTTACAATATAATATAATATTAATATAATTTTAATTGAAAAGCTTCGATTAAAATTACTCTTATCTATAAGTATGTTAATATTTTATAAGCTTTTTAATTTATTTTGGCGTTTATGTATGCTTAAGTCAAAAGTACATTAAACCACATTTTGTGTTAATTAATTCAATTAGCTGCACTAATACGTTGAGAAGATTACTGAAACGAAATTAAGTACCAGCAACAGACGAAAAGTTACGCAGAAATTTAATTGGGAAATCTGTTCAATTCTCTTGAAACTATCTTTTGGTTTTCTTACACATTACAACGAGTGTTTTGTTATCAGAGATGGTAGATGTTTAAAATCCGATTTTACGTTGACTATTTTAGAAAATACAGCTCAGAGATTGTACCAAAACAAGGTACGTGAAGTTAGTTAAAAGGTGCGCTATAATTTGTTGGACTTTTATTAGGTACAAAGTACTTAATTGTTAAAATTGTTTGTCCGGCTACGCTGGCTAAAAAAAGAAAGGTTGCTTGGCAAATAGAGGCACTCACCGCGCATTCATAAGCCCTGGTATCCCTGCTGGCAACAACAAGTGGACGATGAAATGCATTATAATTTATTCTGGGTTTAGACCTATCATAAATTACGTGCCGACCATCAGAAAGTTTTATGATTTTTTTTAGTCATATAAAACTTAATTTAACCTTATTTAAATAAAATATTATGATTCGTATCTGTCTTAGCTGTATTAAAGTGATTTTCAGCAGAAGATTTTTAGTTGGACCTATGGTTACTTTGGGATCGATCGTCACAAAATTCAGTAGAGTGATTTTTGCTACTAAAAAATCCAAATTAAATCAAATTTCAAAACCGATATGCAGTTTTTTTTAGCTTTTTAAAGAGGTTTTTGGAATACCGCTTTTAATGCGACATATCGCTGGCTTAATATTACAAGGTTGTTTGGTTTTTTTCTTTATTTTCACAACTTTCTTTACAACTTTCACTGTGGCAGCATGCCAGCATGTCTTTGGCCATCTTAAACAGAAGTGTTTAATAGCTGTATGTCACATTTAATAAAAAGTTAAGCAACAAACGATTAATGACCTTGAAAGCCTGCATATAGGAAACTTTAGAAAATATTTAGACAAAGTTGTATGTTCTGCATAGAACATAGATATTAACGTGTAAGTGCATTTCTTAAATTCTCTAAGGATCTTTTATTACACCACTTTAAGTGCAAATTGTATAATGCTGATTGTAGCATATAAAAATATTGGTTTTGAAACAACCTTTTTGTATACCATTGAAATAAGAATTTCTTAATATATCTAATGATGTCTGTCCGTCCAGCTTACTCGCTGGATGTTCATGAAACTGTTGCGCTCACAGGGCAGGTCGTTATTTTGAAAGTACAGTGTAAATTCGACACTCCGGACTCCACTTATCCGGAATATTCGGTAATCCGGACAGAATGTTGCAGCTTATTGCGTATTCTATAATCCGGATTGACTACAACTCTAAAGTCCGGATTGAATAACACAGGTTTTAATATATTTTTTATTCAAATCACAGCATGCTTTTGAAAAAAAAAAACAAAAAGTAATTTCAATTTTTGGGAATACAAAATTTTAATTTCAAAAGATTTTGTTATTCGTGCTTAATTCCCAGTTTTTATTATTGATAAAAACACTTGAAATTTATAGTTGATGGGAAAAAAACAGATAGAATAGTGTGATATGAGTATGTTTGCACATGCGTTTTAAATTTAGTATTGATGATTAATAGTATTTATTGTTAAGTATGTATGTACATATATAAATTTTTTTTTTTTTATTTTAACGGAACTGTACAAATTAATATTTATGTTTTTATGTTTAATTTTGCAATGAATTATTATAATTTTTAATAAATTGGAGTATGCAATCAATTATCCGGATTATCGAATTTTTACTGTACTTTGGTACGTACGTGTACGTTTTAATACCCACGAGGCCCAATCCTATTGAAAGCATTGAAAATCGGTCCATAATTTCAAATAGCCCCCATATACATACATATGTAAGCTCCTTTCTATAACGGACTCTTTGCTTCCATAAATCTTCTTATTATGTTGGTATTAAGTTTAAATTTGATCTTAACTTAATTCGTTGCAATCTTAAAAATTCTACAAAATTTTATTAGAATCGGTCCATATTTGACCATACTACTCCCGAAAATAGCTTTTAATATAAAACTCCCTTATAAATGTTGATAAAAAATTAACTTTTATAATAGCTACTGCTTGGTCCAAAATTAACCATAGGCCCGGTAAAAGCCCCCTCTCCAAAATTTTAATATTAACCTCAAAGCATAATTCTGTTTCTCCGGGTCCATGTTCGAATCTCGAAAATGTGTTCATACACAGAAAAAAATATCCCAAGAAAATTTTTAACAACACAGTTTTAAAAAAAAAAATTTTAGGTCAACAAACTTTTTGTTTGATTCAAAGAAAAAATTTATCAAACTTACACGTTGCAAAATAGCACTCAATAAAACATATTTAATAATGAAATAATTAAATTATTCTTCATATTCAATAAAAAAAATATTTGAATCAAAGTAAAGACAGTATTTTAACAACTCTTGTCCATTATTAAATAGCTCGTAATTCTCATTTGTTTTACAGTTTTATTTGAATAATATATTTAGTTTTGCCAAAGTCTTTGGAAAAGGTTTCCTAATGATCTGGCCTAAGCAACCAGTGAAATGCGCATAGGAACTTACTTATCCCCGCATAATAAATGTTAGTGTTTTTAAAAAATTGAAAATTTATGACATCATCATTATTAAATAAAAAAATAAAGTTTCGAAAATAAAGTTCGATTAACATTTTGTTTGATTTATTCAACATTTTCAACAATTTATTTTAACAAATCAAGTAAACATTTTGTTGAAAAAAATTATTTTGGGCAACAACTTTTTTTATTGACTCAATAAACTTGGTTGTTGACTAAAAATTTAACAATTATACATACAACCTTTTTTATCAATACCGCAAAAGTCGTCATCGCAGAAAATTCAAAAATTTTTGTAATCAAATATGCGATTTTCGTATTCAAATATGAAAATTATTTTTTTCTGTGTATATATAATTTTCATGGTCGTGCTCGATCGACTATACTTTCTTACTTGTTTTATGGTGGTATTGAGATTGTGATTTACTTTTTTGGTTTCGGTCCATATATCACCATAGCTCCTATAAAATAAACACTTTCGAAAATAAGTTAAATAAATTTTTGCTATGAATAACATACTTTTTGATTACAAGTGTTTAAATGTCAAACTTTTTTTAAAGTTTTTTTTTAACCATTCCCACTGATTCTTATGTTTTTGGCAGGCTGAGGCAGAATGTGAACACAGTTTTCTCTCGTCACGACACATTCATCAGATAATGGTTCATTTGTGTTTTTCGCTCTATTCTTTTCTTTCAGCCGCCATCCTGGGTCAAGTGCTGGCTGAGTTTATCGGATAAAAATTGCCTTAGTTATAGTGAATCAAATCTAAGATTTTATGAAAATTTTACGTCTTTCAACAATTATTTGGGGGATTCTCAAGGTGTGCTATCAATTCATATCGTCAAAATAATCTAAATAATATTTTATAATTGTTTAAAAAAAATATTATTGTGTTTCAAACAAAATAAAAATATTAATGCTGTGTTCTTTGCTTCGTCATAACTGTACAGTAGAAATCTATATTATAAGCGATTGCCCACAGCAGTCATATATACTTCTCGTAATTTTTTTTTTTTTTAATATGACTTTACAACTTTACTTTATGATGATGTTTCGCTATTCTCCAGCTAGGGAGCAAACGGTCTCAATTAATGACTTCCAACGGACTCTGTTGTGGGCTGTTCTTAATGCCTCATTCCATGAAAACCCTGCAGTTGTCAGCTCACGTATGGTTGCGATGCGCCAAGTGGTTTTTGGACGTCCACGACGCCGAGAACCCTGGGGGTTCTTTGCTACCTCGTTATCGGATCTCAGTGTATGACCAATCCATCCAAATTTCCTTTTCAGGATGTCGTGCTGGATTGGCTGTTGGTTCGTACTTCGAAGCAACTCAGAGTTAAATATTGTGTTGGGCCAAAAACATCGAATAATCCTTCGTAAGCACGGTTCGTGAAAACTTGCAGTCGTCGTACGTCGCTTTTGGATAGGCCCCAAGTTTCACATCCGTACAGGAGTATGGGCTTCACACATGTATTAAATACTTTGGTCTTCAGTTGTATTGATATGTCAGATGATACCCATACTTTTTTTAAACAATGCATGACATGACGGGCCTTGTTGATGCGCGCAGAAACATCTTCGTTTGCACCACTGTTCATTGTGATTGTGCAGCCAAGGTAACAAAAAGATTGTACATCCTCTATGTTGTTATTATCGAGATTTAGGGAGGTTGTATTGGTGGTGTTAATTCTCATTAGTTTGGTTTTTCGCCAGTTTATTCTCAAACCAACTTTGAGAGCGTTGTTATGGAGAGCCTTTAGTTTGTTCTTTATATGTTCGAACCTATGTGCTAAGAGACATAAATCATCAGCATAGTCAAGATCGTAAAGTTTTGAGAAGGGCGTCCACTGAATGCCGTCGGGTGCTTCAATGTTTGTTATTGACATGACATCATCTAGGACAAGCAGGAAAAGAATTGGTGACAAAACACAACCCTGGCGTACTCCCGCATCGATAGTAAATGTTTCAGACGTTTGACCCTTGTACAGCACCTGATTTTGGGAGTTGTAGTACAAAAGTTTTATAACGTCTATAATAGATTCCGGTACAATTCTGCGTAGCAGTGCTCTCCAAATGCTCGTCCTCAAGATTGTGACGAATGCCCTCTTTACTTTATGACTACCTTGTAAATCCCCCAATTGTCTCTTCGGTAGACATTTTTACCACAACTATTAGCAAAATGCATAGTTTTATAATTTAATTCTAGATGATACCACCCATTTTAGTAAAAACTAAAAATCGTATAATAAAAAATTGACAGCGATATCAATTTTAAGTATACGACCACTAGTGATGGAGGGTTTACAATCTTTAATAGTGGAGTTCTATGGCACTGCTACGGAGCACCTTGTTTTATTATCCGTATCGAAGTATCAACACTACCACCACCACCACCTTGAACACCAAACTTGGGCAATAATATTTTAGTTGGTACCATTACTTACACAACCACTATTGTGCCAACACTATCATCATCTTATCGCCACCAACAGCCTTGTAAATAGCAAATAAAATAACAAAGGCGGCATAATTAATTATTCATCGCAGATGTAGAAGCGCATTAAAGCCTTAAGATTGTGATTAATACATTTATATTTAAGACAAACTGTGTTCGACGCCGGATACAATGAATTAAACATGATTTGTTGTTTGATTGTAACATGAAGAGTGAACTTGAAGACGGTAAGTGTGTCAGTTCTGGGGAAAATAGTCAAGTACGTATTTGTATTTAGGGCAGAATAACAACGTCAATACCTGGTGTTTTTGTAGTTTATGCAAATTGAGGTATAGTTAGTGGTACTACAAAAAGGGTGAGAGAAAGAATGTGGTAAAATACAAAAAAAAAGTAAAGATTAAAATCGACATGAATTGATAATATTGTTACGTTTTTCCTTTAATGAACGTGTTTGAGTTCTTTGGATTTGCAATTAATCCAAATAAAAACACACACTTATTCAACTTAACAAACTTTATTAGAATAATTTTGTTCACAATTGTAAGTTACGAACACAACCGTTTAATATCTCCAAACAAACCTAAAAAACTATTCATGAGTCACCCCTTTTTATATTTCATAATTATTTCTAGATTTTTCCTGAACCTCCCTGTAATAACTATTTATTATGTTCTAAAACCATTTCTAGAAATGACTGGGAAATTCATGTAGGAATTATTTAAAAATAACAGTTGTGTTGAAAATTATACATGACAATTTGAAGTAACTAATATGACTTACAAGATAACTTTAACTATAAATAATTCTTAGATAATTTTACTTTCGTAACAATATATTGATAAAGTTTGTTTTTTAACTTATAAGAAATATTATATTTTCCAATTTCGGCTGCATTAAATATTAGTTTTTAGAGAGCAGTAGGCTTTTAGTTGAACTTCTGGGAAATTATGGATATCATAGTTAGTTAGTTTTATTTTTAAAGTTTAAGAAATACTTACACACAAATAGGGACAAACTCAAAATAGTGCATATGCTAAATATTATATAGCTTTATAAACTACTTGTAACAAATTTTGCTAAGAACAATAGATAATAAGTTACATGGATGAGAGCAAACACCTGCTTGGGCAAATTGTCCAAGCTAATTTTGGTGCAAATCAGATCGCAATCGGAAGACATCGGCTTTTAAAAGTTGGGTCACTTGAGATTAAATCCGCCATATATATAAATATATATATATATATATATATATATAATCTCAAGTGACCCAACTTTTAAAAACCGATGTCTTCTATATATATTTATATATATATATATATATACTCATCTAGCTCCCACTTGAGCATAGGGCGCCCCTGAGGGTTCTAACTTCCCAGTATCCAATCATAGTCCTTTTTCGATTTGCAAAGTTCGTCATCAAAGGTTTCGGTTTTTCATTTAGATGCTGTTTATTAGGCCATCCGTTAGCAAATTCGGTTTCGGAAAAATGAGTTGCTGGCCCTCCTTTTTCAGATTCGTGATAGTGCTGATCTCTTCTTGTCCAATTCAGGTAATTTACCTAATTGACTGTGACGTTAAGAAGTACTTTAACCATTCAGGCTACATAACTGGGTACCTTCTCACTCTAGCTAGTTTTAAGAGGAATCTGAAAATGTTTTTGTGTAGTTGTTTGTTAAATCAATCTTTGAGTGCACCGATCAATTTGGAATGTCGATACAACAATATCCGTCCACCCGCTGTCAGGATAGATGGTTTAAAAAAGTTTGGAATAGGAAAATAATATCACATAGCCCCACTACTAACTTTGTTCCGGAATAAAGTCTTTGAGTCCACAATCATTCTTACCACTTTTTATCGGCGGCATGAAATAACCCCCCAAAATATAAGCCTAAAAAAAAATAATGAAATAATCTTCCAAAGTATGGGGCCTAATTTTATATGCAATAAGCCCCCAATTTTGAAAATGAAATAAACTCCCAATGAAATGAAATAACACCCCAAACAGAAATGAAATAATACCCTAATTTTTGGGGCTTAGTTCATATAAAATAAGACCCCAAATTCTGGAATGAAATAAGACCCCAATATGTATAATACATTAATTGTACAGTTTTCTTTTAAAGAATCATGCGATAGTTAGCGTGGTTGAGACTTCACCCAAGCGCAAGGATTTTCTCCTCTATGATATGCCAATCATCGGCTTTGATAACTAAAGCCCTTCTGTATAGCCGGCCATCGGCCGAGCGCAAGGATTTTCTCCTATACGTTATAACAATCACTGGCTTCGCTAACTAAATCTTCTCTGCATAAACGGCGCAAGGATTTCCTCCTCTATGTATAACAAATACCGGCTTCGCTAATTAATGCTAATACCCCAAACAAAAAGAAATAACCCCCCAAAAATCTTTGTTGTTGTGCTCTGTACAAACTTTTGGGGAGTTATTTCATTACTTTTTTGGGGGGTTATATTTTGGGGGGTTATTTCATGCCGCCCATTTTATCAGCATCGGTTCACATTTAACCATAAATCCCATACCTATTATGACCTTTTTATAAAAGTTCACAGAAAAACATTACGACAAATCAATTGTCATATTAAGTACCATATTCGTCAATACAATAAAATTTTTAATTAAAATGGCACCACAAACCAAATTTGTAAAGATAAAAAATAATTTTGTTAATAAGAATTATTCAAATTCAACAAATATTTTTAACAATGAGTTTGTTATCTATCAGGCCTGTTCTGAAAATCACATTTTCTGAAAGTGATTTGAAATCACAAGAAAGGTGTTCTGGCCATATTATTATGTGATTTCAAAAGTTCAGCTACGTAAACAACTTATTTAAATCACTTTGTTCTTTTTGCGACTATTGTAAAATGACCGTCATAATAAATTAATTAAATAAAATATTCAAGGTGTTGGTTATTAATTTTTTATGCAATAAGATTTTTTATTTACAACTAATCTTTTAAAGTTAAGAAAATTCGACGACACAACAAAAATGATATGTTCTTTTGGGACTTCTGTTGTGATTTCAAGATTGTTGTTTTAGTTGAATTAAAGATAGCTAACTTGCAAACAGCAGCATGAAAGCTAAGTCTAATATTTATTAAATAATATCGTAAAAGCAGTAAAGAATCACGAAAAAAATCGCTTCTATCGCGAATATGGTTAAATTCGCAAAAAATGGCAAGCTTGTAAACAAAGCCTAAATTTTATTTGAAATCGCTAAATGGGTTAAAAAACAAAATGTCGAAAATAACAAAAAAAAAATTTTTGCAAAATAGCGAAAATTTGCGAAAATTTTTAATAAAAAAATAAAAAAAACATATTGTCAAAATATTACATAAAAAACGTCAAAAAATGAGTTATAATTAAAACAACAAACTTATTGTGTTTGCTTGTGCTTTCGACTATTGAATATCACAACGAAAAACACAAAAACGATGTGATTTACAGAACACCACAAAATCACACGTGTGATTTTAAAAGCACATGTGATTTGAAATCACGTGATTTTCAGAACATGCCTGTATATAATAAACTTTTTTCGATTTACCTAAAATCAGAAAATGCTCCATCGATTTGATTAATTTTCCTTTCAAATGTTAGTATTAATCCATTTTAAGTTTTCATCGAAAGACAAATTTACCACCCCTACTTTTACGTCAACTTTTTCTATTAAGCGCATAACTTGAGAGCGGCTGGACCGATTTGGACGATTTTCTTTCTAATGATCGCCATGGGCCAACTTAGGTTTTTACGAAAAGAAAATTTTGCCCCGTCCACTTTTACGCCTACTTTTTTCGTTTTACCTAAAATCAGAAAACGGATCCATCGATCATAAGTAATCAGCTACCGAGCGAAGCAGGGGCGGACAGCTAGTATTTAATAAAATATTTGTTAAATATTAAGCAAAATTTTTATTTGGAGTTTGTCATATCAACAAAATATATTATTGCTTAATAATTTGAATAACATTTAAGAGTTGTTTTTTTTTTAATTTTTAAGTTAAATATATTAAAAGTCACATTACAAATAACATTTTAAGCTATTTCAGCAACAGTCTTATCCCTGGATGCTATACGAAGTTCCGCCATCACCCCAAATCGAATCTTTGACCCCATTGTCGGTAATATTTTAAATACTAGAACATATAAAAGACCCGCTTAAATTTCTTTATGAATAATTAAATAATTACTTTACTTACCCTGCTGATTGATTCAGCTTCTCAGTAATCGAATATCCTTTATTGCTTTAAAGATTTTGAACCAAAGATATTTTTTTTTATTTTTATTTTGTGTTTTGATCTTTTTGACACAAAATAACTTTTTACTATGATATACCAAGGTATATTTACACAAGGTAGACTCATTTGGGAGTGTAGACATTTTGCTCTATAAAAGGAACCATGTTGTCAAAATTGTCTTCATATAAAACAAAAACAATTTAACGCACACATCTACAAATTTTGGCTCATATACACGAAAATTGACGTTTGGGTTCCAACTAGGGGTAAACAGCTGACAAACATATGGGCCAACGAGTTTACCTTGTGTAAATATACCTTGTGATATACAAATAAATTTTCTACAAAAAATTCAAATTGTTAATATGACAGTTTACAAACATAAAAAAAAATTGTTAAAAATATTAGAAAAGTTTTAAAAAATTTTCTTCAATTACTAAACAACTTTTGTTATTTTTTTCTGTGTTAGTATGGAACTCTTATAATAGCTTATATGTCACGGCAAAGTTTTGACTATAGGTCCCACATTAATCCTAGCACTTAATTCACTTTGAGACGAAAAATTCTCATATTGATGTAGATATCTAAATAATATCCAGAGCAAAGAACTCTTATATAAATCTAAGCCGATAAACATAATTTTGTTTTTTTGTTTTTTGTTGATCAAGTGCGATACATACTTAACAAGTACAATTACAAATTACACTCTACACTTATTTGCCGAGCAAGAGGAAGTTAGACCTTGAACCCGTTGTACTGAAGCAGACTACAGTCTTACAAAATCGCTTTCAAAAATTTTCAATGCATATTTCCTACTCCCTTCTTTAAGAAGGGAGAAACGAAGCTTTTTAGTTTTTTTTTTTAATTTTGTTCTTAGTGGCATTCGTTACTGTCTTCTTTGGGAGAGGATCGAAGTTGTTTAATTTGTAAATTGTTTTTATCTATTGCGAAACAGCTATTTCGTTTTCCTTACTAATCCTTTGTATAACTCGGAAGTTAACATGATGTTGCGGAAGAACCTGATAAGCTGTGAAAGAATTTTATATTTGATAATGTTTATTGATAAAACGACTAACGTGACTTTTTTTATTTTTTATACAAAACTCACAAACAACAAAAGATTTAACTTGTTCCGTAAAATTTTGTGTTTTCCCCTTAATGCATTTTTACACACGTATTTCTAGGAACTACCAACCATTGAAGTCGACCGCAAAATTTTTCGTAATTCCTTTTTTAACCTTTTGGAATGCCTCGAAGAAGTAGGGAGTGTGGAAGAGCTTTCTCTCAATGACAACCAGCTTAAAAAAACAGTAAGGTATGGAAAACGGCGAGAAGTGCTTGCATCTGCTAAAGAAGGCCTTTAATTAGGCCTCTTTACTAGTGTTTGTAGTTTTTGAGAAGTATATGTGCACATTTATTACTATATTGGCTAAAGTTGTTACCCAGCGGTAACTATAATAAGTAAAAAAGTCCAATAGAAAGCCTTATTTAGCAGTCACAAGCCCTTCTCGACGCATTCCATACTTATTTATTTTTTACACAGGTTGTCATTGGCAGCAAGCCCTTCCACACTGTCTTTAATATCAAGTTTGATCTCTTCCTAAAGCACGGACTTAGAATGATCACTAAAAATAAAAAGTAAATAAAACTGAACAACTTCCTTTCCGCCTTCCTAAAGAAGGGAGTAGCGAATACGTACTGAACATTTTAGAAGGTCTTTTAAAAAGAAATTTATACCTTCTATAAGACATACTTCTGAAGGCAGGATATCATGCGAAGCCAATCTCCTAAAAAGGAGTATAAAGACCTTCAAAAAGGCCAAAAAGGCCTGCCACTTGAGGTCCTTTCAATATTTACCGCTGAGAAAATATTTCGAATATATCCATTCGTATTACTTGAAATAAGTGTTAATAAACTTCATTAAAACATTGTTTTCATTTTAATGTTACTTAAATGTTGTTAAGAAAAATATTCATTTCATATAAATCAATACAACTGTCAAACTTACCTTAATGTATGTTCTTATATACAAAGAAACAACATATTAATTTTGTAATATATTAAAAGCCTAGAAAATATGAAAAAATCAGAGACTTACAAATTGTTAAATATTGAATTTTGTTTATCACTTTATAACCTAATTTTTGTAGTTTAAACAAGAACTAATCAGAGTTCAGATTACTCACTTTCTTTTAGACAAAAATTGGAACCTTTTGGAAAATTCTTTGAATCTGTAGAAATTTCATTACAGAAATACCTAAAATCCTCTGACCTGTAATCCTATAAATGTTTATGTAAACAAAATTTTACGTATGTATGTTTGCATTTATGAGATTAATCTTGCACATTAAGAGATGTATGAAAGTAAGAGAAAAACTACATTCAAACCACATACTACAAAATAAGGAATACACAATTGTTTGTTTACTAAATTTGAACATTTATGAATTTTATTCGTTTTTGTTTGTTTGAAATGGGTGTATTTTTTAGAGGCACAGAGCTTCAAATTTAAATAAAAAAACAAGATAATATTTTTAATATATATCTAATTGGCATTATTAATTCTATATTATGCGCCTTATACACGCTTCAATTCAGTTGTCAACTGAGTCTTTCAACTGAATTGATGCTTGGCCACACACTTAATCAACTGAACTGAAAGATTTTGAATTAATTTTAAAATTTAATGAAATAAAATACAATTTTTAAAATACTTAACTTTTTTTCCAAAAGAAAACTACAAACATTAATTTTGACAGCTAATCAAGAGACTCGAGCACACACAGTACAATCGAATTGAAAGACTTAGTAGTCAACTTGAAAAAATCAAAATCTTTGGATTTTTCTTCAACCAACTCGACAACCTTCAAACTAATCAATTGACAAAGCCACACACGCTTTCATTTGGACAACAACCAACTCAGTTGACAATTGAATTGAATCGTGTATGGTCTGCTTTATTATGGCAGTATCTAGGAATGATTCTGGTCATGTGACGACGGCTGCGACAAGCGCATACATGGCGTAGCTTTAAGATCTTATTTTCTCACATCCCTCTCAGTAAATCAGGCTGTATCCGGCATTAACGCGTCAAATTTAAGACTTAACGTGATCAATCGTTTATTATTTATCTGCAACTTTATATATCTTTATATATTTATATATATATATATGAAAGAAAAATTTACTGCCATCAAAAAAAAAGGAATGAATAAACAAGGTTTAGTTACAGTCTGGGCTTTTTTCACAAGACAAGAATACGCCTACAAGTCTTGGAGATTATAACAATTGAAGATTAAACGATAAAGCGATTTCGTTTGAAACATTTTTGCAAAAAAACCTAACCTCTGGGTTTGGTATAGAATACATACCAGAGATGTGAATGGATCATTCCTTGTTGATTTTAATTCGTTACGAATTAGCTACATTTTGAATTAAATCTTTTCACAACAAAAAAGAATTGAATGAAATTTGAATCAATTTAATCGAATTAAGGCCCAACTATAGTATGCATAAGCTTGCTTAAGTTGTAGTCAAAAATTAACAAAACGCCTCTCAAATGTATTTTGAAAACAAAAACAAAATCAAAAAAAAAAAAAACATTTGATTCCGTACGGAAAGAGTGATCTGTTTCGCATTTTGCTTAAGCAAATGACAGATTTATTAAACTTAACAAAAAAATTCCTAAAGTTCAATATGGTTTGATACATATGACTAACATGTATTCGTACAGTTGCTTAAGCCAACTTAAGCATATTACAGTTTGGCCTTTATGCAGAAATTAATTTCAATTCCTTTTCAATTTAAATGAATTTGAAAAATGAGTTGCAATTCGTTTCCAATTCAAATGAATTGGTTAAAGTGAATTGCAATTCATATCAAATCAGTTTGATTTTGGGTTCATTCAAATGAATAAGAACAATGAATTACAATGAATGAAATCAAAAATGAGTTGCAATCAATCAAATTCAAAATTTACCATTTTTACTACAGCTGAAAGTTTTCAATACAAAAAAAAAAAAAAGATTTTTCCAATTGTAGTAAAAGTGGTAAGAATTTCTAGTAAACGAACACAGCTTTGACTGCAAAAATATTATGTCGAGACTCAAAGCTGCTAGAATCTTTAAAATTCGATTGAAAAATTAAAAAAAAAGAAATTTTCTACAATATACAAATATGAGATTAAACAAAAAATAATTGTTAAACACACTTTTAATAATATTTCCACACTATTTGATAAAATTTAAAATTAAAGTTTCTTTTAGCAAATAAACCAAATTTTCCCATTTTGATAGGATTTTCGCCGATAACTAATAATTCAATTTCTATTCTGACTCAAGTTTCATTCAATTCATTTTTTTTCGTGCGAAAAGAATAAATCCAAAATTTGCTATTCATTGCATGAATGATTCGCAAATTTATTCACAAATAATTGATCCATTTACAGCTCTGACACATGCTTTCAGTATCTTCGGTTATCTGCTCCTACAGTGATTTAGTTTATCTGTTCTAACAGTGGCCTCGGTCATCTGTTCCAGTAGAGTAGAACAATTTCTGTACTTTCGTAGAAACTAGTCTTAAGATATATTGTACATATATGAAGAACTCCTGCACATCCGAAGCAACAATTTATTTGATTTCCCGAAGCTGACTAAGCACACGAGCCAGTCAGATATCATCCCTTGATTTCCAAAGATAATCAAGACATGCGACCACTAACGAATTTAAGCTACAGCCGAACCTTCAAGCTTCCGACCAGTTGAACTCGTGTACTAGCTTACCTTGACTTATATTATCCTAGCTATCCTAACGTACTAACTTTGTATTAGCATTAGAAAAATACAATAAAGAATATCTCTAGCATTAACCCCCAGAAGGGGTAAAAGCAAATTCTTATCACTTAAGGTTCGTGGGTCCATAAGTATACCCTGGACACGACTAAGCTACCTCAGCTATAGAGAATACTAAGTGACAAATTCCGAGGCAAACTGACCCCAAAATAACCAAGTACTGTAAAATTAACTTTCATAGAAGACAAATCTGCCTTATTTAGGTTTATCGCCTCTTAAAAAACACCCAATATAACGAAAGACATTGTTTTGGAAATTCGTTTTTATGATTTTGTTCTAAACATTTACCTCTTAGTAAATGCAGATAAAATTCTCAAGCACTTATCCTAGATGAATTAGTATTATGTTAGATATGCTATGAAGGTAAGGCAAAGAACTAAGTATTCATATACACTTAGATACGTACTAATGCGTAGATATAAATTCATGTACAAACTTACAGAGGTAAATGAATATTTGTGAAATATAAAATTAATAATATTAATGTTTATATAACAACATAATGATTATTAACTATTTGATATAAGCTTAGGTTACTACAAATTTCGATAGCTATAAGTTAATCATCATTGATTGCTGGAATTGATAAGTATTATTTCCCAACAATCTATAACAAAGCTAAGCATATTTGAGGGGATACTTAGAAAGCAAATATGATTTTTAAATTTAAGCAGCAATTAAAAAAAGTAATGCCCAATTAAATCGTTTAAAGTTTTGCATTCAAACTTAAATGCAAACCGTAAACAATAATGAGATACTGACCCTGCATAAGCGTGTGTATATTTCCACCTGTGCCTGGCCAGGACCTGCATTATAGTTAACATATCAATGTATTATATGTATTATAGTAAACATATCAAAAAGCACACGCAACACCTAAAAACTCGTTTTTACTTTTATTTCGAAAAATTATTGTAGTTGACAACAAAACGTTCTATAGCGATAGAACTCCATACAAATAAAAGAAGTCCCAGCCATGCCCAGGAGTTCGTTCATCGGCTTAGTATTTAATAAAATCTTAAAAAACTCTAAAAATTTAAAAACCTTTTCCCCCAAATTGCAACCTAAATTATGTCCTAAAGCCTACAATTAAAGTAATGTGCCAAATGAGTATAAAAATATATTAACCCAAATACAGAAACAGTACATACAGCTCAGCATTTTCGTTACCAGAAAATCATTATTTTCTAAAAGTTTCAACATTTGCATTTGCAAACAACTTTCACATGAACACACACTCTCCACATAAAAATGTATAATTAAACATACACAACCGGCAAAAACTTCAAAAATCTGCTCATTAATAAAGAAATAAAACATTTTACATGGATACGGATGCGTTACTGCGAAAACAATCATTTTATACATTTTCAATTTTTACATTACAAATGGAAATGAATAGAAAGAACATTTGGAAATTTTTGAGAAACAAGATTGAAGAATGTATTTGTGAAATTAAACATCCGTCGTGTGCATGTTGTTAATTTTTTTTTGTAAAATAAAACAAGTACGACAGAGCAATACAACAATTTCGGTGTGCTCATGTTAGTTGTGTGTGTGGGTGTAATGCGTGTACCCAACAAACACGGAGGTTTGATTTCAAATTGAAATTGATTTGAAATCATACGTTTTCTCAGACGACAAACGTTTGATAATGATTTGAAAATCAGAGTATTCTTAGCAAAAAGAGGAAATTATTTTCAAATTGAAAAATGCCTTTATTTTCAACTTGCTTTCAAACGTAATTCTCAAATGTTTTTCAAACGTGGATTATAATACAATGTGGAACATATATAAAAATATTTTATTTTTTTAATTAAAATTCGTTTTTTATTTAAATAAACTCCGAGATAAACATTTGACACCATAGCTAAGAGATGAAATAATGAAATAAATAAGAAGACGGAAATACTAATTCTTGGACAGACGAAATACTTGGCTGCATTTTATTTTGAGGATTGTAGCACCGTGATTATATTTACAACAAACTTATAATTTCTTTACTTTCCTGTTTTATTTTTTTTTAATTTGTATTCCTTATCATTGTAACTACTCACAAATTGTTTTTATTTTTTACAAGAAATAAATCGTTCACTTGTAAAACACATTTAACTACATAGAAAAAATTTAACTTTAATCGCCATTTGAAATGTTTACATTTATTTTTCGCTTAAGTATTGCCAAGTTTAGTTTTGATATGAATTTTACATTTGATACCAATTTGACATCAAATTGATAAAACATTTAATGTCAAATGTTTATTTCAAATCATTATCAATTTGAATTTTAATGATAAAATCAAACAATTGAAAAACGTTTGAGAATTGTGTTTGATGTCATATGATAAAGTAATTTCATATCAAAGGTTTTACTTCGTGTTTGTTGGGTAAAAGATTTTCGAGCGCAATGCTTTTCGGTCTGTGCGTGTGTATGTGTATTAAAGTATTTGCAAATAAGTATAAAGCTGTGGAAATACAAATGGAATGTTGGATAATTTGGAAAAATAATAAAGTTTTAATTTTTATACCCACCTCAAAAAAGAAAAACACTGCCTTTCTCACGATGTCGAAAGAATTGTTTCTTTTAGACAACTAAATTTGAAATAAAAGGAAAGTTTTAGAATTTGTTTTTGTTTCAAATGTAATTGTGAGAGAGAAAGACTTTTTTGACATTATGAAATTGGGAAAAAAAGTTTTAAAATTAAACCCTTATAAGATCTCATGTAGACATTGCTTTAATTAACTGTGAAAAGATTTATATTAGAATTAATCTGTAGAAATTTTTGGAGAAACAAGACAGAATTTATTTTAAATAAATAATAACAGCCGATCCCACGATGTCACACGTTAACGTTTGCATAGAAACTAACATTTAAAACAAAAACAAATTTTTGAAAGAGTTTTTGTTTTAAGTGTAATTTTCTATGCGAACGTTAACGTATGACATCGTGGGATTGGCTGTAAGTCTAAAATATAAGTTAATTGGTTTTTAAAGTCAACTGACAACAGCTCTATTGCATCGTACATTTTGTAAATAGATCAAGTTTAAAGTCCTATTTGTGTAATAATGTAAAGTATAATCGGTCGGGCTGGACCACCTAGACTTTCTCACTTTGTTCAATTATAAAAACAAAATAGAAGTTAGACGTTCAATGAGATTTAATACCGTTAATAAAGTTTAAAAGAGAAGCCACATTATTGGTCTCTCCTGAAAATATTAAACTTAAAAATAAATATTTTTAATAAATTTAATATTAGACTTTAATAAATTTTTCAAGCTTAAGGTCTCTTTTTTATAAAATTAATAAAAATTAATTAAAATTTTTATTTCAATATTTCGATTTCCGTTGGAAATCTTCTTCAGGAAATTTTTATAATAAAATAAAATTTCAAAATTTGTTTGACAATAAATGAAAAAATAAAAATTGTAAAAATAAATTTAAAAAAAATTTCAATTTACAAAATTATCATAATAAATTTTAAATTCCATTCTACAAACTTTAAACAAACAAACAAAAAGAAAAAACTAAATTTTAATATATTCAAAGCTCAGATTTATAGACATTTATTGAATAAAAATAAATAGGTTAATAAGGAATAATTATAAATAGGTTTGTAAACTAAATTTCAGATGGCATAGATCAGTTGATGAAAATTTATTAAATGAAAAAAACATATTGACGGAAAGGGACATGAATATACCCTGAAGGAAACCTGGGTGCAAGTGTCTCCAAGTCACCAGTTTTGTCGACTATTTTGGTGCCTTTTTGGCGACTTTGTCAACGAAGTGTCTACACTTTTATATTTGTCTTTAATAAGAAGAAAAATTTGTTATAAATTCGTATATTAGCTTTTTTTTTAATAAATGTTAAAAAACCATTTTCATTTCGACATCTTCTTTAAAAAAAATTATCAAAAGTATATACTAGATTTCCTAAAACTTACTAGTGATTCTCTGGTCGCAATGTCTACATATGGTCCCAAAAGTACTACCCAGTCAATAGTACCAATGTCACTAGTAGATTTTCAATGACACGCACATGTTAAATGTCTATAGTAAATAACATTGTCGGGGGTATAATAAGTCACTAGTACTGGTGACTGTGTCAGTAGTGAATCAGTACAGATTCACTAGTGACATTTCCTATAGGGTAGGTTTAAGGCTTTCAATATATTAAAAATTTTGTTTTTCTTTTTTGTTTGTTTGTCTAAAGTTTTGGAATTTTAAATTTATTATGATAATTTTGTTAATTGAAATATTTTTAAAATTTATTTTTGCAACTTTTATTTTTCCATTTATTGTCAAACAAATTTTGAAATTTTATTTTATTATAAAAATTTCCTGAAGAAGATTTCCAACGGAAATCGAAATATTGAAATAAATATTTTAATTAATTTTATAAAAAAGAGACCCTAAGCTTGAAAAATTTATTAAAGTCTAATATTTAATAATATTTAATAAAATTTAATTTAACAGTTATTTAATCACATTAAATCATAATTTTGTTTAGAATTAAAAAACAAAAGAAAGATAACATTTCAGGAAAATTCAATGTTTGTCTGTTAATGCATTTTTTTTTTTTTTTTTTTTTTTTGATATTTTTTTTATATTTTCTAAAAACCAACCTTCGACAATGGCTATTGTTTTCTGTTATAAGAGCAACACAATAAGTATCATATGCCTAATCTATTGTTATAATTTCAGATAATAAATTCATTGTTTAAAATAAGTCTACAATAAGTTTTTATTTAAAATGATTTCTAGTTGTTCATTTAGAACAATCAAGCGAGAAATTAGATAAACTTTCAAATAACTAGATGAACTATAAAAAGGAGAAATCCGCAAATATTTTTCTGTGTATTTATATGCGTGAGTATAAGTTATGAACGTACTTAATATTGCTTTTGTTTTAAAGTTTACATTAATGTTTTTTTTTCTTTTAATTTTGTGGAAATTTTGATTATCTATTATTTTACCTATTTGAAAACATCTGTTCATTTTTCGTAGCTAGAAAGGTATCAAGGCAACATTTTATATCGCTGAAGTAAACAAAGGAACAGAGTGACTGAAGGATTTTGTATACAAGATATTCTGGACTATATGTGCTAAAAAAATATATAACAATCTAGTCTCCATCGTATCTGGGATCTTCAGAAACCCCATTTCAACCAACAGAAATACAGACGGACAGACAGCCATATAAATGCAAATGAATGGAAGGACATTGTTATATTTATACTTCTCATTAAAGTGTAGAATATGTACTTTCTTTATTGGGTCTAATTACAAACTTTAACATACACTTTCCACCTCCTGTCCGATGATACACTAAGCTTATAACTTGGCGTCGTACTCACGTAAGTATAACAAAGTGAAGCCAATGCCTTGAATTCGGAGAGTGGAAAACTGAGAGATCTCTTGTTGGTCGTGGCTGACCAGATCTACTATCTGCTATCACGGGAGTCCGTAGCCCCTGGAAACTCGGTTCCTGACTCAAAAGATTTAAAGGAAGAATTATTTTAAAAAATCGACTTCAAGGACTGGTTTTGCACACGCTGCAGCACGCTACGAGAAAATTTGGCCTGCTAGCAGATCTTTCTAGGTGGTGTTGCTATTCAGTTAGTAGTGCTAGCTTCAAAACCGCAGTGGAGGTTAGATACCTCCAGTTCCTTAGCAAAAGGCGAGAGTATAATTCTACAGGATTATAAAATCAAATTGCCACCTGTGTGTGTTAGTTCCGTTCATACATGGGAGCGTTGGTAAACGCACTTTTCGGACCCTGTGTGAATAGAATCGTAGGGCTTGGTTCACACGCCAAGTACCTACTTAAATCCAAATCGAATCCAAACTAGTTTTTACCTGTGAAAATACTTGCAAAATAGGCTATCAATGCTTCTTAACCTTAGTGTATGTCGTTGCCAATAACTTTGCTCTGTATACAAATGATTAATCTTCAAGATATTAACTGTTCTGCTATCTAGGAAGTATTCTTTCATCAACGGGTGGTTCTTCAGACGATGTATCTAATCGTACCTTGAACACTAGGCAAATATTTGTCCAACTCAATACAACATGGAAGGCTTCATCCCTCTCCACATGCACAAAACTTAGGATTTGTAATGCGTGTGTCAAGTCTGTACTTTTGCGCGGCAGTGAATCTTGGAACGCCTCCGCTGCAGATCGTACCATGAAAACTAGGCAATCATTTCGCCAACACAACATGGAAGTGTCCATCCCTCTCCACACGCACAAAACTTGGAATTTTTAATGCGTGTGTCAAGTCTGTGCCATTGTACTATTGTACGGCTGTGAATCTTGGAATGCCTCTGCAGCAGATCTTACCACTCTACAAGTCGTTGTCCTTTTAAGGACATTGCAAATTTTTTGTCCCGAATTAAGCAGACATCAATACGTGGTGAGAAATTTATGCGTAAATGGGGTTGGATTGGACATGCACTATGTCGTCAACACATTGATATCACTCTTAATTCCATAGACTGGAACTAGCTTTGGAAGTTAACAAATCAGGCAAAAGCTGGATTGAAGTAAAAAAACATAGCATCGAACAGGAATAATTAAAACAAATTTGTTGAGGCCCTGTGCTCCTTATAAAAGCCAAGGAAAGCAATAAATATATATAAATATATAATTATTTTGCTTTTGGACCATCTGGTTTAAATGATGATTT
Organism: Pollenia griseotomentosa; assembly: GCA_963931875.1. Taxonomy (NCBI): domain Eukaryota; kingdom Metazoa; phylum Arthropoda; class Insecta; order Diptera; family Polleniidae; genus Pollenia; species Pollenia griseotomentosa. Next base: position 182,824,518 of record OZ007561.1, read on the forward strand.
CGTTTGCCCCAATGTTTTTACCTTAGACTTACTAGCAGCTAATTTTGCCACACTAAATGATTTCGGGTACCAATTTAGTCCAATGTCTTAGCAAACGGTTTCAGCGTAGATGTCAATTGTATGTGAAGAAACTGATTAAACTGTATAGGAAGAAAATATTTACGCCCACTAAGCCATGATTTTGTGTGATCTAGAATACTTACTTTATTAGGATTCTACACCAGTATTTGATGAGCTTCACAATAAATTCTATAATGCTTGAAAAACAAGCTGTGGTGAAGGGTATTTAGAATTCCGAACAGCCGAAAACAACACTTTAACTTGTATGTATTAACTATCGATTAAATTTATATTATTCGCGCAGTTCAGTGAACGTATTTTGAAAATTGTTTAGAAATTTAGTTTTTCAATAACATTGAATCAATTATTTTATTTTGTCAGCCTTAAACCATTTTCCAAAAAAAAAAAATGCAGTTTTAAAACTATAGAACCAAAAATGTAAAATTAATTACATTCGCAGACATGAAAACTAAAACGAATTCATTTTAAGCGGATTTAGTACAATTTATTTAAAAGCGCTTTTTAGTTTTAATTGCTCTGTTTCTATTTGTTTCAATTATATTTACTTTAAATATAAACAAATTGTGTAAGTTTGTAAATTTATAACCATTTTAAAGTAAAACAATGTATTCAATATAACAAATACAACACACAGACATGTCTGCAAAAAAAAATAACAAAAAACAAACATAATCAGAAACATTTTGTTATTCATTAAAACCCAGGTAAAATTTATTGCAATTTGATTTTACCCCTTCTCCCATACCACGCTCTCTAATTCTTTCTCTCTTTCTATCTCTAGAGTATAAAAACAAAACAGAATAAACAACAGTTGACAGTGATATGTTTATTTAAATAAATGATAGCCTGAGTTTGTGAGTGCATGCAGAAAATAACAACAACTACCACATACAAACAACAATGATTTTTATTATTTTAGACAAGAGGATTATCATAAACACGTATTAATATAATTTGACCATTTTGCATGCGAGCGTAGATGAGTAAATGGACGTACTTATGTGTGTATGTGAATATGTGTGCTTGAGAGGACATGTATTTGCGTGCCAAATGTGTAATTTGTCGCATTAAATTAACTCTTTAAGTGGACTTTATTCTGTATAAGTGCTTTAAAGTGAAAATTAGAATTGCATGCAACTACATTAGCTTTTTAGATATTTTAAAATGGTAAAATTAAAAGATAATATTTGTTGAGTCAAATTTGTTTTACATCGAAAAAATTTAATTTGATTAACTTTGACTAATTGATTTGAAATGCATATAACTTTTTTATTTTAACATATTTGATTTTATATATTTCTCAGGCAATTTAATAAAATTTTATAATGTTAATATACTCAATGCAAGAACGTGAAAAATTTGATAAATTTTACTATTTTTATTGACTATCAATTATTACAACAGCAAGAAAATACCGGCAACATTTTCAAACTGCAACAGCTCCCAGTGTAAACGTAATAAAAAAACTTAGCCATTTTCAGAGCCAGGGTTCGGTAGATAATGAGACCAAAAACTGTTGCTTGAGCTGTTCGCATTGAAGAAGCTCTAGAGGCTGTACGAGAAAGGTCCCACACGGATCCATCAGCGTCTTACCGGCCACGCACAGTGGTTAAGTATTTTTGTAACAGGCAAATGATAGATAGATAATTGATTAACCTATAAAACGAGTGTCTAAAAGTTTTAAATTTGTGAAAAAATAAATTTTATTGGAAGTAAAATACAGTATTTCTTTACATTTTTGATTTTAATGTTTCTTTTTGATTATTCCAGAAAAGATTTAAAAAAAATTTTTTTTAATTTATTTTTAAATTTTTTGTAAAATATTTCTTACGATTCGTAAAAGAAGGTATATCTAAATAACAAATCTTTTCTTAACTATAATTATTTTCTAATTCTTTTTGTGACTCTACATGCCGCAGGAAGTTTCTGCTTACATGTTGAATCGTTCTTATTATGTCTCACCCTTGATGATTTGAAAGTGTTCAGCAATCTATATTTTTTATAAAATTTGTTTAGGGACTCCTGTGCTTCTTCAGAAACCCCTCCAATTGGCAATGTCGCATATTAAATTATATCTTTGCCCTGCGACAACATTTTATGAACAGTCGGGTTCAACTTTTTCTGTGGTTATATTTCGGCTAAAAGTTATGCAATTTCCGAAACATACTCTCCATGTTTTTAAGACTCAACTTGCAGTTCAAGTTCATTCCCAATTTTTTAACGATTTGATTGTTTATTTCAGCCTCATCATTTTCAAAAAATCTTTTCGAAATGTTTCTATCGCTTGAGTTTTCGTTTCTGTACTTAGGGCAGTCTACTTTTAGTCCAAGTTGTTTGAAAAACGAATCCTAAATTCGATTCTTTCAGATCCTTTCCTTGTCTTTGTTTGATGTATTTTCATCTAAAGTGTGTGAAAGCCTATACGCTAATTTTAACAAGAACTCCATACGCCTGATGCATGCGTGCAATGGTGAAATTATGCATAATTCTCTTCGTTTGTGGAAATTGTATTTTGCCTATTTTTTTAATTTTGTTCATGACAATGTTCAGGTTGTAGTTGTCAGGGCGTTAACGACTTTTCCGTCAACCATGGTCAGGTAGAACTCGTTACTACATTCTCATTCGCTTAACAGTTTTATTTGTATTATATCTTTTGTTTTACCAAAATCTTTGGATGAAGTTTCCCGATAATCTAGCCTAAGCAACCAGTGAAATGCGCACAGGAATAGCTTATCTCAACAACAATAAATTTCAGTTTATTAATAGCATGAGTTGGAAATTTAGCACATTTTAGTTAAACCTTGTTTATAAATTTGTTACTCCCAATATAAACTTAAATAAACAACTATTGCATAAATGACTAAAATGGAATTTTATTCAAAATCATTTGCTGGTAATTTTATCCAAAGTAGACAAATTGTTTTCAAGTTATAGGGAAATGTATAAGCATAGCCGCATTATTTCAGGCGAAATAATAAATTTCAGTTTATCAACAAAATAAATTAGAAACTTAGCAAATTTAAACGAAACGTTCCATGTATTTTCCTTTACTGATTTCGAACTATCCAACAACTCTTTTCTCCAACAGCCATTTTGCTTTATGGCCCATAAGATCCTGCATATTGGCCGATCCTGTATTAACGTATGAATGAAAAACTATTAAATGAACTTTTTACGACATCAATTCCCAGCAAAAAAATTGCAATAATCAGAAGAAGTTTAAGACCACGAGTGCAATACATAAACATAAAATTTTTTGTCAAGATCGCTTCAGGATTTACTAGAGGCTCCGTAGGAAAGCACTTTTTGGCGCCTTAAATGTTAGCAAATCATAGTTTTATATTGGAATTTATCAACTTTTTCACTCTGCCATATTTGTTACATAATTTACCAAAGTTCCAATATAAAACTTCCTCCCGAAAAGCCTCAAGCCGAAGGGAATCATTATATTTTATTTCAGAAATGTGTATCAAAGTTAGATATACTATATACTTTTGATTTTATTTACAAATTTTTTTGATTTTGATTTTATTTACAATTTACTGAGAAAACTGAATATCGATTTCCATACCAAAAAGAAAAAACACTCAGATATTTAAAATGTTTTTTTTTTTTTTTCTATGGAAATCGATATTCAGTTTTCTCAGTAAATTGTAAATAAAATTAAAATTCCTCAAACCTCATTTCATTCGAAATTATGTTAATGTTTGTACACCAAAACTGTGATTTTTGTCGCCTTTTTATTTTTTATGAATTTTTAAAAAACAAAAAAATTTTTATTTTTCAAAAATTCAACGATATCTCTGAAACTACAGGGCAAACATAAAAACAATGTAAGCACGGCTTAAAGATAATATTATTGCCGAGCTTCGGATTTTTTTTTAACAAAATATGGTTAAACGTTTTCAAGTTATTTCAATATTTGTTGTGAAAGTGTCTTAATTTTAGACATAACGGTCTATCTCGAAAAGTAGAGAGCTGATATAGAAAATTAGTAAAAAGCAATCAAATTCCAGACCGCTCAGAAAAGTTAAAATTTGTTGTGTAGTGTTGTAATATAAAATTTTAAAATTTTATATTATTTAATTTAATTAGTATTTTAATTCCACTTTATTTTGAAAACAATTAAAATATTAATTAAATCAAAATTTAATTCTTAGTAATTGATTCAATCAACACATTGATTAAATTAAAATACTTTTAAGGCAATGTTTTTAATTGATAAAAAACTAATGAACATTTTTTCTGTGTATAAACCGGCAAAAGCCCAATACCAAAATAATAAATATTTAAATGCCAATAACGATACCGAAATTCGTTTAGGTTACCAATATTGCTAGAAATTATGCTGCAATCAAACTTACATACGAATGAGTAATATTTAATAATTGCGCAATCTCAATATTACTCATGCGTATGAAGTAATATATTTTAACTAAGGCTGACTTCCAAAACGTACTAATACAAAGTTCGTACACAATTTTACTACTGTATTATATGGGATAATGCCATCCGGGCCTGGATTCATCCATGTACACGTACAAAGTACCGAAACAATGCAACTATGTGTATTGTTTATTAAAACGTTTTGAAATGGAAGTGATGCAATGCATAATACTTTTAAAATAAATCTGTATTGCTTGCAAATAAAATGTTAAATGTCACAAAGCATCAACTTTAAAACCGATGCTCTGATTGCTTTTTGATGCGTTACTAGTACTTAGCAGTGACGTTTTGGAAGGGTTTGCATTGTATATATATTGTACTGCGGCGTTATGAAACATTATACTTCGTTCTAATACAAAGCAATTGACGTTTTGGAAGTCAGCCTAACTTTTTCACACTGTCGAAAAAATACTTTTTTTATTTTGTGGCAAGAAAATGGGGAATTCGCTGCAATAACGTAAAATTTTTAAATTCTTTTTCTTTAAAAAAAGATTCTTTTTTTTTTTGCATGTAATTTTTTCAAAACCACTTTTTCATATAGACCCATGTTTAAAAATTATTTGCACAAATGTCATACCACGCATGTAAAAAGCCACATGCGCATGTGGTTCGGACGTAATTTTGACGTCACTACAAAGCCAGAATAGCAAGTTCGTGATGTTTGATGACGACAAAATTACGTCAGAACCACATACGAATGTGGCTTTAGTTTTAGCTCTATTATAGCACGCTGTTTCTTTCATGTTGTATAGAATCCATCATACCAACGAAATATGTGTAGATTGTATTATGAACGAAATGACAAAATCAATAAATCTTAATCTTTAGTAGTAGATTCACTTAAAAACCCTCTTTCAAAATACAAAAGATTTTCGGTTACAATAAAGAAAAAAATCTTCAAATTAAATCTCTGTGACTTCAAACATAGTTCTTTTTTTTATTGTCAATTTATGTTCCTAAATATTTCTGGTGTATAGATTTAATTCCTATTTAATGGCAAAATTTTATTTAATCAACCAAGATTTTCAGTAACCGTTTTTATTTTCCTTTTTCTATTTAATGAATTATAAAAAGTTTATGTGTCATAAAACAAAATTTTCAATCAAAACAGTAAAACAATTTAATGAAAATTGACTTGTATCTTAACAGCCGGAAAAGAAAAGAAAAACAGAAATTTTAAATCTTTCGCAGACAAGTAATAAAATAATTGTAGTTTGGCTAAGTCGAGATATTAATACCGTACAAGCGTTTAAACTATAACCATGTAACCTCGTGCGCAAAGTACAGGTCGCAATTTTAAAGATAATTTAATGAGATTATGTACGTAGGTTCTAATTGGCACAAAGGTGAATCGGTCCATAATTTAATATAGCCCCCATACAAGCTGCTATACGGAAGAGGGTCCTTGTGCCTACTATCAAACCAATTTTAATGCAATTTTAGACATATGTATATAGATCCATATTTATATGGACACGTAAGGTATGCATTTTTTAAAAAATAGGACCACGAGGGGAGATTTCTGCCCATCAGTAACTATTAAACCGATTTTCATGAAATTTAAAACAAAGATAGATCCTTATTCTTATAGCCATACACTCTCGAAAATTGTTTTTAAATACTGTGGTGTTGGGTATCATACGGACGGGCTTGACCGACTATACTTTCTTGCTTGATTTTTATGCAACTCTGTCTTAGCGGTACTGTAACGTACTTTTTATAGTGTTGTGTATAATTTTTATGTGTTTATGTTTTTAGTATTAAGCCTTTTTATCAACTTATTTTATTATTTGCTTGTTTAAGTTCTTTTCTTTCGATAATTCGATAGCTGTATTCTTACGATAAAATTCCTGAGTCTGTAACGTCTTTTACCATCATACTTTGTAACGTCTTATTTCTTTTTACATATAGTTTTTGTATAAAATAACGTCTGTTAGTTCCCCTTCTCTCTGTTTTTGGTATATTAACGTCTTAGTTTTTGGCTTTTTTAATATAGTTTTAGCTATTAAGAATTTCTCTGTATATCAAATAATGTCAATTTCTGCAAATTTTGGTGTTTTACTCGAAGTTGTAACAAAATTGGAAACAAAAAATCTTTCATTGGTTTTCTAAGTGAACATAGTTATGGACCGTAAAAAAATGTCCCGTTTTCCAGGGGATATAGGAGACAAATTTAATACAAAATTTAAATAATTTTCATTAAAAAATGAAGGATTTTCGGTATTAAAAGATATTGGGGGTATTTTGGGAGGCAAGCGGAATTATGAGTTTAATCGTATAAAATATACTCAATTTTAAATATGCTCCCTTAACATCTGTAGACGTAGGAAGAACTTTTTCTATCTACAAGAACTTGCTGACTCCAAACAGACATAGTTTTCTTTTAGAAAGTATATTGCATCAACTTATAATTTACTATAACAACGTATTAAACAAATTAAGTGGAAAATAAACAAGTTGAAATTGCTTTTTTTTTAATTTTAACAGCTTATTTTCGTGTTTTTAAACGCTTTTTTTTAAAAGCTTAAAACTGTTTTTTAGTGCTTTTTTTGGTTGCCCTATTTATAACAATAAGAAACAACCAGCTTAAGCTTTTTTTCACTTGAGGTAAAGAACAGAGTGTATATTTAAGGTTACATTACTTGGTAGGTCACAATAACTATTACTATGGAAATTATTGAGAGATGACCAGTATGTTGCCTGAAGTATACTATATGTTACAGAGGGTTAAGGCTGTAATAAAAATTATTTCGCATAATTTTAAAAAAACACCGTTTTAAACACGTAATAAAATAATCTATGTATGTGAATTTAAAAAGAGTTATTTGATTTTTTTACTGTAGCAGCTTCTTTGTTCTTAATCGCGAACCCTAGTTTCCTAATGTAGGTGAGCAATATAATAAAATTTTGAGTTGAATCTTTTATAGCTTAAGCCAAATAATTTCAAACAATAAAGTTTCATTTCTATTTAAAATTAAAATAAAATCAACAACTTAAACTACCCTCTAGAGGCCACTAAATTTTAAACGAACTAAAAATGTCTCTGGCTGTGTGTTACAATGACCCAACATAATTTATAACAACTTTCTTTACAAAAAAAAAAAAAAAAAAGAATCAAGTATTGTTAAGGAAAGAGTTTGTTTGTTAAGTTGACAGAGGACTCGCATACACACTTACACACCCTCAATTTTAAACAGGATGCCTTAGTCAACTCTTCCCTTTTAATCCAAATAGAATTTGTGGTATCAACTGAGTGAGTGTTACTTGTAGTCGTAACTAAAACCTTTTGAATTTTTTCAAATCTAACTAAAAAATCTTTTATTCCTACTAAATGAAAAAGGGAAGTAAAAGGGAACCTTTTTGGTTTTAGAAATGTATGAATATTGAGAATGCGTTTTTGGTAAATTGAATATTTGGTTGGTTTTAGAAATATTATACCCTGGTACCCGATATATTTGTACTTAGTACGCAAACAATAGACGCCATTACTTACACCTCAGAAGACTTGTTTATACATACGTTGTTGTCGTTGTATATATTTTCTCGTTGGTGTATTTGCAATGTCCTGCAAATATTCAAAACCCAACGATATTTTTTTCGTTCGTTTTTCCAACGGATGCTGTTTAACATTCTTGTGGTTGTGGTTGATGATGGTGTATTGTTGCTGAAATCACTTCTTTTTTTTTGTATTTTTGAGGAGCGTTCGTTGTTGTTGTAATGGAAAGGAGGTTGGTTTGTCAAGTGTCGTATGCAATAATGTTTACTAGAGTTTAGATGTGATGATGAGATTTCAAAGAGTGGACAGGAGATTAATCAATGTTATCTTCTGCAACCTGCACTTGACATTCTGTTGAATTTTTTCATTTTTCTGCAGTATTTTTTAGTAAAAGTGGTTTTTTATTCCATATTTTTTTGAATTTCATCACTACGATGATTTGAACGCTTGAGGATTTTATTTGCCTTTTCTTATTTAGAAAATAAAAAAAAAAAAAAAAAACATAAACATAAAAAAAACAGGAGCGTGAAGTATTTCTGGGAACAGTTTTCTATTGGATAATGTAATTTTTTTTTTTTTATGAAAAATTTATTGGGTTGTTCACGAAAGGCTGGTTGTCAGGTTATATGGTTATTTGGTTGTATTCACAGCAACAAAATACATTTATTTAAATTTTTTTAAATATATTACCTTTTAATTCGCCTTTCGTAAACAACCCATGAGTTTATATCAAGATGAAATATTGTCTACAGAAGTTGGGAGTTTTTTTTTCCTCCACGTTCTAAGCACTCGACTTTGTCTCTGAAACCATGTATCTTTTTCTTAAGCCAAAAACGAATCAATTTATACCTTGGTTTGACGTGAAGCGTTTAGGCGTTCTTGATCGGAACAAACAGTATAAGAGAATAAACAAGGAATCTAATTTATTTCTTCCTTACAGAAAGCGGCGCAAAAGTCATCACCCTTACCGAAAAAGCTATAATGACGATAGATGTCAGTTCGCTTTGACATTTGTGAAGTAAAAAGATAAAAAATACAGGCATCAAAATAACCATAAGTCGTGTGCGTTGTATTGTCGTCAATTCTGGTGGTTGCCATTTTGGCCGATATAATTTTTTCTATTAAATGATCAGTTTTGTGCGCTTTACATGATGTAAAAAATATTAAAAATAAAATATCTATCTATATGTTCCCACGTAATCCAATCCCAATCTCATTCAAGATCCACAAGCGACCTTTCGCTAAATATCCTTATAGTCCCGATTTCCTCAGTCTTAGAAGAATTCGGGCTGCTATTCCCATCACATACAGTTAAATAGGCAGAAGATTTAAATAACATCTACAGCTGCTTAAAAATTACTTCATAGAAAAGAAAAAAAATTGATTTCAATTAAAAAATTTGTGATATTAATTAAAAAATTATTTTAATTTGCACTAGTAAAAAAAATATTAGTATCAATTTAATTCACTTGATTAGAAGTTTAATTCGTTTGATTAAATTTGATTTGTAAAAAAATTTTTTCTGTGTTTTATGGTTCATGTCGTCGCAATTGAAGCACATCTCTGCGCCTTAGACAGAAGGTTCTTTCGACTTGCCAACCTCATTTCCTTCTAACCAGAGCTCGAAAATAAACACTTACTATCGCTCTTTAGTGTTCGGTTCTGTAGATTTGTGGACACAGTTAGCGTTTGTGTTTGAGTGCCCCGGTAGGCTAGCTAGTAGTGAGCTAGTCTATCAGTCCCGGGGTTGCGGGTTCGATTCCCGCCAGAGACTCTGGTTTCTTTCCTGCAGACAAGCGTAGAGCTTCGCGGGGATAAGCTTAGGGAATAAAAAATAAAAAAAAAAATAAAAAAAAAAAAATAAATGAAAATAAAAAAAAACCCAGTAGAAAAATATTAAAAAAAATAACATTTCCCTCTTTGTCATCTTTCGAACACTAAAGATAATCCAACTCAACAAAAAGATAAGAACATTTAATTCCGTTCGGTTTTTTAACCAAAAACTTTATTGTGTTCGGTTCAGCTTATAAATGTTTGTTCGTTTTTGTTGTGCATAGCGCCCTTTTTGCTGGTAAAAAAACCAAAAATTTTTTACAAAAAAAAAAAAAAAAAAACATATACGAAGAAAAAACAAAAAGCCAGCAAAATAATTTTACATAAACAAAACATATACACTGCTTCCAACAAACAAAGCATTCCATACGTAAAAATGGGTCCTGTTTAAAGCCATTCCACTACCCCAGTTATAGCAATTGATAACAATTAATGATCTGCAACCGTAGTTGGCAATGACACCCCGTTTAAATACTTTATTTTTCGTTAAATACATTTAAGTTTTATTTTATAAAATTCAAAACAAGTGAAAGAAAAAGTAAACATTAAGCGTACGAAATAATTAACAGAAAAGTTGCTAAGTCCCAAAACTAGCAGAATAAAAGCTTTCTAAACTTTGGTAAAAACTTAACCCTACAACCGGCAAGATCGTAAAAATGATCGGATGAAGCTCTTAAGTCTTAATCTCCTGCAGGAAACTTCTCCCCCATTTTGGTGCGGGTATAATATTTGTGAAAAACAGTTTTGAAGGTTGATTTTAGTGGTCATGCTTTTTTTTTTTTTTTTGCAAATATCTGCTAAGTGTTATTATGGTAGGGTTTAGAATGCCTAAATGATCGTTATTGGGAATTTATAGGTAACCCGCATTTTGGTTACTGTAGAAACTGTCCGGATGAAGAAGAAGCGAAATAGTTACAACAGTTTATCTGTTTCAGTGCTAAGGTAACTTAGACAGAGATAATAACAATATATTTCTTAAGGCTGTTTTACACTATCACACAAGTCTTACGGAATTAAACGAAAATACAACACTGTCATGATAAGTTTTTATTGATTTTTGAAAAATTTCAAACATTAATAAGATTCGGGAAGCATTTTTGTAAAATACCTAAGACTTTGTGGTTTAGTGTACAACGGCCTTTAGCAGACTTAAATGTCTACTAAAATATGTATAGAGCACTGACTAGCTCCTACAAAAACAACTCCCTTAGTATAACAAGTTGACAGGACTTTTTCGTTTCTAATTAACATGGGCATTAAAAATGGTATCTTAAATACACCTTACGAAACCTAGTTTCTTATCTATTGCTTTTGTATATGGGAGAGAAACTGCTTCTGTATTTAATTACTTGTCCCTAGTCCAAAACACACCTCTGGTCAGCAAACGTCAAAAAGCTCTGCAAAAGATATCAAAATATAGAAAAAAGAACGACGTTGTTGTAAATTATTCAAAGACCAACCAACCACCACTATATGTCATTATTAAAACAGCTATAGTGACAGTGATTTAATGTTGTGAAGGTAAGAGAAGTAGACTACAAAGAGCGAACAAAACGAACATAAATTTCAGTGTTGGTCTAATTGTTGTGTAATAAAAGAACCCATTGTTTTTCATATTAAACTTCAAAATAAGAAGCAGCATGAAAAACGAATTTCTATTTATATGCTGCCATTTGCTATTGACATAAAAACTTTTCGGCCACCAAATTCTGAACACTTAAAAATTAATTTTTTAGCAATTTAAGTAAAAACTTTTAAACAAAATTGTTGTTAAACATATTTTTTCTTCTATAAATCCCTTTTTTAAAACCCAAAAACAGCAGTTGGTGCATATTTTTCATCTTAGTAAACAAATTGTTTGGACTTGTGAGTTAGAAAAAAAGTTTTGAAAAAGAAATGAAAAAAAAAAAAATTATTTTTATTTTCTTTAGAAGAAAAAAAAATTAAAAGAAAAAATAACACTAAAGAATGTCCCTGTTAAGTTGTTTAAGGAAAAATAAAACATTCATAACTTTTTAAAAATGGTCTTCCGTAGAAAAAAAAAACAACTCAAGCTGGCTTTAGATATGGGATGACATTTTAAGAACTAAAAAAAAGGAATTCAGTATCAAAAATGTCGCTCATATTTAAAAATACTAAGATAATATTTAATATTTTTGGCATATTTAGTATGCCTTAATATTGCTAACACAACAAAGGTAAATTAGTAACATATTTTATTTACTCAACCTTATTTATGGATAATACATTAAAGGTTTAATTAAGACGAAGGAACGCGAAAAAGAATGTTTTAATGATTTATTGTACACAGAAAGGCCATATTTATAATTAAAGTAAAACGAAACAGAATCACATACTTATTTGTAAGCAGAGAACAGAGTCGTGTACATTGCTAGAAAAGGCGTCATATGTATGTATTATGTATTTTGGCATCAGTACTATGACAAGTGTCTTCGTTTTTAACATCATGACACTTTTCACCACTGTGATGTCAGCCTTAGCATCACTTGGCCAAAGTGTCATCAAGTGAAATTATGTACTTAATGGGATGACACATCACCATCACAGAAATGAAAACAAAAAATGTCATCAGTGCGATGAATTGACTTAAGTCAAATGAAATAATATTTTTATTTCCTTAACCGTTACACATGTTTGTTTCACCTTCGTTGTATTCCGCCCTTTGTTTACAGAAAAACTCTCCATTATTAGACACAAGCAGCATGCCCAAAATGGTTTTTGTAATCATTCTACTTTAAAAATGTAATGTATTTAACTAAATAATTTAAGCAAATAGAATATGGGAATTTTTGTTGCGTATTTATTTTTTTTTAACATGAAAAAAAAATGTGAAAAATACACAAAATGTGCCATCGAATTGATGTGACTGTAGTCAAAGCATACACTTATAAAATTTTTACAGTAGCTGATTGTGGGTTTTTAAATTCGTTTTCCGTACTGTTAAAATTTAATAAAAATATAGTTGTTTTAAGAATAATTTTATTTTTTAAAATTTATGTTTGTTATTCAAAAAACAAACTACCAAAATATAATGTTTTTCCGTATTTATTTTGTTATGTAGTTTGATTTTTGTCGGTTAAAATATATTTTTTAAAAGTAAAAACTATTCAATTTTAAGGAATATGCAGTTTAATAAATAAGAAATTTAAATATGAAAGTAAAAATCATTTGTTTTAAATAAAATGTAAATGATCCGTTTTATGAATGAATTTTAAGTTGTTTAAAATGAATTTTCGTTTGAATTTAACTACATAATATTTTGAGTGTAGATGACGCATAAAATATGACAACATTTTATGATGAATTTCGATGTATAAATAAATATATTTTATTAGTATAATGAAGCTTCAAACAATTCTTCATTTCACGTTACATTTAAAAACGTTAGAAAGGGACACAAGGTGTTATTCAAAATATTTCAAAGAATAACATATTTAAGTTATGGGTGTGTAAAGAAATGGAAAGGTAGCCAATAACTTAAGCGTTTTCCATATATTTATAAATATATTTGCATCCCATATAATCAATTTTAACTTGTTTTTTTCTGGTCTCCGTTTTAGTCCGTTACAATATGCAAATGAAAAAATACCTAAACCTGGAAGTCTACAGCACAAGTTTCGCGTCAACGCATTGCATGCTTTACACACCTTACTTGCATTCTACACTTTAAATTTCATGCAACGCATTTTAAGCCTATAAATAATGAAATTAGATTTGGCGAAATTTTTTCAAACAACGCCTGTGACGAGTACAGAAGAAGAAAGAACTACCCAACAGACACGAAGGTTTGATTTCAAATTGGAAATGATTTGAAATCAAGCGTTTTCTCAAACGACAAACGTTTGATAATTATTTGAAAATCATTTGAAAATCATAGCATTCTCAACATTTTTTATTTTCAACTTTCTTTCAAACGTAATTCTCAAATGTTTTCCAAATGTGGATTGTAATACAATGTGAAACACAATTAAAAATATTTGATTTTTTTTAATTTAAATGTATTATTTATTTAAATAAACTGTGAGATAAACATTTTGCACCATAGCTTAAAGACAAAATAATGATCTTTCCGTCCTCTAATTCTTGGACAGACGAAATATTTGGCTCCCTTTTATTTTGAGGATTGAAGCACCGCGATCATACAACAAACTTATAATTTCTTCTCTTTACTGTCTTATTTTTTTTTTTTTATTCGTATTCTTAATCATTGTAACTACTCACAAATAATTTTTATTTTTCACAAGAAATAAATCGTTCACTTGTAAAACACATTTGACCACGAAGTAAAAATTTAACTAATCGCCATTTCTAATGTTTACATTTATTTTTCGCTGAAGTATTGCCAAGTTTAGTTTTGATTTGAATTAAACATTTTATATCAATTTGACATCAAACTGAAAAACATTTGATGTCATATGTTTATTTTCAAATCATTATCAATTTTAATTTAAATGTTAAAATCAAACATTTGAAAAACGTTTGAGAATTGTGTTTGATGTCAAATTATAATTCATTTCATATCAAAGGTTTGACTTCGTGTTTGTTGGGTAGTCATTTTGGATGTGAAAATTTTTTTGTTCATTTATCTAAGACCCCTAAAAGTATATATTTATATTGGGCCCTTGATTTATTAAAAAGACAATTAAGCGAAGTCTGTTGAAAACACACTCACATTTTTGTGTTAAATTGTTTCTAGCTATCCTAAGCTGCTTGAGATTGAAATCCACCAAAATCGTTTAAGAAGGAAGAGAACTAAAGAGCCTGTTACAAAAACTTATATAAATTATTGTCAGAATCCACCGACTGTCATTTAGTTTTGCCTAAACTTTGGTTCGTCGTAGTCTTTTAAGGCCAGAAATTGCATTGCTAAATTTTGTGAAGATCAGCCCACAATTAACGTTAGGCCCCACGTAAAGGCAACTCTTAAAAAACAATTAAGTACGCCTTGAACGCATCAAGTAATGCTATTGTAGTAAAATTTGATCTGTCACAATTTCATAAGATCAGAAATCTGGCAAATTTCAGGAAAATCAATTCATAAATTGAACAAGGTCCCAAATAAAGAGTACTGTTGGGCATGGCAAATTGTAATATGTTGAGAACGGTTTTTATAAACCCTGGTTTATCTATACTAATATTATAAAGCTGAAAAGTTTGTATGTTTGTAAGAGGTAATCTCCGGAGCTGCCGGTCCAATTTGAAAAATTTCTTCAACAAATCGAAGAATGGAACCTCCTTATATGAACATAGGCTTTATAAGGTTTCACTAAAGTGCTTAGAATAGGGTCCAGGGGCGCTAAACCTGCTATTCTACCGTCACTCATCTGCAAAACTAAAAGAGACAGAAAAAATTGAATACTTATCGTTGTACTTTAGAAAAATAAGCGGAAAGGTATCCGGTACTTTTTTTAAAATTCGGGCCTTTTAGAGAGTAAACGGTAAAAGCTGAATTTTGGTACTTTTTGTCACCCCGTCTATCTTCTTAACAAATAAACGTAAAAATAAACTTTACATCACATTCGAAACTTACCTAAAAAATTTAATTACTATTTTGGTACTTTTTTGAAATTCGAACGTTTAAGGTGTGAAATTCGTAACTATTATTGGCATTTTTTTACAAAATATTTTTCTTTATTCTTTGGCGTATACCTTTTAAATATTGAGAAAAAAGTACCAAAAAGGGGGAAAACGGAAAATTAAATTTATTTCTTTAGGTTTTTGGTTTTACAACTGGTACTATTTTTAATTACCATTAATATTGGATTTAGAAAAATAAAATTCAACATACAATATCCTGAGTGATAAGGCTCTATGGGGGAACTTTTTAGTACTTTTTTGGTCTTTAACTGGTACTTTTTCGAAGTTTTGTTGGTATTGGAATTGAAACATAAAATTAAACATACCATGTCCTGAGTAGTTGAGAATCTGTAACAGAACTTTTTGGTAGTTATTTGTTCTTTAACTGGTACTTTTTTTAATTTCCATTAGTATTGTGCACCTAGAAACATAAAATTAAACATGCAATGGCCTGAGTGAATGAAAATCTGTAAGAGGGGCTTTTAAGTACTTTTTTGTTCTTTAACTGGTACTTTTTTTAGTTTTCATTAGTATTGCACCCAGAAACATCAAATTAAACATGCAAGGTCCTGAGTAAATGAGAATCTGTAAGAGGGTTTTTTTGGTACTTTGTATTCCTCTCAACTTAGGATAGGGTTAAGGGCCGCTGAAACAACTATATTCAGAAAACATTAATTATCGTTTGAGAACAAAGCCAATTAGGTAAGAATTTCCGTACTCAAAAGAAAAGGAAAGTCATTTTAACATGAGTACGCTCTTCGCCTTCCATTTCGCCTTTAGTCTATCTATTCGCTCGTCCGTCCTCTGACCGAATGCAAAAGCGACCAAGAAGGGACATACGGAGAATTACTGCCACTCTCAAAATATCTTATCAATTTTGATGAAATTTGAATAGATAGATCAGCGTAATTAAAACACAGGTTGTATATGTTTTTCAAAGCTAGGAATATGAAGGGCCAAATGGACAAATGAAATTTAAAACTTACGTTGATCGCTCTAAACACAATGAAACTACAGGCTTTTATTTCTTTATATATAGTAAAAAATTCATTATGGGCGGGCAACGTGGCGGGAAGGGCTAATTATTTATAAATCCCATATGAAGTCCACTTCTAAAATATTCTTACTAACAGCCGAATAAATCATTTTTACTTGTTTTTAATTTTTTCAAATATATTCTTTAAACAAGTATTTACTTTAACTTTTTAACGACTTTTACTTAAACACTTTAGTAGTGGTAACAACGATTGTTGTGTTCTTAAAAACTTTTAAGCATTTATACAATTTCAGAAAATTTAAAAATTATTATGACATTTGAAAAAGTTAAGCTATTATAAAATATTTAATTGCTTCCATTGTTTTGTGTTTTCAGTCTAACCGCATTATTTTATTATATATATTAACATAAAACCAGGCGTACAAACACCATTTTCCATACAATAAAATCTGTATAATAGTTGTGTGGTATTTTCACTTACAGTGCAACAAGTTATAAAAGACACATGCATTTATATTAAAGCATTAAACACAAATTGTTTCGAAGTTTTCCAGTAAGCGGAAATTTTTTTTATGAAAATGTTTAATTAATTTGTTTTTTTCAGAACTTAACGCAATTACAATCTATTTTCCAACTTAATTAACCGAGCAATATTATGAAGACCTCTAGCTCGCTGCAGTAAATCAAACCAAAGGCTCTGACGCGTTTGAAACACGCAACGCTCCAACTGTTTTAAATTGCTTAATTTTATTTTTAAATTTAATTAATTAAACATTAAATGTACTTTAGTGTTCTATACGATAGAAATATGGAAAAACAAACACTTATAGTGTTTGTGTAGTAAATACCCACAATAAGAACAAATTCAACATAAAGAAGAAAGCATTTTATTGCGTTCCGTTTTTCGTAAAAGAACACAAACATTGTTGTGTTCAGTTCAGTACATTCGTGTTCGTTCGTTTCAGTTGTGGTAGACATACATTAAAATATTATATATGTCTACACAACCACTACAATTGTATTGTTTTATAACGAAAAACAGAATACTACATAATGTTTTTTACTTTCGTGAAAATAGGTATTTAGGGTTGTGTACTTATACACAAACACTTAACAAATAGACATCGTTTCTGGAAGCGTAGGCTAAATAGTGTTCGGTTTATTTTCGAACACTGATTTTAAATTATATTTAAGGTTATTAAAAATATAACAAAACTTTTAAAAACAATAACAAATAATGCATTTCTTTGTAACTATAAAAGCATGTAGTTGAAAAGAAAATTTAGATTTCAATTACAAGTTATAATAATTGAAATATTTTAATTAAAAGTTCTTAAGAAGATGAAATACCTTAGTACTTATCCGATGAGAAGAGCGCTAAACGCCTTTGTGTAGGAGAACCGTGACTAAAACAATTTTCGTCCGGCACTTGCAGGACTTATGGTGTTTTCTTTTCTACAAAAAATGTGACATTTTATTTAAAAAAATGCAATTTGGTATTCGTTTCCTAAAAATGAATTGCTCTCTAAAAGTGTATAAATCGACAGTGTTGATAAAGCCCTGTAAAAAGGTGAATGAAAGGTGACCAGACGCAGTTGGGAAAAAAATCGCCTTTAATCAGGTCAGTAACAATCTTGATGAAGCCCTGTAAAAAGGTGAATGAAAGGTGACCAGACGCAGTTGGGGAAAAATCGCCTTTTATCAGGTCAGTAACAATCTTAAATTTTAATTTTTTAATTTTAATTTTTTAATTTTTTTATAGCAAAAAAAAAGAGATCTTAACATTGTTAAGGTGCGAACAGACTGGCCGCTTGTTGCCGAGCCGACTGAAGCTTATTGCGAGAACTTGTTCATGCGAGAAAGAAGTTTGAGTGTGCATAGTGGATGCGAGAATCAGCGCTGATATTTTATTTATTATTTGTGTGTTTAGGTATGTTTGTATGCATTTATAAGTTTTTTTAATTTGTTTATAATAATTAATTTTTTTTATTTATTTGAATTTTTATTTTTTTTTTGTTTAATTTTTACTTTATTTTTTAATTTTTATTTTCTTTTTATTTTCTTGTACTAACTTGTATAAAACCAGTTTTCTCGCATTAGTTCTCGCAATAAACGTCAGTCGGCTCGGCTCGGCAACAAGCGGCCACTCTGTTCGCACCCTTAATGGTAGGTTGTCAGTGATATAAAATTAAAGTAGATTCGGTACTATAAAATTGCTTTATAAATGAATCGTCAATTCAAAAAATCTTAAAAACTTGGTGCCAATAAATCGGCAATCTGGCAAAGTTTTTTTTTGTTAACATATTTTATCAGAACAAACAAAAGAAATTGGAATTTCGTCATTAATTTCGTTCTTTGATTAATTAGTTTAATATCAATCAATAAACAAATTTTTGTTTATGTATTTTTTTTTTTATATTTTGAAGAACAAACTTTTTGATTTACGTATGTTTTATATACATATATTGCAGAAACAACTTTTTGTCAGCACTTAAAAACTGGGTAATCAAATTTTGTGTTTTGTTCTCGTCAAATAAGAAATTGTATTATTATAAGGTTGGCAAGCCATTTTATACATGCACTTTTTAACAAGGTAGTATTTTTGTTGTAAAAAGGAAAACCCCATTCAACTGAAGGATTAATAAAAGATTTGATTAATTATTGTATGACCATATTTTAATACAAAAAGCGTTAATAAATAAATGTTAAACAAAAATAAAAAAAATAAAGTAATTGTTAATTTTGTTACTTTTGATTTTTTTTAAAGATTTGTAATTAGTATTAGGTAATACACAATACCCTAAGAAGTTTGTTATGGAACTTATTGCATTGTGTTTTTATTTTGAATTTAAGTACGATAACAATTTTATTCTAATTTAAAATTTATATCAATTTTAATTACATGTCATTACAGGAGGAAATTATTTATGAAATGTAACTACGACCCCAATATCTTTTTCTGCTGTTACATACAAACATATTAGTTATACTGTATTCATATTTTCACCAACATTTATGTGACCGCAATAAAATTTCGAAAAGTTACTCTACAAATTTAATTAACCAAATTTGTTTTTTTTCTAACTTATTTATAAAAAAAAAATACTAAAATACGCAGATTCGTTTAATATATCTGTATTTGTTTTGCCGAAATATTTATAACTATTTTTTTACTAATTAAATCCTAATTACTGTTGAAACTCTGGTAAATACATGTGAAAATAAAAGCAGCAGCAAAGTAAACAAAAACAAGACTACAGCTGGACAAAATTTGATTGTGGATAAAAATAATTAAAAAAAAAAAAAAATCATATTTATTTGTAGTATTATGTCCTTCATCACATGTGAAAAGGGGGTATATAAGTTTGTCATTCCGTTTGTAATTTCTACAATACAGATCTTAGATGCTACAACTCAGCAAGCAAAAAAGTACACGACGTCTGTGAGATGTCTGAGAGAAACCTCGACAAAAAAGTGAGAATCAATCTGACCCAAAATTATATGAAGTGATTGACATGAATTTTGGTAGCCAGACTTACTAGGAATACAATTAAATTTTGGGAAGTAACAATCCCCTATCCTGATGGTGGGGTTGCCCACTTAGTCAATACTGAATATATCAGCGATTTTCAGTGACTGTTAACGTCAGGTTGTCACCTACTTCTTGAGCCACACTGGTGTTCACGTGCCGTTAGTGCCTCTCAAATTAGCCGTCATTAGCGTGACATCACGAATGATGACAGGGTGAGCTGACTTGAATTGACTTCAACAGGGATGTTAAAAGGCTTTGTCAAGTTAAAATAATCGTTACGTTGTCCTGCGAGCATCAATCGCTAATTTCAGGCAGACATGTCTGGCTTTTTATAGCTATTTCAAATAGATATCTGTCACTATGAGAACCAATATGAGAACAACTAGCGCCTATAAAAAATTCTACCGGAATAAAGCTTTTAACACGATAGCGCCCATAAAATCTGAGCTAGGGAGCAATCGCCTTTTCAGTACAATTGTGAAGGGCTTATAAGATTCGTCACATCCGAATAAAGTAATTCAACTTGTTTTTAATTAAATACTTCTATTTTTTTTTACGAAAATTAATATGTAAATATTGTGATATTGTTTAATTTTATAAACAAAAATTTTTAATAAAAATGTTACATTATTAAATTTTAATTTCTTTTTTTTTTACTTAGTAGTCATTTATTTTTAGAAATGCTTAAAAAAATATAATAATGAATTTGTTTTAATTTATCGGTTTGAATTCGTCCTTTGTTTTGGTGCAAAAACAAATTATTTTGATCTGATTTTAAAATTGGGTATTTTGTAATTTGAGTGAGTCTTTAGCCTTTTTCCAGCAATTAAAACAATTTTTGTTTATACTAGTGGTCTGTTTTGAGTAACTCACTTGTTTGTTTTGTGTAAGCTAAACTTTTATTTATAGGAGTTTAGCTTACACATGTATATACATAATATGTACCCAGTATAAGCTTCGCCAACAAAATTATGTGTTAGGTAATCAGCGAAAAGTTAACCCTTCTGCATCCCTTGGATATGTGCCCTTCCTATGATCCTTTGGGTCAATATGACCCAACAATAAAATGTAAACAACATTTCATATTTAAGTAAAATAAAAAATAAAAGCGATTTTATGGATTATTTGACTGAAAAAATTGTTTGTCGATGATTCTGAATGAAGATGAACTCAATTCAATTATATCCAATAGGAAAAGAATTTTAAAGTGGAAATTAACTTGCAATATCGCTTGTTGGGTCATATTAACCCAAAGGATATTAAATGTCTATAAATCGTGTTTTTAAATGGAAAAACTTTTAATTTTGTTATTCTCATTTTTATTTAATTTTATAATTTTCGTCCCTGTAATGGATAAATTAAAGTTTCACCTCCATATCTTCTATTTAAAGGGACAAATTTTGCGTTTGAAAACCAAAATTGGGTCAAATTGACCCAAGGAGTGCAGAAGGGTTAAAATACTACTTCCAATTCTACTGAAAGAACCAATGAATTTTACAAGAAATGTCCCAAAACGAACACATTTAAATGTCAGTCATTATTTTTTACCTACATACATCTGAAATATAAGTATGAGTGAAAAAAGCTATTCATGTTAAAAAGTAGGCAAAGTTTTTACTGTGTATGTTCAGAAAAATTTAAAAGAGAAGGAAAAATTCAAATAATTATTTGTGTCAACCAAGGCGAATTCATACAAGGTGGTCTTATTTTGACAACGGATACAACACTGTAAACTACTTTAACGTTGAGTCAAAATAATACAACACTGTAGTAAACAAATTAGCTGTGCACTAACATACAAACATGTAAATATAAATGTCAACAAAAGTAACAGCATATCATTTTGACACAAGGTTAGCTTTCAGCTGTTGCTTACGTAGCAAGCCAAGACCACCTTGTATGAATTCGCCTTGGTGTCAACTTTACGGAGTCACTAAAAAACGCTAAAGCCGTGTTCACACTTAACAAATATTTAATAAAAAAAAAATCCAGAAAAAAGTTTTCTACTCCAAATTTTTTTTTTTTTTTTTTTTTTTTGTTAACAATTTTTGCTGGTTTACTAAACCTGCTGCCTGTTTTTCAAATAAAAATAAAATTTTTGTTTAGGAATTTGCACTAGGATTTTGCAAACAATAAAAAAAACTCAAACTTTTGTTTTGCTTTCAGTATAAATTTCTAAACAAAAATTTTAAAAACGGGCAGTCAATTTTTAATAAAAATAAGAAATAATGTATAGTCGGTCAAGCCCGACCATATACTACAGGATATACAGACATATCTTCTAGATTGTACACTATCTGGGACAATCATGGATGCGACACAGAAAAATTTTGTAATGATATTAAGATTCATATAAGAGTTCTTTGTGCCAAATGTTATCTAGAGAACTGCGTCGTTATAGAAAAGTAGCTTATGTAGAGTATTTAAGTTTCGAAATATTCTTGCACTCACAAAATTATTACAGTAGCGGACTGTAGTTTATTCAAGAAGTATTGTCTTCAGTAATTTTTAAATAAATAAACATTTAAAATTCCAAGCAATTTTTTAACTGATTCTAACATTTATTCAAAAAACTAAGTGCATATTAATACGGGTTTTCAGATGCATTTACTATTGTCAGTTGATTAAGTTAAATTCTTCTTTATGTAAAATTAAATGAAAATATAATTTAAAGTAACGAAAAGTTCATTTAATTTTTACTTTCAAAATTCAACCATGAATTCCGTAAAAACAAATGAATATTCAGTTATTTTATATATGTAAAACAATTCCCGGTTTCTATTTGTTAAAATAATTTAGTTAAATACATAAAATTTTTAAAGTAAAATAATTGGGAAGCCATATCGTACATGCTGCTGGTGTCTTATAATGGAGAGTTCTTCTCTAAACAACGTGGTCAGTACAACAAAAGTAAAACAAGAGTGTGTAACGGGGTAAGTAAATACCCAATAAAAAATTTTATCATTTTGCAAAGCGCTAATGGTACAATTATGCGTTACGCAAAAAGACATACAGAGATGCAGTAAAGTAAGTGAACGAACTCTTAACAAGTTTTATACAAAAAAATAAGATTTTAAGTGTCACGGTATTCCCTCTTACTACGAAGCAGGTTTGTAAGGTAGAATACTAAAAAATAACTGTAAAAAAACATTCAGTGTGTAAAGCTGATGCTACGTTCACCAGTTTTTATATACGTTGAGTAAAGCGCTTTTTGTGTCAAAAATGTATTGCTTCAAAGTGGAAACTCACCATATAAAATTCATACAAACCTGCTTCGTTTGAAGCACAATTATTTATTGGGTAATTATATTCTCTCTCTCTTTCTCTCTCTTATAAGAAAAACAAGTGGACAGGTGTCTGTCTGGTATTTTTTAGAAATTCGGCTCTTTTATGGAGTAAAATTACTGGAAAATTACTGAATTTAATAAAATAACTGAATGGAAAAAAATGGAATATTCAGTTAATTTTTTGATAGTTAATTTATATAAAATAACTGAAAATTCATTTGTTGAATTTTTGACAGTAAAAATCAAATGAACTTTTCGGTGAAAATAAATGACAAAAAAGGTAGATCAGTTTTTAAATGAATTTTCATTTATTTTATATTACAATTTCAGTTAATTTTACGTACAGAATATTGTGAGTGTATTTTGTTGGGTTTGGAATTTTGTATTAGCAATACCTTTATGGTGTTTTCTTTTCTACAAAAAAATATGACATTTTATTTTAAAAAAATGCAATTCGGGGTCTGCTTATTAAAAATTTTGCTCCCGAAAAGGGTGGCTTGTTTTATTCTAAAAAACTCATCCTTTTCGGGAGCAAAATTTTTAAGAAACAGACAGCAAATTGAATTTTTTTAAAAAAAATGTCACATTTTTTTGTAGAAAAGAAAACACTATTAGTATATTTAATTTTTTAAAAATACAAATTTTTTTAAATATGAAAGGTTCTACACCGTTTCTACTTGTGTAACTCAATTTTGTGTTATGTTGATTCCATATGACCACTAGTATTAACATCTCCATACATGAGATTTTTTCGTCTTAAAGCAATTTAAAAGAATTTCGGTATTTGCAAGTATTTATATGAAAGCTATGCCATTTTGAAACCTGCTTTAAATGGCAATACAATATTCTTTTGTAAAATTTAATCTAAATACGAACAGGTTATGGGCACCAAGACTCTAGTCTTGTATGAAGCTAGTTAAAATAAAGGATCTATTCTCACCAATTTCAAATTATGTCCAAATTTGCAACCTGTACTTTGTACGCAAAGTTTACATGGACAACCAGTCGGACTAGTGGACATCGTTAGATCGGTTTCAAAAAGTTATTCTTAGTCGATCGATATACTAAAAAATTTTTATGTATTACAACTATGCATAAACGCAAAATTACTTATATATATTTTGGTTTCTTTGACTTCTGTGAGGAGCAAGATTTTGTCCAGTACTCTCGATCGGATGCGAGAGTTTCAGTTTGTCGTTTCCATGTTTATGAGGGTCTTCATCTTCTTCGGCTGCCTTCTGGGTTCCAATCAATGACTTGTTTCGCAATATCGTTTGGTTGTTTCCGTAACGTATGGCCGATGCAGCTCCACTTACGTTTACGTATTTCATGTGTGATTGACGTATGCTTGGTTTCAGACCAAAGCTGCTGATTCGAAAACGGTCTCCACTATAAATGGACTAAATGACATAATTAGACGACAGTTTTAACAAGAAAGTTTGAATTGAAAATATATTTCGAATCATATTTCGTCTTCTTATTATGGAGCCACACTTTTTTGGTGGTGTGGTGAGTTAAGTACTAGATGAAATCATTTCAAAGACCAGACATGTCCTCCCGCATGCTCAATATCGTAAAAATGTTTTTGTTGTTAAGTAAAATGATGGACTGAATGGACCTTTTTAATAGCAAAAAATCTATTCACCAAATGTTGCTTTCTTATTTGCCAGGTTATTTTTACAAAACTTTTTTCGTGCTGAATTTTGTGTACATGCAAATTTGAATATATGTGTTCCAATTATTTTAGAAATCGTTTCAAGCGAATCTTACTTTTTGAGGCTTTTTGAGGCTGATCACGATTACCGTCATGATGTAACGAGTTAACTTGTTTCTATATTGCTAATTTCCATTATTAATAGAGTTTTGGTTTTTTAAAAATAGTTGAATTTTGGATGGATAAGTTTAAAAATATTAAATAATATAAGATTTCCTAAAATCTTCCATACTTGGAAACTGATTTATTAAAGATTATAAAAATTAGAACAATTCTTTTTTTTCGGTAAAGTATAAACCGTGTTCTTATTTAAAAAAAAAAAAAAATGGAATTTAACTTGCTTTTTATTCGCATAATTAAGAGATCCCATACAATTGTGCCAAAAGCTGTTATTTTCATTTCACAAATCTTTTACAAAAATTGCCTTGTACAGCTTCTTTTAAATTTATTAAATTAAAAATTTACGAAAACTAAACCTTTTCTTTTAAAATATAGGTATGATTAAATATTTGTCTACATACATTCTTTTTTTTACTTTAACTATTTTTCTTTTGACTATTTTTTGGTAAAAACTTATATGAATTAAAAAGTACACAGAAAAAAAATGGTAACAATTTTAGAAAAACTCGTAAAAAAGGACTTTAGATATACCAAAGCAGCTTTTTTCTGATTTTTGCAGGAAGTGAAAAGAAATATTTCTGCCTATTTAAACATTTTAATGTTAACGTTATATTTTTAAAAATGAGAAATTTATTTTGCAACCGTAACATTTCGTCCACAATAGGCAGCAACAATTCCACTGCTGGTCACAATAGAGATACAATTTTTTTCGCAACAACAAGAAACCGTTTGCAAATTTTCCCACAGCAAAATGATGTATTTCTTATTATTTTTTAAAATTTTGCTGGAAATAAAATAATTGTTAACGTCAGTTTCAATTTCAAACAAATTGTTACTGAAGTTAAAGTAGACTCAACTTTAGTCAAATTTTTAAAAAATATTAGTTAAATTTTTGTTCTAAAAATGAAAGGAAAATAAATGAAATACTTTGGGAATAAAAATAAAAAAAAAACGTTAAAACGTTTGAAATACTTTGAGACAAAAATTAGTTGAAAATAATCAATAGGAGTTAGCGAAAGAAAGAGCAGTCGGTACCAATATCTACGGGTTATCGTGAAAACGTCCGCCGCAACTTCGGTGTGTGACGCGCATTTAAAGCGACAAGTTTCTTTGAATCTATCGCATAAATCACATAGAAGAATTCTCCAAAATTTTCACCAATTTAAGCATTAATCACACATAAAATCAGTTTTAATTAAAAATATAATCAAGTGAATTAAACGTTTAATTGATACTATTGTAATCTATTGCGAATGAAATTCCTCAAATTCCTACTTAATCTATTTCCGCACGGTTCCTCCATGAAGGGATGCTATATTTCGTTTATCAATTCAAGAAGTGTAAGTAAAGAAGCTTCAACCGTGCTAAAAAAAATCTGCAATTTTGAACCAAAAATCTTCAAATTTGCATTTTGGCAATTTTGGGGTATAAAATCTGCAAAAGGCATATAAACCTGCACTTATGGCATTACTGCTGAATATATGATCTACATTTTATGTTATTAAAAAAAAAAACCAAAAGTTAATTTCGGCGGCTTTTTTGTATTTGTTCTTAGTTTTTGGCGATTTTTGACTGTAATATTATACTAGCTTTTTTTGTATGCAAAACTTAATTTTTTTTTTTTTTTTGTTTTTTAAAAGAAAAAAATGTTACTAAAACTGAGCAAAATTTACGTTTCGCGACTTCTGAGATCCAGCTTGGCGATGGAGCTCAAAAAAATCTGACGCTATAACCGTTAATGGTGCTTTCAAACGCTTACTGAATAAATAACACCTAACTCGACAAATGAAACTTTAAAAATTTATAGCCGCTATCAACTGTCAAATTTCGGAAGTCCCTCTTGGCAGATCTTTTATTTATATATTAATCCATCATCAAAAAATATTAGGATATGATTATTTTAATCGTCCTCTCAATATAAATGTGCTTATATTTTCTAAAAAGATTTAACCATGTCCATCTGTCTGTTCGTTAACAGCATGAAAGGGCCCAAAATACAAAATTAAGAAGCATAAAATTTCTTTAATCAAATTTTTCGATAACAGGACAGATCCGTATCTAAAGAAAAAATTAAATATTTGTAAACATAAAGGAATCAAATTCCGCTTCAAGACTTGTAAGAATCGAAAAAAAGGTTTCGTTGAAATGCTCTTATATCCATCGGACGCAATATTCGAATTTACACCAGAAAAATTTGAATATATTTAGTTAAAATCCCAAAAATAATGCAATTGGTAACTTGGAAGCTATGGGATTAGGTATAAGATTAGATAAGTGTATTATCTCTTTAGAACAGTTACCTTCAGCTCATATGCCCAACGGGCAAGCTTTTACAAAAAAGCTTTTGTGCTTTCACACCGACACGAGTACCACAAGCAATCACACAACAATGCTTGCTGTTTTTTTTTTTTTTTTTTTTGTAAAAAAACAATGATCAGTCGATGCTACTTTGCCCAATGAGCAACATGTACACTAAAAAACATGTACTAAAAAAGAGCTTTCAAAGCTCTCTTACACAAACTCAAGTATCTATGTATGCGTGCTTGGCTGTTACTGCTTTAGAAAGAAATTATAAAAATCAAAATCATTAAGGAAATATAAAATATTTCTAAATTTTATTTATTTCCAAATTTTTCTTGACTAACAATTTCTTCAAGTGCATTAATCTAATACTTGTATACAATGCATGCTGTTATTCTTTATGATTCTGGTGGGATAGCAAGTATGAATATAGTTTCTACAATTATATACATAAAAGTATTTTGTGGTAAAAAAAAGTTTGTAGTTTTTAGTGCTACCGTTGCTACTGTTGTTTTTACTTATTTTTTTTGCTATAAAAAATTTATGAAAGGCGCTGTATAAAATTATGTATTCTAAAGGATTTTATAGAAAAGTCGTTACTTTACATAACAATTTTATTAAAAGTTTACCCTTACAACTACAGGGTGGAGCATTAGTAACGTTTAGACTTGTTTTTAGAACATATTTTTTGTTAATGTTATTTTTTCTTTTCCTTTTTTAAATAACCTTTGAAAATCTTAGGGAAGATAAGTAACTAAATACATTAATATTAAACGCTTTTGCCTAGAAAATAATTCACACAAAATAAAACTCTAAAATGAAGAACTGCTTTGTTAAAAACAAAACAGATGGTCACCGTACTTATGAGCTACCCTGTTTAACAACTAACTCAACAGCCTTACAGCAAATACTCACTCCTACCACTTTTGTTTCAACATTCACCAGTCGTACTTACTGCACTTGGTGTATTTCAAAGTTTAGTCAAAAAGGGCATAACGGGTTCAGAGGCAGGACTTAAAAGCATTCTATAAAATAATGGTACCCCTAAAAACTATAGTATACAAGGATTTGGTGTAACTTTTCATTTTGTTTTTGTTTTTTCTTCGTTTTTTTTTTTTTGTATATTTCTGGCAAAAGTCAAAAGGTTTGTTGTTTATAATTCCTTAAGCATAATAGCACCATAGAAAAGCTAAAAATTAGTATATACAACAGACAAATTAGTTATAATAAAATTTTAAATGTTTTATGATTTTTAAAATAAATAAGCAAATTAGAATAAAAATACTAAAATTATGACTAAAAGATAAAATATTTATTGCAGAGGAGTGTTAGTAAGACAACACAAACAAATTGAGGCGAGATTTAAATGTAAGTTTTTAGAAATTTTCAATAGAATTTAAATTTTGTAGAAAATAAATATTTAATAAAGCTTATTACCCTACGGTGATCTCAGCAAAGTGTAAAAAATGAAGAGTTTAACAACCGCCCCCTCCCCCCCCATATGTGAGCGCCACCAACACACCAATGTTGCAATTTGAGTCTCTAACTCGTCTCGTGTTTCGGAGCTCGAACTGTCTACCATCCGTTAAATTTTTGAAGCAAGCAGTCTGTGCTTTAATAGCAACAGACAACAGGGAGATCTGCCAGCAGCCGAACTTTCCATCAAGGTGTAAAATCAACATATAAAGCCGAATTTGAAAGACCTCCCTTTCCGCGAAGTAAGGTTTAAGCCCCACCACTACAAAGAAGCAATTAGTGCTGGTTAACCAGCAGAAGTCTGTGACTTCACGTAGCCCCCCAGAAAAAAATCGAGAGGTGTCAAATCGAACGACCTTTGAGGACAATTGACAGGTCCATATTTCGAAATCAACTTATCGCAAAATTTTGATTTCAATAGGTCGATGTTTGTGGTCGCCCTATGGCACGTAGCACTGTCCTGTTGAAACCACATCTCTCCTGGACCAATGTCATCTATATTTCACATAGTTAGTCGTTGATTATGGTGCGGTAGCGATCTTCCTCCGGCTTAATTTTTGAAGAAATAAGGTTTAATAATGCCACCAGCGTGTAAACTGCACCAAACGATAAATTTTTCTGAATGTAATGAATCCTATGGAATCAGTTGTGAATTAGTCTCACTTCATTTGCGCTAAGTTAGTTTTCAAACAAACCTGTTTAAACCATAATTTTGCGATTAAACATTGCGTGAATTGATGACTGATTTCCAAAGAATGTTTAAATACCTTGGTTGCGTTCCTCAAGCGTAAATATATTCATCATGATTTGCCAGAGTATTCTGATCATAAGTGTCAAAAAGTGAGCGCAGAATGACAGTTCATTTACTCTTACCTAACTCTTTTTATCGCACTTAAAAGAACACCTTTTAAATAACATATTTACGAAAATTTTTATCTCACTAACGCTAACATCTTTCTGAGATTCTTCAAAATGAAGGCGTTTTTAGAGTAAGGCTCTAAAGATTTAAAATTTCGGAATATTAGAACTACTAAGAGGCCCAGTGTATATTGAAATGGCATTTCTTACTGCAGTCCTTTAATTTATCTTTAAGGTCATTTCTATTAATATCTGTTTGGATTCATGTTAAGCTTCAAATGAGTTCTTAAAGCTCTACGACATTGAAGTTTACTATGGAGAAAAAAAAAATTGATAACTTGCACTACTGCCTTTGTATCTAAACTTCGCTTACTTAAACCTTAAAATATTCAAAAGTAATTTATATTTGTAATGTAAAAAAATACCCAGTAAAAACTTCGCCTACAAAATAATGTGTTTAGTAATCAGAAAAAGCTTAAAGCACTACTTACAATTCTACTGAAAGAACCCATGAGTTTTACAAGGAAAGTCCCAAATTAACGCATTCAAAAGTTAGTCAGTATTTTTTTTTACCTACAAACATCTAAAAAGAAGTAGTTATAGAAGTAGATATAGGAGAAATTTTAGAGTAAAGCTACTAAATAATGGCTGAAGGAAGCTATTTATTTTGAAAAAGTAAGCGAAGATTTTACTGGGTAATTTACGATCAAAGTAATTTTTGGGAATACAAAATTTTTAATTTACAAGATTTTGTTTGTCGTGCTTAATTCCCAATTTTTATTCTTGATAAAAACACTGAAAATTATTGTTGATATAGGAATAGCTTATCTCATCAACAATAAAGTTCAGTGTTTTTATCAAGAATAAAATTTAGGAATTTAGCACGACAAACAAAATCTTGTAAAATAATATACTTTAAATGCTTTCTTTTCCCCCAAAGATAATTTACTTTTAATTATTTTATATTTTTTTCTCATGGAACCCATTGTGCGCTATGCCCTCTTAACAATGCCTTACAAAACAAACGAACCATCACCAAGACTGTTTAGAAAATACATTCTTTAGCTCTATTGTATTTTTGTTATCACATAATCAAACTTATAGTCCAACAATTTGTCCTCTTTAGATTGACAATGGCCTTCCTTTTGTTAAATTCCCTCTGGGTATTGGTTAATTTTATTTAGCATTTTAAGCCAACGTTTTTCTTGTTTTTTTTTTCTTCTTCTTAAAAGTTCCTTAGCAGCCATTGGAAAACTATTTTTCTATATGCACAAGATTTTCTATTTAACGTTTTTTGAGATTTTTTTCGCAACATTTTTTTTTTGTTCTCACAACATAAATCAGTGCTTAACAACAAAGTACGTGGTGTTAGGAAAATAAATGCTGAATTTATGTAAATTTTTTTTAGAAGGACAACAGACTACAAGCGACAACTATTAAAATATTTTATGTGAATGTAGGAGTTGTTGACGATGAGTGTTTTGGTAAGTAAGAGCATCCCTTGATGCACGATTTTTTTTTTTTAGTTTTTGCAACACAAACAAAATAAAGTGTTAAAACTTTGAAATATTTATGGAAATATAGAGATGAGACAAATTGCAGAAACTAAGAATTCGAAGGAATTTGGAGATATAAGAATATATATTGAAAATATTTTGTATTTGTAAGTATATAAATTATTGAAATTTTTGGCAAAGAACTGCAGTGATTTTAAAAATAACAGAGTGATTTAAATGTTTAAAATAACATTACTGTTTAATTTAAGTTATGGTGTAATTTTTTGTTGAAAAATCAATAAAATGAAATGGAATTTTTCATAACTTCTGAATTTTTTTTTTTTTTTTTGAAAGTTAAACAAATTAAAATTTGAGGGTAAAGCCTCTTACTCTGTTCAAATTTGTGAAAAATGTTGAGCAACCTTAATTATGTCACATGAAAATTTTGACATGTATCAATGTTACCTATCATGCGACCTTGTACAATTTGACGTTTTTATTCCTGCAAATTATGCGACATTGTTTTGCGTATGTAAACAAACCCCACATGTATTTTACTGAAAATATTTTTTTATTAAAAAATTAAAAAAAAAAAAGTAAATATGGATAAGAAACTGTAACCGGTTGTGTTATTTTAATTTTTTATTTTGTATTTAATAATCAGTTTATACTTTTTTGCTTAAAATTCCTTAAATTAAATTAAATTAAATTTCCTTTTTTGCTTAAAATTTTCGCAATTGCAAAAAAATGTTACCAGAAACATTTCGGAACTTTTTCACAAAATCAACAGAGTACAACTCTATTAACATTTTTTCATAGATATTCCGCACAAGTTTTTTTCATATACGTTTTGACAGCATTTCACGTGAAATGTTGAACACAGTACCAGGCTTAAACAAAAAATAAAGGAAAACTTGTTTAAATACATTTTTTAAAACAAGTTTTAAAAACTCTATAGAAAAGCGCTTCAATAACGGAAAAAATTCGTGACTAAGGTCGGGTTTTCGAGATGTGGATTAAGTTAAAACTTAGTTAAACGTAGTCTGTAACTCGGATTTTTCCGGCGAATTGTATTTTTTTTTTTCATTAAAGACCAACTGTTTAAGCAAAACTAAGCTGTTCCGTTAAAACTTTGTATACAAACTTGGTAATGGTGGCACAAATCTGTTTTCAGATTAACTAAACCAAGTTTAACTGAGATCTCAAAAACCCGGCCTTAGCCATTTTATCTTTTTGTGGAATAAACTGATTTTCACGCCCCACGGGCGTTTTAAGTAGTCAACTTAAGGATTATTCGTTTCTTGGCGTTGCATTCTCTTAGGATATATGGGCATTTCCGTCAAAAGGTCCACCGTGACCGAAAATTTCAAAGTTTATAAAATCTGATTATTTAACGATATTGTTGTAGAGAAATACTTAGATTTTACTAATTATAAATTTACCCACAAATTTGTTAACTTAGATGAACAATCAGACTGCAAAGTTGAGCATACGTAATTTCTTATTTGTGAGAATGTTTTATTGTATGTTTTCTTTAATATTATCTTCCTTAAAAAAGGTGATATTTGAAGAAAATTATTCCAAAAAAATGTTCTTACATGGTCTGTAATCTAAGGAAGAGTTCGAAGAGAAATATGTTATTTGAATTAACGGTAAATTTTTATTTTGTATTAATCATTATTCAGTTTAATTATTATGGAAAAAATTTTACGTTCGAAATATCACGTATCGAACAAGATTTTGGCTTAAGCAAAAAAAAAAATACAGAAGATTTTGGAACCAAACCAAAGACATTTTAATGATACATTGCTACGTGAAATTCTGAAAGTAGTTTGACTAAAAAATTGTGCCAGGTTTCGCTGAATTACGCCTTTTTATACATGGCCACAAAAACTACTTCTATTTGTTTCACGTTCGAACCGCTACTTCTTTTGCCATTATATTTGACCTAGAATCGCGCCCCCCATAAACTTTAGCATAGATAATAGTGCTTTCTTAGTGCTATAATTTAAGGGTTAAAAGAACGTATAAATATTTGTTGTTTAAAATGTTATTGCATTTTTGATTCGTACGACTGTCACGTTCAACACTTTGGAATTACCCATATGTAGGTTATGTTAGATTAGAAGAGTGACGTGTCCAAGGGCACACCTCCACTCGGAGACCAATGCGGTCCATTGGGAATACCTTCAATATAGAGGAAGAAGATAGAGAGAAGTAAAGAAGAAAAGAATAGACGGATAGATTGAAGATAGCTAGTAGAAAATAAAAAAACAATACTTCCCCTACAATCTCCTCATCGGAAATAACAGTCCTATTTCCCTAACGAACCCCAGTTGAACGACTGGATTACATCTAGCGATACACTTCAGGTCGTCTTGAAATCTGTCGCCAAGCCATTTCTGCCTGAGACCCTGCATCTTAGGACAATGACACAATACACGCTCAATGGTGTTGTCCCATTTACTCTTTGAAATCCATTATAGAACAAAGACCCTTCAAGAACCCTATCAGGGTCCTGGGACCACTTCTATACAATCCTAATAGAACCCTGGTTGCCCCTGCATCCAATCTGGGCTAATACCTTAGATACCCAGCAATCTTATCTGAGCAGAATACAACTATACCACATGAATAAAAAGCTTCATACAGAGATAGCTCTTATGCTGGTTATAGGCCCATTTGAGATTCAAGTGGCTGAGATCAATATAAGGGAGACAAAGATCGCTAGGAGCTTGCAATTAAAATAAATTTGAACAAGGAAGGAAGTAAGTGTGTAAGCGCTAAATTGTACGCGACAAAAATAGGAAGAGTGTTGAGAAAAAACCCTACTTAAGACCTATTGATAAGTGCCCCAGTAGGCTAGCTGGTAAAGAACTAGTGTATCAGTGCCGCGGTTGCGGGTTTGATTTCCGCCAGATACTCTGTCTCCCGCAGATAAGCGCAGAGCTTCAGGGGATTAGTTTAGGTAAAAAAAAAAATTAAATTTTTGCGTAGAATCTTGATTTAGGCTTAAGCGATATAGGTGGCGATCTTTATTGCAATATCAACAGGTATGTGATATTTTTTTATTTAAAAATAATTTCCAAAATGAAATATGTATCGATGGGACTAATTGCTTTATAATGAATCTACTATTTCAGTTAAGCTGTAATAAATTTACAATTTTATCTTAATACCAATAGAATTTTCGAGGGTTATTTTTGAAAAAGGGATTTTTTCAGCAAACATTGCTGGGTGGCTGAGAAAATTAATAAGAGATTATGTAAAAAAAAGGATTTAATTATCTGCGGAATTCTATATAGTTACAAAAACTAGCTCTTTGAGCATAAATTTTATGTGTTACAAATTTGTTATTATTCATTACATTTTGCTTTTTTAATACATTTTTTAGTGTTTAAATTTTTCCTCGTCCCGTTCTTATTCGTGAGTTTATTAGACAGTTCAAAGCGGGAACTTTCTCACAAAAATTTTACAGACACTTTTTCTGTCAATTGGCGAGTAATTTCCTAACGTGACAGCTATTACTTACCAAAAATTTTACACATGCAGGAAAACCGTTGTTTCTCGAAGCGGAAGTTACAAAACATGGGCACTGTACGTATGAGTAATATTTGAAAATTGCAATATGCATATCGATGGTTTTCTTCCGCAACCACGTATCTCGATTTTTTGTTTTAACCGGAAAAGTAATCAGTAAAAACCGCCTTACAATTTTGCAATTTTTTTGTTTGGCAGAATATCGGAATTTTTCCTAATTCTTGGATTATAAAAGAATATATAGCAAAAAGTTTCAAATATTTGGTAAAAAAAACGTATTTTGTCTATCCTGAAAAGTAGTTGTTTTTGAGTTACGAGGTTGCGGAAGAAAACCACCGATATGTATGAATGTCAGCCATCTTGTCGAAATTTTTTTTCTGGTACGACATAAGTATGGGGACTTCGTAAAATAATGAACCGATTGGGCTTGTATAAGCGAGCATGCCAGGATCGTCTTTGAATTTTATAAAGGTCTAGAAATATACATTGTATCAATCTTTCTACATAAATATAAATATATTTTTAAAATTCCAAGTGGACGTGGCTCTTCTGGTACAAAGACAATACAAATTACTATATTTTTGAAGAACGGTCGCAGTAAAAGTTTCCTAATTTTGAATAAATGGCTTGGTTATCAACGGCCATTATGCTTTCTATCTACATATCTGACAAACGACAATAGTAACAATTTTCAAAATTTAAAAACTGTAGCTTCACAGAAAATGAAGACAATTTTTTAAAACTTTTCTAATAGTTTAATTTTCATATTCAGGTATGTGATGGAAAACGATTTTGAAAAAAATACGATTTGAAAACGATAATGTCGTTTTCAGTATCTTTAAAATTTGATTTCCCTGAAATTCCCTCTGTTTTCTTGTATATATTCTTTGAAATTCTTTATTATATATGTTAATTGAACTGTATTTTGAACAAAAAATTAAGACTTTACTTCAGAAATGGATTTAAGACTCGATCGAAATTTATCACACCTGCTAAAAACGATCATTTTGAAAACGTTCGTTTGTCATCACATACCTGATTAATTCGAATT
This sequence comes from Pollenia griseotomentosa, assembly GCA_963931875.1. NCBI lineage: Eukaryota > Metazoa > Arthropoda > Insecta > Diptera > Polleniidae > Pollenia > Pollenia griseotomentosa. The sequence goes on from OZ007561.1 coordinate 182,860,344, forward strand.
TGTATTTGAAGTAAAATTACAATTTTAAAAGCTTATATTCTTAAATAGTCTTAAGCTTTGTTCACAATAGGCACAGTTTTGCTGGTGTTCATAACAGAGCAACATTTTTTTTTTCGCGACCACACACATTTTAAATAAAGAAATCGTTTGTAAATTTCGCCCAGAACAATATTACGTATTTATTATTATTTGTTGGAACATTTTGTTAACATTTGCATTCATATTCAAATACAAATTGTTGCTGAGGTTCTAGTTGACTTAATTTTTTAAAAAAAACTTTAGTTATATTTTTGTTTATAAAATAAAAGGAAAATACTTTAATTTGGCTCGAGTTCATCAAATTTAATTTTCATTAAATTATTTTCACTGAGGGAAGGAATTTTACAACTTTGAATTTTTTATTAAAATTTATTGATAATTTTTCTTGGCTGAGCTGGGATTTGAACCTTGGTTGATCTTTACATGTTTCAAGAAACACCACTTTCTATCGTCAGAAGATCTCTGTGTTCTACCCACTGCACCACTGCGGTGCCCGTTAGCCAACAGTCAAACATCAATCTTTAACCAGTAGTACTGGTGGTTCGAAATTTGCTGTTATTATCACTTAAATTTCAAATTACATGTTGCCTCCTTTTTCCTCTGTTTTTTCGTATTCTTTCTGTCAAGACTTTGTCTTGAAAACCTGAATACATTTGTTTATTATGTTTTTTTGTCCACTTTCATCGACATTTTTATTTGTACAAATTAAAGTCCAAATGTAAACATTAGAGCTTGTGCCATAGCTATTTCTAAGAACAATTTTGATTTTTAGTTGAACTGTTAATTTTTAATTTTTGATATTCTTTAATTAGGCTCGAGTTCATCAAATTTAATTTTCATTAAATTATTTTCACTGAGGGAAGGAATTTTACAACTTTGAATTTTTTATTAAAATATATTGATAATTTTTCTTGGCTGAGCTGGGATTTGAACCCGGGTGAAAATAATTTAATGAAAATTAAATTTGATGAACTCGAGCCGAATTAAAGAATATCAAAAATTAAAAATTAACAGTTCAACTAAAAATCAAAATTGTTCTTAAAAGGAAAATATATGAAAAGCTTTGGGAAGAAATAACATAGAAGAAAAAACGAAATTGTTGTTCTGATTATGAGCGAAGCTCAATTCCGTTCAATATGTTTGTAAATTTTCATATTAAAAATTTGTATTTTTTTAGAAAACTAATTTGTATATCATAGCAAAAAATTATTTTGTGTCGAAAAGATCAAAAACCAAAATAAAATAAAAACTATATGCATTTGGTTTAAAGCTTCGTTCACAATCAAAGAAACAATTTCTTTTTTTCTTCTATCTTTTTTCTTCCTAAAATATTTCATATATTTTCCTTTCATTTTTAAATCAAAAATGTAACTAAAATTTTTTTAAAAGGTAACTTAAGTTGAGTCATCTAGAACTTCAGCAACAATTTGTATGAAATTGTTTCTGACGTTTAAAATAATTTTATTTAGTTTTGAACGAAAATTTTAACAAAATGTTGTAAAAATGAATAATAAATGCATAATATTGTTGTGGCTAAAATTTGGAAACGGTTTCTTAATGCAAAATGTGTGTGGTTGCAAAAGAAACTGTTGCTCTATTATGAACACCAAATGAAAATATTTTTTTGATTGTGAACGAATCTTAAAATCTTTAAAGAAATAAAGGATACTCGATTACTGAGAAGCTGGATCAATCTACAGGGTGAGTAAAATTATTATTAAATAATTCATAAAGAAATTTAAACGGGTCTTTTATATATTCTAGTATTTACAATATTACCGACAATAGTGTCGAAAACTCGTTTTGTGGTGATGTCGGAACTTCCTAGTGCATCCAAAAATGTTATTTGTAATGTGACTCTTAATATATTTTACTTAAAAATTAATAAAAACAACTTCCAAATGCAATTTCTTTTGAAAATTATTAAGCAATAATATATTTTGTTAATATGACAAACCCCAAATAAAAATTTATGTTTAATTGTTAACAAATATTTTATTCAATATAACAAACTCATTGTTAAAAATATTTGTTGAGTTTTTTTTCTGTGTTGGTTAATAATGCAAAATATGGACTGGATTGTCCATACAAGGACTGTATAACTTTGCGTACATAACGTACGGTTATAATAAAGCTTTCTTAATTTGAAAAATACCCCAAAAATTTTATCCGTTTTCGACATCAACGAGGACAGGCTAACGCTTGAATTTCTTGGTACATTAGTGGTCTGGGGCATTCTTTTTTAACGGGCTTTTGCTCCCAACCGATTTTGAGTTTTTAAAATCTTTTTGAAAATGCAGCTGTAAATATATTTCGATTAATTTATCATCTAGAATAATACTTGTATGACATTTAAAATGACATTTCGCCGATTACTATCACTATTCTGTTCCATGCTGTCTAACTCAGCCATAGAGAAACTTTTCGATTGAAATGTGAGATATTAAACAAAAATTTCATAAATAAAAACAAACAACTGTTTTTCTTTGTACTGATATATTTTTTTTATTATATATATTTAACTGGTGAGGCCTAACTCCATTTGTGAAAATTACTGTTTTTCTCACTTAACTGTCTGTAACATTTTTGGCGAGTAATATCTATCATGTAAGAAAATTAATGTAATACTTTGCTTTAAACATTCATATAATAATATTTTCGCCGCCATCGTTGAAAATGTTTAAATTTTAGTAAAGTTCGGTCGCCGTTAACGATATGTGTGACTAGCGTTCTCAACGTCTACAATGTCACATCGGCTTCGAGTGGAATATTCTGACATTTATAGCGTCACGACGTAATCTCTTTTAATAGTTTTTGACATGAATTACAGACACACTTTTTGCTCACTTTTAGAGAAACAATGGTATATTTGGTTTCACATCTTTTCGATGCGAGAATTTCTCACCAACGTAACAGAACATGGGTACTTTATTTCAGGCGCTTTGAGACACCTGTTAATCTTTTTTTATTTTGCGTTTCTTAGTTTTGTTGGATATCCGCATATTTCAAGGGCTTGAGACCGGGAGTTTGAACACTCTGTTTTCTAAGGACCTCAATAATGTCGGCCTTTTTATCATTGTCCATTTTCTGCTTAAAAATACGTGCCCTTTTTAACATATTTTCCATTTCTTTGCGCAAAATTTCGGGTGTAATTATTTATGTTCGATTCATAATTAAAAATTAAAAAAGGGTTTTTCACAAAATGCTGAAAAAAAACAAAAAAAAAATAATTTAAAAAGTTTTAAAGAATTCAAACCATTAAGCTGATTCTGCACCACGCTGTGTATAAATTTGGGTATCAAATTTTATCAATGTGAACTCCTTCTACTTATGTCCATCCAATCTTTATATGGGGTTCTCGCACTTCTCAACGCGAGGGTTTCAATTGAATTGATTCTTGGCCACACACTTCATAAGTTGATTTGAAAAATTTTCATTCAACTGTCAAATTTATATTTTTTTACAATTAAAAATTTCATAACATAAAAAACTTCTATTGCAATGGCTTAAAAAGGAAAAATAATTGCATTAATTGTTTTTGCAGAATGCATTGATGATAAAAAAGCGGCGAAGAATTTGGTCAAAAGAATGGTTGAAGAACAATAAAAAAAATTCAAATGAAAATTAAATAAAGGAATTGAAAATAAAATATTTCATTTTGTTTTCAATATTTAATTGTGTGTTTTGAAATGTAACAACTTAAAAAAGTTTTAAATTTCATAATTTTAAGCGAAAATTATAGAATTTAGTAAAGATTCCCCAGAACCACTAGAACGGTATACCATTTTGACACAAGGTTAGTTATCAGCTGTTGCTTACGTAGCAAGATAAGTTCACCTGCTGTAAATTCGCCTTGAGAGCCGGTAATTTTTAATATTTTTTTTGATTTATAATTCAATGAAATTAAATTAAAAACTTTTAACTTTTTCTTTAGAAAAAAAAATACAAACCTAAATATTGAGAGACTCAAACACACACAGCATAACCGAATTGAAAGACTTATTAGCCAACTTTAGAAAATCAAACTTAATTGACAAAGCAACACGCCTTGATTTGGACAACAACTGACTAAGCTGCCAATTGGATTGAAACGTGTATGAGGTGCTAATTTTACAATACTTTACCACCAGACGTATTGATCTGTAAACAATTTATCTTAAGTACTTCTGTCTATTATGAAATTGTAAAAAGAAAGAAAATACATACTTGAGTTGTCACTCTTTGCGGTTGTCATTGATTTCTATCCAATTACCGCGCAATTTGCTTTATTTTAATTCCAATAAATTAAACACTTTAAAATGTCACTTTAACTTCGTCTTCTTCCATTTACATTCAAAATTAAAACTTTTTTTTACTTTAAACAGCAACACGTTTTTATTTGTTACCAAATCATTTCGTATGCATGTTCTCGAACTTGCTCGTAAATATTATTGATATTTAAGACAGGCAATTGTAAATTTATTTTTATCAATAAATAGCAAAACCTAAATATATAAAACGTGCAATATTTTCATTGTCATTGATTGTTGTTTATACGCGTGTAATACAAAAAGACACTTTTTCTTACAACCCCGCTCGTTTACAATTTGTTGGGCCCGAGATTGTTAAAGAAAAAAAAAAAAAAACAAGTACGAAGAAAGAAGAAGACATAAATTTATTGTATCTTCAATTCAGCGCACCGCAAACAAAGAAAGGGAAATTATGTTTAATGTTTTCCATTTGTACTAAATCACATTGTTATTTACCACCTTAATGGTGTGCCTGTGAAAATAGTAGAATTTGCTTGACGGTTGGTTGGTTGGTTGCCTTGAGAAATTTGTTCTACAATTTACCTACATGAGTACACAATGCTTGTGTATTGTGCAAGTCTACTTTATTACGTTAACAAAACATACACATGTAAGTATATTTCATTGTAATCTGTCACGTAGAATAATATGCGGCATGAATAAAATTAACAAAATGTTATGTGTAACTGAAACGGAAGAGATAAACACAGACGATATTCCGTTCTCAGCGACTCGGGGAATGGGTGGCATGTTCTGTTTAACTGTATTGTTGCAAAAGAAGGTAGATGTCGCAGGAGACGCTACACGTAGCTTAATGTCAAAGGAAGTATGCCAATAATCTATTAGAAAATTTCAATTTAATTTCAAATAAATTTAATTGCTTACATACGATTTCTCTTTGAATGATAAATGCCGATAATGATGAGTTCATCTTTATTAAATTATTTAAAACAAAGAATGACGATTTTTTAATGAGAAAATTGTTTAGGCTAAGCGTTAAAATAAAATTTAATAAAAATTTAAGACAAAATTAGGTAAATGAAAAGTTTATATAAAACTTATGATCTAAATATTAATAATTCCAATAATTAAAAACTTAATCGAGGTAATATTCAAACAAGAATTTTTTAATTTCTTTTCCGCAGGTTTAAGGAAAAAATATCTTGTAAGGTCTAGTAAGTAAGATCGATATATTTAGCCATGTCTAATCTTTAATGCCCTCCACTAAGCATTTGAATTTTGCTTTAAATGGGGCCTATGATAAATTATAATTCAAACTATACAAAATCTGAAATTACTAATGAATGTCAAATTGTATGATAATAAACAAAATCAAACAAAATTAATATCAAACATACAACCGATTTGGATGGAAAATAAGTGAATTTCTTCTGACAGCCCAATAAGCACTCAAATTTTAAAAATTCAAGTGCTTTAAATATTGCTGGAATTTAGCTTTAATTAATGCCATATTTTCGAGTAAAATTCCTGTTCTTACAAAAATGTTTGAAACTATTTTTTTTCTTTTTTTCTATTGCTTAAACCAAAATATAACTATTTATTAACCCTGGATGGTAACTGTTCGTCGAATCGACGAAGCTCATTTACTTTTTATCATACAACTTTTTTATGAGTATTCAAATAACGCCCTTTTTGTCAACAACGTTAGCTAAGGCCAAAAGCTTGCAGTGAGTGCACGTACGCTGGTTCCTCATTTTAATAAAGTTAAAACTCAGAGGTGTGTATTCGTCGCAGCGACGAAGAGTAAACTTAGTGTAAGTTTGTGTGTCAATTTTTTGGAATTTTAAACATTCCTTTTGTCAATAGCTACATAATATATACTCACAATATGTTCCATAAAGATCGGAAATCCAAAAACCGACGACAGTACCTGAAAAATCTTAATTAAGAAGCAGATTTAAGATATGTAAGAAGCAGATTCGAGACACTTACCTTGCAGACCTTAATTAAGGAAAAAATTCAAAATAAAATACCTAATCGACAAGAATCCGTCGAAAATGTTGTCAAAGGACAAAAGGAGTGTAAAAAAGATATGAATATGGAATGGAGTTAGCAGGCCTTATACATCCAAAATAAGTAGTACAGAGGCCTTTTAAAAGGCTTCCGTACACCTTCTTTTTCCCGCTGGGTTGAATTTACTACTTGAATTCAAGTTTAATTACATATAACGTGTTTGAAACTGTACCTCAACGCTTGAATATAACTTTATTAACATTAATAAGCTCGACTGGATTTTCAGTATCCGTTTTGCTGGTGCATGCTTTTGAATACCAGTGTAATTCAAGTATAACTCAAGGCTAGAAATTGGAAAGAAGACTGGAATTGATTTATGCTTGAATTCCAGGAAAATTGCTTATTGTTAATGTCGGCAAATTTTACCAGTTTCAGATTGTGCTAAATTTCAATATAAACCAAGGTAAACATTAACATAATAAGATTATTCGTATCGACTTTCATTGCTTCGAACGGTCGTGATCTTAAGTCCTCATTATCAATAAAATGATATTAAACAAGTAAAAGTGCTATATTCGGCTATGCCGAGTCTTTTATATCCTTCACCGTGGTGAGATAAGAACAAAAAGTTCAATAAAGGGTAAAAACCGATATTAAAAATATATATTCAATTTCCCAAAATATTTTTTATGATAAACCTACGTCAAGATAACTTTGGCACGACGATTTGCCTTCATAAAATGTTTTCGTGATGACGTCTTTAAAAAAAAATTAAAAAATAAGAAACCCACAGCAAACGATTAAAACATCTTCAATATAAATTGTTACAATTACAATGCAATTGAGTAGGTGAGATGCAAAACTCGTTCGTTACACCTTTTTCGAATTTTGGGAAAATGCAAAAAACATATAGCGCCGGATTAACTGGACCAAATTAGTTGAACTTTTTGATTTTGAAGTGTTATGCCATTCTTGATTAATAAGTCAACAGTTGAAAAATTGAAACCAACTGTATATAGAAAAATAATAGATTTAATTTTGTAACGAACGAGTTTTGCTACGAATTTTCGAAAGAAACTAGTTTTTCTACGATCCGTATGGGATCGAACTAGTTCTGCAACGTACTTTAGCCCACCAGGAAAATTAATAGTTTAACTTAAGTATATTTTGAAAGTTTAATAAATTTATTAAAATAAGGCAAACAGTCCTAAAAAAATGTAACAATAGTTCTGTTCGTGGGAGATAAACTACCCCAACTCACATTGTTTTTTAAAATACGTTTTTTATACAGTTGGAATCGAAGTTTTTCCTCTATCGATGTGTAAATTCCCATAAGTCCTATCTAATGTAGTTTTCGAAATAGAAAAGTTTAAAACAACAACAAGTCCAACTTACTTAGACGTTAAGGGCATCAAGTGTACTTAGTTTTGATTACCTCTGGATTTGTAGTCAATAAGGAGAATTTGCTTAGAGGCAAAGAAGAGTCTTTTTTTCTAATTGTAAAGTGAGATAAATTAAAACACTGCTATTTTGGTTTTATTTTTTATTTAGTTAAATATTTCGACTAACTTTGTTAATCGATCACAGGAAAATAAAATATATTTTTATTTAAACATGCGTTTGCTTCTTTAGTTGTAACTTGTAAAATTTTGTAAAACACATTTTGAAGAGAAAAGTAAGGTAAAAAAAATTGTGTAAGCCTTGTATTATTTTTACTTCAGTGTACTTGTCATTGTTTTTTCCGTTCCTTAATCAATATTATTATTCTCCAAGTATATAAAATTTTCTCTCCAATTTTCCCCAAGTGGGTAGATAAAATAATTCTCAAATGTTTTTTCGGGTCAACCCCCACATTGATAGGAAGTATATATATCTTGAACAATGGCATGCATTTTTTTCGAGTTCCTTTTCCATGTTTAATCTATAAGCATTCGCTTTGAAGGCTGGAATTTAAAATGAAGTTAACTTATTGCTTTCACCACAGGAGTTACAGCAGATTTCCAGTCGAGTTTAAGAACATCCCTACAAAAATTTATTTCAATATACGGTTTATAAAAAACAAATATGTCAAAGCGAACTTGTTTACAAATTTGCATTTTTAAATTCCCTAATTCGACTCTATATAATCAACGATATCTTGGCCCACTTCTAACAGAAAGTTTAAAACAGTGAACCAGCGAGTTTTGTTACACAAAATGCAAAGAGATAGTTTTGAAAATGTCTGTTGAGTGGAACGAACCAGTTTTGTTACCAACTGCAATTTTATGTCACAAAAAAACATAGAAAAGAACATGATTCGATATAATATATACATATTTCCGCTTAATTGAGTTTCTAAAAATGCACGACTTTTGACGCAATTAAACGGGAACTCAATTAAGCAGTACTCGGTTAATTGAGTCGCCGACGCAATTAAAACGAAAATCTCTTAATTGAGCAAGATGTGAAATAAAGCGAAACACCCATGTGTATAAAACAGAAACATGAAACATGACTTTCTTGCCGCAAAATAATTTTTGTGCAGCAAAAACACATTAAGTAGAGGGAAACAATTTACCGAAACATTTGCTCTTGTTTTTCGCAATGTGGTCTTATTTTGCGAAATAATTAAGCGGGTGACGCAATTAAACGGAACTCATTTAAACGGGTATTTTAACATAGACATTTATAGTGAATGATTTCGTTCCATGATTTTTAGTGCAATAAAACGGGAAACTCAATTAAGCGGGGCTCAATTAACCGAAAACAACTGTATATATATTCTTAAAAAAATGCTAAAAGATCTGTCTAAATCGATTGTTATCTCAATTTTTTTAATTTTTGAAACGAGCGAGTTTTGCAACTCACCTCAATTCTTTGATTAGGTATTTGAATATTGAGTAGGTATTTAAATAAGAAATTAAGTAAATTTGTTCTGATCTTTAAGATATTAAACGGTATTATTAAAAGAAAATTCATTATAAAAAAGAAAAATACCTATAAACAAAATTAATTATAAAAAATAAATTAAAAAGGGTAAATTAAAAGGAATAAATATGTATAAAATATATGTATATGAAATTTATAAATATATTTAAAAAATGTAAAAAAGTCAAAAAAAGATCAATTTCTTTTTAGAAAAAAAATTTTTTAAAAACCAAAAAAAAAATGTAATGAGTGGGATTCGAACCATTAAACCAAAAGAAAGTTCTTAGGTACATACCATCCAGACCATTCGACCATCGAACCACATACAAAGCTGTTGTTGATACGAGTACGTGATATCAAAAGTTATTATTAGTAAATTGAAGTCTGTATGTACTTGTTGTTTGTGTATAATGCAGAAGGTAATATTAAAAAAAAAAGAAGTTCACCGCAAATATTTTAAATGAAACAAAACTACACAGGGTTACCAATACACATTTTTAAACGTAAACTGTCGTTTTGGTTAATAAAAGTCGCAAACCTATTTTTATGTATCAGTAATACAACATAAACATACCAATCAATTGCTTAAATTGTGTATGCTTTAAAATCACTTTTGTGCAAAAACACTATATGTATTTGAATATATTTTTGTATAATTTGTATAAAATGTTATCCGTGTCAGCAATAAAAAGGCAATGATTGCTTTTAATATTTTGACGGCAGACTAGATCACTGTTCGTTATATTTTTGGGGGGTTTTTGGTAAAAAAAACAAAAATATTCGTCAAATAAGATGATGAGGGCATTTCTAATATTCCCTGAATATTAATTTTTTTTTTAAAAGTGATAACCCTGCATGTTTTTGCGGTTTTTAAGCAGTGTGACCATTTTGGCAATTTTGCAGCTTATCTTAGCATTAAAAATTTTAATTTGGCCGCAAAATTTTCATTAAGCGCTTTGCATTTTTTTTTAAGCATTTTTATAAAATGTTTCTAGCTTTTTTAGAATTATTTTAAAAATTGAAGAATAGGTTTATTGATATAAATTAAGTTTTTTTATATATTACTAGCTGGACCCGGTCCGCTTTGCTGGCCCTTAGTAAAGATTTAAAATTTTATAAAATATGAACGTGTTTAATTGATTTTCAAAACAATAAAAAAAAAAATAAAATAATAAATGTTTTACTTACCAGCAAATGCTATTAGATTCTTCATGTTTGTTTAAAATTATTGGATACCCTAACCGCGTATTTGAGAAATATTTATGGAAGTGGAAATAGACTTTTGTAAACTAAAATTAACATAAATGTTTGGAATAAAACTGACTATTAAACCATATAATTTTTTTTTTTCATTTTGGTGATTTTAGCGTATTTTAGTGAATTACCGCTGAATTGATAAATGTATAAAGTTCAAAGAAATTTCATTTAATTTTTTTACAAGACGATAACCCTGCATGTTGGTGCGATTTGTAACAAAGACTTTTTAGTAGTGTGAACATTTTGACATTTTTGAAGGTAAATTAAGCACCAAAAACTTAGATTTAGCTGTAAAATTTTCATTTGGCATTTTATTTAGCTTTTAAAACAAAAATGTTTTAAGCTTCTTTTAATTAATTTTTAAAGTTGGAAGGAATAGACTCGGCGATTAATACTTATATTTTTTTTATAAATTGTTATAAACTAACTTTTACGCAATCAATGATGACTCTTTTTTTTATATACAAAAAAATAATCTGGTCTAAATGTCTTTTTATAAATTCTTTTAAATCGAAATGGAAATAAAACCGATTACATTTGTTTTTATTAGAGGGACTTCCAATTTCAAGCTTAACCAACTGTGCTATTTATATCTGATGCTATATCAAATCTACCTAAATACTTGTTTAAATATAACCATTTATTTTAATTTTGTTTCAAATGAGTCACCAAAATTTATAAGGATTTTAAACAATATAATGAACAACTTTAAGAATAATTTCTAGCGTTTTTAAAATCATTTTTAGCTTTTTGATTAAATTAAACATTTACGTATGCAAATACATATTGCTGAATGTTTTGTTTTCAAACAACAAATGCGATTTTTTTTTTAGAAATAATAAGATTTTTAAAAAAATATTGTAGAAATTACAAACGGAATGACAAAGTTATATATACCCTTTTACCTTCGGTAAAGGGTATAAGAAAAAAAGAAGAAACCCACAGCAAACGATTAAAATATCTTTAATATAAATTGTTACATATGCAATTTTTTGATTAGGTATTTGATATTGAATAGGTATTTAAATAAGAAATTAAGTAAATTTGTTCTGATCTTTAAGATATTAAACGGTATTATTAAAACAAAATTAATTATAAAAAGAAAAATACCTATAAACAAAATTAATTGTAAAAAATAAAATAAAAAAGGGTATAAAAAGGGTAAATTAAAAGAAATAAATATATATAAAATATATGTATATGAAATTTATAAATATATTTAAAAAATGTAAAAATGTCAAAAACTGATCAATTTCTTTTTAGATAGAAAAATTTTTTAAAAAACAAAAAAAAAAATGTAATGAGTGGGATTCGAACCCGTAAACCAAAAGAAAGTTGTTAGGTACATACCATCCAGACCACCCGACCATCGAAACACATAGCAAGCTGTTGTTGATATGAGTATGTGATATCAATTGTTATTAATAGTAAATTAAAGTCTGTATGTGCTTGTTGTTTGTGTATAATACAGAAGGTAATATTAAAAAAAAAAGAAGTTCACCGCTAATATTTTAAATGAAAAAAAATACACAGGGTTACCATTAAACATTTTTAAACGTAAACTGTCGTTTTGGTTAATTAAAGTCGCAAACCTATTTTTATGTATCAGTAATACAACATAAACATACCAATCAATTGCTTAAATTGTGTATGCTTTTAAATCACTTTTGTGCAAAAACATTATATGTATTTGAATATGGTTTTGTATAAATTGTCTAAAAACCTGACAAATATGTTATCCGTGTCAACAATAAAAATAAAATATTAAATTTTGTTTAAAAAGTGATAACCCTGCATGTGTTTGCGGTTATTAGGCAGTGTGACCATCTTGGCAATTTTGCTGCTTAACTTAGCATTAAAAATTTTAATTTAGCTGCAAAATTTTCATTAAGCGTTTTGCATTTTTTTAAACATTTTATAAAATGTTTCTAGCTTTTTTAGAATTATTTTAAAAATTGAAGAATAGTTTTTTTATATATTATATTATGGCCCTTTGTTCCTTATAGGAACCAAAGGACATAATAATAATAAATTATTATAAACAATAACTAAAAATAGTTGTAGTCAAAATGAAATTTTGTAAAAAATAGAATATTTAGGGAATATTAGAAGTTGATTGTTAAAATTACTTAATATTACGAAACTTTTACGCAATCAATGATGACTCTTTTTTTAATATAAAAAAAAAATATCTCGTCTAAATGTCTTTTAAATCGAAATGGAAATAAAACCGTTTATAAATATTTGTTTTTATTAGAGGGCTTTCCAATTTCAAGCTTAACCAACTGTGCTATTTATATCTGATGCTATATCAAATCTACCTAAATACTTGTTTAAATATTACCATTTATTTTAATTTTGTTTCAAATGAGTCACTAAAATTTATAAGGATTTTAAACAATATAATGAAAAACTTTAAGAATTATTTCTAGCGTTTTTAAAATCATTTTTAGCATTTTTTTTTGCTTTGCCTAATGTCAGAGTAAGCTGTGAAAAAATTTTAAGATCTGTTTCTATGTCATTGTTTTCGTCAATAAAATTATACAAACCTTCATGTTTCTTGCTTTTTGATTAAATTAAACATTTACGTATGCAAATACATATTGTTGAATGTTTTGTTTTCAAATAACAAATGCAATTTTTTTAGAAATAATAAGATTTTTAAAAAAAATATGGCAGCACTTGTGTTAGAATTTTGATTAGAAATTAAAGAGAGATGATCAACACATAGCAACAATCCGTTTCTAAAACAAAAACAACAACAACAATCATGAAAACAATGCCTACCTATACACATAAATAACTTTTGCATATACATATTACATAGATATTTACATTTAAGCCAAAAACAAATTATAAATTATGGTTTTTGTTTCACATGTAGCTATGTAAGTAAGGCGAACGATTCTTATTTATATTGTCAATAAGAGGGAAAAAATCAAAATTTGCTGAATAATTTTAAAATCGTTTATAGAATATAAAAAAAAATTAAAAAAAAATTTTTTTTCGAAAAGGTGGATTATTCCGAGATTCGAACCCGGTACTAATACGCGTACGCTGCTTTGGGCAACCGCCCAGACAACTCAGCCATTACCCGGTGGCGTTTATGAGCGACATTGTCATTATGACATTTTGATCGATGAATAATCGCACCACAGTCAGTAACAAGTTGATATTTAGGGAGTTATGCATGACAACGGCTTTGCAATGTCACTATTCCCTTAAAAGGAAAAACTAAGCGACATTGTCTGTTATGAATAGATCACGAAGTGATCGCTGCAGGACTTTGTCTGCTACATGTCTTCGTCAATGAATAAATCAGAAATAACGGACCGTTTCTTTTTTCTGTTTGTTCTGTTCCATTTATTACTTGAGTTTATTCTGTGTTTTCCTTGTCGCTCTACCTGAAAAATTCACTAATGAAAGTTGATGATATTGTCTGTTAGGACTCACAAACAAATGGACGCCTACAAGACAAAATCAACATTGGTCATCTATGACAGTTTGGACAAATACTTTAAAAATTCATATATGACACCAAAGTAAAATCAACACTTGTCATCGATGATTTAATATTGTCAGCGTTTGTCACGCTGAATCACTATGACGTTCGCCACCGGGTACATGTTAAATACTTAAATTATATATACATATTCCGTCACAATGTTTGTTTAATATGTAGGAATGTATTTCTCAATTTAAGCAACTAATCATGTACAAACATGTGTTTGCATTTGTAATGCTTAACATTCAACTCGTTCGAATAAAAAAAATAGAAAAAATACAACAACCACAAGGGATTTTTTTGGAAAAATTAGAGGCAGTCGTGGTTTTTTGGTAATATCTCAGCCATTTGTGGACCGATCTGGATGAATAGCAAGAAATGGTGGAGTATATGTGACATAAATGTAAAACAACCTAGCCGCTATCATGTCTGGAGTCTCCTAAAAACATGTATAAAACGTAAGACGTACAGACGGGCATCGTTAAATCCAGTCCAGTCATTCCAATAATTAGGACGCTTCTACATTTCGGTCAATTAAAAATTTTTACCTCTACAATCTGGACAAATATTTTTTTAATGCAAAAACAAAAATTAAATGCCTTTGTTTAACCGTTTTTACCTCCCATGTTTTGTTATTCCCAAGTGCCATGTTTTTAAATAATAATCGAAAACATAAAATGATAACTTTAAAGAAAAAGTGTAATATGAGGGAACAACTATTAGACAAGTTGTCGAACAATTTCATATTCTCAATCAACGATTTGCTACAATAAATCCGGTAATATTTAAACCAAAATAATATATTAAGCCATTTTAATAATACAACTCCTTTGTTTTTAAGAAAAAAAAAAAAGTTATGAAGAAAGTTGAAAAGATGATTTTTAGAGAGCACAGGCTGGTTTGATAAATTGAAGTAAAGGCATTTGTTATCTAAAAATTTGTGGTAAAGATATATATATATATGATTTCCTTTAACTCCTACTGGAGCATAGGGCGTCCACTACGGCTGACTTCCAACGAACACGGTTTTGTGCAAGATTTCTAAGTTGACTCCAGCTCAAGTTTAGAGACCTCATTTAATCCTCTGTAGATATTCTCCAGGTTATACGAGGTCGACCGACTCCACGATTCACGTTATTGAAGGGGTTCCATTGCAGGGCATGCTTCGCTATGTTGTTATCATCCCTTCTCAACGTATGGCCAATCCAGTTCCACTTTTTACGTCTTATTTTAATGGAAACTTCAACTTGATTAGTTCTTCGTGGTAATTCGTCGTTTGAAATTGTTCTTGGCCAAAATATGCGAAGAATACGTCTCAGACAGCGATTAGCAAATATTTGTAGGCGGTTGGTTAGCTGAACTGTTACCTTCCATGTATTACATGCATATAATAAAACTGATTTTACATTTGAATTAAAAATTCGTATTTTAGTGCGAATGCTTATATTATTGTTTTGCCACAATGGAGCTAATAACCCGAAAGCTGCTCTTGCCTTTTTTATTCTTTTATCAACATCAAGATCACTTCCTCCATCGACAGATACGGTGCTACCCAGGTAGCAAAAGTTGTTAACTTGCTCATAACACAAGTCATTAGTAGGAAAGTCTCTGCATGAGCTTAGCAGTTTTGTTTTAGAGATATTTATACGTAGACCCGCAGGTGTTGATGCTTGGGATATAGATTCCGCCATATAAAGTACGTTGGTGATGCCATTCGAAAGGAGGCAGATGTCATCAGAATATGCTAGGTGGCTCAAGTGACTCCCATTGAGCTTCCATCTTATGCCACTACAACGTCTATTATTTTGAAGTGCTGCGCTTAACACGTCACCCATAACGATTAGAAAAAGAATTGGTGATAAGATACAGCCCTGCCTAACTCCACTTTGTACAGCAAAGGGGTCCGATAGACGGCCTAGTCCGGACAACTCGATAATCCGACCTAGAATAAAACTATATATGTTCGAATTGTCGAAGTTGCACTGTTCATCAATTTTTCAAAGTTGAATGATTACGAAAACCATATCGGGTATTTGGCTTAAGTCTTATAATTGTGTTTTGTTTTGTAAATATAGGGGAAATAAACATATGTATGTTTAAAAGTGGTAAGTAAATAATAATTTTCTGTCTCTCTCTCCAGCTCTCTTTTTCTGATCTTCTGGAGTAAGTGTTTGGGTAGGAACAGGGCTGTCAGACTTAGGGATTTTTCCCCAAAGTTGGGGATTTCATGTGAGCAAAAAGGACAAAGAAAGTCATTTGGGATTGGGGATTTTTTTGGGGTTTTAAAAAAAATTTTCAGGGAGTTTTTAGGGATCTTACACTTTTTTATTATTTACGCTTATTTTTCTTTGTTTCGTATATAAAATATGAAAAAAATAGCAAAAGTTTTATCTTACTCTTATATAGCGAAAAGGGTCCTAATTAAGATTACCATATTTGTTAAGTGTGTAACAGGTACTTTATAAACTTTTTATTTTTCTTGAGTGAGTTAAAAAAAAAGAATTTAAAAATAGATCTAAAACCGTTGACAACACATAAAATTTTTGTTTTTTAAAGACAATTTTGAAGCAAATATGTATGTCTTCCCCAAAAATATGTAAATATGAAAAACGATTATAATAAAGATTGGGGGAAAAATGCCAGGCTATAGGTTAGTAGTTATGATGCATCGAAGTACTAAATAATTGACAGATATATGTATTTTTTTGTTGATTATAAGGATGGCTTAAACCGGTTGAACAAGCTCCAAATTCTTATAAATTGGCTCATTCGTCACTGGAATCGCATAAAAAGGACTTGGGGATTTCTTATTAACATTTTTCTGTCTATTTTTTAAAAAAAAATTAAGATTTGGTCAGAAAAAAAAACAAAAAAAAAAAATATTAACTATAAACAAAACCTTAGTTTTTGGGGATTTGGGATTTTGGGGATATTTTCTTAGTTTTTTGGGGACAAGGAAAAAAGTACCTTGCAGCCCTGGGTTAGAATCAAAATCTATATTTTATTTTTTGGATTATTTTAAATACAAATCAAGTCCAACCAAATTAGTGTATTATGATGATTGAAGATAATTTTTTGTTATTCATCCAAAGACAATTATCTGAATCTTAGCTCAGTGTTAAAGAGCTGCTATAAATTTAAACTGGGTGGCCTAACTAAGACCAACCAATGTTTGAACGTATGATTTTGATATTTAAGTATAATTGTTGTTTTTTTTTATTTTTGCAGGTACACAACAACAAGTGAAAATTATCGAATTTTTCTATTATTTTTTGTTATTATCAATTGTTAAAATGAAGCGAAAATATTGTTAATATTTCAACTCAATATCAGCTCACACAGCCTAAATGTTTAGAAATTTAATCGGCCGTGAAGAGGGACAGGGTAAAGTGATTGTCTGTCCTGGGAAAGGTGCTTATGGAAATGTTTCTACTAAAGACAACATAACAGCTGTGCAGCAGAGTGTAATAAATTATCCAGGTGTCTCAACTCGTCGTCGATCCGGCAAAGCATGGTACAAAAGCAGTGTTCGAACATTAACAGAACATTATTTACCGTGCGGCTCACACACCCAGGAACGATATCTATTTTTTTAGTGTTTGTGTAGACGAACAAAATCCTTAATACCGTTCGTAACTATGTTCAAGAGAGAGCCGTACATTATCTGCCTATTTCACGATGTCACTCGAACGTTTACGTTCGCACAAATAACATATAAAACAAAAACAAATTTTTGAATTTTGTTTTTTTTTTTATGTTATTTGTGCGAACGTAAACGTTCGAGTGACATCGTGAAATAGGCAGTATATAGTTTTATGTTCTTCGTTAAAAAACAGAACTATTTTACTGATACTGTAGACAAACATTATATTTTAATGTCCTTTTTTACATTAATAAAGAAATGAACAAAAAAAAAAAGTTTTGACAACGACCGCCAAAAGGTCGCTACGCACAACAGAGAGGAACAAACATTAATGAGCTAAACCAAACACAATGAAGTTTGTTAAAAAAAAACCGAACGGAATTAAATATTCTCATCTTTTTGTTGAGTTGGATAGGAACAGTGTTATTTTTGTGTTCGAAAGATGACAAACAGGGAAACGTTATTTTTTTTAAATGATTTTCTTCACGAACACTATAACAAAGCGTTTGTGTTTTCCACAAATCTACCGAACGGAACTAAGGAGCGATATTTAATGTTTATTAACGAACACTTGGCAAAACGTCCTTTTAGGGCCATTATTACAACTTACAAATAGTTATTTTTAGGATGCTATCTGACAGATAAATAGTTTTTGGTTATTACAAGTTAACATTAACCTAAAAAGTGACTGATAAGCTAACATCAGGTTTGTCCTCATGGTAACATTACAAGTGAACTTTAAGAACTTGAAGATGCCATATTTTCTGCTGAAGATATGGTAACTTCAATGATAGTCTTAAATTCAATTTAAAAAAACACAATTTAACACAAAAAACAAAACAATTTACCATTAAAATCAAAAATAAAGCACAAAAATTTACTTTTGTTTTTAATTAATAAATAAAACAAAACTAAGTCGTTGCCACTACGTATTTTAAACAACCAAAAGTAGTCGGTATATACAGCAATGTTGCCACAGTATATAAATAACATTTTTTATTTTATCGGACAGTTGTTATAATGGAAAAAACTTATTGGTCACTTTATCGAACAAGATAGCTATTGTTCACGTTAACATAGCAACTTTATCATTAGGTTGTAATAATGGCCCTTAGACACCTTAAATACAAAGCCGTATTTTATTGCAATAAATAGTTTGCTTTGAAGTTAAATTTTTATTGGCACAATTTCTGCTTATTTAAAAAAATATAAGATATTGAATTTGTACAACATTTCTACATCAAATAATTTTCAATGCAGATATTTAACATAATAATCTAATACAATAGATAATTTTTTATCTCTTTGTAGCATTTTAATCAGATACCATTTAATTATTTTTTAACATTTTAAGCTATTACCTTAACTCATCACATAATGAAATCTTCTACACCCCTTAGACACAGTTGAGATTAGTATCTTATACATTAAGTAATTTAAACGATTATTAGACAACTGTACACATTGCTAATAGCGTAAATTTATATCAATTGATAACAATCTTATCATATTTACATAAACATACATAGGTATGTATACATTTGAATGCATATTATGTTGTTCATAGTAAGCAAACACACTCAAAATTTAAATACGCTTAGTTGCACATATGCGCACATAATATGTTTGCATCTATGTATGTGTTTAAATTTATATGCATTATATGTTTTTATCCTTTCACCAAATTCATGCAACACAAAAACATCCATTCATTCAATAGAATGAAGAATGTTGTATGTATTTATGCATTCATTCATTCATTTGTGTACTCATACATACATATGTATGTAGTACACGTATGAAGGTTCATTCAAACGTATGTACGTATTTATTATACATTTGCTTCCACATCTTTCATCTACGTGTATTATGCCGCAAGATATTGATGTAATTTTTCTAAAAAGATTACTTAGACAAGAACCTTCATGTACCCTCGTATGACGCGGTGTGGTGCACTTTTTTATTTTGATTTATCTTCTCAAAAATGTGGTATTATGGGTTGAAGTTGAGTCATGTTACAGGGAAACGTATTTATTAGCTAAAGAAATTAATAATTAGATCTATCTGAAAAAACCTTTAAAGCACTGGGATACTAATCATTCATCATTTTGAATTTTATTTCAATCAAATTAGAATTATTTCAATATGTTTTCCCAAATCTCCCCCTGCGCGTCGCTTACGATCAATTAGTATAACAAAAAATAGTCAACCTAATTAACGATCAAATCGAACCCCAGTAAAAACTTTGCCTACGTTTTCAAAATGAGTAGCTTCTGTCACTCATTATTTAGGAGATTTCTTCTATGACTACTTCTAAACAAACTTTTTTGTGGATGTATGTAGGCAAAAAAATAAAGACTTTTTTTTTGAATGCGTTTATTTTGGGACATCCCTTGTAAAACTCATTTGTTTCTTCATTGAATTGTTAGTAGTGCTTTTATGTTTTTCTTATTGCTAAACACATTATTTTGTAGGCGAAGTTTTTACCGGGAAATAAAGAATAGGGTAACTGACTGTCTTCCTTTAGTATCTCTTATTTTCTATAATATCTTTTACATTTGATGTAGATGGTATACAAAAGCAATTGCAGATAAAAAAAAACCAGAAGGAAAGATGATGTTAATGATGATGAGACTTATGCAACTGATGATGATCAAATGACTACAAATATTGCAAACAGTACAAACAAGTGCACAAAAAAGGTACTCGTTTACAAATTGTATACATTTGTTAAGCATAAATGCTGTGGTGGCTTTTATTCTGGTCTATTCGTTTCTGCATTTATTTTTCTATTTTTTTTTAATATATTTTTTTTTTCAAAAATTTTTAACCATGAGTATTATATGATTTTAATTGGTTTCCTTTTGGTAAAACACAATTTAGCATGTATATCTTTTATTTACAGATCAAATATTGTGATATGTTATGAATATGGTTGTTTTATGTACCGTAGTAGATATAAATTTATACAAACATGCATAAATATATATACATAGATACGTTAATGTGTACATATGAATGGATGAATGAATAGAATAAGCAAATGTTTAAGGGAACTCAATTTAAAATCAACAAAACACGAAATATTTTTATTATATTTTTTTTCTCATCCTATTTAAAATTATATTGTGCAAACATTAATGCTTAATTGTTATTTAACAAGTCTGTGTGAATATTTACAAATGAACAATAAGAAAATACGAGTGTTTAATTTAAAGTCCATTAAAAACGGAACCATAAACTGTCTTTAAAATTAAATTTTTTAACAGCTTTCCTATAAACATCCCTACAGGAAACCTGAAATTAATTGTTTTACAACGAAGAAAAAAAAATATGGTTGGAGGTAACCATATTCTAAGAGCAACATACTTTGGTTGGGTTTTAACAATGTTTATGTTTGCATGTTACCATATTGTGTTTAAATATGACCATAGTATGGTTAAAATCAACAAAAATTTTCCCTAAATCAAACATAAAATGGTCAAAATTAACAATATTTTAAACAATATTAACCATTATAATGGTCAAAACTAACTAAATTTCCGAGAATTTTGACAAAAGTAACCATATTATGGTCAGAATTAACAATAATATATATAATATAATATTTCATCCATTTTTTCAATTTGTTTGTAAAGTGTCAAAATATAAATTTATTTAATTTTTTTATTCCTGATATAAATAATAAATAATAATAATAATAATAAATAAATAAATTTATGTATTTTAATCAATAATTAAAATAACCCGAATGAGAATTTTAAGCAAACCAAGTAAAATTCAAACGACCAGAATGTTGTTGCTATCTAATCATATTATTTTATATTAAACATACAATGTTATAAAATATTGCAATTTCGAACATATTATTGTTATTAAATATTAAGCATAACATGTTTGGAGGCAACCATAATATGGTTATAGCTTTTAGATGAATGAATTTAACCATAATATGGTTGCCGTGATAATAATATGGTTAAGGTTACCATAATATGTTTAAGTGTATAGTTGTAGCTTTATTTAATTAAAAAATTATATTAAATAGAAACTGGGAATTATCTCCTTTCGTTAAAAAAAAAATTTAAGGAATAGAACTGTTACAAAAAAGCTTTATAAAATACATAACTGAAATGTAACTCATAGAATAAATTCGAAAAATAAAAAATGTTGAAAAAATTATATTGTTAAATTCAACCATATTTGAAGTTTCAAGGGAGGTAAACACTGAATTGTTAAATAGAAACAAAATATTATCAATTGTGAAAAAAATTTTGTAAAAAACAACAAGTTGTTTGTTGCCATTCCACGGACCATAATATGTTTTTTTAACCATACTTCAACCATGTTTTTTCTCTGCGTGTACATGTCTATAGGTGACCATTTGGTAACGGTGCACAGGGAGACATATCCCGAATCTAGCTGGACAAAATAATTTGATGGTCAATCTTCAAGCTCAATTTTCTAAGAAAATACGAAAGAGTATCATTGAGCGAACTTCGCTAGTATTGATTTTAAATATAAACGCAAAAAAACATGGTTGTGGTAAACATATTCTAAAACCAACATATTGTCATAAGATTCATGATTGAAGTCAAAATATTACGATTATTAATTAGTATTGTGGTCATTTTGTTGAACCGTTTTATGGTTTTTAATCGAAATTTTGATATTTTAATTAGGCTTTAGCCAGTTTATCAAATTAAATTTTTATTAAATTATTTTTATAAAGAAAGAAGTTTTACAACATGAAATTAATTAAAATTTATTGATAACAAGAACAATTTTGCGGGCGGGTTCAAATCCCAGCTCAGCCAAGAAAAATTATCAATAAAAATTTTAATAAAAAATTCCAAGTTGTTAAATTCCTTCCCTCAGTGAAAAAATTTTAATGAAAATTAAATTTGATGAACTCAAGCCTAATTAAAGAATATCAAAAATTAAAGAATATCAAAAATTTATTGATAACTTTTCATTCTTGACTGAGCTAGGAACACGAACCCACGCTTTCTTAATAAAAATAATTTAATAAAAATTAAATTTGATGAACTTTAGCCTAATTAAAATATCTAAAATTGGATTACCATTATAATTATTATTAGAATCATAAAATATTATAGTAAGACCAAATAATATATTTTCCCCTTAATCATAATTTGTTTTTATTAAACCATACTTTTATCATGTTAATCAAAGTGAGTTTAGAAGTAAATATTATGATACAAAGTGATTATGTTATGGTTAAAAGTAATCATAGCATATTTAAAGGAATGATATTATGATTCAAAATATGATGACTGTAATCATATTATAATCGTAGGTTATCATAATATAATTTGTCGTAAGTCGCAATTATTCATAAATTATTTAATAGAATTTTCATAAATGTTCTATTAGTTAAAATAACATTTAACTTTCATGCAATGGTTAATATTTTTTTCACCAATATTTATTCACTTTCACAATAATAGAAAAAAAAAAATTCAAATTTATTAAGCAATGCTACTTTACTTAACAATTTTTTTTAAAGAATAATTAATTAACTTTTTTTAATTTATTTAAAATATTACGACATAACTGGTACAAATGATGCTAACAAAATAACGGGTGGTTAAATTTTAACGGCCTATGTGAACCACACCTAAACGTTAAGTTTTTTTTCTGCATTTCATTTAACATTTCTCAATTTCAGACCATCTCAAATTGAACCATGGAAATATACACAATCGAGCAACGCGTTAAAGTTATTCAGGCTTATTATGAAAATGGGCGTTCAAATCAAAATGCATATCGTGCAGTTCGTGATTTTTTCGGTCAATTTAATCGTCCAATGTGCGTACAATCGGAAGAATCATGCACATATTTGAGCAAACCGGGAATGTAGGAGATGTGGAACACCAGTGCATGCTCGTACAGCTCGTACTGCAGAAAAAAATTGCTGCTGTTCGCGATAGTGTAGCTGAAGAGCCGTCCACCTCAACTCGTCGTCGTGCCGAACAGTTACACCTCTTACGCTCGTCGTTGATGAACATTATGCACAAAGACTTGCATTTACACGCTTGCAAGGTGCAATTGACTCAAGAACTAAAGCCTCTTGACCATTACAAACGTCGTCAATGGTCAGAATGGTGGCAATAAATGGCAACAGTTGATGATCAAGTTTCGAAGAAAATCATCTTCAGTGATGAGGCACATTTTATTTAATTTATTTAAAATATTACGACATAACTGGTACAAATGATGCTAACAAAATAACGGGTGGTTAAATTTTAACGGCCGATGTTGAATGTGAACCACACCTAAACGTTAAGTTTTTTTCTGCATTTCATTTAACATTTCTCAATTTCAGACCATCTCAATTTGAACCATGGATATATACACAATGGCAACAGTTGATGATCAATTTTCGAAGAAAATCATCTTCAGTGATGAGGCACATTTTCACCTCAGTAGATTCGTCAATAACCAGAATTGCCGCAATTGGGCAATTAATCCAACAGTGATTGTCGAAAAACCAATGCACCCACAAAGAGTGACTTTTTGGTGCGGTTTTTGGGCTGGCGGCATCATAGCGCCGTATTTTTTTTCCAAAACGAGGCCGGTCAGGCAGTTACTGTGAATGGTGTTCGCTATCGTAAGATGATAACGACTTTTTTTTGGCACGAATTGGAAGATATGAATGTGGACGATATGTGGTTTCAACAGTGCCACTTGCCACACAGCTAACGAAACAATGGCTCTTTTGCGCAACAAATTCAATGGCCGTGTTATCTCACGTAATGGCGATGTCAATTGGCCGCCAAGATCATGTGATTTGACACAGTTGAACTTTTTTCTTTGGGGTTATTTGTAAGAAAGGGTGTATGTCGATAAGGCAGCAACAATTCAAGAGCTAAAGGATGAAATAATTCGGCACATTAAAATTTAACCACCCTATATTATTAGAGTAAAGATATTTTGTTTGCATCTTAAACATAATATGAGTATAATATTAGAAAGTTATCATGATATGGCTATTAATTATCCTTTAATGGTTGTAAGCAGGGACGGTAACAGTTATTCAGTTTTTCATAAAAGTCAGATGAAAACAGTTATATTTTGATTTTTATTTTTGGTACAAAAATAACAGTTATTTTTTGAGTTTTAATTTTTCGAGCAAAAAAAAAAGTTATTTTCTTAAGAAATGTACGTGTTTTAATATTTACTTGACTTTAAATATTTTTGTTAATATTCATAGGAAATCCCAATGATGTGTAATCATTAAAATAATAATTTTAATTAAACTAAATTTTTAAAAAAACGTACATTTCTTTAGAGAATAACTGTTATTTTCAGTGTTTAAAAAACTGCAGTCAAAACCAAAAATTGTCAACCAGAAAATAAATATTTGTGTACAATTTTTAGCTTTTAGAGTTGGTTTAACAGCGACTGTTTACATTGACAATGACAAATAAAGAAGTGGAAAAAATGACAGTTTTTCTACTTTGACTGAAGTTTTTTAAACGCTGGTTATTTTTCTTCAAAAAATAACTATTAATTTTGATCAAAAAATTAAAAAATCAAAATTTTAAAAATCAATATATTTTATCATAGACAAGCTCACAGGGATCAATATGGTATACTTGAATCAGTTTTCCAATATTTACTCCTATATGCTTTTTTGTTTTCAAAATCCAATAAAACTGTTATTTTTGGTCCCTGGTTTTAAGTAATAAAATAATGCTTTTAAAGTTAACATCATTTATTTGTTAGAAAAATAATAATTTTTCAGAGAACCAAACTCGAATTTATAATTGCGATAAACATTGAAATGTTTACAGTAACTATAATATTGCTGACATTAATTAAGAATAACAATTATATATTGTAACATAAACATAGTGTAGTTGCCGTAACCATGCCCAACCTTATTTTTTCTCTGCGTGTATAGCGCAAGGCATTGGCTGTTCTACAGTTGGTCGGTTGTACTGGTGGCAAGGTGAATAGTGAATCAATACACTTTCCCTATTGACATTTCCTACAGGGAAATGTCATTTGTTAGTTTTAACTTTATACGTACAATTTCATTATCTGCTAGTTTGTTATTGTATCTTTGAACAAAAATAACATCAGCAGTAATAATACTATTGAAATACCTTAAGTCCCTATGACAAATTAATGTAAGGAGTCAAGTGACAATTCTATACTTTTGCCTTATATCGATATTACAAACAAACGCTTACAGATATACATTAGAGCTTATACAAGTTGATGTGTGTGTGTATGCTTTCCATAGAATTTATTGTATTAGTGTCAACAATTCGTCTGAAAATCTTAATTAAATTTCAATTGTATTTTGTATAGATTAAAACTGTTGTCTTATGGTATTAAATTATATTTAGCCAGTTGAAAGGGTTAATATGTATGAATATTAGTTGAAGAGGCAAAGCGAACATATAATTAAATTCTGGAAGGTGCTATAAGAGGCGCATGACTATCTTCTTCTTTTATCTATATTCTATATATATGTACATAAAAATGAACGTGTGCTTGTATGTTTCTTTGTTTTCCAAATTTGGTAGATATAGCTGGGTTATCAATACACAATCTTTTTACAAAAATGAGAAAAATGGAAAAGTCAAGAATACAAAAATTATTAAAAAACTTTAATAAATTTCATATTGTAAAATTCCTTTCTTACGCCTGGTACTCTGTTCAGTATTTCGTGCGAAATGTTTTCAAACTCAATATAAAAAAAATTTCTGTGAAATACAAACGAAAAAATGTTGATAGAGTTGTACTGTATTTATATTACGAAAAACATGCGAAATGTTTCTAGCAACATTTTTATTTTCCGTACGAAACAAGTGCAGCTCATATTATTTCGCACGGAATTTTAAGCAACAGCTAATAATTTTTTGTAATTTTTTATTTTGTATTTGTGAAGTGGGGTTTATAACAAGCGTTTCAAAAAGAAAAATGTAGAAAAGTGCAAAAATTATTGATAAAATTAAATTTTTTGTTTTTTACTTTAGGAAATTATAAAAATAATATTGTTTTACTTTTTTAATGACAATTGTAAAAACACATGGTTTTTGTCATAGATGGGGGTAGTGCACTAATGTTGAAGTTTCAACTCATACTTAGTGATAGTTCAAAATAATTGCAAACATTTTGTCGATGTTGAGTGATGAATTGAAAACTAGCAATCTTACTAAACATGAGTGATAGTAATGTTAAAAAATTTTGCGCTAAAAAAATAGTTTGATTTAACAAAAAGCAATCATCAGTTTATTGCAATTTTTTTTCTTCACTCATTTGACAGCAACTAAAAATTTTGCACAAAATTTAAAATACAAAACTTGTGTTTTCATGATTAAAGCCAAGAGTTATTTCGTTATTGACAGAATTTCATTTAGTTTAATTTCCTTTGCTTAGCATATCATCAGAAAAATCAGAAAATTTTTAAAATTTTAGTGACATTATGTTTCTGTACAGCTTTTTGATTGCAAGTTCAAATTTTGCACTACATATTTGAATTGAGTGCAGATTTTATGCATTCAATCACAGTTAGTGTAATTAAAAAAATTTGCAATACCACTTTATTTTTTTAGTGATTGTGAAAAAAATACCAATCATCACTAACTAAAGCTGGTAAAAAATAGTAAAAACTAAGTTTTTTGCAGTTTTATTTAGTGAGATTGCAATGTTGATTTAAATCAATATTTAGTGCACTACCCCCAACTATGGTTTTTGCTTACCTTAGCACAATAATGTTGTATACTTGTATCTAATAAAAAAGTTAAGTTTTGAAAAACCGCAAGATAGATAATATTGATACATGACAAAATTTTCGTGCGAAATAATAAATGTTGCTCAACATTTTTCGCAAGTTCGAACAGAGTACTAGGCTTTAATAACAAAATAATTTAATGAAAATTAAAATATTAAAATTTGGATAAAAAAGTACAAACAGTTCAACAAAATAACCACAAATCTAATTATTGTTAAAAGCTAAGGCACGAGCTTTATGTTTACATTTGTCCATCAAGATGTCCTGAAAAAGGTCAACAAGAAAAAGAAGGACAAACAAATGAAAAAGAGAAAAACGTACTTTGGACTTCAAGAAGAATTCTTGACAAAAAGTACGAAAAAACAGAATTAAGGAGGAATATGTAAATCATTTAAAATATATAATCATTCAAAGCAAATTTCTATCTACCAAAGGTTTATACAATTTGGTTTTAAGATTGATGTTTGACTATTGACTGCCAGCAGTCGTCAATGGCTGTGAGTGTTAAATGGCTAAAGTCTCTGAAGAGATTGAGATTGAGTGGTTACAAAGGCTTACTCTTACCGTGAAAGCCTTGGTTCGAGCCCCGCGGCAGTCAAGAATGAAAAATTAACAATAAATTGTAATTAATTTAATGAAAATTAAATTTGATGAATTGTTTGAAAAAGTTTTTACTAACAGCAACATTTGTCATTCACCAACTAGATTTGACTCCACAGTGCTCTTCTAGTGGTCGGAGAAGACGCGAAAAGTTATTGTTGCATATTCTGGTTAGTTTTGTGATTGATATTTTTTCCAACTGATCAATTAGTGCATGGACTGAACCGAATATAAAATTATGGGCCGATTCTCATCATTTTAACCAGGCTTCGTCCTTATGACAATCCGATCGTATGAATCAGATACTTGTACTTTCCGCACAAGCTGTACTTGGACAGCCAGCCGGATGGACAACGACAATTTATACATATCTACTACCAATAGCAAAAGCGCTTATTAAAATGGATGATACAAACAAAATATTAGGGTGTATTTGTACAAATTCTCAATGTGACATTCATAAGATTATGGCAAATACAACCAATATGACACAATAGAACTCTTTCTGAATTGCCTGAATATAAATAATAAGTAGAGCATTTAAGCTTAATTTAAAAAAATTGTATATCTTAAGTTTGGAAAAAACAACATAAAACTGAAATTAACAACTGCAAAACTCATTTGTCTAACAGTTAGAAAATATTTGGTTTTCTTTTTTTCCTTACTTTTTTCTTATTTATATTTCATGTGTATAAACACATTTTATATGCAATTAAAACTTTATTTCGGCTTCTATTCTAACTTATTCTGTTAGGTTAACTTCATTAATCTTTTAACTCTTTCGGCAAGAATTCCAACACACTTTCATAGCAGAAAATAAAAATACGAGAAAAAAAATTCGTATTTTCTTTTGTTATTTGGTTTAAAAAGAATTGTTTATGTGCATATATTTTGGATTTTCGTTTTAAATGAAATACGATTTTGACTGAGGCACAGTTGTGAATAAAAATATAGCACACTTTATGCAAATTTACGCAGCAATATTTGTTTGAGACACCCAAATTTACGGTGGATTTTTAATAAGTGTATTCACGATAAGAAGCTTAATTGGCTATTTTTAGAACCAGGGTTCCGAATGTTATGAACAGGGCAATGGACTTCAGGCAATAGCATGTTTTTGTCGTTACTTTTAGACCAACCTAAAGCTAATATCCTTGCGAATCTCAAAATTTCTAATAAATTGACATCAATTTGTGAGTGCATATTTTGCTTTAAATGCCTGTTTTTGCATGTTATGTTATAAATGCGTAATTTTAGCCATACTTCGTAATTTTTTTTAAATTAAATTGCTTCTTTCTTTATTATTTTGTTATATCTTGTACAAGGGGGAAAATGTGGATTATGCCTCAATATCACGAGCTTTTTTTGATACAATTTTGCTTTTAAGGGAAAAGACTTTTACAAAGAACTTGAATCTTCCAACACAACCACGTCTAACTGGTAGGTGGCAGCTTAATATTACGCCAAACAGTTTGAGGAATTTAAAATGTGGCAACAATTTTAACGAAAATGATGATGCTGCTATAAAAACTAAACAATGTTTTAAATTAACCTAATATAAAAGGGCTCAATTAGTATACATTTGTGTGTCCACAAAAAAAAATTTGCGGCCTAAGCATAATTTAAAAGCTTATAGGGTAAAGTATTTTTGAGATTTTTTCAGATTTTTCTGAAGAGGTTTAGAGGTCGCTTAAGTCGAATTTTTGTCAAAAATCGGGTCTGCCGGCTTTTTTTAAGTTTTCTTCATAACGTTGTCAAAAACCACCTTTTTTCACTTTTAAGGAAATAATTAACAATAAAAATTTCCAAGCTTTATTGTAGTGTACAAAGACTATAAGTTTTTGCAATGCATTTGATCATTTATGCACCCTATATTCGTAATTCTTCCATACATTTTGTAAAAACCGCTTTATAACTTTTAAAATTTTTATGAAAATTAAACAAACCAACAATGCAGTTTGAAAGACCAATTTATTAACCTTTACGCTTTTACCGTTCCTGAGTTATACCGATTTTCAGCCTTGTACCCAGTTTATGATATTATTACGCATAGCCAACAAACAAATCAAACGTTTTGCTTTTGCTTTGTTTACAAATCATTAATTACGGATCTTACGATGTAGTTCCATGCCCTGAAATAAATTCTTAAATTCAGTTTCAGAAGTGTGACATTGATGTAAGTTTTATCCCTTATCAATACATGAAGATTTAATTGAAGGCCAGCTTGAAGACATGCAACCAAGAGAATATAATAAATAATTGCTTCATCTGATTTGGGTGAAAGATCTAAGCCCTTTCCAACAGTAAAAGCTTCAGAAGCTATTAATCGGACCCGCTGGGCGAAGAAAATTCTATATTCTTTAAACTTATGCACTTTTCAAAATCGCTAAAATTTTGCAAGGACAATTCAAAATTCTATGCTTTGCTAGAATTAAGTTCATTTATTTTAAGAATAAATATCAAAAACTGGTACCTCAATCAATACCCTCGATACACTTTGATCTTATTTTATTAAAGTGGTTGGATAACTACAAAATTATTAATGAAGCAGTTGAACGCGTCACGTGAAAAACTTTTCTACGTCATCAGTGATACTTTGCCCCAAATTGGCTACCTTACCTTTTTTTGATGAACATATCGACACCAAAACTGTGCGTTGAATAGCAAAAAATTTACACACGCCAAGTAGCGAAAACGAATTAGTAAATTTTAACAGAAGAACACCTTAAAACTAATAATCAAAGCAAAACAAAACGTTTGATTTTTGTTTGTTTGTTGGGTATGAGTAATAATATTATAAACTGGGTACAAAGCAGAAGTCCGGTATAACTCAGGAACGTTAAGAGCAAATTCAAAAATATTTGACTATAATTTATTAAGAATAAATTAATCTTTTAAATTGCGTTTTTTGTTTGTATCATTTTCATAAAAATTTTAAAAGTTATAAAGCGTTGTTTACAAAATTTATGGAAAAATTACGAAAAATTGTAATGTAGGGTGCATAAATGAGCAAATGCATTGCAAAAAATTAAAGTCTTTGTACACCAAAATAAAGCTTAGACATTTCTTTTAACCTATTTCCTTAAAAGTGAAGAAAAAATGGCCGGCAGACCCGAAAAATCTGAAAAAAATCTAAAAAAAAACATTATAAGCTAAACTTAACGGGTCAGCGTGTATTTATAGTTCAAAACCGGTAGTAGTTGTAGAGTAGCGGATTCAAGAACCTTCTAGTCGATTTCAGAACACTCTGTCCGAATTCGAAATTCTACAATTAATTCTTGAGTTTGCAATACAGTGGAGCAAATAACAATTTAAACTACTACGGCACTAAACTATAAATAATTTTTAGATAAATCTTATTTCGTAACAATATTTTTTTATTTCATTAGGTCAGAAAGTGGCTTGGAACAAATATAGTATTTTCTTTTTCATTTCTTATAAACAACTAAAGGTAGGTAAAATACATTTAAAACTTATATATCTCCACTTTCAGATGTGATATGAAAATAATTTGACTACAGTTAATTATTATAAGTCAACCTAATTATGATGTAATATAAACCGAGTGAAATATTTTTTTTTTAGAGTTGAGTACTGTTACCTTATAAGAAGCTAGACTTTAATCATTATAAAGTTTTAATATTAATTGATATATTTGACCTCTGCTCCGTACTCAATTCAAATTGATGTTCTATATTTTTATATTCAACTGTAAAATTCTTAAGCATTTTCTTTTTCAAACTGACAACTCAGTGAAATCTGTTAAGCTAGAGAAAAAAAAACTTTTTTTTACAATCTTTGCAAAAGTAATGTAAAAACTTTTCTTTTACGAATTTACATCCATATGTAGGTGTATTTTTTTGTCGACAATTCACTCTCACTCAAAGAAGAAAAAACATCAGCAGAAGCGCAAAATACCCCCTCCACTATTGTGATGTGGGTATAACAACGATTTGTGTGCAGCAAAATTGAAACGTTAGTCGCAGGCTACTTCGAAAGGATCCCTACTCAATAAATTTTTTAAAACCAAGTTATTCATATTTTTTTGGAATTGTTTGAGCATATTCCAGTAATCTCGATACTGCTAAAGATATCTTGGGAATGGATAAATAATCCTGCGTGAAATTTGTGTCAATTGTTCTAACAACAGTTCCTGGAAAGTAAAAGGAGAACTAATACCAGATAAGTTTAGAGGGGATGGATATCATAAATGCCATCTCAAATTTTAAGTTAGATTAAAAAATCATTAAATACGAAAAAGCCATATTCTGGTCATTAACAATTATATACGATACGGTGAAATTGGACTTTAATTGGCGATGCTATATATATATAGAAAAAAGCGTTGTAAAGGGTGGTTAAATTGTAAGGGCCGATGTTGAATGTGAACCACACCTAAACCCCAAGTTTTTTTCCGAATTTTATTTGACATTTCTCTATTTCAGACTTACTCAATTTGAACCATGGAGAGATACACAATCCAACAACGTGTTAAAGTTATCCAGACTTATTATGAAAATGGATGATAAATTTCGAAGAAAATCATCTTCAGTGATGAGGCACATTTTCACCTCAGTGGATTTGTCGATAAGCAGAATTTCCGCATTTGGGCGAATAATAATCCAAGAGTGATTGTCGAAAAACCAATGCACCCACAAAGAGTGACTGTTTGGTGCGGTTTATGGGCTGGCGGCATCATCGGGCCGTATTTTTTCCAAAATGAGGCCGGTCAGGCAGTTACTGTGAATATGGATGTGGACGATATGTGGTTTCAGCAGGACGGTGCCACTTGCCACACAGCTAACGAAACAATGGCTTTTTTGCGCAACAAATTCAATGGCCGTGTTATCTCACGTAATGGCGATGTCAATTGGCCGCCAAGATCATGTGATTTGACACCGTTGGACTTTTTTCTTTGGGGTTATTTGAAAAAAAAGGTGTACGTCGATAAGCCAGCAACAATTCAAGAGCTAAAGGATGAGATAATTCGGCACATTAACGGCATAGAACCTCCATTATGCCTCAGGGTCATCGAAAATTTGGACCATCGGATGGAGGTGTGCCGCCATGGTCGCGGCGCCCATTTGGCCGATATTTTGTTCCATACATAATTGAGTAGTACCAATATATCATAATAAAATAAAATTACAATAATTTCCTAAATAGTTTGTGTTTTATTCAAAATCAACATCGGCCCTTGAAATTTAACCACCCTTTATTATAAACTTCATAAATATATCTTTTATTCTAGGTGACTGATTTTTGGTTTGTATTGATTTCTGCCACCCAAGAACATATTACGGGACTAGTTTAGTGTCAGTTCGCTTCCCTCTAGGAAACTTTCAGCTTGGCGTCATCTACTCAGGGACATGTTGTAAGGCGTTGAAAATATTGTTGTTGAAAATAACCCGTTCGAAGAGAACTATTTCACCTATAAAAAATATCATGTCTTACATTTGAAAAGTGTAACTCTTTCTAGCTGACTTGATTAAGTACTTACGAAAAACTAGTCTGCAAAGGAATTTGTTAGTTTTCTTAAGTTTTAAAAGCTAGAATAAACTTCATTCGTATTATATAAGAATTTTGTAAATACGTCAGTTTTTTTCGTAAAATTTAGAAAAGGTTGTTTTCAGTACATATATATACAATTTAAATTTTTTTTTTAACATCCCAGTGGTAACTAGAATAAGTAAAGAGGCCTCATATAAGGCCTTATTTAGCAGACATAAGCCCTTCTTACCGCATTCCATACTTACTTATTTTTTACAAAGGTTGCCATTGGGCGCAAGTACTCTCTTTAATAACAACTTCGTTCTCTTCCCAAGGAAGTTTACTCACTTCTAACTAAAAATCATTAAAAATAAAAAAAATAAATGAAAATGAACAACTTCCTTCTCCCTTCTTAAAGAAGGAAGAAGCGAATGTATACTGAATATTTTGGAAGGTCTTTAAAAAAGAAATGTTTACCTTCTAGAAGGCATACTTCTGAAGGCAGGTTATCATACGAAGCGAACCTTTTAGAAAGGAGTATAGAGGCCTTCAAAAACGCCTGCCACTTGCGGTCCTTCCAATATTTACCGCTGGGATATTTCGAAATTAATACTTATATAATTCTCGTGTTAGTGTAGCTCTTAAAAGTGGTCGTGTAGAAAGAAGGTTCTTAAGAAAATCTATAAATGGGAGGTTAGGCAAAAAATATTTTTCTTGCCTTTTCCTCCGTTTGTTTATTTTTGTTTATTTTTTACAGTGTGTTTTAGAGCCAAAATCTAAGCACAACTACATACAAGAGAAAAATGTGTTTTTGAATGGTTTTTGGGGATGTCATTATAAACACATTTAAATTCGTTTTAAATTTATTTTAATTTGATGTTTGTTTTTTTTTTCCTTTCTTGATATTGTTTCATTTTCCTTCCAACTTTTTAAAGTTTTTCCCCCACATGATAAATTATTTGTGTTTTTTTTTAAGCCAGTGTCATTTGTTTTTTGTTAATTTTTCATAACTTTAAGTTATTTATATTATACTGGTTGGTTTTTTTTTTTTCTTTTAATATCAACCATCTGCCTGTCATGGTACTCATCTAATGCATGTGTTACAACGTCATCAACCACATCATTTGTAACGCTTATCACTAGTTCACAAACTAAACTGCTGTACACATAAACTATCACACACACTCGTACAGTTATATATATATATATAAAGTATTTTGATGCAAGTAATTATTTACTCAACATGCTTAACATAATTAGTTTGTGGATTGATTCTAAGAAGTTGCTACATCCACTTGCATTCACGATAAATTCTCAGAAGTTCGAAAGCAGACTTGAAAGTTAATTTAGTGTGCTAAAAGCTATAATTAAGTCAACCGGTATTCATCACTCCAGCTCCACTAGTGATGAATTAGGGGTGTAAAAGTTTTGTCACTACGTATAAAATGTATACATAAGTTTAGGTACTTAAGTAATTCTAGATCAATTGAACCAGGCATGTTTTTAAAGATACTGACAAAATGATTGAACTATTGAGGCCAAAAAGAAGGAGGTTCTTTAAACTCTGAAATTACTCAAGCATTTGATGAATTAATTTAAATTTAACACAAGCTCAATACATGTATTTAAGAAATCTTTTTTTGGAAAGAAAATTTCTTGTATTTCCAATACTGCTGGGCAAACATTCAGTCGATAGTGAAATCTGAACTATCGATAGAAGAAAATATCTATATTATTCCAGAACTAACTTCCACCATATATAAAATTCAGCAAGCAAAACAAGGTCTACCTGATTGCTCAATAGCCAGGATTGTACTGACAGAGTCTATGGAAATTAAAAATCTTCAAAGATTAACTCTGTACTGTAAATGGGGAAGTGATAGTTCGTCAGGACAAAGTGAATATAAACAACAATTTCTGAAGGAATCTTACATAATTTCTATTAAACTTGTAGATGAAGATACAGGCTATACAGTTTGGCAAAATCCTGCATAATTAATTTATTTCATTGTAAATGAACCAAAACTAATTCAAATAATCACCAAAATAAAAAATCTAAATTTTAAACTTCATAAGGATTTATTAAGTATCTTACATTTGCTGTCAATGAAATTTTATTGTAACTCTACTGTAGCTGCCCATGTGAAAATGGAACTAATAGTAAATTTGTCACGGGACACTGCTAAAGTGGAAGGGGCCAGTTTTAGTGCTAACACTTTATATAAATGGGACGTGGTAGTTTTAGATGGCGATGTTCTGAAAGAGGTAAATTGGCACCTTTTTGACACTTTGTGGCAGGCTACTTGTTAAAATAATGCCTGTCGCCGATATTGACCCGAGTGAACCAAGTTAATATGATAGATTCCCTTAATATAAAGAAATACCAGATGGAATCAGCCACTACCCGCACAAAATCCAGTCATATGATTAGTTTTGTGGCTATTACCTTTCCTCTGGAGTAACTACACAGAAAAAAATATATCAAGAAAATTTTTAACAACACAGTTTACCGCAGGGTGAATATGTTTTAAAAAAATTAAAACTTTGGCCCTTGAAAATATTGGTGCTTGAAAGTTCACTTGCACAGAAAAAAATAATTTTCATATTTGAATACGAAAATCGCATATTTGATTACAAAAAATTTTTAATTTTCTGCGATGACGATTTTTGCGGTATTGATAAAAAAGTTTGTATGTAAAATTGTTAAATTTTTAGTCAACAACCAAGTTTATTGAGTCAATAACAAAAGTTGTTGCCCAAAATAGTTTTTTTCAACAAAATGTTTACTTGGTTTGTTAAAATGAATTGTTGAAAATGTTGAATAAATCAAACAAAATGTTAATCGAATCTTTATTTTTTTATTTATTAATGATGATGTCATAAATTTTCAATTTTTATATTTTTATAAAAACACTAAAATTTATTATGCGGGGATAAGTAAGTTCCTATGCGCATTTCACTGTTTGCTTAGGCCAGATCATCAAGAAACCTTTTCCAAAGACTTTGGCAAAACTAAATATATTATTCAAACAAAACTGTAAAACAAATGAGAATTATGAGCTATTTAAAAATGGAAAAGAGTTGTTAAAATACTGCCATTACTTTGAAGAAATATTTAATTATTTCATTTTTAAATATGTTTTATTGAGTGCTATTTTGCAAAGTGTAAATTTGATAAATTTTTTCTTTGAATCAAACCAAAAGTTTGTTGACCTAAAATTTTTTTTTAACAAACTATGTTGTTAAAAATTTTCTTGAGATATTTTTTTCTGTATGCCAAGGATTGTCAATTACTAAAAAAAATCTAAGCTTAAGGCTATTTACAAATGTCAGTTGTTAATACAATTAAAACTAATGAAAAAAAAAATACAAAAAACACCATTTTTACTTGTTTAAACCCATTAAACGCCAAGACCATTAAAAACCAAAAAAATTGAAATTCATTAATTTTTTTATACTTAAATACAGTAAATAAATATAGAAAAAACAAAAAAAAAATCCTGGATGTGTGTCTTAAGGGTTGTACTTGGACGGGTACAGTGGCGTCATGAGTATCCAATTTTTTTATGTATGAAAAATTTTAAAGCATACTTTTTCAACACATAGAACAGCATCGCATTGCTCAAATACCCATCTTATTCTGTTAAAATATTCACGACATCATAACTGATTTGTTATCCTTTAAGGAAAGGAAAGCAATATTGCGTTGAAACTCAAGCAAGTACATTTGAGATATGTTTGCAATATGATCTGAAGGGTTAGGAACGTTGTCCAAAAAATCATGCACGACTCGGGATCCAAAAGGGAGTTTTAATCTTTCTACACTTATACCTTTGGCCCCACAGTAGATATCGAATTGGTATAAATAACGGGAGCTGCTCGTTAGCATCCTGTTTTTAAAAACAAATCTTACTGGGGTAACTCTTATAAATTATTTTGAAGAGTGGCTACCAAAAAAATTGGTTTGATGCATTTGAACATCACAAGGTCTCTTTGTCCACTTAGGAGCAATTTTGCTTGATTTTGAAAACTTTTTTGTCTTTTAAGATGGAACTGCAAATTAAAGCTTAAAGTTCCACCTTTTTATTAAAGCTTAAAGATTCACCTATTCAACGCAAATAGAATCTTACAAAAATATTTATCTCTTCAAAAGTTACAGATTTTTGATCCGGAAATGACCCAAAATGTTCCACTGTGCGCCTGTAGGGCTTTATCAAAAAAAATATATATATATTTATATAATTTATGATTTTATACGACAATATACCAAAAATTTTCGCAAAAGCGGAATGAAGGTATTGCCCCTAAATTCAGCATAAATTTCTTCTATATATCCGGCCATTATTAATCATAGATTCCATATTTTGGGAAGGCAATTTAATACGTGAAACCGTAACTTACTGTCATGGCATTTTTGCATACACTAATTTTGTTTTTACTAGAAAACTGCAGACTTAGGAAAGGCTATAATCCCTTTATGAGTTCATGCCTTGAAATAGGCACTCCACCATCGGACAAAGAAGAACATGAGTAAAGTCAACCTTTTTGTCGCAAAAGTGAAGCTTCCGCAAAAAAAATCATCCTGAAAGATATGAAGCATATCTCGCAAAGAGCATACTAACGGAGACCTCAACCAATAGCCAGACCGCTGACATGCTCAACCAGGCAACCTTCTCCCTTGGCACTAGATAATAAGGTGCTCTTGTGAGTGTTGCGGTCTCAAGATATCACAAATACTTCAACATTCCTTTCATTTTGAACTTGTGTCGGATGTCGGGTATGCATACACCTTATACGCCCATAACTGTTCAATGTTTGAGGAAAGATGTCGACACAAGAGAAACTGCCATGCTCCTCTAGCTCATCTACCAGATCTCTCCCAAAAAAGCAATTTCATATTATTTTCAAATCAATAATGTTTATTCTAATCTTTCTTTCGTTGCAAAATTAAATTAAAATATTATGTTATGGCACCGTGTTTCTACCAAGCACTAGGTAAACTTTGAATCCTTTCGAATTCCAGGCATTTACCACACCTGTTTTCCCAGTGGATGTAACAGCAAGAGGTTGAAATATTACTAATATGGTTCACCCCACCTCCTGAGGGGTGCAGCAAATCCCCCCCAAAATGAAATACAGTGCATTATTTAACCACTTATCTAAAGATCTATAAACAATTTCTGAGTCCAACTTCGTATATATCTATTTACGCCAACCTTAAGCAATTTATATTGGGTTTATTAGAAGAGATATATATGCAGCCATTTCTTGTTACGTATATTCTGCTTATATGTTGACTTTGTTCATATAGGTGTGTGTGTGTATGTTTAAATTTTAAGCTTGAATCTAATGATTATTGTTGAGAAATTTTAAGCATAAAAGAGGTCGCTGGTGTTGCAAATGTTTCTAAGCAATGTCTTAATAATTAAAAAATGTAGTGACCAAAAATATTAAAACAGTTCAGGAATAAGTTACATAAAATACGCACTACCATGTCAAATTTGTGGCTTACATGCAGAGGAGATCATGTCATAAGTCAGTTTTTAGTATGAAAAGTCACAATGATGTTACACTCTTCAAATACATTTATGTATATCAAGGAGCCAGGTAGCTACTAGAACAAGCGATTTGTCCTAACGAAAAAAAACTCAACCGTAACTTTTCATTTATATTAAGAAAACACTTTTTTTTTGCAATTATAATTCATAAATTTATCAAAAATTGGTTTGATAATTTATTAAAATATTTATTTATTTTAAAAAGTTACAAATTCCTTTTTTGCCATTTTATTTTCTTCCAGGAAGATGTGTGAATGTAATTTGATTTGGTACGTATCCCCAACCTGAACTGGGCGCTCTGGTTGTCTTTGGTGGATCAGCTGCTACTGATTGAAATAAGAATACCACAAAAAGTAGTGAATAGATGAATTTTAAAATTGTTGACTTCATATTGTTTTCTTTTAACAATTGTATACTTTAGTCCGACTATTTGCAAACTATGATATGATTTATTTGTAAACTGGGTTTTTATAGTCAATATCTATTGGAAAATGTCAAATGTTGTTATTTATTTAAAGCATACAATTTTGAATTTGTTCCAGTTTTATGGTTTAATTATATTATAGACGCCTTAATATTGAGCAACTGTAAAGAGAGGTACGTGTACGACATTAACGTTTCGATCAATTGGCACACATTACTGTTTTAAATTTTAAGTGATCACATTTCTTAAAAAAAAGTTATACGGGCATGTTCTAGAAATTGAAATGAATTGGATTTTAAATGGAGCAAATTTTAAAAACCACCCTGTACTGAAAGTTGATACAAATATTCCATTTTATCAATTAAATTTTGTGAGTTACAAAAGGCTTTTCAAAAACAACTCTTAAAACCAGGAAAAACTACGGCAATTTTGTAAATAATTGAACTTAAAATCTCTTTCGATTTCAATTTCACTTCATTTCGATTTCTAGAACATGCCCGATAGACTTAAATCTTTTGAAAGTTGAACTGTTAAAAAGCACAATAAAACTATTAATTTTTAATGTTAAAAATTTTAAACAGGCAACTACCAGTTATTCTAGCCAAGGACCGGAAAACGTTTTTTTTTTATGTTTTTTAAAAAATATTTATCATTGGTGTTCGAAAAATATTTTAAACTGTACAAAAAAAAAAAAAAGAAAACATTTTTGTTTGATACTGTTTCTTTAAGTTCAAAATAAAAAAGTTCTCAAAAAAAAGTTTTAATTTTTTCGTACAAAATAAAATTTTTTCCCATCAGTTTAAATAAAATAAAAAACAAACACAAAAAAGATATTTATTTTTTCAGAACAATATTATTGAACATGACAGAGATAAAAATTATGAGAAAAAGTTATAAAGATATGTATATTATTTTTTTAACGCTGTTAAGCTATTTTTATTGTTTTTATTTTTAGCCGATTTAGCGAAATTAAAATTACATACATACATAATTGATTATTACATAAAAAAGAATATATAAATAGTAGAAATAGCAAAAATGAAAGAACACAATTATATATATTTGTATATGTATATTTATTAATGAAACAAGTTATATAAAGCCCTTTTAAATTGCATTGGATTACTAGTAAATTGAATACTTGGGGGTAATAAGTTCCAAAGACGAATTGAGTGGGTATAAAATTGACACGATGACTGTAATGTTCGGTATCTGACATGCATCAAATCATTAGATCTTTGTGAACGGGTAAACGAGAATCTCCTATAGAGATACATAGGTATACGTTTATTAATAATTTTGTGCAACAGAGTCAATGTTCTTATTTTCAATAAGTTAATAAAAGTCACTTGCATATGGTGTGATATGATCAAATCTCCTTAAACCATACACATATCTAATCACATTTTCAGTTTGTGCTTTGTTGTGAAACGGACGTGTATTTTCAACCCCGCATACGATTTTAATAATTTATTAATTAAATTTGATTTTGGAATATAAATATTAAGCGAATGGACGCTAGAAAATATATGATATTTTTTATTTAAATTACACTGCTCTGCAAAAAGTAATTTTTTGTCTTTCCGTTAATTAAAACTATGTGAACTATATGGATTTTAATGCGCTGAACCCAAATCCGTTCTCGGTTTTTTTCCATCAGATCGAGATTTTGTTTAATGGGCGTGGCAAATTTTTTGCCCTTAATTAGTCAGGTACGGAGACATATTTCATCCTAACTCGAGAACCAGTCATTCGATTTTCAAAAGTAAATCACCAGAAGATGTGTAACAAAATTGTATTTATTTTAGTCCAACAGAATTTTTCTGTATCCCGTTTTGGAATTATTCAGAAATTAATGGAAAAATTTTTTTTTGTGCAAAATTCGTAATATTTTTCAATTTAAAAATTTTATAAAAAAAAATAAAAAGCAAGTATTACACATTTTGCACTTTTTTCTGAGAGCTACTTATCTTAAAAATAAAAAAAGCCATAAACCATAAAAATCGGTTAAAAAATTTAGATTTTATTGTCAATTTACCGCAGGTACCCAATATTGTAATGCAACCAGCCTCACATATGATGATTTTTTTTGTGCAAAATTCGTAATATTTTTCAATTTAAAAATGTGATAAAAAAAAAATAAAAAGCAAGTATTACACATTTTGCACTTTTTTCTGAGAGCTACTTATCTTAAAAATAAAAAAAGAAATAAACCATAAAAATCGGTTAAAAAATTTAGATTTTATTGTCAATTTACCGCAGGTACCCAGTATTGTAATGCAACCAGCCTCACATATGATGATAGCATTTCGCTAGGTCAGGAGCCATAAACCACAAAAATCGGTTAAAAAAATTTCATTTATTGTCAATTTACCGCAGATAACCAATATTGTAATGCAACCAGTGTAGCGGATGGTAGTCTGAGTAGCTGATGGGCAATAAGTGTGTCACTTTAGATTTGAATATCGTGCCGTTAAAATCGGCAACAGTAAATAGATCTCATAGTATACTTTGTTATTGTGTAAAGAAATAAAGCAATTAAAGAATCCACAAACGCTTTAATATTATAAAATGTCAAGGATTTGTAACAAATCTCCAAATTTATTTTGTTACGTATGTGGCAATCTAACTTTAAGTTCTCAACGGGAGACAATATCTTTCCAGATTAAAGATGCTTATCGCCGTTATTTTGGGTTTCCTATCGATGATAGAGATAAAAATTGGCTGCCGAAAATATGTTGTAGTAGCTGTGCAAGGTCTTTAAGAGGTTGGTTAAAAGGAAGTCATAAGTGTTGCCGTTTATGAAGCCAGCGATTTGGAGTGAACCACAAAATCATCAAAATGATTGCTACTTTTGCCTGACTAAAACACGTGGGTTTACGAAAAAAAACCAAAAATAAAGTTATATATCCAAATATTTCATGCGTCAAACGACCAGTTTACAAGTAAATTTTTACCTCCATTGCCTCCTACAGACGATGAAGAAGATAGGCTTTCTGCAACAACCGAATCCACTTACGCCACCATGGGTGTTTCTTCGCATTCATTTGGAAGCCCAACGTGTAAACCTTATTTTCCGAATCAAATTGATATGAATAACTTAGTTCGTAAATTAGGGCTCTCAAAAAACAAGTCTGAGCTTCTTGCATCCCAATTAAAAGAATGGAACTTGGTGCAAAAGGACGTAAAAGTCTCGTACTTTCGAAATAGAGAACAACCTTTTTTGAGTTATTTTAGCAGAGAGGAAGGTTTGGTATTTTGTGATAATGCTGATGGACTTTTGCGACAACTGTGTTTCAGTCATAAATCTGAGGATTGGCGGCTTTTTATTGATTCATCCAAGACAAGTTTGAAAGCCGTTTTACTTCACAATGGCAACAAATTTCCATCGGTCCCACTCGCGTATGCAAGAAATATGAAAGAAAGCTATTATAGCATGAAGATGATACTACAAAAAATTAAATATTCACATTACTCATGGAACGTATGTGCTGATTTGAAAGTCGTAGCAATCTTAAATGGATTGCAAAGTGGATATACTAAGTTTTGTTGCTTCTTATGTGAATGGGATAGCCGCGCGAGAGAAAAATACTACAATGTTAAAATTTGGCCGAAAAGAGTAAATTTTATTCCAGGACAAAAAAATGTAGCAGAAGAGTCTTTAGTTCAAAAAGAAAAAATTCTTCTGCCTCCTCTTCATATAAAGCTAGGCCTAATGAAAAATTTTGTCAAAGCAATGAACAAGGACGGTGAAGGCTTTCTATACATTAAGAGCAAATTTCCTAGAATCAGCGATGCAAAAGTAAAAGAAGGCATATTTATAGGTCCACAAATACGACAGCTTATGAAGGACGAGGTCTTCAGAACGAAATTGAATGATGTGGAAGAAAGAGCATGGACAGCTTTTGTGAATGTGTGCCACAATTTTTTGGGAAACAGAAAAGCTGAAAACTACCATGAAATCATCGAAGAACTACTTTCTGCCTACAAAGCTCTAAAGTGTAACATGTCCCTTAAAATTCATTTTTTGGACTCGCATCTAGATTTTTTTCCGGCTAATCTTGGTGCAGTATCAGACGAACATGGTGAAAGGTT
Organism: Pollenia griseotomentosa; assembly: GCA_963931875.1. Classification (NCBI taxonomy): domain Eukaryota; kingdom Metazoa; phylum Arthropoda; class Insecta; order Diptera; family Polleniidae; genus Pollenia; species Pollenia griseotomentosa. The sequence goes on from OZ007561.1 coordinate 182,903,894, forward strand.
CCATCAAGATATGTTACATATAGAGAAGCGTTATAATGGAAACCCATCGGAAGGAATGCTTGCAGATTTTTGTTGGTCGATTTGGCAAGAATATTGATAAAAAAAAAGAAATATTAAATTATGATAACTAAAGTTGAATCTCCGCATACACCGCAACAGCTTGAGCTACTTTTTTATTTTAACAATGTTTCCTAAATAAAAATTAATAATTAGTAAAAAAAATTTTGTGTTATTTTAAATAAAAAAATATATAGGCTAATATATATATAGGTAAATATTTTAATTTTTTATTTTAATTTGAATTCATCTACGGGTGACGACAGGGTGTGTGCTTTAAGCGAGGCGTTGCTACAAAATTACAAATCTGTCAACCTTTTTTGCTTGCATTTGATTTTGTTGTACGAAAATAGATAGAAGTAAAGAGTTGCCATTCATTGCTGCTACAAGGCGCTTTAGTGCGCCCACTCTGACGTTGTTTGCTGCATTACACATATTTGGTCAATATTGGGTACCTGCGGTAAATTGACATTAAAATCTAAATTTTTTAACCGATTTTTATGGTTTATGGCTTTTTTTTTTTAAGATAAGTAGCTCTCAGAAAAAAGTGCAAAATGTGTAATACTTGCTTTTTATTTTTTTTTATTACATTTTTAAATTGAAAAATATTACGAATTTTGCACAAATTTCCATTAATTTCTGAATAATTCCAAAACGATAAGAGATACAGAAAAATTCTGTTGGACTAAAATAAATACAATTTTGTTACACATCTTCCGGTGATTTACTTTTGAAAATCGAATGACTGGTTCTCGAGTTAGGATGAAATATGTCTCCGTACCTGACTAATTAAGGGCAAAAAATTTGCCACGCCCATTAAACAAAATCTCGATCTGATGGAAAAAAACCGAGAACGGATTTGGGTTCAGCGCATCAAAATCCATATAGTCCATATAGTTTTATTTAACGGAGGATTTTGCTGCTGAGCAGTGTTATTTAACATAAAAGTAAACAATTAAAACGAAAAATTAAAAAAAGATAAAGTAAAAATATATACATATGTACGTATGAATGTTCATACATGTGTATGTATACATATTCTGTGCACAAACATTTTAGTTTAAATTTCTTATTATTGGCGTTGTTGTAAAATACAATAAATAATAAAAACATTAAAATCACAGTAAAACGGTGAAAAACAAAAACAATTTCTTGCATGAGTAAAAACAATGTAACAACAATAAAATTAAATGAGAGAAATGCTTATGTGACAGTGCATGCCAACGAAAATAATGTTGAAATAAATAAAACAAAACAAAACAATATTAACTACCTAACGGCTAAGCCAATTTTTCGTACATGTTCCCTCTCACCCTCTTTATTTACACAAACGGTGGATAGTGACTCATTAAAAAACTAAAACTAGACCTGGTAACAAGTGTTGCCAGGCCCACAAGTATTGCCGCGACGTCAAAAATAAATTTAGTGGGAAATGATACAATGAACCAAAACACAAATGCAATGGAAAACCCCCTGTAAAAAGTTGTAAAAAGCCTCAATTCCAAGTTGGTATGGACAGGTATATAACAGTCCTTAAGCGGGGTCGCAGCCCTACCTCTTCAGCTGTTGCTTCGGCATCAAAAGTGCCATCTTTTGACAAAATAAATTCCCAAAATCGCTTTGCAATTCTGGAGGATCAATCATCTGAAGCACCAAACGTCATAAAATCGTCCAAGCCTCCCCCGATATATCTTAGGGAGCATAATTCAAATGATCTAATAAAGAGTTTAATTTCGTTGATTGGTGCAAATTCATTTTATGTAGCCGCAATAAAGCGAGGTAGCATAAATGAAACGAAAATTCAAGTGAATCATGAAAATGATTTTCGCAAAATTATTAACAAATTTGAAGCACTTAAAAAAAGTTTTTATACATACCAACTACCCTCGCGAATGGGTAGTCATCTTGCCGCGATGCGAGGGCTTAAGTACAAGGACGTTTAGAGTCATGCTGGCGGTAGTGACGTCAGTCAAGACCGGTAGGGCCTTCCATGCCAGAAGGGTCTAAACCGAGTACAAACTGTTTCTTCTAGTTGGAGCGGCTAATGACTATGCGTCTGCTGGCCTTTTACGTCTGTTCTCATATTGAGCGGCTGATGGTCTGCGTCTGTCTCCAGAGGAGCGGCAGGTTTCCTTTCGCCTGGCAGGTAGGCATAAAATGCAACCCCAATTCACCCCCCCCCCCGAAATGTCCGAAAATGCATGCCCTAAGTATCCGGCAAAGGGCTTCATAATCCCCGGAGACCCTACTACTACAGCGTCGGTATCAGGCTGTAGTAAGTTGAATGCTACTGAGACCTCGTCTAGCAAGGTGGTTGCGCCAGGCTCTGCTAGACGGTTAGCTACAAGTGCGCAAAAACTCGTCACGACTAAGCCTTCAGGCGGTCGTAAACCAAGCTTGGTACAGGGTTCTTCGAAACCAGGTACCTCTAAGGCTTCCCAGGTCCGGACGGGAGAAAAACCCGTCAAAACCCCTTCCTCGGGTGCTGGCTTGACGTTACAGACTCAGTCTGCCAGAAATCCAGTTGCCCATGTGCCGAAACCTGTGCAAAGAGAGCACACGAAGAAAGATTCGATGCCCTCTGATGCACCTCCCTCAGCCTCAACGGCACTTATCAATAAACCCCAAAGGCACATAAATGCATCCAAACGGGCCTTTACAACCAGGCGCTCCGCCTACAAAATCATTAGCCGACTTGGTGGAAAACCGGTTGGTGAACTCACTGAGCAGGAGAAAACCTCTCTCCAGTGGGCAAAAGCCCATATTGAGGGTTTTAAACGTGGATCTCCCTCTGTAGAGGAAGGCAATCCTGATCGGAAGCCAACCGAAGCAGCGCCTAAACGGCAACGGTCAGGGGAGGACACACTTCCTGGGACTAAACGGTCCAAATATACGCCTCAACGGCCGCAAAACAGGTCTTTCAAAGATGTGGCTAAAGACCACCTCATTTGGGCGATCATTGACCGCAACGCCAGTGACGGCACCATTTCATCCAAGAACTGGAAGCTGGTTGTTGTCGCACTTAGTAGGGTGTTCCTGAATGTCTTAAGGGGTAACCCTGGACCACCACCACAATGTGAAGATGCCGGCTGGTATCAAGGTCACATAAAACTGATAGCGTGTGCAGATGAGCGTTCAGCGCTGCTGTACAAGGATGCCGTGGAGTCCCTGGGGGAAGTTTGGCAGGGCGCTAAGATTGAGGCAATACCTCTGGCCGATGTACTGCAAAGGCCCAGATCTATTGCCAAGATCCCCGCTGAGCCATCCGACCCCAAGGAGATCCTGGAAATTATACAGATCAGTAACCCCCAGCTACCCACACAGGACTGGAAAGTAGTGAGGGTTTCTGAATCTGTTGACGAGTCCAGGAAGGCCACTGTTATAATAAACAGTGACTCTCTGCCGTCACTTTGGAAGACACAGGGGAAGATATTCTATGGATTTGGAACTATCTTCCTCCGAGTCTACAAAGGTGATGACAAAGGGAAGCCTCAAGCTCCGGTGACTACCACCACATCAACAGCGTCACAACCAGGAAGGCGATGCCGCATGCCAACAGGCGCAACATCCCTCTAATAATATGTGCTGATGTTAATGCACATCATACCGTCTGGGGAAGCTCGGATGTCAATCCGCGAGGTGAGTCGCTTTTGGACTTCATAGTAGAAAATGAACTAACAGTAGTTAATAGGGGTAGTGAGCCCACCTTTATTGTGACTAACAGAAGGGAGGTTCTTGATATTACGCTTATTAGTGATAAGTTCTCGGATTTGATTAGCGATTGGAACGTGTCAAAGGACTGTTCCTTCTCTGATCACATGTATATTAATTTCAATTTTTCTTTTAGAGCTGATTCAGCTAAACCCTACACGAATAGAAGAAGGACCAATTGGTCTATCTATGCGAGTGTACTCGGGGACAAGCTGCCTATGTGCCCGGTTCTCATAGACAGTGTGTCCATGCTCGACTCCGCAGTGGAGTCACTGACTGGTGTCTTAATTGAGGCAACAAACGAATCCTGTAAAAGAATCGACAGGAAGGGCAAAGCTAAGCCCATATGGTGGAATGCGGGGATTGCTGAAAAACGCAAAGAAAGCAGGAAACTCTTTAATGAGGCAAAACGTAATGGTGTTTGGAACAATTACAAGTCCTCAGTAAATGGATTCAAAAATCTTATCAGGAAGGCCAAGAGACAGTCATGGAGGAAATTCTGCAGCGATGTGGAAAACTCCTCGGAGACTAGTCGGCTACGTAAGATTTTATCCTCTAAACCAGCTATTCCATCGTATATACGGAAGATGTACGGATCCTGGACCACAAACAGTCGGGACACCCTTGAGGTGTTGATGAATACACACTTCCCAGGTTGCACTGATGATGTGCCTAGGGAAGGAACATTTAGTGGCACTCGGGATATCTCTAATATTCCGATAACTCGCCATCGTGTGGAATGGGCGGTCAAAAGCTTCCATCCCTTTAAATCTCCAGGCCCGGATGGCATCATCCCAGCGGACCTGCAAAAGAACCTGGGAATTTTGATGCCATGGCTCCTGGCAATATTAAGAGCCTGCCTGAGCCTCTCACATGTCCCATCAACTTGGACAACATATAAGATCGTCTTCATCCCCAAGAGTGGGAAGACATCTCACACTATGGCTAAAGACTTCAGACCAATTAGTCTATCCTCCTTTCTACTGAAAACACTGGAGAGGATTTTGGATATTCATATTAGATCATCATTGGGACACAATTCCTTGTCACTGGCTCAGCACGCCTACACGAAGGGAAGGTCCACTGAAACTGCGCTTCACTCATTGGTGGGCCACATAGAGAGATCCCTGCACTACAAGGAATTTGCTTTAGTTGCATTCCAGGATATTGAGGGCTCTTTCAACAACGTTAGACCTGAATCGGTCATTAACGCAATGAGACATTTGGAAATCGACCCGGCGATAATTCAATTTGTCAGCAGCATCTTGCATTTCAGGCGTATCGAATCCAACTTAGGCGCCTCGAACATCTCCAAGGTTGCGACTAGGGGCACCCCGCAAGGTGGTGTACTCTCACCATTACTTTGGAATCTGAATATGAATACCCTACTCAGGGCCATGGAAAGGACGTGCTGCAGAACGGTTGCATATGCGGATGACGTTGCAGTTGTGGCTCTGGGTAAAGATCCCAGACTATTGTCTGAACTAATGGAGTCCGCATTGGACGTCCTAAGAAAATGGTGCCACGGATGTGGACTGGATGTAAATCCTGCCAAAACGGAACTGGTACTTTTCACAAGGAGATACAAAATTCCCAAATTTGATACCCCGAGGATAAAGGGGGTCTCACTGAAAATGTCTGACAGCGCCAAGTATCTTGGGCTAATATTGGACAGCAAACTGAACTGGAGTATGAACACCATTTCCAGGACTAACAAGGCGGCAACTGCATTGTATTGCTGCAAGAGGGCCATTGGTCTTAACTGGGGAATTAATCCGAGGAATGTATACTGGCTATACGAATGTGTCATTAAACCCATTCTATTCTACGGGGCAGCTGTTTGGTGGCCGGCGCTCAAGGTGAAGAGTCATCAAACTGGGCTTGAACGTACAATGAGAATGGTGGCGATAGCGGTAACAGGTGCCATTAGAACAACCCCCTCTAAGGCATTGTTTACGATTTTAAACTGGTTACCACCAGACATTTTGGCTAAAAGGCTGGCTGCGAACGCGGCGGTAAGACTAAGGGCCACCGGAGCATGGAGGGATTTCAATATCGGACATGCTAATATTCTGAACGAAATTAATTGGCACATGGATGTTGATTATGTCACACCCGAGCCGATCTTTGATCCTGGCTTCACGGTAAGCATTTTGGATAACGTGGTCCACTATGATGACCTACAAATTCCCGCGAATGCGATTCAAATCTTCACGGATGAGTCTAAAACACTGTATGGTGTCGGTTCTGGCATATACTCCGAGCAGCTAAACTGGAGCATTCCTATGAGGCTGCCGGACCATTGCAGTGTCATCCAGGCCGAGATAATGGCCATCCACACAGCCGCGAGACGCATCCGATACGGTGAAATATCTGGAAGGGATATTCACATTATTACCGATAGCAAGGCGGCCATAAGATCCCTGGAGAATGTGTTCATCACATCGAGAATTGTCCGAGAATGCCGGATGTCTCTGGATGAGATAGCGAGACATTCACTGGTCACCCTTAATTGGGTCCCCGGACACGGGGACATACTGGGGAACTGCATGGCGGATTCGTTGGCGCATGCAGGCACCACCTTGAATCGAGACGGTTCAACAAATAATGTAGGTGCTTCACTCCCAAGGAGCAAGCAACTTATAGCGCACAAGTTTCATATTATCGCCAGTCGGAGGTGGCACGATAAAACTACCTGGTTTTCCAGGAAAATCTGGCCCGTCATAGATGAAAATAGGACACGGCGGGCACTACAGCTGTCCAGACATCATCTAAGAAACCTGATTGCGGTTATAACTGGCCACTGGCCCATTGGGAGGCACGCCCAGAGGCTGGGACTCCCTTACAATGACTTTTGTAGAAGTTGCGGCGAGGAGGAGGAGGAAGAGTCAACGGAACATCTTCTCTGTAATTGCCCGGCTTTCGGAGATCTAGGACTCGAAATGTTTGGTCGAAGAGCCCTTGGGGACAAAACTTGTCTCTCTGATGTTGATGTAAACAGGATCCACTCCTTTACTGAATCGACCGGATGGCTGCGTGGGAACACTAGCAGCCAGACAACATAGGACCCATGGGAGACGGTGTGACATGGTAACACAACGGGAACTAATTAATGGACCCACGTGAGCTGTGCTTGATCACGGCTGCCAATGGAACCTAACCTTACCTAACTCAAGAGCAGCAAAGGTCTCCAGGTGGTGATTAAGGGAATTGATTCATGCGTAGACCCAGAGGAAATTAAAACTTTCTTGGAAGAAAAAGGCTTCAAGATAAAACACGTGGTAAATATTAGAAATAGAGACAAAAAGCCACAACCACTTTTTTGAGTAGAATTAGAGCCCGGCGACATTAAGTTAAAAAAAAACGAAACGCATCCCATTTATAGTTTGAAATATATTCTTTACAGAAAAATCATACAAAGGCATACTGCTACTTACCCCCTGTTTGCGTAGTATGTAGTGAACTACACGGTACAGTTTCTTGCGATAAGTCTAAAACCGACCCCAACGTAAAAAAATGTAGCAACTGTGGCGGTAATCACACTGCCAATTATAGAGGATGCCCTGTATATAATATCGTCAAGCAGACGGTTGGACCGAAAACAAATGGCCCTCAAATGCAGGTTACAAATCAAGTTATCACAAATGCAATTCAAGCCCCCCAGCCTAGTAATAACAGAACCTCTTACGCTAACGTCCTAAAATCAAACCATGAGCCAATACAAGGTGCCTCGCCAAGTAATGATATAACTCCAGTTTCTAATTTAAGTCATTTAGAAAAAACCATGGAAACATTAGTGCAAACAGTAAATAATTTTATGAACACAATAGGTAATATGATGCAGGAAATTCTTAGAATGCAATCAATGTTATTGCAAGCTGTACTTAACAAGCCATGAACTGTATAAAAATTTGTTTTTGGAACGCAAACGGCATCCGCCAACATAAAAATGAACTAGAATACTTTCTTAAAAATAAACAAATTGATGTCATGATGGTTACTGAAACTCATTTGTCCTCAAAAAATACGTTTAAAATTAATGGTTATATAATATATGATACAAAGGACCCTCGAGATAGAGCTTGTGGAGGTTCTGCCATTTTAATAAAAACCAGAGTCAAACACTACCTAATGGGTGATCATCGTGAAGATTATCTTCAAGCAACAAACATTTGCGTTGAAGAATTAAATTGAAATGTAGTAATCTCATCGTTATACTCCCCACCTAGATATTCAATATCAGAAGGCCAATATTATTTCCTGGCCGCTGGCGATTATAACGCTAAACATACCTTCTGGGGGTCCCGACTTACATATAACACCAAAGGGTCGTGTTCTATTTAATACTATTACTAAAATGGATTTGAACGTGATAGCGAGCGAAAAACCAACATATTGGCCTACTGATCAGCAAAAAATACCAGATGTCATCGATTTTGGCGTGGTTAAAAACTTCCCCTTAGAAACGATTTTTGTTGAAGCTTCCTTAGAATTATCTTCCGACCACACACCAACAATTGTTACTTTAATGAACTCCAACAGAATTGTATCTCCAACTGGTTACTTAGCGACGCCAGCTACACAAATCAATTGGCTAAAATATAAAAAATATCTCAGCACCCATTGCACAGAAAATATTCCGCTTAGTACACCGGAATACGTAGATCGCGCTATTCTTAATTTGGACAGTTTTCTGAAGCTAGCTGTGCAACATTCCAGTATTACCCCAAAAAAAACTAAAAATATTAAAATTTATTCCACAGATGTTGAGCGTCTCCTGTCTGAAAAAAGAAGAGCTCGAAGAGAGTGGCAATTGCACAGATCCCCTCAACTTAAGAACTTACTAAAAGACTGTACAAAAAGGCTGAGAATGTTACTGCAGACTCAGAAAACGGCTTCACTGGAAAAATATCTCAAGGAACTTGATGCAACTCCACAATCAGACTACTCATTGTGGCGTGCAGCTAGAAATCTCAAAAGGCCAGTTGTCTCTAAGCCACCATTAAGAAACTTAAATGGAAGTTGGGCAAGAAATGATGTTGAAAAAGGAAACCTGTTTGTCGATCATTTAAAAAACGTATTTACTCCAAATATATCTCACAATATTGCGGTCGAGTTACCACCTGTTGCTGCTAGAGCAGCTATACCCTTCAGATTTGAGATAAGAGAAATCGAAAAGGCTATTTGTGACTTAAACACTAAGAAGGCACCTGGTATTGATAAGATCAGTAATAAAATGCTTTTAGAGCTACCTCGCATAGCAAAGAAAATTATTCTTTTTATTTTTAATGCTATTTTACGTCTCGAATACTATCCTCAAAAATGGAAGGTTTCCTTAGTTACCATGATACCAAAGCCAGGTAAAGATCATACAAAAGTTGAGTCTTATAGGCCTATTAGCTTATTATCAAATATGTCAAAGCTGTTTGAGAAATTATTAGTTTCAAAATTAACACCGATTTTAAGTGAAAATAGATGTATTCCAAACCATCAGTTTGGATTTAGAAGAAAACACAGCACAATCGAACAGACTCATCGAATAGTAAATGTCATAAGAAAAGCATTTGAAGAAAAGAAATATTGCTCAGCACTCTTCATCGATATTTCGCTAGCTTTTGATAAAGTCTGGCATGAAGGCTTATTACATAAATTGAAGCAAAATTTACCAGCAAACACACACAAGCTGGTAGAAAGCTACTTAGTCGGTCGTCAATTTATTATTTAAGAAGGAAATTTCTTAAGTTCACCTCAGCCCATTGACGCTGGAGTCCCACAAGGCAGCATCCTGGGCCCCCTATTATACTTAATTTATACCTCGGACATGCCAACAAGCAACTATACACAAACATCAACATTTGCAGACGATACTGCTTTTCTAAGCGTCCACGAAAACCGTTATGAAGCATCTCGTTACTTACAGGATCACATATTTCAACTAGAAATATGGTTAAGACAATGGAGGATAATGGTCAATGAGCAAAAATGCGTACATATAACATTCACCTTGCGCCGGGAATCTTGCCCCCCTATTACAATCAATAAACAAATAATTCCTCAACATTCGCACGTAAAATATCTCGGTATGCATCTGGATCGGCGATTAACGTGGAAATGCCATATAGAGTCAAAATTAACTCAAATGAAACTGAAAGCCATTCAAATTCATTGGCTTCTTGGAAGAAATTCTGTCCTTAGTCTCGATTGCAAGCTTCTACTTTACAACTCTATCTTAAAGCCTATCTGGTGCTACGGGATTCAACTATGGGGCGCTGCCTCGGCCTCTAATATCGAAAAAATTCAAAGACGCCAAAATAAGCTTCTTCGAATAATCACAGCCGCTCCCTGTTATGTTAAAAACTCAAAAATTCATAAGGATCTCAATGTGCCATTAGTAAAAATTATGATTATAAAATATGCGGTAAAATAATTAAAAAGCCTTGAACAACACGCAAATCCACTAGCTCGAAATATCTTAAATCATGGTGGCCACACTCGCTTAAGAAGAAGAGACACTGCAGCACTTACCCAGTTAGATGAGCGATAAACACTTATATATGCGAACAGAACCCGTGATGAAGAACATTTTTGTCTGGCAATGGCAGAACATAAATAAAGTATTAGGATAAGATTTGATTAATTATTGTTAGTTCATATTAAATATATGAAGATTCAATAAATAAATATTGAAAAAAACAAAAAAAAAAAAAAAAATATCTAATCCCTGCATTATAACTAAGTTCCAATTTCCTCAAGCTGCTTGAATCACTACTTCCAAAAATTTCACATCCGTATAACAAGGTACCCAGTAAAAAAAATTCGTGTTTTTTGAAGCACTTAAGAGAAAAAGCGCATAATCGAGCGCTTCAGTAAAAGAGCTCTTTTGAAGCACGAAATGCTTAAGAATAAAATATACAAGAAAGCTGCTTTTTTAGAGTTGACATTGAAGAAGGTTTTAAAGCGAAAAAACAAAAATAAAATTAAAGTGTACGCACAGTTTTGCTCTCTCAATTACTGCGCCCCCTGATAAAAAGAAGAACAAAATTGTTGTCAATTTCAAAGGTACTCAGTGCAACGTCTTTATATGTAAATATATATTTATAGTCTTTAATAATATATTTAATTTCCCTAACGACAAAATCATTGTTATGCATACATAAAAAAATAACAAAAAGAAAAATACAAAACAATTAAAAAAATAAATAAAAAGGGCACACGCAAAACTTACTTTTCAAAGTCTGCATTTGGTTTGTTTGTATTTGGTTGCATGTTTAATTTGAGAAACAACAACAACAAACAAAAATTGTGTCAAAGTAAATTTTGCGAGTGTCATAGAATTACTCTCGCAATGAAAAAAAATCCGTTAGTTTTTCTTGCTGCTGCTTCTATCAGTGCTACCGTTTGGCGACTTAAGTCGCACTTTACTACTTTTCTGATGATCAACCAACTCAATTTTCTTCTCTTTGTCACATTTTTGCCACTGGTGACCCTGATTTCAATAATTTCTTTTGCTTCGAGAAGAATTTGTTGTCAGTATTAAAACTTCTTTCAACATAACCACTTGACCGTGCTAAATTAACAGTTTAAACATACATACATATATTTTTTTAAACTGCAATTTTTTTTAATATTAAAATATTAATACAAAATGCGTCGCACAAACATAAATGAAAAAACGCACAGCTGTATTCAAGAAGTTTTGGAAAAGGTTAATTCTATTAAAGGTAAGCATGTATGCTGGAATTATATTTTATATATTTAAAATAATAAATACATATGTATATTCTTTTAGATATCACAAATACTCAACAAATTGCTTTAGAAGATTCGGCTAAAGAAGTGAAGCTTGTTAAAGGTATGTACATCAGTGTACCTATACATTATAAGATACAATACTTTATTAATATTATGTTCTGCTTTTTTAGACATATTGATGGAACAAAATAAAGTCATTGTTTCTTTACTTTCTGAAATTAAAGTTATGGCGAAGTCGTCAATAACTATTGGCCAAACGTCTACAAAATTTGCCCACCTTTTTCCAATTTCTTCTGAAGAGGAGTTATTTACTTTGGAAGCAGAAATTGGAGAAGAAACTGTTAATGATATGGTATATTTTACACACATTATTTTTATTGTTAATATTTTTAATCACAATTCCTTTTATTTCTTAGATATTTACAATAAGAAGCCTTATAAATCCTGGCGGATTATCAAAAAATATAACCAACGTACTAAACATGGATATTATACTTCAGTTCAATGTGGACGGGAAGCAAAGAAAAAAACGTCTGTTGAATTATCCAAAATTCTTGGATGTATTGTATAGTAAGTATTTACATAATACATTTTTGTGGCAGTGAAATTAAAAAAATACTTTTGTTTGTATTCTTTTTAGAAACACATTACGGTGAAAACCTGTCTAAGCCAGAATTTTTACACAACTTAAAAAAATACATTAGATTAGCTAAAAATAGACAGTATAGAACCACATATTGCAAAAAGAAAGAGAGTGAAAATTGTGAATAAAGTTAAGCTTTTGTGTATGGTATTTATACCAAAATTTATTTTAAGTATTTCTTGTCATGTTTAGACATACATACATATGTTTATACATACTTTGTACTAACATATACAAATTTATTTTACACAGTGCCTGAAAAATGAATTCCTTTTTTATTTAATATAACCATAATTTTATTTACAAAAATATATGGTATGTATATACCATATTTATTATATTTATATTTAATATGTAAAGAATAAAAAAATAATAAAATAAAATAAAAAAACCTAAACAAAAAAACGTTTTTATATCAATACAAGCTTTTTGAATTTGGATATTTAAAAGCCATAGCGTAAGGCCTTTAAAAAAGCACTATTTTATATGCTCTTTTAAATTAATTGAATAAAGCGATTGCAAAAAGCGCTTGCTAAAAGCTCTAATGAAGCATCTTAATAAGCGCTTTTATACATTAATGAATATGTTAATATAGTTAGGCCTTAAAAAAGCACTTTAGGAAAGTGCTTTGTTTGCATGTTTGATAAGGTTAAAATAAGCGCTTATTGTCAGCAGAAAGTAGTCCTCCAAACCGGGAACACCTCATACAAAAATCATGCATCCCATCAGCAGGTTTGAAGCGATTTTAGGTATGAATTCATACGAAAAACCTGCTCCTTTCGGAGCACATTTTTTACTGGGTAGGTATTAAATATGTCTTTGCAAGAACTAAACGAATTCTTAAAGGTATAAATTTTTGTGTTCTCCATAGCATTCGCAAAAGAGCATATGTTCTTCCAGTAGCTATGTATATTAATTTGGTCATTCCATGTAAGAGTATTGTTAAATATTATGCCAAGATTTTTTGCCGTTCTAACAACCTCAATTTTTTGACCATTTAATGCGACTTCAGGTAAAAAATTAGTTCTTGACGATTTACTTTTTATAACTAAGCACTATGAATATGCTCTAAACGGCTCTAAACGGCGTCTTAAAAATGAACAAGTTCAGTGACCGAAATATTAATGGACATTAGTTTATACAGCTAAGTGATAAATCAAATGATATGCGCACTACCTTATCTAAATTGGGGTTTTAATGGAGAGGTTATTATGTTAGAGGGAAGTTTTTGGTACGAAAATGAACAACTATATTAGACTGCCTGTATACTAATATAAAAGTACCTAAGTACTCGACAGAAGGCATCTGGATTACATACTCCTTAAAATATAAAATCCGCATTTCCATTCTATCGTTCAATTCTCTTAATAAAACTTTGTGTTCATTTTTACGTTTTGTATTTACCAGATACCCTGCACTTGTATCAAAGTATCAAAGCCAGGAACAACAAAACTTATATGTTACTCTTCATTTATATTAAGGAAACACTTTTTTTTCTGCAATTGTAATTTATTAATTTATCAAAAATTCCTTTGATAATTTATTAAAATATTTATTTATTATAAAAAGTTATAAATTCCTTTTTAGCCATTTTATTTTCTTCCAGGAAGATGTGTGAATGTTATTTGATTTGGTACGTATCCCCAACCCGAACTGGGCGCTCTGGTTGTCTTTGGTGGATCAGCTGCTACTGATTGAAATAAGAATACCACAAAAAGTAGTGAAAAGATAAATTTTAAAATTGTTGACTTCATATTTTTTATCTTTTAACAATTGTATACTTTAGTCTGACTATTTGCAAACTATGATAAGATTTATTTGTAAACCGGGTTTTTATAGTCAATATCTATTGGAAAATGTCAAATGTTGTAATTTATTTAAAGCATACAATTTTGAATTTGTTCCAGTTTTATGGTTTAATTATATTATAGACGCCTTAATATTGAGCAACTGTAAAGAGAGGTACGTGTACGACGTTAACGTTTCGATCAATTTGCACACATTACCGTTTTAAATTTTAAGAGCTCACGTTTCTTAAAAAAAAGGTTATAGACTTAAATCTTTTGAAACTTAAGCTAAGTACAATAAAACTTTTACTGCCGTATTCATAAAAAATAAAATAAGTTTGAAATGTGTTTTAAGGCAAAATTTTCATACAAATTTTTCTTAAAATGCATTTCAAATCCATTTTAATTTTTTATGAATACGGCAGTTAATATTTAATGTTTTAACTTTTGAAAGTTAGGCTAAGTACAATAAAACTTTTAATTTTTAATGTTAAAACTAAATTTAGGCAACTCAGGTATTCTAGCTTCCACTGTGAATCTACAATATTTTTTGTTTTAAAAACATCAAAAGTATGTACACGAATAGTTAGTTAATTTTTTGTGTATGAGCTACTGGAATATAAAGTTTCCTGATACTTAGAATCCGCCTAATATTTCACCTAGATCAAAAAATAAGATTTTAATGGCAATATTAAGTAAGCTAGTTTGCAGATTAATTAACTCCAATTTTACTGAAAATTAATTAACTAAATTAAATTTTGCAAAATGGTGTATCTCCCATATAAATTCCCCCTAAGAACAGTGATCTTACCATTATAAGGTTAATATGGTCATTCGAACAGGTAGGAATACTGGCATGACTAAGTTAAAGATAACTAGAAAATGTTGTAGCCAAAATTAAAGTAAAAGGTTTGCATAGGATCCTTTAAGATTAACCCCCGCATTTATAAACGCTTATTAAATTTAACAAACTTTTATTTACGATTAACTTCATAGTAATTTTGTTCTGTAAGCCTTTATTAAATTTAAAAAATTATTATGAATGCAATCAGAAGTGTGGTACATCAATTTGAAATTTAGCAATTTAAATTTTGATTGACATTTCGTCGTGCCGAAGTTATCTTGCCGTATATCAATTTTTTTTTGGGAAATCGAATCTCAAGGTTCAAAATTTCATACACAAAAATGTACGTGAAAAAGTCGTCCAATATTTTTGTCAAATCTTGTGTTTGAAGTTCTTTATCGAATTATGTAAAAATATCCAAAGTCTTGGAAACAAATTTTTAAGTTATAGCCATTGTCACGTCCGAAAAAATTTTTCAATTTTGTCGTATACGCCACTTTTTGCGAATTATTTTTAAGTTTGTGGGATATACGTCAAAATAAGCTATTAAAAAACTGCATTTAAAATAATTTTCGAAACGAAAATTTATGCTAGTGACAAATATATTTTCGTATAGTTATAGTTTTTATATAATATTATCGAATTTTCTTATGTATGAATACTTTTTAGGTTTATTATTACTTAAGTGTGGTCCAACCATAATGCACCATGTTAATTGTGAGTCACACCTTAACGTCAAATTTTTGTTTAACTTTATTTGTCTTTTCTTTGTATCAGTGTCAATCAGCGTTAAGATTCTTGAAGCCTTTTACGAACATGGGCGTTCAAATCAAAAATACATTTCGTGCACTTCGTGATTTTTTTGGTCAGCATTATCGATCAAATGTATCCACAATCGGGAGAATTGTGCGCAAATTTTAGCGAACCGGGTCTGTAGGAAATGTGAAAACGCCTGTGCATACATGTTTGGTGCGGTTTATGGCCAGACGGCATCATCGGGCCACACTTATTTGAAAATGAGGTCCGCCAAGCAGTTAACGTAAATTTTGTTTGCTATCGCGAGCTGATACCAGACTTATGGTGGCCAGAAATTGAGGATATGAACCTGTAGCTCGTTTCTGTATTTCTCGCAACGTAAAATTTCTTACATGAAGTGTGAAACAAAAAATTCCATCGTTTCTCGATTTATGAGATAAAAGTGTTTCTGTATTTGAACGCGAAAACAGACACAACAAATTCTGTTTATACTGGAATACTTCCAGTAATTAAGTGTCAAATAAAAGCGAAACGTCAACAAAAGAAATAAATATAATAAAAACAGGGCTGCCAGATTTGACGAGTTATCGTCATCTTGACGATTTTTTGTTCCGAATTTAACAAAGTGACGTTTTGATGATTTTTTCTAAAAAAGTGACGAAAGCAAAAACAAAATCAAAAATATTTTATAATTTTGTTGTTACTTCCTATAGAAATTCACCTTGAATTTTTAAATTTCAAACACTTCTATTTTGTGGCGTTGAAAATTGAAAAAAAAAATAATATGAATGTATGTAGAAAGCAACAACAAATTTATAAAATATTTTTGATTTTATTTTTGCTTTTAATGAAATTGTTGGTGTTGCGTTTTACACTATAAGCCCCTTATGGCCGTAATTTCTACAAATAGGTATCTAGCTGTGTATAGGTATCTATCGTTTTCATAATTTTAAAACGTATTTCTAACCTACGGGCTAAAGTGTAATGTATTTTACCCCATCGATTTTCGGTAGTTAATTCACGTAGGCAAAATTAACGTTGAAGTTACCACAATAGTGATACCGGATAGGTAAAGATAACTGTTAGGTATGAACACCACTAGATATCTATTTGTAGAAATTACGGGCATTAGTGTTCGAAATAAGATAATTGTAAATATTTTTATATGTTTGTTTATTAGAAAAAAAGATATCTTTAGAAACAAGGCTGCTTAAATTTTTATATTTATCCCTATTGTGAAAATTGTCCTCGAAATTGTTTGTTTCTTCCCTAAAAAATGCATCGGCAAAAGCAAAATTTCGAGAAAAAGTGGTCCATTACTTTCCCTCGAAACTTATTTGGCTTATTTTGAACATTTAATACTTCTTATATACATATACAAAATATGATTGATATTTGATATTCTTATCTTATATGTACACTTTTGTGCCAAAACCATTATTCCGGCAAGAAAGAAATTTGTTTGTCTCCCAGTGAAAACTTTTTCAAAATGGATAGCCTCTTTCACTCGTTATTAAGTAGCTTTCTTCCATAAGAACTTCGATAACTACTTTTTCCTGGACGTATTAAGATAAAAAAATGACTTACTTTTGAATTTGTTCTTTTTGGCACAACGCTTGTAAAATTCATTAGTTTTTCAGTAGAATTGTATGTAGTGCTTTTATGTGTTTCTGATTACTTAACATATTATTTTGTAGGCGAAGATTTTACTGGGTCTTTAACCCGTTTATTTATGAACCGATTTTTTTAATTTTAACTACAAGGTATTCTAATAAGTCTATTTCAGGTAAAAAAGAAAAAGATTATAGGAATAGGTAAATTAAAGATTTATATCTCAATTATTAAATAATAATTATTAAATACCCATGAAATTTAACTATGTTTTTGTTTGATTATTTTTTAATAAAAGTCGAAACAAATTTGTTTAAAATTGATTTTAAATTGCACGATTTTTAAAACAAAAAAGACGATATTTTTTCTCAGGAAATTGACGATTTTGACACAAATTTATCTGGCAGCACTGATTAAAACCAAAACAAGAAAAGGCTAACAAAAATTTAAACTATCAAAATATAACAATTGTTTTTTGTTTATTTTCATCATATAAATTAAGCATTTATCATTTATATTCCTTTTATTTTTTTATTTATTTAAAAAAAAAATAGTATATAAACATATTTTAAATTCAAAATACCTACATTTTGTTTTTCTCGCCACCAATTTCAAATGTGGCTTATTTTGACAGTTCTTGAAAGAAACTTTTCGCAAAATATTGTTAAAGAAACACTTTTTTTGCATCCTTCCAATAATTGCTGGAAAATTATTTAAATGACAGATAATTCTCGCAAAAAAAAGATACAGAAACACTTGTGTGAGAAAAACCATTTTTTGTTTCATTTCACACTATTTTTGTTGCAATTCACGCGTTTCATGCGAAGAGTTTTACGATGTGAGATATACAGAAACGGGCTACTAGACGATAAGCAGTTCCAACAGAATGTGTCACACAGCCAACGAAATAATGACTCTTTTGCGCAAAAAATTCAATGGCCGTGCTATCTCACGTCGTGGCGATGGTAATTGGCCACCACGATCATGTTGGACTTTTTATTGTGTACGTCAATAAGCCAAGAACAATTCAAGAGCTAAAGGATTAAATAATTCGGACAATTTACGACATTAATCCTCAATTACGTCTGAGTCATTGAAAATATGGACCATCGGATAGAGCCAAAGCCGTGGCGAGCATTTGGGCGATATTTTGTCTCACACATAATTGTCATAAATTAAAAAATATTAAGATAATTCTCTGAAAACTTTTTGTTTTATGGTTAGTTATGGCTTTTGTTTATAGTTGGACCACCCTAAATAATTAAGCAATTAAGACAATAAAATTAATTTGAATTGCTTAATCAATATAAATAACCGTTCTGTACTACATCCAAAATAACTCTTTACATATAAAACGAAAAGTTTTAAATGATAATGACATGCCTGATATACTTGGTTCACATACAACAAGATAACGCAAGATTTTTTTAATTGTAAATTTTCATACGCTTTTTGTCGTATATCCACAATTATGCTACATACGATATTATAACGCAATAAAATTTTCGCAAAAGTGGATATACAACATAATGACTTCGTAATATCTCATTAGCCATAAGAGATAGAGACATGGCGATTGCGCAGATCGATAGACCTGTTAAAATTACCACAGGAAACGGTCTGATCTCATTTTTTTGGATTTTGTGATATACGACAAGATAACTCCGGCACGACGATTTTTCTGCAGTTTTTTTCTAATTGACTTACGTATGGCACTAGCGGTGTAACGATATGCCTTTATTCCGATATGATACCGGTACCGATACTAAAAAAGAAATATTGGCGATACCGATCCTGATATGCATATTGAATTCAAATTCTGTTTAAAATCAAAAAATTGATAGCAAGTATTTTTTTTGTTATACAAAGTAACAGCATAAGATATTGTTATTTCAAGTTCATATAAATAAGATTTAAAAAAGAACAAAATAATATTCTACTCAAAAATTAATAATGTTTTTGAAGCAAAAGAAAAAAAAGATTTAGGACAAAACCCTATAACTTTCTATTCGAGTTACATGCATGGTTGAATAATTACAAGGTATAGTCATTATAAATTTTGTTCTCAATTTCAGAACCCATATAACGTCAAACAAAATAAAATATGGAAAAAAATTAAATCAAGCGTCAAAAATCAAATAAATTAATTTGACATTACATGGGTAAATAATAAAAACTCTCCCTAATGAACATATCTGGTACTAATTATACTATGGTTACATGTTTGTTCGAAAAGGAAGAAAAAAAAAAAAAAACGAAATTGTTTCTACCATTATTAACAAAGCTTAATACTTAATTTCTCCTATAAACAAAAAGTGTTATTTGTTCAAACTGATATGAAGATATTTTGAAAAAAGGCTGCTTCAATCAAGTAGGGTTGTGTGAATTCCCGAATTTCTTTTATCGCAGTATTTAAGTAAATATACCCGCGAATCATTGTGGCTTATGATGTCAATTAAGTATAATTAAGGATAATATAGATCAGTTATTTCGTTCTCCTGAAAAGCACACAGCACTTCCTGCAGGCTAGACGTCGATATGCTTACTTTCCGGCACTCCTACAGTCAAAATAGGATCATATTGTGATGGGAATTGATAATTACATGTTTCAAAGATTTAGCCCGTTTTTTTTAAGATCCAACATTATTTTGAGGTTTCGCCCGAATTATTTAGTTGTTTTGATGTAGCTCCACTTAATTTATGTTAAAACTAGCATTCTTTTCAATAAAGTTTACACAAAAATGTGTTATTTCTTTTTTATTTGCTATGAAAAAAAATGTCTGAAGTCTGAGTGCACATAACAGCTGTTAACCAATTCTTTAGTGCGCTATGTATGTACATTTTTCAAATATGTAAAAAAGGATCTCCCTTAAATAAAAATATGCACACATATATATAGAATTTTCTCTTGGAAAGTGGACTACAAACAAATTTCACGTATTTCTAAGGTGCTTTTACACGATCTGTATTTAGCTGTGTACTTGTCAATTAATATAATGAAAATTTAGATATTATTTTCATTATATTTACGAATAATTCGTTGAGCCAACGAAAATATTTTAATAAACGTAATTTCGTTTGCTTAACGTACATTTTCATTGGATTTTTGGTTCAGTGTTAACCATATGACATCTGCTATTTGTAGGTCATTTGTTTGTGGCGTCATATGAGAAGCTCCATTACAAAACGGAACAATTCCACTTTTACAATTTTTGGATAAATAAAAAAAAAAAATGAATTTAAGCCAGTACGATGTATGTAGGTATGTAAAATGGTTGCGTTTTGATCCGATTCAAAGTAAATAAATTTATTAAAACCATACCTATAAGGATTCTAGTATGTACAATAATATTCAAATAAAAAAAAGCATTAAAATTAAAAAGTGGAATTGTTGCGTTTTGTTATGGACCTCCTCATATATCATCATTATTTTTTTTTTATTTATTTACCCATATTCTTTAAAAAACCAAAATTTTTAAGTATTTTAAATGCAGTTAAAATTGAGTAAAAATAAAAATATGTACATAATTTGCTGTTATGAACGATTTTGGGTTATGTCAGATGAAACCAAAAACGAACGTGTGAAACCAAAAATTATAAACCTTCTGCATGTGTAAATTTTGACAGACATGTGCAATTACATATGGATTTTACATCTGACAAACCCATTGCAAAATACAAATCGCGTTAAAGCACCTTTACCTAATATTTACATTTGAAAGTACCCTGAGTCACCAGCTATGTCGACTATTTTGGTAACATTGTCAACGAAGTGTCTACACTATATATGGCTTTAATAAGAAACAATTTTAATCAATAACAACTGATAAGTACAATTCCTATAAAAGTTGAAAAAATAATAAAAAAATTGTTATAATTTCGTATTCGTACCAAAAGTGTAGACTACATTTACTAAAATGTACTATCGATTCTCTGGTTCCAATGTCTACATATGTTCCCAAATGAACTACCTAGTCAGTAGTACCAATGACACGCACACGTTAAATGTCTATAGTAAATAACATCACTGGAACTGGTGACTAGTGACATTTCCTGCAGGGTAATTACTTGAAAATCGCAATACACTCACACTTTTTCACAAGCACACACACAGTTTTTGCACTTTCCGCCAATCGGCTGTTTCTTCGATTTTTCGTTGATAATACGTGTACTCTACTTGCAAGAAAGTACTTTCAAGTGTAAACCACAGGTAACTTGAGCTCAAATTTCTTGTGTTTAGGCTACTTAGAAAATTTGACTTTAGATAATTCTTCTTAAAAAAAGTATTAGAAGGGACACCCTGGTTATTACTCTTACATATGAAAGCAATTTAAAAATGTTTGTATAAAATATCTTATATAAAAAAGAAAACTTTTTCTTGTAAACTTTTTTCAAGAGAATCATTTTTCCCATCGCATGCAAAAAAGCTATTCCAATAGAATTGCTCTCATTTCGAGAGACACTTTCATGTGTAGACTTTCAAGTGTCTACAGTAGAACTGATAATGGCGGAAATCACGTTATTCATAAAGTAAAATTTAACGAGTTTTATGTCAACGCATACAGATATTCTATGAACTGTTAATTGAATAATGATTTTATTTTCATAATTTGAATTCTGAAAGGAGTAAAACAAGAAATTTGTTGCAAAAAACTGATTATCCGGCCTGGAAAAAGCACCTTATTAGATATGAAATGAGTTAAGATTTTGCCAAAATTCCTTTAGATTTGGCATATCTATTTCTTTAGTAGATATAAATGTGTGCGCCAAATATTTTTTGTATGAGTTTCTATCACATGTACCTATTAAAGATGTTCAAAAACAGAAAAAGACTGAGGAAGGGTTTCTATCATACGTACCTATGAAAGATGTGTAAAATCAGAAAAAAAAGTTGAAATTTTCGAAAAATCACAACAAAAAAAATGGCGCAAATACGCGCAACGTTTTTTTTTTTTTTAATTTAAAAGAAGAGATTTAAAATTTTATCGTGATGAAGAAGAATTTTAAAGACGAAACTAGCTTAACCCCAGCAACAACTTTATTTACCTGTTAATTTAGCAAATAATGTTGGAGAAAAAAAGCACTTATCATTTTTCGACTGAATAACTACTTTTTTTTTGTTCGAGTTGTCCACAGAACTCAGTACTTACAATACACTTACTAGAAGTCAAAAAATATCTAGTTATTATTTAACTACTAGTAAGTTGAATTGTAAGTACTAACCATATACTTAACAAAAGCCAACAAATCACTAGTTAATAGACCTAATAAGTAGTTATTGAGTATGTGACCAGTAAGTAAATATTCAGTACTGAAAGCAACACAACTAATAATCGGCAAAGGGCCTGGTTGGGTTCCTACGGGAAGCGGAGCGTCTTTTTTTTTTTTTTTTTTTTAATTTCAAAGCGATTTTTTTATTAGAAAAATTTAAATTAAAATTATTCTTAAAATTACTATACGTAGCTGTTAATATAGTCTTTTTCAAAAAATAAACGTAAAATCTCTATTCGTTTATCCGCAAAAAAATATATTCACCCCTATCGTGAATAACAAATGAAATTTTCATTCCCCTCGAAGCGAAAAATGCAATCGTGAATCTCATGTGAAAAATATTTTACGCTTTCAGTTTTAGTGAATGCAAAAAAGAAGAAAGACAAAAAAAAAAAAATTAATGAAATTTTTGTTCAAAAATATACAGGTATATATTTAGAAGAAAAGTTAAAATAATAAAGCAAAATATTTAGTATTGGAGGGATAGTTTTTTGCACTTTTTAAATTTTATGTAGTAAAATATTTTCCAAAATTCTGCCACCACGCCTTTCGAAAGCTTCACAAAACCGCAGACAATCGACCTGCTGTTTGCCATTTTGTTGACCATTATATCGGTTTGTGCCTTATTAACGGAATTAGCCCTTAATATACGATTTATAGGAGAAACTAAAAACATACATGTTTTGCACCCTAGCAATAATCAGGTGAAAAAATTTAAGGGAAACGTGAACAAATTACGAGGGAAAAACCTTTTTACGATAAGGGAAATTTTTTCCCGTGAAAATTTTTTTACGTTATTATTCTCCATTGAATGAACTTTTTTCATGGAAGTTTTTCATGATCGCAAATATGTGAAAAGAGGAAAAGTTACGAGGGAAAAATTATTTACGATAGGGGTGATTGTAAAGCTCTCATGCAATTTACTCAACTTTCCTGACTTTAGCAGTCAAAACCACAAATCTCAAGCAAAGGACTTAAAAATTCACTATACGCTGCAGAATTGTGTTGCCTACGTTCTTGAATTTTTACATTTCTTTAATTTAATTTTTGGCCTAATGTCCGGCTAGATTGGCAAAAACCCCTATGTCAGACGGTCGACCGGATCAAAACTTCTCTTTTCAAAATGATTCTTTATAGGGTCTAAAATCAATATTGTTTTCCCTTCGGTGAATGGTATACCATACAAATATTTTCATATCAAGTACAAACTTGTAAACCTCTTTAAGTTTTTGATAAAAGAACAATTGCACTAGCATTAATTTTTGTTTGCAGTACATACATATATAATTAAATCTTCAACAAATTTTCATAATTGATGTGCAATAAAGTTATGACAACAATAACATTAATGTTTAAACATTAAACATAATACGTGTGTTAACATACCAATACCAATACAAACATAAATATTTATGTTTTAAAGCATAATTACACACATTTTCACATACCCATATGTACAAGTATTCTTGAATATGTTTGTGCATAAACAATTAACTATGCCAAGAAAAATTTATAAACCTTTTACCATTTAACTACATCTGTCATTATATGCTTTATTGTGGTTTTTTCTCTACGAAATTAAATTACTTGGAAATTGTAGCCAACATTATGACCGTTAAGTTTGCTTATTTTACACACATCACATACATGTGTGCTTATGTTTATCTTTGTATGGGTAAATACATCGTTTTATATTTAAACATCTATACAACAGCTTATTTAACCATTTTAAAAACGAGTAAACTGTTTTTTTTTATGGCTTGCATTTGGGTAATTTATTGTGAGGTCCTTTTTGCTTAAACACTGTAAATTGTGGCGTAAATTGTTCCTACTTTTTAAAGAAGTTGAGCATATTATGTATAAATGCCGATCGTATTATTAAGTAGTATAGCAAAATTAGTGTTTCACGATTAATCTTTTTAGCTCACTTAAATCAAATATTTGTTCATTAGTATGTGAATAAACTTAATGAAACTATTCGTATTTAAATATTAAAAAGATTTTAGTAAATAAAAACAAAAAATAAAGCCCGTTAAATTGACAACACACTCATGAGTTGAGAACAAAGAAACTGCCATGCAAATACTTCTTTCTATATTTAGACCTTTTTAAACTATCTGAAATGAGAAAACCAATTTAACCCTTAACTAAACAGAAAAAATAAACATTTTATTAAATTTGCACAAGTCAGCAAATTAATAGAATCAATTAAATATTTAGTTCAGTTGATTAAACTTTTAATTCACTTGCTCAAACGTTTAATTCTCTTGATTAAATATTTAATTAAAACTGATTTTATTTTTGAATTATGCTTTAATTGCACAGAAAAAAATAAAAATTGATTTCAATTAAAAAATTTGTGATATTAATTAAAAATTAATTAAATTTGCACCAGTAAACAACTTAATAGTATCAATTAAACCAGTTAATAGTATTTTTTAAACGTTTAATTCACTTGATTAAACGTTTAATTGACTTGATTAAAATTTTAATTAAAATTGATTATATTTTTGATTAATACTTTAATTGGTGAAAAATGTAGGAGAATTTTTTCTGTGTGGTGAACAATTTTTGAGAATTTTCTCTGTGTATAAAACGCACAACTTCAGCCCTTTTTGTTATTGCTGTTAAGCCCGTTTTTGCTTCCAATTCGGTATAGAAACAAGTTGTAGAAACTGTCTTGAAGATTGTAAAACTTGTGAATGGAAAAACATTGAAAACACGGATATGTTTTGAATCAAGGTTCATAGCTACACAGAAAACTTTTTTTCCATTAATTGCTTAATTAAATAATTAATTGGTGTACATTAATTTTTTCAATTAATTTTTTGTTTGCTGCAATTATTTTTTTTTTTATCAAAACACATAAATTTAAATGGTCGTACATATGTTGTGTATTTTTTTATGTAATTAATTTTTTAATTGACTAAATTTGTGTCGCATGACTTGAAAATATAAATCGGTTAATTGATATGATTAATTCTTTTGCAGGAGCAAAAATAGTTAAAAATTGAATTGTCTGTATATACAAATGCAATTGTTAGCAATCGTTGTATTTAACGTGAAAAAAACGCTGAAGTTGAGAAGACATTTTTGTGTCATAAATAAAGTTTCGTTGAAGAAACTTTATTTAAAATGTATATATGAAGTCTGAAACGAGATAATAGTTGTTGTTCAAGCTACGAATTACTAGGCGAGTTATGGTAAAAAAACAGTTCTAACGAAACATACACAAAGTCAAAAGAGTTCCACAGAAAGCGGTTTATGAAATGAAGACGAGGATGACCTAGACCTCAGGCACAGGTTCAAATTCTTGGAAATTTCTGTTTTTGGGAGGTACACATATAATCCTATATACTGTGAGAATAAAAGGTTATATACCCCTTCCATAACGGTGAAATTCGAAAAGGGCTTATATCCATATATATTTAGAATCTTAATATGTGTGTTTAAGTTATCGATTAAAAAAAACTTGCGAGGTAAGTTTTGAATATGTGGTAATTTGGTTATAAAAAACTATTTTGGATTTAGCCATTTTTAAAAAAATCTGAATAGTTAACACCGTTACAGGAACAAAATTAAAGAACTAATACTATATTTATGTATCTTTATTTTGAAAATGTGTGAATGCAGCTGCTCGGAGGATAATAATATCCCATTTGATGATTTCAAAAATTTTATTGAAGATATTTTGATGAAAATTGTTCGTTTTTATTCTATGAATGAATGTGCTTCCTCTATTTGTAGTCTTAATAAATAGGTTAAACTGTACCGAAATATTCTTAATGTACCTTTATAATAAAAAGTTTTCGTTGAAAAGGTTGTTTAATTTTATTAAATTTTTGGAGGTCTTAAATAAATCTTCAAAGGGGTTAATCTTATATTATAATGCAAATATATATTTAAAGGTCATATGTTTCAATCAGTGATCGAAAATAAATAGAACATTATTTAGCGTTCGGCTCACACACCCAGGAACGATATCTATTTTTTGAGAGTTTATGTAGACGAACACAACCCTTAACACCGTTCGTAACTATTTTCAAGAAAGATCAGAACATCATATAATATTCGGTTCTACGTTAAAAAAAAAAACAGAACAATTGTTGTGATACTGTAGACAAACATTATATTTTAATGTTCTATAATGTTTCTTCTTTTAAATTGATAGAGAATTAAACAAACGAACAATTTAAGCAACGACCACAGCACAAACAGCTTTTGTATGTATTGTGTATATGTTGTGTTTGTGTAAAATTATTTTGCTGGCTTTTTGTTTTTTTTTTTTTGGATGTGTATTTTGTTTTTGTAAAAAATGTTTGGTTTTTTTTAACCAGCGCTTAGCACAACAGAAATGCACGAACACTAATAAGCTGAACCGAACACAATGAAGCTTGTGGTTAAAAAAAAAACCGAACGGAATTAAATGTTCTCTTGTTTTTTTGAGTTGGATAAGTACAGTATTATTTTTGTGTTCGAAAGATGACAAATAGCGACACGTTATTTTTTTATGATTAGAGAACCGAACACTAAGGAGCGATATTTAGTGTTTATTTTCGAACACTGGTTTCAGTAAATTACATATACTAAAGATACAATTTTGCTACTTAAACCACGAAAATCCAAAAATAATTATAGAAAAGATCTCATCTCCAGAAACCACTGTTGCCAATTTAGCCATTTTGTGGCTAGATTTAGCCATTTTTCAACTTGTTTAGCCATTAAAAAATTAGTTTAGCCATTAGCCATTTCTTAGCCATTTCTCAACTTAAAATTTTTTTTGCCGTTTTTCTTTTAAAATAATAATTTTTATTTTCTTATAAAAGTAAAGTAAACCTTTGAATCACAACTTTTACAAATGTTCCCTATAAACGATGATAATGAAACATCTTTCAAAATAAAGGAACTATATTCCAATATTAAATGGATCAACACAGAATTTACTATAAAGCTGCTCTCACTTCCATGATAAAATGCTAAAGTACGGAGGGTTTTTAGCCAAGTTAACATCGTTTTGAAGATATTTGGGAAATAGGTTGTTGATTCGATTTTATCAATCGGGAACATATTTTTACGATAACAACAAACTGTTCATACCCACACCACAATTGTGGGGAAGGTATTATGAATTTGTACCGATGTTTGTAACAGCTTAAAATATTGGTCTAGACCCACCTTTTAGTATACCGATCGACTCAGAATCACTTTCTGAGTCGAATTAACTATGACTGTCCGGCTGGCAGACTGTCTGGCTGGCTGCCTGTCCATGTTAACCTTGTGCGCAAAGTACAGGTCGCAATTTTGTAGATAGTTTGATAAAATTTGCTACATAGGTTGTAATGTGGAGTAGGTTACCATACAGCCAGGTTCGACTGACTATACTTTCTGACTTGTTTATATTGTAGATTTGGACTCAAAGCTTGGGTAAATAATTATGATTTACTTTTCAGATATTTAAAGCAAATGGGCACGAGTGATTCCTATGAACAATAATGAAATGGAATTTATCGGTGATTTTATTTTTTTTAAATTCTAAAATATTAATTTACGTTTATTCTTATTTTACAAATTGATCTCAACTTACTGAAAAGTTTTTTATGAATTATTTCTATTGTGTTGTTGAATTTTAATGTGTTTTTATTTAAACAAGTTTTGAGCCATTTTTTTAACCAATTTTTAGCAATTTTTTAACAATTTTTTAGCCATTTTTTTGTAGATTTAGCCATTTTTGGTCACCAAGTTTTGGCATTACTGCCGGAAACTGAAATGTTATTACTTAAAATAATTTTTTGTTTCTACTATTACAAAATAAACAGAGGCTTAAAATTTCAGGAAAAACTTTGCTTCAAAAAGTCAAATGGTTTCAGAGATATTTAGTTTTTTAAGTCCTCTGAACACTTTTTTTTACCTGATCCCTTTTTTTTTTTTGAGACAAGCTTTGTTGAGACAACGTTGGCAAGTATTACAAGTCATAGTTATGTAATTACTACAAAACACATGAAAAATAAATACATATGTATACAAAAAATAGAGAAAAAAAAGTAAGATATTATTTATATTTTGCAATTATTATATTAAAAGCATTTCAATATTTTGTAAAAGGTAATCTTTTAGTTGATTTTTAATTGAAGATATTGACAAACAATCCTTTAAAATTTGAGGTAAACTATTGTATTCCAAACTACCGATGTACTCAATTCTTTGTTTAGTGGTTTCCAACCGGCATCTAGCGAGCCTTAAATTCGAATTATTTCTTGTGTTAAATATTAATTGATTTATAGAAAAACTTATCGTATGATGCCCAATTCCACGAATTACTTTTAAAACATATATTAGCAACTGCAGTTTGTAAATACCATAAATTGGTAACACTTTTTTAGCGACGTTTTTATAAAGCGACAAAGTCGGATACAAATGAGGAAGATTGAATACAGCCTTCAATGATTTGTTTTGAATAACTTGTAGAGATTTTAAATCAGCATTCCTTTTGAACCCGTAAACAAGTGTGAGATAGTTTAAATGACTTTGAAAAAGGGCTTGAAAAATTATAAATTTGGTTTTTTCATCCAGCTTATACTTTAGCTTGAATAGTATACCTAATGCTGGAGATATTTTTGAACGAACATGTTTAATATGATTTTGCCATGATAAATTATTTTGAAAAATAATTCCCAAATACTTTATGGAGTCTACTTCAACAATTTCTTTTCCATCCATTAATACTGGCCTTTCTTCCACATGTCGATTATGCCTTGGTCTAAAACGTACTAGCTTTGTTTTACTAGAGTTTATTACTAATTTATTTATTCTTGTAAACTCCGCAATTAGTGCTGCATCCCGTTCAGCAAATGTTTTGAACGCTAGATTTTCTTTATAAGGATAAAGTAGACATAAGTCATCTGCATACATAAAAATTTTTCCACTTAGACCCAAGTTATTTATATCATTCAGATAAATGTTAAACAGTAAAGGACCAAGCACGCTTCCGCTCGCTTTCGAAATAAATTATTCATTTGTAAATTGTCCGATTATTTTTCAGTTGTTTTAAGCATCGTAGGCCAGTTAATACACCAACAAAATTGTTTTCACTATTAATATGATTTCAGCAGTCTTAAGTGGCTTAAAGCTTGCTAATAAGTTTCGCATAAGTGGGTCCATAGTTCTAGTTTTATTTAAGTATGTATATGCTTTCTGGCTTAGGATTCTTAAGTACCTCTATATGATTCACCTCTTAATTATATATGACTACATGTATATATTAACACACATAATATTGAGCTTATGTTTTAATCCATATAAAAAACGTACAAATAATTGGTTGAATATACTAAAATGTATATACTTATGTATGTGAAAGTAGTTTTTCTTTTTTTTTAAATGTAGCTTAACTTACAGTAAATATAAACATTTGAGTGATTCAGTGCCTTTTTTTTATTTTGTGTATACCCTACGCCACCTGATAAATAAACTCATACAGGTACGAGTCATAAGTTTCTTTAACAGATGTTTCATTAATGCCCAATTTTTGGGATTGATATTAAAACGCATTTGTGTTGAAAATCGTTTTAAATACCAAATTCTTTTCTTCACTAAACACTTAAATGTAACTTAATTCACCGATGAGGTAGATTTAAATTCATTTTAAGTTTCCATTAGAAAACCTTACAATTTGCTATGATATTTCTTTGTATTTAGTAGTGCTACCATACTTTTATCTTAATTAAATAAGACATTTAAAATAAAACTCAAAAAATCAATCTTTATTTAAATACGATTTAAGTTTATATGAAAATTAGCTTAATATAGATTTAAATATTATCCTGAAAATTGGGTATAAGAGTTTGCAGGTGGCTTTAAATCGGAAACGCGTTTAGTTGCACTTTTAAATCGTGATCGCAATAGCATACAATTTTTGTTTATGGATTTCTAAACTCTTTTCAAATTTATACCAATTGAATGACTACTAAAGAACATTTAACATATGAACTTATAAGGACAGCTTTAAGTTTTTTTTTATGTTTAGCATCAACTTTCAAATCTAATCCCTAAATAATTCTAATCTAAAAACGATCTGTTAAAAAATATGTTTATATTTAAAATCAGAAAATACACTACAATCTTCTTTTTATACCCACACCACAATAGTGGAGAGGGTATTATGCATTTGTGCTGATGTGTGAAACGCCTTAAAATATTGGTCCTAGACCCACCTTAAAGTATACCGATCGACTCAGAATCACTTTCTGAGTCGAACTAACGATGTCCGTCCGGCTGGCTGGCAGGCTGGCTGGCTGTCCATGTAACCATGTGCGCAAAGTACAGGTCGCAACTTTGGAGATAACTTGATCAAATTTGGGTCATAGGTTCTTATTGGCACAAGCACCAAGCCTATGGAAAATGGGCCAAATCGTAGGACCACGAGGGAAGATAGGGGGAAATTTCTTCCTCTCAGAAACTATCAAACCGATTTTAATGAAATTTAAAACATGGATAGATCCATATCTATATGGACACATAAGCTATACAGTTTTTCAAAAATAGGACCACAAGGGGATGTAGGGGGCAATTTCTGCCTCTCACAAACTTTCAAACTGATTTTAATGAAGTTTTTAAACATAGAGAAATCCTTATTTATATGGACACATAAGCATGATGTGTTTTTAAGTACTGTAGTGCTGGGTATCATATAGTCGGGCTTGACCGACTATACTTTCTTACTTGTTTTTATTTAAAACTGAAATGCAAAATCATTAAAAGTACGATTAATCGATAGTCGTGATAAACCAAACAATTTTGAATCGAAATTTTTATTATGGAAAATTGCGATTAAATGCAAATCCTATTGCTATGTTTTTCGTAAAGCAGCAGCATTGAATGACATTTAAAAAAAATCTTTTAGGCATTTTATACAACTTAAGCCTGCCATACACGTCATATTTTCCACATCTGACTTGCCAAATTTTCCACTGTAAAACACATACATACATGTCGTGTCTTACCTTAAAAACATTACTCTGTAAAAGTCAGACGCAAAGTCGTCTGACAAAATTTCAATTAGAACGTACTCCATTTTTTTTTTGACAAGCCATCTGATATCCGCTGTTCTTATTATGAAAAATAATGTTGTCAGAAATCTTTGCCATGAGGAAACAGGTACTGAATTAAAATACTGATTTTTTAAGATGGCTGAACTCTTTAACGGCGAAAACAAATTTAGGCTTGTGCGTCTGAAGCAATTCAAATGTATGTTTATTTTTGAAAATTTTATTAACATTCAGCAAAATAACAATTTTTACAGACGTGCAAATTACATGTGAGTTAAAAAGTTGACAAGTGGGATCTAAAAAACTTGTCGTGTAAAGCAGGACTTAAGCAATGCGGTTTTAGATTTTATAAAACTCCTGTGATCTTTTCATACTATTTCCAGTAGCTACTTAAAAAGTCTCTGATGACATACTTTTATGCTACCAATTTTACTTTTGTAAATATTCCACTGGGTTAATAATGTTTAAGAGTATTTTACTTTATTAGTATGGGAAATATAATTGTTTTAACACAACTGATTAAGAAGCAATTACTTATAAAGTTATTGCACTGCATGTAAAGAAAACAATGTTGGTTTTATTTTCACACAAACTTAATTATTTTTGTTCCTCTAGGAATCATCGAACGTAACAGGCAAAAACAATTATGACTATAGGTAATATTGTTTATAAATATTTCAATAATTTTTACAACTACAGAATTAGACACATAAATTTCTATTTTTTATAGACTATCTTTACTTAATCTACGGTCACACTTAATAAATACTAGCTTGACCCGGTGCGCTTCTCTACACTGTTAAAAAAAAGACTCTTCCTAGAATAGTTCTTCAGTTGAGCGATATTTAAAATATGCATCCTATGGGAGGTATTTCCCCCCTGCGCCTACCCACTTTATTTTTATTTTCAAAAGTGTAGTATACCATAAGACTGACTTCTACAAAGTTTGAACATTCTTACTATAACAATTCTTAAGATATGCGATATTAAACATTGGCGTCCTATGAGGGTACCACTTCCCCCGTTGCTATTTTTTTTTAAATTTTTGGTCTCAGAAGATCCTACTACCAAAAGTTCAACAAAATGCGTGCAGTGGCTCTTATTAATATTTCTATCTGTAAGGGGTACTGCTCATCCTCTGTCTACCCCGCCCATTTTTATATTGAAATTTATAGTTTATTATAGTTTATTTTCAAAAGTGTAGTATACCATAAGAGTGGCTTCTACAAAGTTTGAACGTTCTCACTACAACAGTTCTTAAAATATGCGCTATTAAACATTGGCGTCCTATGGGGGGCTCAGAAGATCCTACTACCAAAAAATAATTATACTGCAAGACATAGCAAAAAACTGTTTTTTTGTAAGATGTGTTATTAGAATCAAAATAAATATTGCAGTTAAAAAAATGATATATCAGCTTGCCTGCTGGTCACGTTGTTTTTCGTAAAACATTTGCCAAGTGTGACCGTAGCTTTACTGAGTTATAAATACATAAAATTGTTGTCTGCAATATAGATTCTTAAAAAAAACTTCAAATAGTTAAATAATTAAATAAGCGAAAGTATAAGCGAAAGTAGTCATTGTCTTGCTCTCTTTAAATAGACTTTTGTAAAGCATTTTACACGTTATCCCATGCCATTCTCTCTGACGCCTTGTGATGCCTGTTAGCTTTAGTTCTCTCATAATTCATTAAAATATCTACATTTTAATGATTCTGCAAATTTTTCCTTTTAGCTTTAACTCTTATTTCTTCTAACAGTAGATTTCGATTTCATTTTATTTATTCTCTTTTTATACGTAATATTTTTACTTTGTCCTGATAAACGTGTCCTTGGGCAAATATTTTTAACTTTATCGTATTCCTAGTAAAAATATTGTCTGTTTTTGTTTACTTAATAAATTTTATGTTTATAAAGATTCTAATATTACAAAGAAAATTAAAAAAAATAATAAACGGAATACAGTCATAGTCATAAATAAATATTAACACAAATTAAGAACTTAAACCAGCCTCGAAATAAACATAATTTTTCTACTTTGCGAAGAAAATTTCTGAAAAGAATATTTTGAAAGTGCAAAAAAATAATTTTTCGCCGTACTCCATACTTCTTCGCCAATTCTAATGTTGGTGTACTCATTTTAAATTTCGTTACAATCTCAACTCGTCTCTTGATTTAGTGGATTAGATTGTATTGTTGCCAGATTTGACGATTTATCGTAATTTTGACGAATAATTGCTCCGAAATAAGCAAAGTGCTGACTTGCTGTTTTTTTTCTTAAAAGTGATGATTTTATTCAGTCTCCAAAAAGAAGAAGACTTTAAATGTTTCTATATGTTAAGATATGAAGCAGCACAGAGAAAAAAATTTTATAAAAAAACCGCTTAAAAATTCAAAGGAAAAAACTGTTTCGAGTCTGGTTAATTTCAATAAATTTTTACGTTCTCTGACACGTTTGTTTTTTAATTTTGGGATGCTTAACAGCCGTACCTAAACAAGACCGCGGAAACTTTTCTTCAACTAAACTTTTACGCTGATATGTCATATCTTAACAAGAGCGTCAACGTTGTGTCACGGACAGAAGTGATAAATTTCTTGCTTAATAAAACCTACAAAATTATAAATAAAAATAGAAATACAATCGTTAGATTGACCAAAAAAATAGCTAAATTGCCATTTTCACTATTAAACGCGCTGTCAAAAACGGATATTCCAATTGCAAAGCGTTGACACCGCGCTGTTTACGTGTGTATGGGCATTACAATTTTTGATAACTAGAAAACGCGTGCCGCTTTTTGTTTAGGGTCGGCTGTGACATGTAACTTTAAAAAAAATCTTTCAATAATTATTTTAAGAGTACAAAAACAAAATTGTGACACTTTGTTTATCTTTCTTGAAGACATCATCGAATGAATCTTTTGCGACTCTCTGTATAAATTATATTTTTAAGAATTATATAACGAGCATTTCACGAGTTGTAAGATAATATCTACATGAGCCTCATACTGTTCATGCTTTTTGAAAGAGTAGTCAGATAATCCTTGCCCACATTTCAAACGATTCCTACGAAAAATATCACTCGTGTTACATATTCTCCCGTGTGAGGAATCTTTTTCTTGATACTCCTAGTAGCTCTTACACGGCTTAAAACGCTGGCTGGGTATAGAGTTAGCATGTTTTTGTTTGAGAGTTTTTCTTTTTATAAAAATCGACAAAGTATAAATCGAATCAAAATTGGCCAAAAACAACTAAATTTTCTCCTAAATCACTGTATATTGTTGTTGTGTTTGTTTAAGTTTTGATATTGTTATAAGTAAAACTAGGGTTTATAATTCATCTTTGCTTAACAGTTTTATTTGTATAATATCTTAGGTTTTTCTAAAATCTTTGGATGAAGTTTCCTGAATGCGCATAGGAATAGCTTATCCCATCACCAATAAAGTTTCAGTTTATCAATAGTATGAAATGGGAATTTAGCACATTTAAACGAAACCTTGTTAATTAAATTTTAAGTTGTTTGATTTTTTTTTGACGATTTTTTAAAACAAGAAGATTTTTTTATTTTTTCTTAGAACATTTACGATTTTTTTACAAAATTATCTGGCAGCTCTGTTTATCAATAAGAATTTAAAATATTGCTAGGCAACTGATATTATTTTCATAGACTGACTGGTTTTAAAGACTTTTTGAGAATGTGTAAATACTTTTGAAAACACATAAATTTCTGTAAATAATTTTAAAAGCTGATGTATAAATTTCTTTCTTGGTCTTATGAACAAATAGCAAATTTATTTAAAACAAACTTTTTAGAATTCATAGTCTACATTAGTGTGTCCAAAAACAAAAATTTTTTTTGGGCTCAAGCATAATTAAAAAGCTTATAAGGTAAAGTATTTTTGAGATTTTTTTCAGATTTTTCGGAAGAGGTTTAGAGATCGCTCAAGTCGAATTTTTGCCAAAAATCGTGTCTACCGGCCTTTTTTAAGTTTTCTTCACAACTTTGTCAAAAACCACGGTTTTCTTCACTTTTAAGGAAATTATATAAAAGAAAAATATCCGTGCTTTACTTAAGTGTATAATTTATAAACACTGAAGCTTTAACTGTTGGATAGGCCTTAGATATAAATCCCAAAAAATAAGGTGAAGCAATTACTTATAGCAATTACTTGAAGCAATTACTAATAATCTTCTCTTGGATGCATGTCTTCAAGCTGGCCTTTAATTAAATGCTAAAATCTTCATGTATTGATAAAATATAAAACTTACATCAATGTCACTACTTCTGAAACTGATTTCAAGAATTTATTGCAGGGCATAGAACAACATCGCAAGAACTGTAGTTAATGATTTGTAAACAAAGCAAAATAAAACGTTTGATTTTAATTTGTTTGTTGGGTATGAGTAAAAATATCATTAACTGGGTGCAAGTCTGAAACCCGGTATAACTCAGGAACGGTTAGAGCGAATTCAAAAATATTTGTTTCTAAGTTATTAAGAATGAATTGATCTTTCTAACTGCATTGTTGGTTTGTTTCATTTTTATAAACATTTTAAAAGTTATAAAGCGTTATTTACAAAATTTATGGAAAAATTACGAAAAATTTTAATGTAGGGTGCAAATATGAGCAAATGCATTGCAAAAACTTAAAGTCTTTGTGCACCTAAAAAAAGCATGGCCATTTTTATTTTAAATTATTTCCTTAAAAGTACAGAAAATCGTGGTTTTTGACAAAGTTATGACGAAAACTTAAAAAAAGGCCGGCAGACCCGATATTTGGCAAAAATTTGATGTGTGCGACCTCTAAACCTCTTCCGAAAAATCTGAAAATATCTCAAAAACTCTTTACCCTATAAGCTCTTAAGTCATGCTTGAGCACCCAGGAAAATCGAAAAAAAATTTCTTAATAAAGTAGCAAAATGATGTTTATTTTGTAATTGGCTTAAATTTTTAATAAGTGTATACATATATATATGACTATCACTGTACTTATACAAAGAAACAAAAAAAGAACGTCTGAGTTTAGCTTTATTAAAATAAAAGTAATCAAAATCTAACTAAAATATCAGCATCAATACCGGATATTGTTTAAATAAAAAAAGAAGTAAATAAATAAATCTTTGTTAAAACAAATGCCAGATAAAAAGCAAAACTGAAAATAGATTAAAGCTGTTTTGGATATTGAAGAAAACGCACACAAAATTAACTTAAATTGTTGGTAGCGGTGGGTAAACCAGTTTGATGGTAATTTGTACTAATTTGATAAGCTCCCTATTGGTGATTATTTCGAATTTCAGTTTTTTCCCTTGAGTTTTTTCTTTTATATTTTTTTTTTTTTAGTTAAAAAAAAAACCAATATCCGTTTCCCAACTTTGTTTTTTTGTTTCAGGCTTTTTTCTTTTAACATGGTTACGTGAGATAACTTTTGATAGCTTCAATTTCAGTTTTATTAAATATTTATATTAAACGCTTAAAACTAGTTAAATCGACTGCTCAATTCCAAACATGCAAAGTCGAAAAAATTGGTTTTGCAGGAGAAGCTTTTAAAGTTTATGGGCTAGACAACATTCAGTTGTAAGCTGAGTTACTTTGTTGTGCCAAACTTGCATTGGGTACCCATCAACATAAACAGAATGTGAGTTCAACAATACTTAATTCAAATACGTAAAAAATTAAAAACATGCTAAGTCAACTTAGCGAAAACTGTTAAGGAGAACAAGAAAAAGCATAATATCATAACATATATTTTTTTTTTCTTCTGATTCGTTCGACGTAGAATTAAACACTTAAGGATTTAAATTTTTTCTTTAAAAAATTCATAATTTTTCGTCGCTTTTAATTTTACTAATGATGATAGATTTGGCACGGCCTAATATATAGCGTTGTTACATTTTAATGCTAATTATTATTTTAGTTTAGCTACTAAAAGCAGTGCTTATCAAAACTATACTTAAAATAGCAGTAGCAAAACAAAACAAAAATACTTAAGAGAAGCAGAGTTTTGAGATTTCGTATGCTACTGTTGCACTGTGGTAGAAATTTACACTTTTTTTTAAACCAGCTGGGTACTTGTCGTTTTAACCTAAAAAACAAAAAATGTACTTTGGACTTCAAGAAAAATTCTTGACAAAAGTACGAAAAAACAGAAGTAAGGAAGAACATGCAAAATCAATTAAAATGGATTATCATTCAAAAAAGCAAATTTCGATCTACCAAAGTTAAAATACAATTTGGTTTAAGGATTGATGTATGACTATTGACGTCGGCAGTCGTCGATGGCTGCGAGTGTAGAACGGCAAATCCATTTGATAAGATCGAGTGGTTGCGATTGAAACATGTCATGGTAACCTGCCGGCCGCGGTTCGAATCCCGGCCACGGTCAAGAATGAAAGATTATCAATATTAATTTTAATTAATTTTCATGTTGTAAAATTTCTTTTTTCAGAAAAATAATTTAATGAACTTAAGCCTAATTAAAAATATTAAAAATTTGAATTAAAAACCATAAATAGTTCAACTAAATAACCACAATACTAATTCGGGGACGCTGAATTCAGTGGTGCTTTAGCTTATTGAAAAAACTAAAAAACCGAAATTCCGCAAAATTCCGAAAAAAACGTAACTAACAGAAACAGCACTAGAGATATAAATAGATGCAGCAGTAAAGTAACATGTGATGCTGCGGTAGAACGTAAAAAAGTATTCCATAAGCAAATTATTTTCGAAACATCTGATACGGAACACACTTTTTTCATTAAAAATCCGAATTTACCAACGAAAACAAAAATTTTTTAATATTTTAATGACTTTGTATTTTGATAACTTTTTTGCTCTCCTTTTTTTTATTGCTTTTTGAAGTAGCAAATGATTTGATTTTGAAACTTCTGCTCAATTGGTAGTTCATTTTTCACTGTTATTGCTCCATTTCGCCTTAAATTTTTTAAAATTCAGTAATAGCAATAGTATTAAAAAAAAACTAAAGAACATTTTAAAGCTCTTGCTAATGCTACGTAATAATTCTGAAAGCAGAAGTTACTGGTACAGCAAAAAAATTGGTTGTAACTGGAATTTATTAATTGCAGCATTTTAAACACTGGATAAAAGATTACAAGCGTTCTTGCTTATTCTCATACTTTTTATGTCTTTTTAATAGTTTTTGCTTTTGATCGGTTTATTTAAACAATTTAATTTAACAAAAACAAAAGTTTCACCACACTTTTTTCGTTCACAAATTAAAATGTTAAACAAACTGAAAAATTTACAATTGAATTTTATAAAACAAAAAAAAAAAAAAATAAACAAAAAATTAACTTCAAATATACATTATACACATACATGAATTATCTAGTACAAGCAATTAAAATTAAAATATTTCAGCCTGGTATTTACATATTTTTGGCGTTTTGTTTGCATTTAGTTAAATTTATTATTGACTGCACCTGGGTAAAAATAAAAAGTTAATTTTTTTCCACACATTAATTCACACAAACTGTGCTTGCTTAAAATAGCCTTTCATAAAAGGAATAATATAAACAAGTAAAAATGCTCTATTCGTCTGTGGCGAATATAACATACTCTTCAACAAAGTATTGAAGAGGCAATTGTTTCCTAGCTCATATGTTATGGTCGCTATCGTGTCGAAATCCTTATTTCGGAAGCATATTTGTATGAGCCCAACGTGAAAAAATTAATAATAATAATTCCCGGGACGGTAAATCTCCGGAAGAACTCTAGTACAAAGAAAAAAATGTTGCACCAGTAAAAGCATTAATCAAAAACCAAATCAGATTTAATTAAAAATTTAATCACGTGAATTAAACGTTTAATCAAGTGAATTAAACTTTTAATTGACAATATTAATTGGCACCAGCAAACAAATTAATAATGTCAATTGAACGTTTAATTCAATTGATAAAACGTTTAATTAACTTGATTAAACGTTTAATTAACTTGATTAAGTTTTAATTAAAACTGATTTTATTTTTGATTAATGCTTTTACTGGTGCAACATTTTTTTTCCTGTGTTCTTACACTTTATATTAATCGGACCCATCACTTTTACATGAGGTTGTCATTGGAGGGTGTTAACTGACACTTAATAGCTGCCATTTGGTAAGTTACACATTTATTCGCAATAAATGTGTTTAGTGTTTGTTACAACAACGCTAGTCCTTGGTATTATTCCAATAAAACAAATTGTAGAACTAAATATAAGAACACATTTTTAAATAGTCCCAATGAAATGTCTCATACCACCGGTGAATACCATGCCTGTTACAAAAAAAGTCCTTATGTATAAATAGTAAATCACGTACATTTTGTATGTAAGAAATTAATTGACACAAAATTAATACAAAATATTGCAAATTAAAACATCTGATTTCAAAAGTGTTATAAATACAATAGTATACATATTAAAATACATTCTCTGCCTTGTTACTCTTAATATACCAGTTAAGTGATTAGTTCTCCTTTCAGTGGTCACGAGTTCTTTCTTTTTGTCCTAATTCTAGTCCCACACATACCAGGACCAGTTCTGTTGGAACAATTGACACAAATTTCCCTTACAGTAGTAACAGCTTAAGTTAGTAAATCATAAAAACCGCTGAAAAATATCAATATAGGAAATATTAATTCCATTTTATATTAAATGTGAATTCGGTTAATGTGACCTCATAGTTTTGGTGGTGTTTGTAAAAATAAAATTACTAACTGTTATAAAAAAAAAATGAAAAAAAACGACGTGTCATTTATTTAGCGATACCTGCTAACTAAAAAAAAAAAAAATACCACAAATCAGTTTTCTATGGTTTTTCTGAAACATTTATCAAGCGTTTAGAAATTAATTAAATTGATATGGTTGAAAAACAATTTAAATTAAATCGAAAATAATTAAATGATTTTTTCAGACGTGTCGAATTTAATCAAATAAAAAAGAAACAGAAATATTGTATGTAAAACACAAATAAAAATATCGGGTATAAACGTTTTCTTGGAAAAATTATAGACAAGTACAAAAAAAAAAATTATATTACATGAACAAACACATTTTAGTAAGTATTAACTAGGGTATTCAAACGATTAACCGTTGTTTGATTAATTTTGGGCGATTAACTGTTCGAATAATATAAAATGGCTTTCTTTCGATTGACGAATAATTCAAATAATTTATGTCGGTTAATCGATTATTAAAAAAGTTGTTTTTTTACAGTACAGTCAAATCCCGATAATTCGTACCCCGATAAATCGTAATTCCCGATAATTCGTAATAAACTGTTGGTCCCTTGAAAAAATCTCGGTTATTCGTAAAATTTCCATACATTTTAGTCTCCTCGCTAATTCGTATTTTTTCTAATGTCTTCTTTACCTCTTATTAATCGTAATTGTTTGCTAACTACCACTTTTAATTCGTAATAAAAACAACAGAAACATGGAAAGAATGATTTTTTGTTTACCGCTATTTTTTGCGTGGGTTTTTGCTTGTTTGTGTGTTTATTTTCTTAAAATCAGTTTGTTACATGAATAATTTTTATATATTTTATTTTTAGCAAATGTCTTTTATGTTTTTTTTTTATCGTTTTAGTAAATAAATTGAAAAACCCCGTTAATTCGTATTTATTTTATTTTACTGAGTGCCCCGGTAGGTAGTGAGCTAGTCTATCAGCGCCGGGGTTGCGGGTTCAATTCCCGCCAGAGACTCTGGTTTCTTTCCTGCAGACAAGCACAGAGCTTCGCGGGGCTTAGCTTAGGGAATTAAAAAAAACCGTTAAATCGAAACCCCGCTAAATCGAAAAGCCCTATAATTCGTAAGAAATGGTCGGTCCCTTGCAATAACGAACTATCGGGATTCTACTGTATTAGTTTTTTTCCTTATAGTCTTTTACACTGATCAACATCTAACCATCTACAATCAATTTGCGAAGATTTTAAGATCTTTCGATAAGCAATACATAGGGCTAAAAACCAACCTCTTTGAAATACGTTCCTATCTCATTTTATTCCATTTTACATCTTTCGAGTATTTTAGAGTCATCGCTAAAAAAGTGGCAATAAGTTTTATTTTAATTGTGGCATCACTGACAAAAAGAATTTTGTTTGAAAGCAACGTTACCATTTGTCAAGTTTTCTCTTTTATTGCATTATTTTTTTATACCCTCCACCACAATTAGTTGTGAAGGGGATATACTAAGTTTGTCATTCCGTGTGAAACTTTTTATTATTCATCTCAGACCCCAAAAAGGTATATATATGTGCTGGCTCCTTGAGTAATTCTAAGTCGATTTAGTAATATCCGTCTGTCTGTCCGTCTGTTGAAAACTCGCTCACTTTCGAAAAACTCAAAAAATTGAACAAATTTGATGTCAAATTGCCTGTAGTTATCCTAAGCAGTTTGAAATTGAAATCCATCAAAATCGCCTCAGTATTATCAGAGGTATGAATCAAAACGTGGAACCACAACCTTAACAAATTGATAATTTTGTTACAAAAACTAACATAAATGGTAAAAAAAAATGCACGGAATGTTATAAGATTTTGCAAAAATTCGTTTTATTCAACTCGAAATTATACTGTAAAATTTCGTAAAGATCGGTTCATAATAAAAACAATTTAGTGCGCCTAAAATCATAATTAATGTTGTCATAACAAAATTCGATACGTCTCAGTTTTATAGTACTAGAAATTTCACTGTGAAATTTAGTGAAGATCAGTCCATAATTTACCCCAGGCCCCATATAACAGTTAAGTACGCCTAAAACCGTAATTAATAATGCTATCATAATAGAATTAGGTTCATCACAGTTTAATAGGACTATAAACGGCACTGTGAAATTTTGTAAAGATTGGTTTATAATTTACCCTAGGCCCAATATAAACCCTATTCCCGGAAAATAGTTTAGTACGCCTAAAACCGTAATAAACAATGCTATCAGAATAAAATTTAATACGTCACAGTTTTATATGACTATAAATCACCTTGTAAAATTTCGAAAAGATCGGTCCATAATATACCCTTGGCACCATTTCCAGCAAACAGTTTATTACGCCTTAAACCGTAATAAATAATGCTATTATACACAGAAACAAATTTTTGCGTTAGTAAAAGAATTAATAAAAAATAAAATCAGTTTTAATTAAATATTTAATCAGGTGAATTAAAATTTTAATCAAGTGTATTAAATGTTTAATTAATAATATTTCAATTTAACGTTTAAATCACTTTATTAAAAGTTTAATTCACCTGATTAAATATTTAATTAAAACTGATTTTATTTTTGATTAATTCTTTTACTAGCGCAAAAATTTTTTTCTGTGTATGACTAGAAATCACACTAATAAATTTTGTGATGATCGGTCCATAATTTACTATAGGCCCAATATAAAGCCCACTCTGGTAAACTAATAAAATACGCCTAAAACCGTAGCAGATATAGATATTACGGTAAAATATCTTCCAACTTAGCTTCAGATGGCTAGAAAAATTGTCATGCAATTTTGTGATATACGGACTATAATTTTTCTTAGATCCCATATTTAGCAGTCTTCTGAAAGTCACTGTAAACGCTAAAACTAATTTATCCGCTGTTTTCAAATTTATGTTTTTTTAATACCAGAAAACACTCTGCAGAATTTTTTGATGATTCGTTTATAGCTCACCATGGCTCCAATATAAATTCCCCTCCTGAAAATCATTTAAGTTCGGCTTAAACTGTTACGAATCATGATATTTTACTCAAACTAGTTAAAATTGCTAAAAAAAAGCACAAAACATTCTGATTGTCGGACAATAATTTAATAT
Source organism: Pollenia griseotomentosa (assembly GCA_963931875.1). Classification (NCBI taxonomy): domain Eukaryota; kingdom Metazoa; phylum Arthropoda; class Insecta; order Diptera; family Polleniidae; genus Pollenia; species Pollenia griseotomentosa. The sequence goes on from OZ007561.1 coordinate 182,947,164, forward strand.
ATGTCTAAGCCGCAACCAATTTTAATGCTGATGTCTGTTTTTATAAAGATAAATTAATAATGAATAGATTTCATACAGATATCACTCCTGAAATATTCGCACTGTCGGTGAAGGGTATCAAAGATTCGGCACAGCCGAATATAACACTCCAACTTGTTGCTAAGTATTTTTTATATTTTTAAACAGATTTACCTTCAAATATATTTCTGTGTTTTCTCTTTAAATATTGGCACTTTTGTGGAAAAAAACATTTTTAATTTTAAAAACATTTTTTTTTTCCAACAAAAATTAAATTTTTGGCAATGTTAACGAGTGTTTAACATTTTCGACATCTTTGACGGTAGATATTATATGTTGATCTGATTAAAAAGCCAAATAAACACCCTTTTATTGTTTAAAATATAGTATAGAACAAAGACTGAAACCAAAGTGTTTGGGAAAAGTTTATTTTTAAGAATGTTTAGTACAGACTTCTACCATAATGATTCAAATGAAGAAGATGATTTTTTGAGACGAATGAATACAACCTTCTACCAAACCTTAACAAGACTATTTAAAGCATTAAAGTTGTTAAAAAATCAAAAAGAGATTGAAGTGGTAAAATGGAAGACTACTAATTTTTAGGAAAGACTTTATAACGCTTTCCTTTGAATCTCTTTAATAAACTCTCAATTGCATCGTTTATTCCACATGGGTACGTCTCATTCACTCGTCTGATTCCAGATGCATCTTTGGCACCTACTGAATGTGGACTTTGCTTATATTCATTTCTTCAATTGTTTCCGTTTTGAAGACGTAGATACTTGCTCTTAAAATTCCGTCTCGTATTCTAGTATCGTAGATCTTCTTCCATTATGTTGATTTACATGAACTTTTTCAATTGCATTGGATAATGAAAGATGATGCGCATATCTAGAGGACTCAGATACTTTATCTGAGGCTAAAGTATTTACTTATATAAGTTTTAGATGTTATTTAATTAGGAATGATGTTGAGCCCTAACCACGAAAATAACGTAAGCGCCAAAAATCAAATTTTACAGTGGAGAGTTTTATTTAATTTATTTCATGTATATTTTGTATGAAATTTGTCGCTCACCATAAAATTCTTCTTGCTATAAAATCGTAACGGTACCTTATATGACCGCGAAAATGCAAGTGTTCCAAATAAAGTCATTTATTAAAAAAAAACGAAAATTCAAAATGATGTCGCTTACGTTATGTTTGCGGTTAGGGCTCGATTTAATAAATTTGGCATATCAAATTAAGACTATTTTTTTTAAGCCCGACATAAATTTCAAAAGGGTTAGCTGTCATACTGCGCTAAACAAAAAACCTTTTTATAGCGCTCTCATTATTTATCGGAACCAATATTGATTGATTGATATAGATTTAATTTATTTCAGTTATGTTTAAAGTTATAATTTAAAATAATTGTTTTAAATTATTCTAACTATTAAAATATTTAAATAAGCTCTGCTTAAGCTATTTTAATTTCTTAACACTAACTGAATATATCCTCTAAAACGAAATTTTCGAGGCAAGTTAAAACAATTTTAAGAGGAAAGTTTTTAAAATTCTTTTATAAGCAATAACTAAAAATAGAAAAACAATTCTTAATTTAAATCATTTATTTGCGATTAGTTTATGTTTTTTTATGTTACACTATATCTGCTCGCGATGGGCACGGTGGTCGTACGCAAACAACTTCCCCTTCTTGTGCTGTGGCCTGTAGCACTGTAGCAGCCAATATTATCAAATATGTAAAATGTAATAAGTTCATTCTTACAAAAAAGACGAACAGATTGTGACGCAATGGAAGAACTTCTCTTAAGTAACTAAATGTCTAAAGAAATTGTTAGGAAAGAGCAAAAAAATTTATTTTTAAAAATATATATTTTTATAATTTATTAAAGTAAAATATATAATTTAATTTTCTAAGAAAATTAAATTATCACGCTTAGATGTTTTTTTTTTAATGTGAAAAAGTTGAATCAACAATTAAGATGTTATGAAAAATATTGCTTTTGCAACTTAATATTACACAGAAAACGAATTTACACCAGTAAAAGCATTAATCAAAAATAAAATCAGTTTTAATTAAAAATTTAATTTAGTGAATTAAACGTTTAGTTCACTTGATTTAATTCACTTGATTAAATTATTTACTGGTGCAAAATTTTTTCTGTGTAGTTAAAAGAGAAAATTAAAAAATATTTGAAATATATTCCCAATATGATCACCTACTAATTCTGTATTTGCCCTAAGCATATCTAGCGATCCAAATCAATAGAACATATCTCCACGTGTCTTCTAAAGTGATGGGAGTAAGTAATTGTTTACCACAACCTGGGGCCTAATTCTGGTAGTCGTGATCGAGTAATTTATCGATTCGAAAGCAATTTTATCTCAGTCGATACTGAACGAATCAAAATTATATTTCAGTATTGTGAAACTCAAATTAATGCTTTACAACACTGAATAAATAATTCCATTTCGTTCAGTATTGACTGAAGTAATTAGATATTACATTGCTTTCGAATCGAGAAATTACTCGATCACGACTGCCAGAATCAGGCCCCTGGATCTTTCCACAGCATCGGCAAGCTAGACTTTTTTCCAGTTTATAATATACTGATTTATAAAATTTACAGGATCTTCATTGGGTCAGACGACATGGCGAGTATCTAGACAATAGACTTTGGCTCAAGCTATAAATTTAACACGTTCACCACTCAGCGTCACATATATGTGACGGGCGAGTTTTTACAGAAACTCATGTCACATATAAGTGTCCTATTTTTATTGAAATGTATTTGCTTCTAATTTCGTAAATGTTTCTTGTACGTTTGAGTCTCAGTTACAATGTGATATAAATAAAAGTGCTGAAGTTTGTGTCTAGGGTGAGTAGAAGTTTAACAAATTAGCTTTTAGTTTGGGTATTCCCCGAAATTTTACAATGTCTCAAATCTAAAAACTCACTTTACAAACGTTTTTAGTAGTGCAATGACTTCATTAAAAAGTTGTGTTTTATAGAGCAATATTCTACTTTATAATATTCTTTTTGGTATTAATAAGTTCAAAGTAAGATCGACATATCACTTTAGAATGTCTGCTGGATCTATAATAAACTAAATGTTGATAGTCCTATAATGTTTCTGTCATTCAGAGAACATGTTATAAAAGCATATTTAGCTAAAACTTCAACACATCAAACATCCAATGAAGTAGTTCCCAGCATATCTAATACACCTTACTTTCCAGATGTAAGCAACACAAAAAAGCGCTGCCGAGAATGCACTAAAAATATAGAGAGGACAGCAACAAAATATATATGTGAAGTCTGCAGAGACAAAGATGGTGAGGTAATATGATCCACATCTTCGCATTGGGGCGTGGATCCGGAATGTTCAAGAGAGAATTTTAGGAACTCCAATTTACGGTTGCCTTTTGTAATGGCTCTATCGCTGTTGTTTGGTTCTTTGATCGCCAACACAAGTTGGTATTTAGCCACTTCCTCCTAGGATTGGTTTTGCTTCTGTGAAGGATAAGCGTCCTTGCCACGCTGCTATTGAGGCGTCAGCCCCTGAAGCAGGGTTTTCAGAGCAGGGATTTCGACAGGATCTTATCAGGACCAAGGGCACCCTTAAGATACTCGGTTGTGAAGAAGCACAAAGTATCAAGCTCGGTTTTGGGCCGCCTTCAGGCTAAGTCGAGCAGCATATAGTCTAGCAGAGCCTGACGCTATCACTACACTAGACCAGCCCTTAGTAACAGACAACATACTATACAATGGTCACAATTGTTATCTAATTCGGTTTTAGTTTGTATTTTCGTCTTCCTGTCCATCCAACGCTTGTGATAAAGATACAGGTTGCAGTATTCAAGACAAATTAGGGAAATTTATCGCGTGTGATTTTATTAGTTTAGGAATCTGTTTAATTTGCATATCTTTTGTATGACAATTTAGCAAGATAAAATTTGGCAACAAAAATATTTAAAAAAAAACATAAGCAATTTAATTTATTTAGTTTAACAATTCAATTCAGCTACAATTAACTCCCATTCTAAAAAATCGATAATAATTTACATTTAATCAGCCATAATTATCTCTATACAACAAAGTGTTGGTGTAGGGTATTATATGTCATGACCTGACCAACTCTATTTTCTTACTATTTTTAAATATAAAAGTAGATGCCAAAAGCATATTTTTACCGTTTAAGTATTTAATAACAAGTTTTTTCATGGATGAAGTATTCCTTTTTAGAAATTCTTTTTTTAAATATTTTTTTCTTCTTTTTTGTTCGATATTGTTCGACGAATAAACAGCAAGAAGCACTGCTTTGTACAAACCATTAAAATAAAATTACGGTTGAGTAAAAGTTTTAAGTAGCCAATTTTTTCTGATGTTTATATTGCTGACAACATGTTGACTTTTCTTTGAAGAAAAGCTAAAAGAATTTGTTTTTGTTACTACTATTGAATAAGCAAAAAAAAAAAAAAAAAACTAAGACTTAAAATATAATTTGATCATAAAAGGAAATATTGGTTGACAGTGTAGTGTAAAATGAAAGTAAAAAAGAAGTCGAACAATTTTTAGGGTGAACAATAATTAAGTAAATAAACTTGCTAATTCTAGGTTTTCGTTCAAAGTTCATAGTTCTGAGAGCCATAATAACTTACACTAATTTGGTGCAAGTTAGAAGAAAAGTAAACTTTGGGTGAATTTAAAAACGTCATTTGCAATGCAACCAAACAAAGTCATGCATTCCTAAATGCAACCATTTAAACAGTGACAATGTCATACGTCCCTAAATGTAAAATAACAGTTACCGATACGCAAGCAAAATGCAAACTGTTAATCAATAATTTTGTTGCTGCCTTGTTGACATTTTGTTTGTATCGAACAGTATCAAATCTGCATCACTGCAATGTGACAAAAATGTAGACAAAATAAAAAAAATAACCGAATAATATTATATTGTTCGATTTTTATTCGATTTAATTTTTAGCTCGAATAATAATTGATTAATACAATCTATTTTATTATGAGAATTTAAGCAGGATTTACAACAGATGGAGTATTTTTTAAACATGGTTTGGGTCTTTAATAAGTTAAGTAGCATTTTGGAGGGTAAACATTTGTTACTTATTCTCACTTTGACATTAACAAAATAATGTTTGCAATAATTTTTTAAAAAACGCCAAAATAACTGCCAGCGCTGTTTTAACACAAGTAGCGATTTTAACACATCTCTAAGTGAAGATTATCAATAAACCTAAGAAGAAGTTGCAAAAACAATAGCAGGCACTCAATCAGCAACTTAAAAAGGTTTTATTTAAAATCAAGGTAATTGGGCATGACACAAGCAGTGTTGCCAGAACAGAATCAGCAGAAAACCATAAAACCATTTTCATTAAAAAATCTGCAAAATCTGCGCCAAAATTTGAAAAATCTTCAATTAATCTTCAAAACTAATTTATTACATTTTGATCGATTTTAATTTCACTCTAAAGCGCTGTTCAGAAAATGACTGATAATTTTTGGATTTTTTTACATTAAAAATATTTATCCAAATTGAATTACTCAGACTTATTGCTTGACCTCATTGAAATATAACAAAAGATCAAATATTGAAATTTTTCAAGATATTTATTTTACATAAGAACATATGAATATATACGTAGGAACATATGCATATTATTTCGTGTGAAAGCAGATGACTTAAGTCAAGCGATTTTAAGTAATCTATTATGAATAAAATGCCTACTAATGAATCTACTATTTCCTCCATGAATGGTTGATATATTTCGTTTATCAATGCAAGAAGTTGAAATAGTACAAACATAAGTGACAATGCAAAGACGTTTCCACCGAGCAAAAAAATCTGCAATTTTAAACCAAAAATCTTCAAATCTGCATTTTGGTAATTTTGTGGTAGAAAATCTGCACTTCTGGGATCACTGGACACAAGTTCAAAACGCAAAGCGGGGAATTTTTACTGTCGACAAAAAAGAAATTCATAACGAAAACCTGAGGAGTAACCAATTGTATATTAATCCAAAAAATCCATTCAAGTCAACTCATAAATCGAGTTTAAATGGAACCCAAGTTATACTTGGATACCCATTACGTCTCTTTCCAAAATGTTGAGCAAACATTTTCCATTCCACTGTTCAACCCTGATTGCGGCAATGAAGAATGTTAACATTTTAACTTAAAGCTTAGGAAAAACGAAACAAAAATACTAAGAAATAAACTGATAGTTAAACTTAAAAGTACGTGTAATATGAAAAATGTTCATTATGATTTAAAATAGAATTGTTGAAAAACTTTTGCTTCTTTAACACAAAATATAGAAAAAAGAAAACATTTTTAAAAGTGACAAAAATTCTATTTTCCTTGTAAATTTCCCTCTTTTAAAAAGAACTGGTGTATCTTGGACGAAGAGCATGTGCGTGAGTATGCCACTCGAAGATGGAAGAGTATGCGAGCTTACTTATATTTTGTTATTTTAGCCAAAAAAAAAAGTTTTATTTACTTAAATTGTTGTTGTTTCTTCCTCTTATAATTTCTTTGCTCAACTTTTTAAATATGCTTTAAGCATCTCAAAATAAAACTGGTAACAACAAAGATTACGTACACAGTACTTTGTTAACGAGTGGCTCTTTGCCATAAAGACATCAAATTGCAACATTGTTCGTAAGTTAGAACAGTAACTAACTAATATTTAAAAAAATATATAAGAAAAGAGTTAACAAATGGTCCATACACGTTCATAGTTATCTGTTTTATAGTAAAAGTAGACACTTGTTAACGAAAAAAAAAAAAACGTATTAAAGAATATTTCGAAATCAAAAGTGGCCATGTGCTGTACTTGCACACAAATATTTAATTTTTTCTTATCGTGTCATTTTTTTCGGGGCGGGCAATGAAAAAGCACGTTTATTTTAAAAATTTAAAAAACTTTTGGGTCTAAAATATGTATATCCTTTCAATTTAGCGACCGGTTACCAACCTAATATTACAATTTCTAGTTTTACCACCAATTGTATGCTAATTTTTTCTCGCAATACATGAAGTGGAGGTATTTGGAGTAGGATTAGAATTGCTGAAATAGTAATATATCGCTTAGAAAAGAGAGTAGTTTACAATAGATAACACTGTGTTAACACAATAGAACTATCAATTTTTTCGTGGGGTTTATCCTACTAAATGAAGTCTTATAATTTCTTAAGGCCTTAACTTTCTAGTAAAAATAACTAGTTTGGTATATATTTCATTCTCACATAGACTGTTGACTTCAGACTTGTCCTTGCATTAATACTTAAATTTTCCCACCTCTGTTTTCTCTATGCCATTTTCGTTGAAGTAGAAAATAAACAGGCAAACAGTGTGCAAGTGTATACTAACAGAAATAACATCAACAACTGTTGAGAGTAAAAAAAAAATAAAAAAAAAATAACAGCTACAGCAACGACAACAATAAACACAGAAGTATGCAACAGTACAATAACAACAACTAAATAAGTGCATAGTTGCTGGTTGCTGGTTTATGTTGCAGTTAGTTTTGTGATGCACTCAAGTATAAAATATACAACTCAAGCGTGTTTGTTTGATTCAATGTTGCTGTTGCTTCATCTTTATTTCAGTTTTTTTTCCCTCATTTAATTGTAAATAACGTTGGAAAATACAATAAAAAAAATTTGTTAAAACTTTCAGCGTAATATTTTGATTAAAATAATTTAAAATAAATTTAATTGAGTTAATTAAAGTTTTTTTAAATGAAAATGTTACTTTAATAAAATTATCTACACTTGAGTAATGGTGAAACAATGGCAGAACTGGTAAAGAATTCATTTTTTTAAAAAGGTTTACATTGCGCGTTTTAAGAATTTTAATAGAACCATATGGGTAATTCCACGTCAAAACGACCAAGAGTGGGCACGACCCCTTCCGATTTTAATGAAATTTGGTGAGAAGGTTCATTTTATTTTATAAGGAACATATATGAACAAAAAAAATATTTAAAATTTTTCTTACAAAAGTTTGTCATATTCAAAATGTCATAATTTCGCTGAATTAGCCTAGCCGATTGTGTTGAGCTTTTTTCTTCGATAGCTCGAAAACTACTTTACATACGAAGATGATTTTTATGTTATTTAAAAGAGAATACTTGGGGCTACAAACCATATATTGAAAAAAATATCTGCAAAATATTAAATTTTAAAAACGGACTAATTCAAAAACATATTTTTTTTATTTGGATGATATTTTTTTATATAATACCTCAAACCGTTCTTTAAAAACCCTGAAACTTTGAAGAAGGTGTTTTTTTTGAGATATGATTTTTCTTCTTTCGCAACCCTGTAAAAAATAATTTTAAAATAGAATTTTAATACTGTAATTATGAGCAATAAGTGCACTGTGCTAGTTACAAAAAAAACAGACAAGCCGGGCACTAAGCGTTTTAACCTAATTCGGGCACGCCGAATCCAGTGGAGCTAACCGTTTTTTTAGGTTAGCTCTTGTTTGCGAGATATAAAAATAAATAGAAGGAACCTTCTCACCAAATTTCATTACAATCGGAAGGGGTCGTGTCCCACTCTTCGTCGTTTTGACATGGAATTACCCATTTATGTTTCCATATATCGAGCCCTAACCGCGAAACTAACGTAAGCGCCAAAAAGTCAATTTTACAGGAGAGAGTTTTTTTGTTTTATTTCATATAAATTTTGTATGAAATGTGTGATAAAATTGTTCTTGCTATAAAATCGTAACGGTACCTTATGTGACCATGACATTTTAGGAGATGATGCAAGTGTTGCCAATAAAGTCATTTATGAAAAAAAAACGAAATTTGAAAATGATGTCGCTTACCTTATTTTTGCGGCTCGGGCTCGATATGGTCTATTTCCTGAAATAAGTTTTACTGCAATTAAAATTTAAGATTTAACTTTTAAGATGATATTTAGTACAAGAAATTTTTAACGCTATTCAAAAGAATGAAAGATTATCAATATCAATTTTAATTAATTTTCATGTTGTAAAATCCCTTTCTTCATAAAAATAATTTAATGAAAATTAAATTTAATGAACTTAAGCCTAACTAAAAAATATTAAAAATTTGGATTAAAAACCATGAATAGTTCAACAAAATAACCACAATACTAATTATTGTTATTCAAAACCTTTTTTAAAAAGTAAATAATAGCTTAAAATTGCCCAAATGTCCCAAAATGACAGGAAAGGAATTAAATTTGTTACTCTTATATAAGGACGTTTCAAATTTTTCCTTTAAATGTTAAATGTTAATTCTCCTTTCAAATGCGTTTTTTGGGTGCATTAAAAGTCTGGTAAAATATTTTATAAAATAAACAGATACATTTGAAAATGAAATCTGCTTAAGCGTGTTTTGAACTGTTATAAAAAAATTTCAAAGTCTTTTTTAATTGCAAGACTGTCCACTAAGTGTTAAAATGATGCATCTGTTTTGCTTGCTGTCGCTGTTCCGCTGTAATTCTAGAAAGATAATCATATCACCACATATGTTAAAGATAATCAAGCGTAAAACGGACGAGTTATTTTAACCTGCCATACTGTTGTGTTTTTTGATGATTTAAGAACAAACAAATGTGGATTATATTTGAACATATATATTAAATAAAAATATCGAGAAAGAAAAAAAAACAAAAAACTTCTTCAGCAATCAAAATCTATTTTTGCGTCATTTTCACTCACTTTGACCCACAAACTCGTTATATTTCGATATTGGCTAAGCCTACCTTAGCGACATGTGTGTCACACAAAAGGTCTACGTAACTACTGAAATGTCTGAAGTGCACAGCCAAGTATTCATACCAGTTAAAAAGAAATCGAATTATTTCAAAAGTGCATGCGTAAAATGTACGCAGATTATCTTTCTTAGGGTAAGAAATTTGTTTTACTATTTTACACATCATTTATATGTTTTTTTTTTTTTTTTTTTTTGCAATATTATTTATTGAATCTTCATACATTAAATATGAACTAACAATAACACAGCCCGACAAAATTAAAAAAAATATTTGCTTCTTTGAATTTGTCAACTGATTCTAGTTAATTTTGGTGCGCTGAATTCAAATCTGTCATAAGTGGAGGGTATAAAAAAGCTATATCATGAAAACTAAATTAACTAGAATCAGTTGATAATTTCAAAGAAGCAAATTGAGTGTTGGCCTGTGTAATTAATCAAATCTTAACCTAATACTTTATTTTATGTCCTGCCAGTGCCAGACAAAAATGTTCTTCATCACGGGTTCTGTTCACATATATAAGTGTTTATCGCTCATCTAACTGGGTAAGTGCTGCAGTGTCTCTTCTTCTTAAGCGAGTGTGGCCGCCATGATTTAAGATATTTCGAGCTAGTGGATTTGGGTGTTGTTCAAGCCTTTTTAAATATTTTACCGCATATTTTGTAATCATAATTTTTACTAATGGCACATTGAGATCCTTATGAATGTTTGAGTTTTTAACATACCAGGGAGCGGCTGTGATTATTCGAAGAAGTTTATTTTGGCGCCTTTGAATTTTTTCGATATTAGAGGCCGAGGCAGTGCCCCATAGTTGAATACCGTAGCACCAGATAGGCTTTAAGATAGAGTTGTAAAGTAGATGCTTGCAATCGAGACTAAGGACAGAATTTCTTCCAATAAGCCAATGAATTTGAATGGCTTTCAGTTTCATTTGAGTTAATTTTGCCTCTATATGGCATTTCCACGTTAATCGCCGATCCAGATGCATACCGGGATACTTTACGTGCGAATGTTGAGGAATTATTTGTTTATTGATTGTAATAGGGGGGCAAGATTCCCGGCGCAAGGTGAATGTTATATGCACGCATTTTTGCTCATTGACCATTATCCTCCATTGTCTTAACCATATTTCTAGTTGAAATATGTGATCCTGTAAGTAACGAGATGCTTCATAACGGTTTTCGTGGACGCTTAGAAAAGCTGTATTGTCTGCAAATGTTGAAGTTTGTGTATAGTTGCTTGTTGGCATGTCCGAAGTATAAATTAAGTATAATAGGGGGCCCAGGATGCTGCCTTGTGGGACTCCAGCGTCAATGGGCTGAGGTGAACTTAAGAAATTTCCTTCTTTAATAATAAATTGACGACCGACTAAGTAGCTTTCTAGCAGCTTGTGTGTAAAATAATATTTTTTATAATTTTTTTTAATTATTTGTTCGTAGTTCTGTGTCTTGAGCGTGATTCTTTTTTAGTTGGCTTCATTAATTAGTTCAAATCTTATCGGAATAATATAAACAACATACACTACAATAACAGCATCGGCTTTTCATTCTAAATATTTAGAAGTTTTGTGAAATATTGCTGTATTGCAAAATTTTGTATTTGAGTGTTATCTAAAATTTTTTAAATTAATTAAAATCACTTATGATTTCATTTTAAAACGAAGATTATACACCTCAATTGTTATAAATTCAATATACAGTAGTTCCCGCTTAAGTGCGCACCGAAAGATGTTTAGTTTTCTACGCATTTAAAGGGGAATCATTTAAGCGATAACCCGGATAAATGCGCAATCAACGCATTTATAAAAACCTCGCTTAAAAAACTCAATATTCATTTCAAAGTACTTTTTTAGTTATAAGGGAAAATAAAATTTATTATGCCTAGTTCTCATACGAAATTATATATAATATTAAAACTAAAACTAATTCAATAAACATTCTGACATAAATTCATATGCACATATGTACTTATTTATTAAAAATATAATCATGTTTTGTATGTAATATGTGTTTTATTGGACCTTTATTATTTTCAAGTATTAATAAATTCTCGAGCTTTAGGTCTTTTTATAAAAACTTTAAATTTTTATTCGAGCCAATATTTCGGCAAATGTTAACGCCTTGTTAATATTATTAAAACCATTTATTATGTCTTCTTTCCATGGTTCCAATTTCATTTGTGCATTTGTTTTATTGCACAAAGTATCTACGGATAAAACTAAGGGCACTTAGTTGGACCCCCAATTATTTCCTCTTCTTTATCATCGGAAGATTCCGATAACTCTTTAAAATTATTCTCTATGATTTTCGATATTCAAGAGAAATCTACTTTTTTTTCTTCAACTGCCGTTTTAAATAATTGTGTTGCCAAACATATAAGTACAAAAATACTTTTAATAACTTGCCTTGCCAGATATTTAAGAAAAAACCCAAGTTTTTTGGTTACGCATTTAAGCGATTTATTTTGTTTAAATTTATTTAATTTCGGACAAAAATAATTAATCATTAAAACGGGAAACGCATTTAAGCCAGGTCATTTAAGCGGGATTTTGTTCATGTAATTATGTGAAAATTTTGCTTGCCAGCACATTTTGCGCATTTAAGAGGGGAAATCATTTAAGCGGGGTGCATTTAAGCGGGAACTACTGAACAGCCTGTTTTTATAAAATAAAAATATTTGTTCGTTCGTAAAAACTTACCCCCTTATTCATAAAAATTATTTTGATTATAAAAGGTTTATTAAACAAATTTTAATAGTTTTATTACCCTTTTAACTATAAACCTAAAATATTTTTAATGAATAAGATCTTAAGGTTTTTTTTAAGTTTTTAACAAATCTATTGAGTGACAAAAAAGGCTTGAGCGTTTTCTACATATTTTTGGTTCTTATAAAATGAACATCTCCACACCCAGAGAAAAAACATGTTTAAATATGGTCACCTCCAACAAAACTATTTTTAAAGAGAATTTTAAACATATTATGTTTAATTTAACCATAATATTGTCACTGACAACCATATTATGGTTAAATTAGTCCTCCGTCAAGAAGCCACAACCATAATATGGTTGCCTCCGAACATGTTATAGTTAAAAATAACTAATATATGTTTAACACTTATAATAGCATGGTTGGTTTTCAACCATAGCATGTTGTTTTTTAAAGAGAGGAAAATACTATTGTTAATTTTTAAACAAATTATTGTCATATTTAACAATAACATGTTAAGAGGCAATCATAATAATTCTTGATGGAGGACTAATTTAACCATAATATGGTTGTCAGTGACAATAATATGGTTAAATTAAACATAATATGACAAAAATTTTCTTTAAAAATAGTTTTGTTGGAGGTGACCATATTTAAACATGTTTTTTCTCTGCGTGCATAATAAATGAAAACAAATGTCAATAAAAACCGATAACCAAATGGCATTCGTTAAAAAAAAAAACAGATCACAAAAAATGGAAAATAAAAGGAATATTTAAAGAAATATACCTAAATAATTAAGGCATTCGGCATTCACACGATGATTTAAAAACCATGTCTTTTTCAATTGCCTTTCTAAGCTGCTACCAAAATAATTTTACATTTAAATGATGACTTTAAAGACATGTGTTTTCTATTGTTGTTTTAAAGTACTTTTTTAATTTGAATAATTTAATTTAAAAATCAAACGTAAAAGCAAAACTTGAAATGACCAGGGCTTAAAAAACTGAAGTCAAAACCAAAAAATGGCGAACGAAAAACGAAAAATTTATGTACAACTTTTCGCTTTTTGAGTTGGTTTGAAAGCGACTGTTTACATTTAAAGAGTCCAAATTAAAAGCAACCGTTTTTTTTTTTGGCAAATGAAAAATTCAGAAGTGGAAGAAATGGCAGCTTTTCACTTTAACTGCAGTTTTTTAAACGCTGGAAATGACAGTCAAGAAAAATTAGAAAAAAACACTAAGAACATAATTCATGTTTTTTTACCCCCCTTTCTACTCTATCGAATTCGTCTACAAATAAAAAAATATGCTTGAAAGGGATGTCTTAAATATATATATAAATGCCCCCTATATATATACATATATACATATTTACAAGTTCACAAAATTCTAGAAACAAGAGAACTACACATAAAGAATATGGCTTGAACCAAGAAAATTTTGTGTGATTCTCGTCCAAGCCAAAAATTACTTATTCTAAATATTTTTGTGGCTTGGTTTAAGCAAAATGTTTCTTTATTTAAAAAATTTTTTCAATAAGGGCAAAATAAGTTAAAATCAAGAAATTTTGTGTTCTTACTTTAGTTGGCCAATTTTAAAATTTTTAATTTAATTTCTTATTGTTCAGCTTGTTAGACCTGGAGCTTCAATGTAAATAAAACATCAATTTTATAACAGTTTTTCCCAACGTTTCGTAGAGTATTTTGCTTCTTCTTCAGGGGGCGTAATTTTTTTGATTATTTTACATGTTTAATAAATTTTGATTTTCTTCTTAAAAAATCTTTTGAAACACGAAAACAATTAACACAAATAACGTTTAACGACATCCCATTCTAATATCAGAAATTTTTGGCTTGAACGAAAATCATGCAAAACATAGTAAATAATTCTCCCTTGTACTTACGCTTAAAAATATGTATGTATGTACTTGTGTGTAATGACTTATTGTTCTTCTGTAAGTTCCAAAAAATTAGCGCTATCACAAAAATACCTTCTACATATCGTCAGCTCTTTGTTGGTTTGACCTACCGACAATTTTAAAAAAATTGAGTAAGGTATATGATATGTATATTTCGAATACCACCTTTTTTAATTTTTTTTATGATTTCTGAGATATAAAGCATTCATATTGCTCAATATAAACTACTTTCAGTGTTTTAAGTATTGTTTTGCTCCACTGTTTGGCGATTGCAGCAAATTCCTCATACAAAAAACTACAAAATAAATTTAAATCTTGCTTTGCTTCTTTGCCGTTAAAAAAAACAAGTAGTTAAAGCGAAAGCAAAATAAAATGACAACAAGAAAATACATTTTACTATTGCTTTACTTCATTGCCGTAAGTAGTAAAAGCAAAATAAATTCTCAACAACTCAAAACACACCAGTAGGTATACATATGCAGCACAAAAAGCTACTTTTTAAAAATAAATTTAGAAAAATAGCGTTTTCGACAAAAACAATGATTTTCACTTTTAACAAAATTTTATTTACTTCAAAGTTCGTTTAATGAACGTTTACAAAATTTTAAATTTTTCTTAAAAAACATAAAGAGTGTTTTTTATAGAGTGATACAAGTTTAAATCATAATAAAACATAGAAATATATTTTTGGTATCAATGAAACGGTCTTTATTGGGGTTTATGACATTAGTGTTTAAATATGACTTCGGCCATGTGGCCACCTCGGCTGGCGCGTAGAAGGCGCAACCTGGAACACCAATTTTCAACAACTTTTCGCATTCTGACCATCATCGTTTTTGAAGACATATAAGCCAATGCCTCCGCCAGCCCAAAAAGCGCACCAAGCAGTAATTTTCTGTGAATGAAATGGTGTTTCGACAGCAGCTTGTGGATTCTTATGACTCCAAATGCGACATTCTGCTTATTTACGACCCATTCAATCAGAAATGAACTTCATCGGAAAATAAAATTATGAATGGAAATTCAAAATCAATATCAATTTGTGCTTCAGCCCATTTGCCGAATTATTTTCATTAAAAATTTCCACAATTTGCACGCGTTGCTCTAGTGTAAGTCGATCCATAATGAAATGTCAAAGCGAACTAAACAAAAAGCAACTATCACCTGTTAAATGGGTGGTCAAATAAAGCAGTGATGCCAACTCAAAGTTGTATCACTCCAAAAAAAAAACCCCTTTATTAAGAAGCAGTGGTAAAAATACAAAAAAATTGAATCGGTTATATTTTTTGAAAACTTCATGTTAACCTTCATTGTCGTTTTTCTTCACTACGACTTTTTTGCAAATGCGCCAAATCAATAATTGGCTGGCGTTATGTTTGTTGAATCAATTACTTCCATTTTACTGCCAATAATAATCTGGCACTTTAATTTACAAAAGAATTGCTTTAAGTGATAAAAATACTAATTTTAATTTCTTTTAAAGTTCTGTCGTAATAAATCACTATAGAATTAAACAGAAAAAAATAATGTCACCTTGTTATTACATGTGTTTTTTAAATGCAAAATAACAAAAAACAAAAAAAAAAACGTTTGTATAATTTAATAACGTATAGTTTTTACATTTTATAATTTTTTCCCATTTAATTTAAGGGGTGATTTTTTATAAGCTATAGGAAAGTTAAAAAAATAAACACATACAATTCAGAAAAATGCATGAAATCTTTACTTGAATCGATAGTACGGTCCATATAGTTTAATGTTTGAAGATTATTTCAAGCAAATGTTGACCGTGACTGCGCCTCAAATGGTCCATCCGCTTAGTCCAATTTTGGCATAACCTTTCCAACATTTCGGCCGGTATCTCATGAATAAATGCTTCAATGTTGTCTTCCAATGCGTCAATTGAAGCGGGCATGTGTGTATAGACATGAGCTTTAACATAGCCCCACAAAATAGTCGAAATCGCACGAGGCGGCCAATTGACCGGCCCCGAACGTGAAATAAAATGTTCACCGAACTCCCTCTCAATAAGTCCATTGTTAAGCGTGTTGTGTGGCATGTGGCACCGTCTTGTTGAAACCACATGTCATGCAAGTCAAGCTCTTGCATTTTGGGCAAAAAAAAAGTTAGATATCATCTCACGGTAGCGCTCACCATTCACAGTTACGTTACGATTCGCATCATCTTTGAAGAAGTACGGTCCAATGATGCCACCAGCCCATAAACCGAAGCAAACTGTGACTTTTTCTGGATGCATTGGTAGCTCTTGCAATGCTTCTGGCTGAACTCCAAAATCGACAATTCAGCTTATTAACGTACCCATTGAGCCAAAAATGAGCTTCGTCGCTGAACACAATTTTTCGATAAATTTTTTGATAATTTTTTGATAATTTTTGATAATAAAATTCAATAATTTGCAAGCATTGTTCGTTTGTAAGACGATTCATGGTTAAGTTATAGACCAAACTGAAGATGTTTGACAGTGAAACAAAACACGAAACGCGCGTCAGCTGTTTAAACCAGTGTAGCCAAAAAGATAATAGCTAAAAAGTCACCTGATGTATAAATATTTTTCTGTTCATGCAAGTTTCTTTAATTTAAATTTATATATTGCAAACATTTCCTCTTTTTACTTCTCCTTCTCCTTCTCTTGTGTTTGACTTGTTGGCAATTAAGTAATATAGTAAAATATTGTTCAGCATTTTAATTCAGTTAACATTTACAGAAAATATCCACACGAACACAGGCACAAGCTCAGATACATATATATATATATATACATACTACACATACATTCAAACAGAATATGAGTGACCAATGAGCTTTTATTGTATGTATGTATGTGTGTTGGCTTTGTGGATTGGCCAAGTATGTGTGTGTATGTGGTGGTTTGTGTATTGCATTGCGTATTTTTGCTTTGTACTCTGTGTAAAATGCATCATCGACCACAAAAACCATGTTAACCAATTTAACATTTAATTTTAATGTTGACAAATTGTATTATCCAAGTGATGTCAGCTGCTGTTATGCCAATTCTACGTTTGCAAACTATTTTTTTTATTCATTTTTGCTTTTGGTTTGCGTTATATTAAATAAAATGAAAGTTAATTTAATGTTCGTGTTTTCGCTTCTTTTGCATTGTTGTTGCTGTTGTGAACTGAATTTAATAAATATATTATTTGCATCAAATAGTTGAAAACAAGATGATAGTTTGAGTAATTCATGGGCATATAAAGAAATTAATTTAAAATGTTTATATTCCAGTTACAGATGATATAGAATAAAAAAACAAACAAAATGGTATTCTCTTTTAATACGTCATTAATATTTCCGACCATAATTATCACAAATCAATTAAAATTTGAAAACCCGTAAGCGTAGTTTTTTTAGATATTATGATTCTGACTTTTATTCTTTAGTAAACACCCTGTTTCTTGACAACTTCAGCAAAAGAGTTTGATGAGCCGTATATTACAAAAACCTTATGTATGGACTTGCTATTCTTGAATATGGATCGATTATGTGGGAGCCAATTTACCAAACGTATTCTAATGCAATCGAATCGGTATAGAAGCAATTTTTTCCATGCAATTCGAGGATAACATTTGAACCCACTAACGTTGCCTTCATACACAATTCGACTGGCTCTGATAAAGCCCCTACATTAAAAAGTGATATCGGCGCTGGATTTTTTATTAATGAGATCTCATTTAATATTCTTCAACGATCATCCCGTAATTTCATACAGTTATCCGTCAAATTCTTTAGAGCTAATTATGGTGATGCTCTTTGAAAAATGTGTAATATTTTCAATCAATTATATAGATTTATTGATTTTTCATTGGATCCAAAGTGAATAAAGAGATTAATATTATTTTCGTTAAATTTTAATATATTCAGATGCAAAGTTTCATTTTTTAAAATCAACGAATAAACAGCTGGCATCAAGAAATAATACTTAGCTTAACAATTTATGCTTTATTACTTCTAAAATATTTCACCATAAATAATCATGTTTTAAGTTACTTTCTTTACCAAAAGTTAAAAAGTACGCTGATGAAAGCTAATTTGAGTACCTGCCACGGTTCCGCATGTTGGTCTAGTAACTAGAACACACAGCTATACAATGAAGAAATAGTTCGGCAGAAGTATACAATCAGCCCAATCAGCAGCATCTAGTCAAATAACAACAGCACCCAGTAAGTTCCGCTACACGGAAAAAAGTGTATTTTCCAAAGTAATTAATTTCGTTTCTTAACTTACATCGTTCGTATTTAATAAAATGTTCTTAAATAAAGTAACATTTTGCTTTAACCAAGCCACACATACAAATATTTAAATAGGTAATGTTTCGCTTGGACGCGATCATGCAATATTTGGTTCAAACCAGTGTTCGAAAATAAACGTTAAGTCCCTAATTATGTAAAACGCAACGCAACGCCAAGAATTACATTGAAAGCAAAAAAAACTTGTAATAAATATTTTGTAATTTTGTTGCTGCCTTCTACAGAAATTCACAATGTCTTTTAAAATTTCAAACTTGTGGCGTTGAACATTTAAACGGCAGAAATCAACAACAAAATTACAAAATATTTATGGCTTTGTTTTTGTTTTCAAGTTTTTTTTTATAGTTAATCATTAAATTTCAAAAGATTTTGTTATTCGTGCTTAATTCCCAGTTTTTATTATTGATAAAAACACTTGAAATTTATTGTTGATGGGATAAGCTATTCCTATGCGCATTTCACTGGTTGCTTAGGACAGATCATCAGGAAACTTCATCCATAACCCGGGGTCTCCACCTAACATAAAATGACTAACTTTAACACTAACTGCAAGTTAGTGTTAAGTGGAGACTGCTCCAGTTAAAGTTTTAACTTGATTGTTATAACATTTCTTTTGAAAGTTCTTTTATAACATAAATTGACGTTTAAGTTTGACAGTACGCTATTTGTAGTTGTTTTTCGACATCTTTAATTAATTTGTTAAAAGGGTTGTAAACTACACATAATAAACTTTGCTTTTTGTGAAAAATATAATACAAACAAACATTTAAGTATAAAATAACTTTAATTATTTTCCACAAACACACTGTAGCTACATACTTTACGCGTCAACGAACTGAAAATAATGAAAAGTTTTAACTCTAACTTCACTACGTGTACGCCACCATTAACATATAACCATTTTAACAGCAAGTCTTAACTTTATGTTTTAACTGCATTTCAAGTTAGGTGGAGACTGGGTGTAACGTTTTAGAAAAACTAAAGATATTAAACCAAATAAAACTGTTAAGCGTATAAGACTTATAGCAACAGTTCTACTTGTAATAATATCAAAGCTTAAATAAAACACATCAACAATAAACAGTGGGCTTATCTCATCTTACATTCCCCACTACAATTAGTTGAAATTCTCTCAACATTAATTGTAGTTGTAAGTAGGTTAAGAAAAACAAAATAAAAACAACAACAACTTTACAAAAGATGTTGACAATTAAGTGTTTTTTTTTAGGCCGTGCACTTGCCTGTTTATTATCAAAAAGGAATTTCAATTTTTGGGAATATAAAATTTTAATTTCAAAAGATTTTGTTATTCGTGCTTAATTCCCAGTTTTTATTATTGATAAAAACACTTGAAATTTATTGTTGATGGGATAAGCTATTCCTATGCGCATTTCACTGGTTGCTTAGGACAGATCATCAGGAAACTTCATCCATAACGTTTTAGAAAAACTAAAGATATTAAACCAAATAAAACTGTTAAGCGTATAAGACTTATAGCAACAGTTCTACTTGTAATAATATCAAAGCTTAAACAAAACACATCAACAATAAACAGTGGGTTTATCTCATCTTACATTCCCCACTAATCATTAAAAAAATAACGTTTCCCTGTTTGTCATTTTCCATCACAAAAATAATACTGTTCTTATCCAACTCAACAAAAAAATGAGAACATTTAATTCCGTTCGGTTTTTTTAAAAACCACAAACTTTATTGTGTTCGGTTCAGCTCATTAGAGTTCGTTTGTTTTGTTGTGCTTAGCCCACTTTTGCTGGTAAAAAACCAAAATTTTTTTACAAAAACAAAATACATATACGAAAAAAACAAATTTACACAATGCACACATAAGCTGTTCGTGCTGCGGTCGCTGCTAAAATATTTTGTTAGTTCATTTCTTTATCAATCTAAAAAATTAAACATTATAGAACATTAAAATATAATGTTTGTCACAGTATCACTTTAATCGTTCTGTTTTTTAAAGAAGAACAGAACAGTATATAATGTTCGGCTCATTTCTGAAAATAGCTATGAACTAAAAAGAAGATACCGTTCCTGGGCGTGTGAGCCGAACGCTAAATAATGTTCTGTTTATTTTCGAAAATAATTCTTTCCGCGAAGCAGCAGAACTTTGCCTTTAGGTGGATTTAATAATATCTCTCTCTTACCCCGACTTTTGGTTATTACCATGGTCGCCTGCACCTCTTCTACAGTCAGGCTGGAACCTAAGCTCTTAAAGCTCTTGATATCCGTTGAACTAGATAGAAATGTATACACTCACAATATTATTTCAATAACGGACTGTAGTTTATTTAAGAAGTATCCCGTTCAGTAATTTTCAAATAAATAAACATTTAAAATTCCAAGCAAATTTATTTTTAATTGATTCTAACATTTATTTAAAAAACTAAGTGCATATTGATAAGGATTTTCAGTTGCAGTTAATATTTTCCGTTGATTAACTTAAATTCTTCTTTATGTAAAATTAAATGAAAATGTAATTTAAAGTAACGAAAAGTTCATTTAATTTTTAGTGTCAAAAATTCAATCGCGTATTCCGTAAAAACAAATGAATATTCAGTTATTTTATATTAATTAACTGTGATAAAATTAACTACATATTCCGTAAAAAACAAAGGAATATTCTGTTATTTTGTTTAATTTAACTACCAAAAATTAATTTTTACTTATCTATAAAAAAGGATTTGCTTCTTTTGTGTAAAACAATTCCCAGTTTCTATGTGTCAAAAAAATTTAGTTAAATACATCAAATTTTTAAAGTAAAAAAATTGGGAAGTCATATCGGTTATGCTGCTGATGTCTTATAATTGAGAGTTCTTCTGTAAACAACGTGGTCAGTACAACAAAAGTAAAACAAACGTGTGTAACGGGGTAAGTATCTATCTATCATTAGAAAAACAAGCGGACAAGTATCTGTCTGGTATTTTTTAGAAATTCGGCTTTTTAGTGGAGAAAACGAAAATTACTGAATTTAATAAAATAACTGAATATTCCTTTGTTTTTACGGACTATTCAGGTAATTTTTTGATAGTTATTTTTTTATAATTTTATTCTAATTTCTTCGACCTTTTTTTAAATATTATTCTTCTTTATTAATACTTGAGCTTAGGGTCACTTTTATTTCAAATAGTTCGTTTATTTTTTATATCGATATTTCGATTTCCTTTGGAAATCTTCTTCAGGATATTATATTTATAAAATTTAATAAAAATTAACAAGAAATTGTGTTTGACAATTAATTAAAATTAAAATTAAATTAAAAAATTTTTTCAACATTCAACAATAACATTTCATAAATTAAAAATATTAAAAAATTTTAAAAGAGGAAACAAAAAAAAAAACAATTTTAAAATATTTCCCTTTTTCGTCAAAAAAATTATTTCTACAAATCTAACTTAAGCCATCTAAAATTTTTTTTTTTGTTTTCTAAAATATTTTTTGTTAATTTTTATTAAATTTTATAAATATAATATCCTGAAGAAGATTTCCAAAGGAAATCTAAATATCGATATAAAAAATAAACGAACTATTTGAAATAAAAGTGACCTTAAGCTAAAGTATTAATAAAGAAGAATGATAGTTATTTTATATAAAATAATTAATTTTTTGATAGTTAATTTATAAAAAATAACTCAAAATTCATTTGTTTTTACGGAACGTGGAGTTGAATTTTTGACAGTAAAAATTAAATGAACTTTTCGTTAAAAATAAATGAAAAATAAGTAGACCGGGTTTTAACTGAATATTCATTTATTTCATACTACAATTTCAAAATGTTAACAAGAAAAAGAAAGATAAAAAATGAAAAAGAAAATGTACTTTGGACTTTAAGAAGAATTCTTGACAAAAGTACGAAAAAACAGCAGTTAGGAAAAACATGTAAAATCAATTAAAATGGATAATTATTCAAAAAAGCAAATTTTGATGTTTGACTATTGACGTCAGCAGTCGTCGATAGCTGCGAGTGTCAGACGGCAAATCCCTCTGAGGAGAGCAGGGTATCAACAACAATTTTAATTAATTTTCATGTTGTAAAATTCCTTTCTTCATAAAAATAATTTAATGAAAACTAACTGCCTGTTTAACGATTTCGAACGTCAACGTTCGCATAGAAATTTATATTTAAAACAAAAACAAAATTCTAAAATTTGTGTTTCTTTTAAATGTTATTTTCTATGCGAACGTTAACGTTCGAAATCGATGAACAGGGTGTAAATTTGATGAACTTAAGCCTAATTAAAAATATTAAAATTTGGATTGAAAACCATAAAAAGCTCAACAAAATAACCACAATACTAATAATTTCAGTTAATTTTAAGTACAGAATATTGTGAGTGTAGTTTAGCTCTGCTGAATACCAAGTATTGACTATATCTGGTTACTCATTCCATGAGTAATTTCTACAATGTTTATAAAATATAAACATTCTGGGACTTTCTTAGTCCTTGAATTAACGATGTCCGTCTGTCTGTATGTTCATTGAAATGTAGTTTCCGAAGATCGCAGTTATGATAGAGACTAGGACGTTATATGTTAATATCATTTTAATATCTACTGTATATCTTAAGCAATTAACAATTAATTAGAAAAAACTAATGGTGTTTTCTTTTCTACAAAAAAATGTGACATTTTATTAAAAAAAAAAATCAACTTGGTGTCTGTTTCTTAAAAATTTTTCTCCCGAAAAAGATGAGTTTTTTAGAATAAAACAACACATTAATCAAAAATATAATCAGTTTTAATTAAAAATTTAATCAAGTGAATTAAACTTTTAATTAAGTGAATTAAACGCTTAATTATTACTATTAACTGGTTTAATTGATACTATTAATTTGTTTACTGGTGCAAATTTAATTAATTTTTTAATTAATATCACAAATTTTTTAATTGAAATCAATTTATATTTTTTTCTGTGAAGCCACTCTTTTCGGGAGCAAAATTTTTAAGAAACATACCCTAATTTCCATTCTTTTAAAATAAAATGTCACATTTTTTGTAGAAAGGAAAACACCATAAGTGTCGAAATAATGTGGCATATAAAAACATTTCAATTTAATAAAAATAGTAGAATGTTAATAAAAGATTTTTATTTTTCGAATCAATCAAATTTCAATTTATAAAGCGTTCTTGCATTAGTTTAATTCCCTCAATATTAAACCGTCTTCATTACTAATGGTGTTTTCTTTTCTACAAAAAAATGTAACATTTTATTTTAAAAAAATGCAATTTTGTGTCTGTTTCTTAAAAATTTTGCTCCCGAAAAAGATGAGTTTTTTAGAATAAAACAAGCCACCCTTTTCGGAAGCAAAATTTTTAAGAAAGAGACACCAATTTCCATTTTTTTAAAATAAAATGTCACATTTTTTGTAGAAAAGAAAACACCATAAAACTATTCCAAGAAAGCTTTATATATTTAAATTTGATTCATTAAACACACATCCGAAAAATAAAAAAAAAATAATTCTCACATTTTATTTGTAGAATATTAATGTTAGAAATTTTTATTATGACTTAATGTCATTGACCATTTCGAAATATTAACTACAATCAAATGAAAACTTACTTTCCCAAGATTTCAAATATGTAAATAAAATAATTCACTTATCAGGCAACAAGTTATTGGTAACAGTTATTCCAAAAAAAGCAGGGTGTTTTTATGAAAATCCAAATTCAAGGGCGGACTAACAAAGAAAAAAACTTTTTTTTTGGAAAACATGTTTTTTTTTCCTCTACAATATCAATCTTATTTTATTTCGATGCAAATTTTCCAGCGATAATTAATACCTTAAATACTGTGCTTATATCTCTTTAAAATAGCCATGAACAGCATACTGTACTTCCTTAATGTTACCACCATTTTCTATAGTATCATATTAAAAAAAAACCAATGGAGAGTAATCCTACGAATAAGGCACACTATAAAGTACGTTTATTGATTTTGGTAATAGCAATAAGTGGTGTATGAACTTGTGCATTCTCTTGCTGAATAACCAAACTCAGCAAACTTTCCGCTAATTTTTCTTATTTTCAATGTTCTGTTTAATATGCGAAGTATATAAATTTTTTAAATGCCCATCATTGCAAATAGCTCACGCATGTTTAGCTGACGATCATTCAGTACCATTCTCTTCTTTACCGTTTCTAGCATGCAAAGCTGAGCTGGTTAAATAAAACGAGTTTTCATCTTGCACGACTACGTTTAAACTTTGACGCATTTTATTTTTTGTAAATGGGAGAAGAACCCAGCTTAACTTTAATATTGGTTGGACGGAAACATTTCAAATTAAAGAATTTTCATTATATTTTCGTTACTGTGGTTAGGAAAAGAATTTAATAAATATGTATATCGCACTTGTGCAACAATAGTGTATTAACTAAAAATTTACTTTTTTCACTTTTTGGAAAAAATTGAAAACGTTATATTCATAGTTAAGCAACCGCTGTAAAAAATTGTGCTATTTTATCTACTTTTTGGTATTGAAAAACTTCGATGTGTATTATTTGCCACTTTTATCAAATTAATTTATTTGAACTACTGCTGCCACCTATACGTCAGATCCGTTTTTTTTTTTTTGCAAGGGAGTCTTTACAAATAATTAAATTTGTATAACAGTGTTGATTTGGGACGAATATTATGCGTATGATGAATTTTTTTTGGTAATCATACGCACTGTGAGCCTTTTATTATATGTACTCTCTACAACAAATAAGCAAGACGGCCTTGATATTTCATGATTTACAACATGGCGAATTCATACAGGTGAAATTTTCAAGTCAACTGTTTACAATTTATTTTTTTGTGTGTAAACTTAATGTCAATCTTTGTTTACATATTGTAAAAAAAAATAGTACAAATTTTAAATTCATTAAAAATAATTAGTATTGTGGTTATTTTGTTGAACTATTTATGGTTTTTAATCCAAATTTTTTTAATTTTTAATTAGGCTTAAGTTCATTAAATTTAATTTTCATTAAATTATTTTTATGAAGAAAGGAATTTTACAACATGAAAATTAATTAAAATTGTTATTGATAATCTTTCATTCTTGGCCGTGGCCGGGGCTCGAACCCGGGCCGGCAGGTTACCATGACATTTTTCGATCGCAACCACTCGATCTCCTCAGATGGATTTGCCATTTCACACACGCAGCCATCGACGACTGCTGACGTCAATAGTCAAACATCAATCCTTAAACCAAATTGTATTTTAACCTTTGGTAGATCGAAGTTTGCTTCTTTTGAATGATCATCTAAATCAAGGACTTAATACTTATAACTTTTATTCGATTAAAATTGCGAATAATAATTACGAATAAATTCATATTTTATTTATTAAGAATAATTATTATTTCTAATTCTTATATTTAAAAATTTTGGCCGAACACAATAACCAATGCCGATCTTTGGAGATTGACGAACGAGGTACCTATAAATTGACAACTAACAAAAAGAAAGTGGAATTGGATAGGGCACACATTAAGAAAGCCAAACGGCAGCATCACGAGGACTGCTCTAGAATGGAATCCTCAAGGCAGCCGACGCCCCGGTCGTCCAAAGAACTCTTGGCGCAGAACACTTAACCAAGAACTTAAAATATTAAATAAAACTTTTTTAATCCAAATTTTTAATAATTTTAATGAGGCTTAAGTTCATTAAATTTAATTTTCATTAAATTATTTTTATGAAGAAAGGAATTTTACAACATGAAAATTAATTAAAATTGTTATTGATAATCTTTCATTCTTGACCGTGGCCGGGGCCAAAATTATATGTAACGATAGATTAAGTTGGAATAATCTTGTAGAAGCCCTATGTTCCCAAGTGGAATGAATAAAGGAAAAAAAAAAATATTTAAAAATTAAGAATTGGGTATCAAATAAAAGTATTTCTCAAACACAACTGTTACTATTCGATAGATATATTACTAATTATTTTTAATAGTTATGAATAAGAAATTACATAACAGTTATAACTAATTTTAATGTGAATGTATATATGCACTTACATAATCTGCAAACAATTAATATCAAGAAAATATTCAAAATAATTATAATCGTAAATAAAAACATTAAAAATCTTTAGTAATAGTTATCCATAAGAGAAATAAATATTTATCGATCATAAAAATTATGAGCCAATGTAAACAGATATTTAATTGGATATAATAGTAATGTTTAACAAATATTTATTTTCATTATACATAATAATTATGAGCAATTTTTTTTAGAATATTTCTTAAAAGTGGTAAATTTTTTGGTACCTGAAAAATGAGAATAATTATTATTTAGGGTCCTTGATCTAAATAATTATAAAAATAAACACAAGGAATTAAAAGTGCGTAAGGAATAAGTGGAGCCACAATAAATTTGCAGAAAAAAGTTTTGCCTTTTAAAGCAATTGTGTATATTTTTTAAACAAAAAAAAAAAAAAAAATAATTTTGACATGTACTCCAACTTTTACCAAAAAAAAAAAATACATGGTATTTTCCAAAAAAAAAAAAAAAATGTATTGCTTGTATAACTCTATGTCTTGATTTACAATAATTTTTAGTGCTCGTCCAGAATCAAGAAAATATGTGTATGTTTTGTCAATATTTTTTAAAGTCCAACCATAAATCACGTTATTATTTTTTAAAAAGTTGTTTCTTATAAATCTTATAAATATATTTCTTCATTTGTTTAATCGTTATATAAAATCTATCAACATAACGTTTCCTTTATTCAACAATAATAACTTCTCTAGTTACTGAGTCACTGAGAACTGATTTGAAACAGAACACCGTTTTAACACTTGCATGTACTTTCCATTATTGTCAACACTAACTAATAACACATGTCAATGAAATGATTTTTTTGTAAAGTTTTTCCTCAAACTATTATTATTTGTGGTTAATGTCGTGAAAGAAACGGGAAAAATATCGTTCTCGTATGTACATGCACGGAACATTTGTGTTTTTCGATGCAATGGGTGATTTTTTGAGCGTAGTTTTTTTAATCTAATAAAACACTCAAATTTGCATTATATGTATATTCAAAATTTTTATTGGAATCGATAAATTGGTCTTTGCCATTTACTTTTTAAAAATAACTTCATGTAAATGTTGCCCGCGGCTCCGGTTCAAATGGTCCATTCGTAAGGTCCAATTTTGCACGACTTTTTCGAGCATTTCGGCCTGTATTCTATGTTATGGTATGTTATGTTATACTCTTAGGCTTCAATCGTGTTTAGCTTGACCACATAGACCAACCACTTCACATTATCCCACAAGAAATAGTCAAGAGGCGTCAAATCACATGATCTTGGCGGCCAACTTACAGGTCCCTTTCGAGAGATAAACTGCTCACCAAATTCATCCTTCAATTGTTTAACGAGCTGTGTGGCATGTGGCACCGTCTGGTTGTATCATAGCACGGCGACGAACTGACATTTTACTATCCTCATAAACACTGGTCGCTAAGGCTGCAATATTCTCTTCAGTACGCACTCTACGAACGCGAGTTGGTGGTTCAATGTCCACCAAAGTAAATTTTGTGCGAAATTTGGTGATAATAGCACGAATTGTTGATTCACTAGGTCGATTATGTCGACCATAAAAAGTTCGTAACAAACGATGGACATTTCTCACAGAGCACGAATTTTGATAATAAATTTCAACGATTTGCAGTCGTTGCTCGTTTGTGAGTTTCTCCATGATGAAATGGCAGAGTATACTGAACACTTTTCACTTTCGCAGATGTAGTTTGGACACAATTAGCAACCAGTGCTGCCAGCCAGAAAAACTTAATTCATAAAAAATCACCCTTTATATCTCTATTTAAAACGCAATTCAGAGTGAAAGGCTGGTTTGATTAAAATAGATTATACCATCAAAGTATTTTTGGAAATGCAAAATTTTCAATTTACAAGATTTTGTTTGTCGTGCTTATTTCCCAATTTTAATCTTGTTGAAAACACTGAAATTTATTGTTGAAAGGATAAGCTATTCCTATAGCCAGTTCACTGGTTTTACACCTTATTTGAAAGCTACTTAATAACGTGCCGAACAGTGGCTAAATGGCTTCGATAGGGTAGGTTTTTCAAAATTATTATTCCGAAATACGTTTATATCTTAGCCTTATATAACTCAGATCTATTTTATCCGATCAAAGCCAACTAGCCACCATTCGATGCGAAATTTAGTAAACCCATTTTGAAACCTTAAACCAGACTCTAGCTGGCCACTGAAAAAGAAGTGTACAAAGAAAAAAACAAATCCACCATTAACTGATAAATGTAACGTGGTTTATTTAAAACAAGTTTATATTTGCAATATATAAACCAACATCTACATGTTTTATATAAAATTATGTAAAAAACTTACTCATCGCACACCTGTGTAATTAAATACATTAAATAGCTGACTCAAAACAAAAGCGCAAGAGATTTTTGGTGCAGAAAATTAGTTTATTTGCTTATATTTTTTGCTTAAAACTGGTTTAAAAAATTGTGTTATTTTAATAAAAGATTATTTAAGGATGTTTTTTATTGTCAAGATTTTTTTCCAAAATCAATATTTTTTAGTGGTTGTCAAGAATTTTGCAAACTTGAATCGGAAAAGCCTGACTAGGTATACCATAACAAGTTTATATATTCTCTGTACTTGTGTAATTCGAAATCGATTAAGCCATGCCCGTCCATATCAGGCTCACCGTCGATAGACTAAACAGAAAAGACAATTTTAGTGTTTGTGTTTGAAATCCAAAGCAATCCGTTCTGGACTCAAATGTTGAACAACCTTCTAAGGAATTAGTTTTTTCTGTTAAAAAGTCTAACATAATTGGGGGCAGCGGAATGCACCGATTGGCATTAAGTTTTACCAAAAATTCGTTTTTATATAACTAGAAATAAGAACACTTAGTTAAGTAAAGATCGGTCGATAATTTTCGTATGCCATTAGAACGCATTAAAGGACTGCATTAACAAGTGTTTTCTGAGAGTGGGCTTATCAAGGAGCCTAAATAAAGTAAGACCGATCTTCACAAAAGCAGAGTGATTTCTAGTCCTTTAGAACCAATTTGTGAAAAATCTTACAGGAGTTCGTGTATTTCGCCATAATTTTTGCTAGTTTTTGTAACAAAAATAAAAAATTTTTTGGGGGGTTTTTCAGCTTTTGGATTCACAATTCCTATCCTCCTGACCCTATTCTCTTGGATTTTAATTCCAAACTGCTTAGGAGAACCTGAAACAATTTGACAACAATATTGTTCTTTTCTTTTGAGTCGTTCGAAAATTAGCGTGATTTTACCAGACGAACAGACAGACGGACATGGAGTTTCACACTTATTCACCACTAGTGGTGGAGGGTATCAAAACAACATTTTTTGTTTACATTATTTCGTTTAATGGCTAAGATTACATCTAAGATTATATATACGCAAACAATACACCAACTGTTGTTAATTCCCCAATTTCCTAATTGACAAACAAAACGGAACTTTTTTGTACTGCCAATATTTTTGAAATACAAAGTTGTTTTAAATTACATTACATAAACGACTTAACGGCAACAAAGTCTGCAATTCTAAAATTTGTCTAAAGATTCACATTTAAACCGTGGTTTGATAAATATTGCTTTTATCTTAAGTGTTTTTTTTTTATATTTGAATCTTAATTCTTAAAATCTTCCTCTCAAGACGTTGAAATATGAAAACCTAAATGGGTCATTCTACGTAAAGAGGTTATCTAATATTAGGAATGGCGGCGTGATAAAAATTTTTAAAATAATAACTTTTTTCAATATAATCGTATTTAATCAGGTTGTTTGAATGCATGTTTAATAATGGCCAGTCAAGTAATCTACTTTTACCGGTATTTTAAGTGACCAGGGGAGATACTCTACACAGGGTAAAGACATGACAGGATACCTTACTTTAGAGGGAAAATATAAATTGAAAACAAACCTTATTTTCGTAAGAAACAACTTTATTTATTCAAAATTAGACTAAAGTTTCCATACAGTCTTCTTTTATGTAACATAGAAAACCAAAATACTTAGTATCTGCTTACATAAATGTAGTCGAAAAAAAGTAAATTATTTAATTGCATATATTTTGAAATATATGGTAACAAAAACATATAGAGCATCTATGCTCCAATAAAAACTTTAAACTTAAATAAGAACTTTTACTTATAAAAACAAACATTAAAAAATATAACGATTGATGATAGTAAAAAGTTGGTTAGCACGATTTTTTATAATTTTTTATTAAATAAGGCATACATACATTTTAAAAGCGTTAAAACACTTATAACGTATATAGTGGATATGTGTTGGTTTAACGTAAAATAATATACATGAAAAACTAAGAAAGAAGTATCTCACTTCCTTATCTACCCTGGACGCAAAATCTCTACCCTGGCATCAGATGAAGCAGGGGAAATACGGCAGGGGAGAGATTTTTTCATTAAAAAACTAGCACAATTAGAAAAATATGTATCGTAACGAAAAAACAAACTAGCACAGTAAATTATACTGAAATTAAAATAAATAAATATTACAAACAAACTTAAGCCACAAATAACAAGCGAATAAAGCTTATAGGCTTTTTACACTGATCAACATCTAGCATCTACCATCAAAGATGTAGAAAATGTGAAACACTCGTTTACATTGCTCACATCTAACATCTACCATCAAACAAAAATGTCACCATTTTTGAAAAAAAATGTTTTGAAAACAAAAAATGTTTTTTTTTTCTACAAAAGTGCCAGAATTTAAAAAGAAAACACAAAAATGTATTTGAAGTTCCATTTGTTTAAAAATATTAAAAATACCCAACAAAAAAACATTGCAATAAAAGAGAAAAGTTGACAAATGGTAACGCTGCTTTCAAAAAAATTGTTTTTTGTCAGTGATGCCACAATAATAATAGAACTTATTGCCACTTTTCTAGGGATGACACTAAAATAATCAAAAGATGTTGAATGGAATACAATGAGATTGGAACATCTTTTAAAGATGTTGAAAGATGTTGGTTTTTAGCCCTATGTATTTCTTATGGAAAGATGTTAACATCTTCGCAAATTGTGGAAAATTGATGGTAGATGTTAGATGTTGATCAGTGTAAAAAGGCTATTACCAGGGGAGATACATCAATCACTAACACGTGCGAGCAGTCCGAGTGGTGTGGTCGAATTATCGGCCCAATAAGAGTACGCTAATGGCTCACTCGATTTTTATTGTTAAATTCGCTTTGAAACAAATGTTCTGCAATTTAAATTTGCAGCGTCAACGCATTTTAGCGGCATTTTTAAACGGTCGAAAAATGTGCAGGGAAGGAGACTTAAAATACGAGGGACAAAAACTATGTAATTTTTTTTAATAGATAATGAAAGTAATTTGAAAGTTTATTTTAACGACTTTTATTGTTATTTATACTACTTTATGTAATAAATAACGATTAGTTGTTTAATGAATTAGTAATGTGTTAAATTTCAAAGATTTTGTTACAGAATAGTAAAGGGACAGGCCAGGGTAGATATTTTTTTCTAGGTAAACACGAAGTTATGACTAAACTAAGGTAATTTAGGTATTGCAATTTATTGTCAAAAAAGTTTACTTTATTTGTTATTAAACACGTTTGATATTTCCAGAAATTTTTTATTTATATATGACTTTTTAATGTAGCCGTAGATAGTACCTCTTAACGTAGAAACACCCAAATGTAATCTAATTTCAACAGTTTAAAATATTTTTTTTTTTCTTTTTTTATTCCTTTTTTTGAATGTGTGACCACAAAATTCACTGCCCAATAGCAATTTTCTTTTTATGTTTATACATATGTATGTGTATTGTATACATATACACAAATTTGTTTTGTCAAACTAATACTTGTAAGCAACAATGTTTGCTTTACTACTTAACTTTAAATCTTCCAATAACAGCAAAACCAACAGCAATAACACCATAATGCAAACACATTGTTGCATCAAAGTTTATAAAGTAAAAAAACTAGCAACAACAAATAGTATATTATTGGTTTGTTTGTTGCATGCATTTTACCAAACAAGCTAAAAATTTGTATTTGCAACAAATTCTGTTTATAGTTTGCAAACCAGCATTAAGGTTGTCAGAATGTGAACTAAGAACTGAATAAATGGTGTGAACAAGAAAAGGTTGCAAAATTCCATCAGTCAGCAAAAATAAATATAAACAAAAAACTTTTGTTTAAAAAGTTCAAATATAGCAATTTTCTTTAGAGTTAATGCTTTCTAGATTTTTAAACCTGTAATTTAAATTGAAACAATAGACATTAATTGTGAAATGTGCAGCAATTAAGTTTTTTTTTTTTTTTTTTTGTGGCAGTTTTTATATAAATAGTGGAGAGGGTAGTATGCATTTGTATTAATGTGTGTAAAACCTTAAAATATTGGTTTTAGACCCACCTTAAAGTAAATCGATCGACTCAGAATCACTTTCTAAGTCGAACTAACGATGCCCGTCCGGCTGGCTGGCTGTCCATGTTACCTTGTGCGCAAAGTACAGGTCGCAATTTTGGAGATAATTTGATAAGATTTGGGACACTGGTTCTTATTGGCACAGAGACCAAGCCCATTGAAAATGGGTCAAATCGTAGAACCACAAAGGAAGATAGGAAGAAATTTCTACCTCTCAGAAACTATCAAACCAATTTTAATGAAATTTAAGTCATAGATAGATAGAAACATATTTAAATGGACACAAACGCTATGCAGTTTTTCAAAAATATGACCACAAGGGGAGGTAGGGGGCAATTTTTGCCTCTTACAAATTTTCAAACCGATTTTAATGAAGTTTATAAACACAGATAAATCCATGTTTATATGGACACATAAGCATGATGTGTTTTTAAGTACTGTGGTGCTGGGTATCATATGGTCGGGCTTGACCTACTATACTTTCTTACTTGTTTCATTTGCATTCCATGAAAAAAAGGAAAATCTGAACAATTTTACTAAACTAATTTTTTTATATACTTTTCTTACTCTATAGTAAAATAGCTCTGTTATCCATAAAAATGCAATTGCATGTTTCTTTCTGTGCCACCAATAAAGGTAGAAACAATACTTTTATCCGTTTTAGAACTTTTTATGAATTTCGGCATCGATTTGTTGGTGCATATTTTACCGTTTGCAGCATTTTTTTTTGATTAATTTAATTAAAAGAGCCTTTTTGAAGCATTTTTTTAAGTTTTTAGCGCATTTTTAGCCTTTTTGAAGCATATTTAGATACACACAAGAGCTTTCGCTACAAATAAAAAAAAAAAAATTGGATATTCTGGCTTTTCTGTTCTAAATATCCATTTGTTTGTATACCCAACGTGTTACTTTAATTTCACCATATACATTTATGTGTTGTTTCCAGGTGACAAGCAATTGATTGTGTAGAAAAATTTATATGAAAATTACTCAAAAAAATTAGTGATTTTCATATAAACTTTTCTACACAATCATTTGCCTGTCACCTGGAAACAGCACATTAATTTTTACTCGAAAATTGTAAGACAAAGCAGGTTGTCATTCAAGATAAAAAATATTTTAAACTTTTGTACACAATGAAGTAAAAATTAAGAAATAAGCAATTATATTCGTTTTGGGCTAATCTTTTAGTATACCGATAGACTCAGAATCAATTTTTAAAGTGATTTAACGATGTCCATCCGTCCGTCTGGCTGGTTGTCTGTCCATGTTAGACTTTATCGCAAAGTACAAGTTGCAGTCTTGTTGAAAGCTTAATTAAATATGGTAAATACATTTTAATTGTAAATACAATGTTGGTTTTGTGATTAAATTTTTACCAAATAGTTTAGGTTAGGCTAGATTAAGAAGGGTTATGTGCCCAAGGTCACACTTCCACTCGGAGACCAATTCGGTCCATTGTGAATCCCTTCAGTGAAGAGAAAAAAAGTAGAGAAAGTGAAAAATAAAGAAAAGAAGTATGGGATGGTAGAAACAAGAAAGCCAGAAAGTTAGTAGGTATCGCGTAGAACTATTACCTTCTCTACAGTCCCCTCAACAGAAACAGCCGAACTATTTCCCCGACAAACCCCAGTAGATCAGCCGGATTACATCCAGCGATGCACCCCAGTTCGTCGTGAAACCTATCTCCTAGCCACTTCTGTCTGAGACCCTGCATCCTAGGACAATGATACAGTACAGCTCCTCTGAATCATCGCATAATCTGCAGAAGTCCGGTATGTTGCTGTCCCATTTGCCCGTAAAAGCCCTAACAGGACAATGACCCGTCAAGAACCCTATAAGCGTTCTGAGACCACCCCTATCCAATCCCAGTACAACCCTGGTTGCCGCCGCGTCCAATCTGGGCCATAGTGCCCTGGACACCCTGCAATCCGTTTTCTCCCCCCAGGATCGTTTTTACCAAATAACTTTTATGCATTGCACGCATTAACCATACTCCCCATAAGTTTCTCGCTATGGGATAAAAAAAAACTCTGACACAAGCTTTGTACAAATTCGTCATCTTAATCAAATTTGATAAGA
The DNA here is from genome assembly GCA_963931875.1 of Pollenia griseotomentosa. Classification (NCBI taxonomy): domain Eukaryota; kingdom Metazoa; phylum Arthropoda; class Insecta; order Diptera; family Polleniidae; genus Pollenia; species Pollenia griseotomentosa. The sequence goes on from OZ007561.1 coordinate 182,982,410, forward strand.
ACATAGTTTCATCAATATAACCATAAGACAAATTTTTGTAGCAATAACCACTTTAATAAAATTTTCTACAACTTTCGACTGTCACTGTAATTTCACTTATATGAAATTTGTTGACAAGGTAAATAATTACATGCTTCTTAATTTTGTGGACGAACTTCAACGAAAATAATAAATCGGAAAAATCAACCATCAGAGTAAAAATGCAACTGACCTGACCTGCATCCACTCCCACTTAATGCAGCAATGTTGGCATTAAGTTAAAGCTAAACAGGAAATAAGTAACACATCAAAATTAAAAAAAAAAAACAAGTTAGAGCGTTATATTCGGCTGTGCCGAATCTTTGATACCCTCCACCAGCAATTTGAATATTTCAGGAGTGATATCTATGTGATGTCTATTTATTATTAATTTATCTTTATAAAAACAGACATCAGCATTAAAAATGGTTGCGGCTTAGACCTATATTAATTATTGACCGAAAAATGCTATTATGATAGCATTATTTATTACGGTTTTAGGCGTACTAAACTGTTTTCCGGGAGTAGGGTTTATATGGGGCCTAGGGTAAATCATAGACCGATCTGCACGAAATTTTAAAGTGGTGGTTCAACATTTTGATTCATAGCTCTAATCTAACTGAACCGATTTGGCTGGATTTCAATCCCAAACTGCTTAGGATAACTACAAGCAATTTGACACCCATTTTTTATTTCTTTTGAGTTTTTCGAAAGTGAGCGTGTTTTCAACAGACGGACAGACAGACGGACATGGCTAAATCGACTAAGAATTACTCAGGGAGCCAGAATATATATACTTTATGGGGTCTGAGGTGAATAATAAAAAAGTTTCACACGGAATGACAAACTTCACAACTTATTGTGGTGGAGGGTATAAAAAGTGTCTTTTTTGATCTCTTATGATTATAAAAATTTTCCAGCAGTATTGGTTTAACATTGATTGACTAAAACACTAAAATACAAAGATTAAGTTGAATTTAATAAGTACCATGAAACAGTTATTTACACTTTACTTAGAAAACTTAAATATGATTATTTTAAATAATTCTATTTCCCTTATATTAATAACAATATTTAAGGTCTATAACAGAAAAAATTAAAAACCAACTTTAATTAACATATAACTTAGAAATTCGTACTATAAATTAAATTCCGTTCTGATTTTCCTCCTGCAAACAAATTGATCATATCAATTAACATATTTGTAAGTTTGAGCTTTTCTTGCTGTTGAGTTTCAATCAAGAGGTTAAATTAAAATGTGACCAACAGCAAAAAAGGCTAAATAGAAGATAACACAAATTAAAATATTTTTTTCAATCAACACAGTTAATTGAAACAATTAAAAAATGTTTTCAACCTTTAAAATATTTTTAAGTTTGTGTGTATTTTTTCATATTTGCAATTATACACACAAACATTATATTTTTTATTTTTAATTAAGGCAAATTAATTGGAATAATTAAAAAAATTGATTGTAACAGCATTATATTATTTAGTTTAAAAAATTTTAGTGAAAATTGTTTCTGTGATATAAATGAAGGGCTTAAATCTGTGGTTTTCACGAATAATCGCGTAAGTCGGTTTTTACCGAAATTGAGATAATGATGTCAAAGTGCTACATTTTGCATTAGGTTTTTATAAGTATTAAGCTTTTTAGAATATAATGTAGTATTATTAATTTTTTTCTGCTAAAAACAACTTAAGTTAACTGTTTAATAAAATATTTTGCTATTATAACGATTTATGTCGACATACATCGCCAAAAATTGTAAAATTGCTGAATATGTTTCCAAGTAAAAAGCATATGTGATGTTATGTTGTTATTCGTGCAAAAAATATGAAAGTATTTTTTTAAAATTTTTCTATTAATAACAACTTATATGTACATGGTCGTTTATTGTTGACTTCTTTAGTTGCAACAACAGCAGATGAGCGGTTGTTTGTAATTTTAAGTCCATACGTTGCGTTATAAGTATCAAAAACTCTGAATATGTCGCCAACTTGTGTGCTAAAAATAACAACGTAAGTCGTCATGTGTGATTAAAATGATAACATTTATTTTCACAAAAAAGAACTTATGTGGAGATATGATGTTATATTGCACACACTTAATGAGTCAATCAAACATATGCATTTTTAATCCTTTTACAGATTGTGATCCTGTGAGGATTTTTTCATGAAAACTATGTATAATACGTAGAAAGTCACTGTTAAGAGGATAGTAAAGAAAACAGTTTTAAAAAGCATCTACAGAAGCCGCAATTGAAAAAAATAATTGTTTTTGCTCTCATGAAAAGTTTGGTTTTATAACTTACGCGATTATTCGTGAAAACCACAGAAATATGATATTACTTTTCTTTCGGATTCTCTAAAAGAACAAGCATATCTTAGGTAAGCTTCAAATAAAAGTAGTAATATCATAGTTGCTCTAGATTATAGTATAGTTTAAAATAACCAAATCTTGGTTATTTCTTTTAACAATTTTTCAATTTTGCTTTCTTTTGTTAAAGCCAAATTTAAATTTCTATAGCTTTTGTTTGTTATTCTATTTCTTAGAAGCAAAGTTAATTGTGAGTGAAGAAATAATTTTAGGAACTTTATCATAACTCTAATTGAAATTTTGACAAAGATTATATAGTTTATGTTTATAGTGACACATGTAATGTTATAGGTTTCCCTAGAAAGCTTTTTTTCTACGTGTACAGAAAATTTGGCAAACAGGAAAAAAAATGCTAACAAATAAATGAACAAATATTATTTCCTTCCTACATTTCATAACAATCAGACTATAATTAAATATAATGGCTTAAAATATAAGGGCGTTTGTCAAAACTGCTACTTACTTATTAGACACGTTTACTTTTTTGATTTTTTCCATTCTGCTACTCTTTTTTCGTTTCGCATTTAATCTGTTAATTTACGACCATGTTTTTTTTTTTTGCTTTTTCCTTTTCATTCATCTAGGACATACATTGTATGTTAATATTTAATTTGTGAGAGACAGACAAGAACATATGTTTAAGGTTTCATATAAATCTTAATTAGATATTGTTTATTTAGCAAATTATGGCTAATTTCCAAAAAAAAAGCAACAAGGAAATAACAGAATAGAAAAAATGTAAGACCTGAAATTAAATAAACATACAAATAAATGTATTAGTATGTCAAAATATTAACAAGCAAATAGAAATACATTTGGGCATATACACCCATATGAAAATAACATAAGAAATGTATTAGTTTGTCAAAAAATTACACACTAGTAGAAATACATATTCATAGTACATTAGAGGGGTTTAACGTTGTATGGCTAGTTTTTTAAAAGTGAATTCTAAAGTCAATGAATGGGCTAATTTTGTTCGTTTGTATATAAAAACATTATGTATTTTGATATTATAATTTGATTACAAATATGCATGTGGCAGTGTAAATAAAACTGAACTGGCAAAATAAAATAAAGTAATTTGTTTTTATTTTTGTTTTTTCTTTACCCACTTACAACTACATTTAGAGTTGACAAAAAATCGACCAATTGTAGTCGGGACTGTAAGAAAAGATAAACTCACTTTTTATTTTTGTTGTTTTTGTTTAAGCTTTGATATGGTTACAAGTAAAACTTGGGCTTATAATTCTCATTCGCTTAACAGTTTTATTTGTATAGTATCTTTAGTTTTTCTAAAATCTTTGGATGAAGTTTCCTGACGATTTGGCCTAAGCAACCATTGAAATGCGCATAATAATAGCTTGTCCCTTCAACAATAAATTTCAGTTTATCAATAGTATGAAATGGGAATTTCGCACGTTTAAGCGAAACATTGTCAATTAATTTTTTGAATCCCAAGAATAACTTTGATAAAGTTATCATTAATACGATTTCTGTATGACGTGCTAAATTCCCAATTTTCCATATTTGATAAATACACTGAAATTAATTGATGAAAAAAAGCTAGCTTCTATGCGCATTTCACTGGTTGCTTAGGCCAGCTCATCAGGAAACCTTTTCCTAAGATTTTAGAAAAGCTAAAAATATTATACGAATAAAACCCTAAAGCGAATACGAATTTTAAACACTCAAAGTCTTACTTGTAAGTAACAATATCAAAGCTTAAACAAAACACCAACAATAAACAGTGAGTTTATCTTTTCTTACATCCCTCTACAATTGGTTGGGTTCTTTCCGACTCGAATTGTAGTAAGTGGGTAAAAAGAAAAAACTAAATTAAAAACAAATTGTTTCATTCTATTGTCTTCGTAAGAAAACAACAATTTGCCAATTCAGTTCTCTGCACGGGCACATGTGAATTGAATTTAATTTGCATTAAATTATTTTTATGTAGAGTGTTAAACGGCAAACCCCTCTGAAGAGATTGTGTGGTAACTTTCGATTGTCAGGGCAAGCTGTCCGTAAAAACCTGGGTTCGATTCCCAGTTCAGTGAAGAATGAAAAATTGTCAATAAATTTTAATTCAGTTCATATTGTAAAATTCCTTTCTTCAGAAAAATAATTTAATGAAAATTAAGTTCAGTGAACTTAAGCCTGATTAATAAATCCAAATTTGGATAAAAATATCATTAACATTTCAGTTAATTAGCCAGAATACTAATTATCATTAAATATGGTTTTGTGCCGACTGGTTAAAGAAAAGTCGAGCCGGAATCGATTGAAAACTTGAATAGTAAAAATAACTTAAATACCGTAAAAGCTTTTATTTTATACTATATATACATTAATTTATTGATATGAAGATGCAATTATGTTTTTATAAAGGTATAAAAACCCAAAATCGATTTAGAACTAAAAAAGTGCCCCAGATCATTAATGAAAGATTCAAACTTCACAAAATGCCTCATAATTTGAACTTTGGAGTGGTTCAATGTCGACTAAATTTTTAGAACATAGTCTTTGTAGCTTAAGTCATAGAACTCTGAATATCATTTATTTAAACTCAATTCAAATCGTTGAATTTTACCCTATCGATAAATTTTTTTGCAAAAAAGCCTTTTCTTAGAATTCGTCAAAATTAAATCCCAAGTGTACCGGGAGATATTTTTACAATTTTTATTTTCATTCCCTACGATGTTTTGAAAAAGTTCCTGGAGTGTGTATCTCAATTTTTTGAATTTTGTTGAAGAAAATTTTTTTGAAAATTGGAAATTGGAGATCTGAAAAAGACCCTAAAAAGTTGTCCGCTTAAGACATCACCTTAGGACAGGTTAACGTTATGAAAAAAAAAACGTTTTGCATAACTAACAATTTTAAGTGTTTGAATGAAAAAATTATACTACATAAATCAATTTTCAAAATGTTTAAGGCTCGAGTTTCTCAGTCAAGTTATTACACTTTGCTAGTTGAAAAAACAGACAAGCCGAGCAATCAGAAAAAAATTCTTATGATGTTAAAAATATATATATTTTAGGGCGGGTCGATTTGTAGGGAGTGAAAAAATTCACCAATTTCCCTATGATTTCCGTATTCTATGGGTTATTCCATGAAAATTTGCCGAAGGAACCATACCTCTATCGTTAAAATCGAGTCCCCTACTTTTTGTTGGTAAAAAGTTCAAAAGTTACGGGCATTTTTGTCCAAATTTTGGACCATTTTTCCATTTTTTTCATGATTTTGTCCAAGAATCAAAAAGTAATTTCAATGTTGGGAATACAAAATTTTTTTTTAATTTCAAAAGATTTTGTTATTCGTGCTTAATTCCCAGTTTTTATCATTGAAGAATATTACTTTCATGGCCATTTTTTTGGCTTAATCCATTATTTAATTCAATTCAAAACGAAGAGTTTAAGCCCAAATTTTTCGAATTCGGTTGATTAATTCATGCGATATTGGCCATGAAAGTAATATTCTTGGACAAAATCATGAAAAAAATGGAAAAATGCTCCAATATTTGGACAAAAATGCCCGTAACTTTTGAACCGTTGGACCAATGTTTGAGATTTTTTTTTGTAAATTGATCAAAATAAGCTCACCTCTCCAACGCGCCTACTGATCGATAGTTTTTGTAGAGACAGTAACAACAGAAATGGAAAATATAAAAACTACTTTTGTTTATTCTTAAAATAAAAATAATATGTTTATCCAATTTTAGCTTGTCACCAATGAAACTGCAAGTATTTGAAAATAAATAACGTATTTAATTTTTTCATTATGCAATAACTGAGAATATTAATACCATTGCCATTAAAAACCACCGCCTTTCCTTTTGTTGCTTGCATAAGGCACAATAAAGCTATTACTACACCAATTTTCAATCCTTCTTAAGCAATTTCTCACTTCAGTAAATGGTTTTGTAATATTTATTTTCTTTACAGAAAACAGTATCTGCAAGTCATCTGTATAAAGACAAGTAAATGTTTCGCCAATTCTATTAATTATATTGCTATTTTAATGAGACAAGTTCAGACAATTTCTGTAAGCGATATCGGCCATAACATCAAGATCCCTCAGATTTGAAGCAATAAAACCAATGCAAGAAGACTATTGCAAGAAATCTATTGCCCGAACCCGATGTTTTGGTGGTACTTGTAAAACGGTGCGTACGTAAAGGAGCCACAGTTTAACTGTGGCTTATTCACAAACCTTGAGAAAAAAATACTATTCAAGAAAAAATGCAAGCGATTGCACCGAAAATCTGGAAAAGAAAAAGTCATGGGAAACTATGCGAAGCTTAGAATGGGCTGCGCCTGAATTACCTAAATTCTTTTAAATTGTTTTTAAAATAAAGACCATGTAGACTAGTGTTCGAAAATAAACACAAGATATCGCTCCTCAGTGTTCGGTTTGATAGATTTGTGCAAAACACAAAAGCTAATAGTGTTTGTGTAGTAAATCTTTAAAGAAAATAACGATTCCCTGTTTGTCATCTTTCGAACACAAAAATAATACTGTTTCTATCCAACTCAACAAAAAGATTTCTTTTTAAAAACCACAAACTTTATTGTGTTCGGTACAGGTCATTAATATTTGTTCGTTTCTGTTGTTCTTAGCGCCCTTTTGGCTTCTTCTTACAAAAACAAAATACACATACGAAAAAAACAAAAAGCCAGCAAAATAATTTTACACAAACAAAACATATAGACAATATACATACACAAGCTGTTCGTGCTGCGGTCGTTGCTAAAATTTGTTGTTTGTTCATTTCTTTATCAAAAAATGAAACATTATAGAACATTAAAATATAATGATAGTCAACAGTATCACTTCAATTTTTCTGTTTTTTAACGAAGAACAGAACAGTATATAATGTTCCGCTCTTAATTGAAAATAGTTACGAACGGTATTATTGGTTGTGTTCGTCTACACATATACAAAAAAAAAAAAAATAGATATCGTTTCTGGATGTGTGAGCCGAACGCTAAATAATGTTCTGTTATTTTCATACACTGATATAGTCCATTTAAACCCGCTTTCTGTCTTGTTATTTAAGTTAAACAACTTATTGATCTATCTTCTTGTTTAAACAACCCATTTTTAATGCGTGCTATAATTTTTCTTAAAGTGTAAAGAAAATTATATTTCTTAAAGATTTACTATCTTTCGTATTAACAATTGAAGGCAAAAACCGTAGTTGTTATTGCAAAAGTGTTACAAGTATATGGCATTATAAGTATGGTTGTCAGTTTGGGTTTAATCGTAACTTACAATAACATTTTTACTGCAAAGTGTAAAAGAAAATCATAAAAAAACTGTGTGCTTTTAAAATATGCGTATGAATTATACAGTGTAGAGTTATGCAATGTCCCCTTATGCTGCACAGGAACTCATTCAAACTAACATATCAAACAGACAACATGTATACAACATGTATTTTCATGAAAGTTTATGCGTATTATGAGTGTGTTTGTGGCACCGATGTAAAAAGCAAACATTTTTGTTTTATGACACATGTACGTGTTGGGAAAATTAAAACTTGTTATGGATAATTTTGCTTTTTTTTAATTTTTCCATCATCTGATTTTTCTTTTCTTCAATTTTTCTGTTTTTAACATTTTTATACACACCGTGTAAAATCTCACGTTTTATATTATTATATCTATGAGCGTTTGTACGTATGAGTGTGCGTGTAAATGAATGTCGGTAAACTGCTGCTGAAGTTGTTATTCATCTTTATATTGTTTCTGATTTTGTTGTAACAACGACTGATTTGCAGCAGGGGACAATTTAAAAATGTAAGGTTAAACATGTGTAGTTACAACGGCAGTGGTGAAGAAAAGTTTAGCATATTTATAGAATTGATTCAAAATATTTCCGTGTTAATATACACTACGACTAAGCTAATGTTTACAGAGTATGACATTTTGCAAATGTTTTTAAAATGCAGAAGAAAAATTTAATCGTTTTATCCATGAACCAAATCAAAAAAATACCTTTGAAAAGTCTGATAGCCTTTCACACATCCACTTGCTTTGACTAAATACTACAAGCAGAACGACACGGCAGAAATATGGAAAACACAAACGCTTATAGTGTTTGTGTAGTAAATATCTTTCTGGGCTTTTGATCTTTGTATGCATACCAAACAAATACTGTACTAATCCAACTCAACAAAGAGATACGAACATATCATAGCGTTCGGTTTTTAGTAAAAAACCACAAACTTCGTTGTGTTTGGTTCAGCAGTGCTCAACACATTACTGTTCGCTCATTTCAGTTGAGTTCCATTTTGACTTGTAAACACAAAAAAAAAAATATTTAACAAAAACAAAACTTGTATGGAATACAGAAACAGGCTATTTGTCCAAATTGCCAAGCCACAAATACAATACTCGTGGGGAGCGTTGCTTACATTTTTGGTTTACTCATTCCTGCATCAATGTAAAAAAAACCATAAAGAACATTAATATATACCTAATCGCTAAAATTCACTACGAAAAAAAGAACACTAAAAACTGTTGGTTACTTTCTTAAAAAAAGAGGTATGAACGGTATCAAAGGTTGTGTACTTATAAACAAACACAAAAAACTACATATCATTTCTGGCTATGTTTACCGTACGCTAAATAATGTTCGGCATATTTTTAAACACTGGTAACCATCATGCATTTCAGAATAAAACAAATGCAAAAACGTATTTGTTGAATGATTCATTTAGATATTATTACAAGTATCGCCCGAGGGTCGAGCCACGAAAAGAATTATTTACTAAATCACCAGAAAATATGGTTTGAACATTTTGCATGATCTCGTCCAAGCCAAAAATAACTTATTCTAAATATATGTGTGGCTTACTTTTTTTAAAAAGCCGAATGGAATTAAATGTTCTCATCTTTTTTTTGAGTTGCATAAAAACAGTATTATTTCTGTGTTCGAAAGATGACAAACAGGGAAACGTTATTTTCGATACGATCCCTTTTTAAATCTTTTGTATTCTCAGTTGTCGTTGTTCACTTCTTGCTTGCAATCATATTTCTTCAGTAAATACTGTTTTTTTTTTTAAGTGACAGAGATCGTGTGAGTCGAATCTACAAATGATCAGTTTTTTTTTATATACAACAAAATATAAGTTTTAAAAAAGTCAAAACTAATGATTTTGTAACGAAGTTCTTAGAATTGGCTAAAGGCTAATGCTGAACTTGAAGCACAGAAAGGCAAAGTCAATATGTGCGAAATGTATAAAGACCGTGTGTGGTGAACACAAGGTAGCATTGTGCAACAAATACTGTTTAATGAGAATATAGATTTTTTTTTGTTTTTTACTTATTATTAAGTTTAGTTTTTTTTCATAAGTACTAAATTTAATGATCTCGGTATTAACTTTTTGCTTTCAAACAGTTTTCCATAAAAATGTTTCTAATAAATATCAAAGTAATTTTTGGGTAACAACATTTTAAATGAATAAGATTTTGTTTGTCGTGCTTAATTCCTATTTTTTATTCTGGTTAAATGCACTGAAATTTATACAAGCTAGTTTCTATGCGCATTTGACTGGTTGCTTAGGCCAGATCATCAGGAAACATTCTCCCAAAAAATTTTAGAAAAGCCAAAGATATTAGCAAATAAAACTGCAGAGTGAATGAGAACTACAAACACTGAAATTGCGGGTGAAAGTAGGTTGTTTTTCTTAACCTACTTACAACTTCAGTAGTGTAGTGGGGAATGTTAGAAAAGATAAACTCACAGTTTGTTGTTGGTATTATGTTTAAGCTTTGTTATCGTTACAAATATTCTTATAAAATTATTACAGTAACTGATTGTGGGTTATTAAGTTCGTTTTACGTACTGTTAAAATATAATAAAAATATAGTTAGTTTACGAGTAATTATATTTTTTAACATTTATGTTTTTTCGTATTTATTTTGTTATTTATGTAAATAGTTTGATTTTTGTCGGGTAAAATATATTTTTTTAATAATTAGTATTGTGGTTATTTTGTTGAACTATTTATGGTTTTTAATCCAAATTTTTAATAATTTTAATTAGGCTTAACTCCATTAAATTTAATTTTCATTAAATTATTTTTATGAAGAAAGGAATTTTACAACATGAAAATTAATTAAAATTGTTATTGATAATCTTTTCATTCTTGACCGTGGCCGGGGCTCGAACCCGGGCCGGCAGGTTACCATGACATGTTTCGACCGCAACCACTCGATCTCCTCAGATGGATTTGCCGTTTTACAAAAACTATTAAATTTTAAGGAATATGCTGTTTAAAAAATTAAATATTTTAAAAATGAATGTAAAAATCATTTGTTTTAAATGAAATGTAAATGATCCGTTTTTTAAATTAATTTTAAGGAAAAAAAGTTCTTTTATTTTTAATTTTAAGTTGTTTAAAATGAATTTTCGTTTGAATTTAACTACACAATATTTTGAGTGTAGGACTTTTTGAGTGTTTGTAGTTTTATTTGCTAATATCTTTGGCCTTTCTAAAATTTTTTTTGGAAGAATGTTTCCTGATGATCTGGCCTAAGCAACCAGCAAAAATCGCATCGAAATTAGCTTGTCTCCCAAAAATAAATTTCAGTGTTTTTATCAAGAATAAAAGTTGGGAATTAAGCACGACAAACAAAATCTTGTTCCTAATAAATATTTAAAAAAAAAAAAAATTTTGACAAAAAAAAGATTTCTGGTTTGGTTTCAATGAAAAACAAAGCGAAATGTATTATAACCAAACCAATTAACAGTTTGTTTACAGATACGGAAAATATCAATTATAAATTTATAAATGTTAGTCGTTTCGTTCTACGGTTAAATACTGTTCCATTGCAGATTTTTGCTCAGTCAGCAGACACTCAGAATTGTACGTAGTTTATACATTTTATAGGGTTTCCGGCTAGGATTTCGATAAGTTAAAATTGAAATGCCAAATCCATTATTTATTCATCTTTTATTCATTGCTATATTTTTGCCCTGTATTTCTCTTTACATTTAATTTATAGCAGAATATTACATAATTTTTTATAACACATATACAAATGCATATATCGTTGGTATGTATGTTTTTGTGTGATATTTTTTAATACCATCCATTACAACCAGTGGTGAATGACGATATATTCAGTTTCTCATTTCGTGTGTAATGCCAGTGGCCCTTAAAAAAAATAGATATATCTGTTTGTGTCCGCAAGTTGAAAACACGCTCAATTTCAAATTAATCAACAGAAAAAAATTACTTTGGCGGTCTACTTCTCCAAAACCGTTTTTAATTGATATCCAGCATAATCCGTTCAGTAGAAAAGACCCGATTATAGATCAAACTTCCTAAAAATTTATAATTTATATTTTGTTTGCACAGTATTTACAATTTAGAATCAATACTACACTCAAAAGAAAAATCAATCCATTCGTACTCAAATACATCCGAAGCGATAATAATAGTACGGTGAGCACGGATTTTCTTGAATCAAGTACGGGAAGATTGATTAAAGTACGGATTCTAAATCGTTAAATACTTAACTTATCCGAATTTGTACTTGAAATAATTTGAAAATGAGACTGATTTAAGTAAAACTTAGATTGATTCTATCTCAAAATGCGCTTGTTGACTAACAAGAATGAAAAATTCGGCAAAAATTGCAAAAATTTCCAAATATTTGGTAATTGCGGTATGATAACAAAGTCTTATATTTATTAAAAATCGTAAAAGCTTTAAAGAATCAGAAAACTTACAGGAAAAAAAACACTTCGATCGCGAACAGGGCTAAAATTCGCGAACGATTGCAAAATTGGAGACAAAACCTAAAATTTATTTGAAATTGCTTAATCGGTAAAAAAAAAGAAAATGTCGGAACATAACATAAAAAGTATTAAATTATAATGATGAAGAACAAACTTTTGTCAGGTGTTGAAAACTGAAAAGAGCATTCCATAAAAAAACTTAGTTTTTTAAGCACTGCCTACCTGAAATAGATATTTTTTGTTTGTTTATAAAAAACTTGGTCCTATTATTTTTTTTAAAATGGGAAATACTGCTTTAAATAAACTTGACCATTTTTATTGAAATACCCTTTTTTGGCCCCTTTTTCTAGAAAATCCACTTTTTGTGACCCATTTCGAAAATTCCAACGGTAACCCTGATCATACCCGTTATGGTTTTTACTTTAAAAACTTCATGTACATACATAACTGAAAATTTAAACAAATTTTTTTTTTTAGTTCCCTGAGCTAAACCCCGCGCAGCTCTGCGCTTGTCTGCAGGAAAGAAACCAGCGTTCCCATTAGATCTTCCGTCATATACTAGCCGTCTTGCTCTTATCAAACTTCCAACTCTTAAAAGCCGAATGACTATGTTGAATGTGGTGTTTATATTAAATTTAGTTAATGGTTATATTTGTTCTGATTTCCTGCTCGATAACATTTCATTTAATGTTCCTCATCGTCCGTCTCGACATTTTGAATTGCTATCAATTTAATACATCAGAACAAATTACGCAAATCTTGATCCATTTAGAAGGATGTGCAGGCAATTTGATAGATCTTATAACGTTGTAGATTTTTCTTTAAACGCAAATGTTATTAAACGTAAAATTATCGTCTTGTTAAACATTCAATAATTTTGTATATTATTCGTATTAATTTGTATTAAGGATATGATATCCATAGACAAATTTGTAAATAAATATTATGTTTTCGTCTTATTCTGTTGTTTTTGTTGTTTCTACACACAACAAGCAAATCATTTTTTAACTACTTATGTGGTGTTGTTGTAGTGTCTGCGAAAAACTTTGATAAGTTAAATGAGATTAAAACGCTCACTTTGTAATTTTTCTCCCAGAGTGGCACTACCAACGAAAAGTTAAATCTGTTTTTACTTGTTTTAAGAATTTTGTACTTATTTGAAGAAATTACGGGACTGATTTTTGAAAGTGATAACATTTAGGATTGTTTTAAATACATTTTAGTACTATTCGTACTTAAGTTTTTGAGTACGACGTGTACTTAAAGTAAGTTTAAAAATCTTAATTTATCACGAGGGTTTTTCTTTCTGTGTGTTGACATACAATTAGGCGTCAATAGCTATGTACTGGAAAGATGTTGTACTGGTTTGTTCAGAATTGACGAGATCATATCATAGTTTGTTTGTCTCTAAAAACTGCAGTGTAGTGCATCATATTATCTGGCTTGACCGATAATAATTTGTTACTTGCTTTATTTGTTTGTATTTTAACAAGTTTATTCGTTTTTATATCTCGAAATAAGTATGAGTTTTTAATGAAATTTGTAAACAAAATTATTCATTTGTTCACATTTGCGTTTTAATGTGCATGTGTGAATACATACATAAATACATACATACATACATACGCATAAATATTTACGCATTGTATTTTTTTATATATTTTCTCGGGTAAAAAAATAAAACATTATTTTTATATGACATATTACATAAAAAAGGTGTAATTTTTATTATTGCTGGTCTTGTTAAACTTAAAAAAAAAAAAAATATTTTTTATGAATATAAGCAAATATATGTTTGTATTTTGTATTATATGTATACTTATAACCATTATATAAATAATATTACAAATTATCTTCACGTGCATGTGAATTTATTTTTTATTATTTTTTTTTTTCACTTTTTATACAACATAAAAATTATTTATTAATAAGATTAAAAATTTATTCCGTATTGTCTATAAATGTTAACGCAATATGCATTTCATTATAATTTATTTAAATAAATTTTATTCATTTTTATACCCTTCACCACAGGTGTTGAGGCTATACATGAGTTGATCAGTCCGTTTGTAATTTCAACAATATTGAGCTTAGACCCAATAAAGTATATTGCATCTATATATCAAGGATTAGTATGAGAAGACGAGATAATTTAAGGATGTCCGTGTGTTGATTGAAATAGTTTTTCGAGAACAAGCTTGTTATATACTTATTTCGCTATTGCAATTCGAACAGATCGATCTACAAATGGATATGGAGATATGCGCAAGGAAGCCATACCGTCATTTATTTCGATACCACTTAAATTCCGCTTAAAATTTAATGCCGGTATTGATAGTGATGTTGAAATAAAAAAAACTTTAATACTGATATGGAAATTCGTTTCAGGTGCCAAAAAACATATTTGCCATTAGCGCAAGTATTGAAAATTTTAAATTGTTTCTGCTTTGCAAAATTTTTAAAAACTATAAACTGTGCAAAGATAATACAGTTTTTACAATATCTTATAGAAAAATCTCTCTTAAAGTTTACATCAGGTTAAAAATAGTTCATCAAAGTCGTTTTGAACTCTCTTCTATTGGTTTGGTTAATTAAATTGTAAAACGGATATACTTATACCGGAAAAAAAGTTTCTGAGTCGATATAATTAAAATACTGATTTCGGTACTGAAATAAAAAGTATAAACCGATTAAGATACCGAAATTCCGTTTCGGTTGCCAACCTTGATTTTAATAAGCATTTTTTACACTTTGACACAGGTCACTGAAAAAAACATAAATGGACACATTCAGTTTCGGTTAATATATAATAGCTGTCCCATATATTGTCCAGACCTCCCTTTATATAAAAAAATATAACTGGATAGAATAAGCCACTATCCGCACAAAATTCAGTCATATGAATTAACCCTCAAATCACACTTAAAAACCTTACGTTGCTACCCTCGTGTATGGTATTCGTTACTTAGAAATATTTTTTTAATCAAAAAATTTATTTTTTTGCAGTATTTAGTTGATATTGCTAACAAAGTCACGAAGTTTCTTTAGTGTACCTCAAGAATTTTTTGGTTCATCGTGTAAAAATGATTCATTTTGTGTGGTTTTTCACACAAGGGTGACTTAAAGGTTAATCAACTTTCCTCTGGAGTAACTACTCTTTAAGCACATTATCACCAGTTAAGTGATGTGTCTTGTTTTTATCTATCAGAATTAATTTTATTTAATCACAATTTTGAGTTTGCTGGTCACCGGATAAGTTCTTTAAGAATAATTGACACAAATTTCCCGCAGGGAAACAAATAACTACTTTTTTACCCTCCACCACAATTAGTTGTGAAGAGGGTATACTAAGTTTGTCATTCCGTGTGAAACTTTTTTATTATTCATCTCAGACCCCATAAAGTATATATATTCTGGCTGCTTGAGTAATTTTAAGTCGATTTAGCCATGTCCGTCTGTCTGTCCGTCTGTCCGTCTGTTGAAAACACGCTCACTTTCGAAAAACTCAAAAGAAATAAACAAACTAGGTGTCAAATTGCTTGTAGTTATCCTAAGCAGTTTGGGATTGAATTTCAGCAAAATCGGTTCAGTAGGACCAGAGCTATGTATCAAAATGTGGAACCACCACCTTCAAAAACTTGATAATTTTGTTACAAAAACTAACATAAATGATGCAAAAATGCACGGAATGATATACGATTTTGCATAAGTCCGTTTTATTCGACTAGAAATGACACTGTAAAATTTCGTGAAGATCGGTACATAATTTACCCTAGGCCCCATATATGCCCTACTCCCGGAAAACAGTTTAGTCTCCTAAAACCATAATTAATAACAAATCGTCACAGTTTAAGATAATAATAATAAAAAGACATCATACAGATATTACTCCTTAAACATTCGAACTGTCGGTGGAGGGTATCAAAGATTCGGCACAGCCGAATATAGCACTCTAACTTGTTTCATAATAAAATAATAGTTCTGGCACATACCACATGAGCAAGAAGGTCCGACTTTGGCTTAAATAGCACCTGCTGGGTGATTCATATATGCATTTACTAAGTGCTCCTGTGAGTACACGGGTACTTCCCCCACAGATTGCAATTTTGACAAAAATTACACACACGCATCTTTTCTTGGAGCCGGACCTATAAAACTTCCATAGCTTTATTATAATTTGGCAGCTTCTGTTGAATAGCAACGGCACCGAGAACCTAAACAGGCCGAACTTTCCCAAAAGGGTCAAAAATCTGCCCACTAGGTGGAAGAGTCCCTTTTCGCGGATTTCGTTATAAGCCAAAACCACTACATATTACCCGATATTATCTCTTCGTCAAAAAAGCTGCTCTTCGATGAAGGTTAACTGCTTGCGTAAGGCACTTCCCCATCGAACGGTGAAAGACTTACTGAAAAGCAGCCTTCCATCAGAACAACAAGACTTCCACAAAGACAATCTCCTGAAAGACAGAAAGAATTTCCTGCAAGAAGCATACTTAAGCAGGCCTCAACCATTGGCCAGACCGGTGCCTGCACACCGGGTGCAAATGACTCCCGTAGCACCAGAGCTAAGTACTTTTGTGTACTTTTTTTTCAAATTGTAATTTGACTAATGGCTAATAAATCACTGATAGCTTAAACGCTAGTTTAGTTGAACTTAGCCTGAATTTATATGTAGTTAGACTCAACAACTATAAATCAGTGGCCCATGTATTATATGTTGTTAAAAAAGAAACATGTGGCAGCACTACGATAAATCTTATCAAATTCATATGGTCTGTATTGGTAGTTTAAACGCCCAATTTTATGCGTTTAAAGATGGTTTATATGTTTAGTGATTTATAGATTTGTTGGTTTAACCCATTAAAGACGGTTCATAGACCGCTCGTACGATTTTAACGAAACTTTCAGAATCTTACCTGGAGGTCCATAGAAGTTGCTTGGTAAAAAAAAAATTTTTTACCTCCCCCCATTCCTGAGATAGGACATGGGTATTTAAATACCCAACCGTCTTTAACAATATACTTTTTTAAATATTTTTAAACTATTTTGTTTTTCTTATTTCAGTATAAATAAAAAGCCATTTATTTGTTTACAAAATTATTAATTTTTTTGACCACTCAAAGTTCCGGTACACCCCACTGTGCCATTTAAAATGTCCAGGGTTGCTTCGAAGAGTGTTACAAATATTTAAAATTACGCCGTAAAAAGTAAATCCAACTTTGAACTCTATAGCTTAGTAGTTTGTTTTTAAAAAGGGGATTCCCAGTTTGCTTCTTCTTTTTCAGGCTTGTTGAACTTTTTACATGTAGTTTATTTTAGTAAAACAAAGTGAACAGGTGAAAGCAAGTGAATTTTTTTTTACAATAAAACAACTGCATAAAAACATAAGTTTATACGAAAAAAAATATAAATAACTGATATAAAAATGAATCGTCGTCAGAAAATTCGTACTACTGCCGAATTACAAGAAATTCTCGATAGCTGGTCCGATGGGGAAGAGGATTTTGAAAGAGAATCAGATACAACTCATGTTGTTATATTACCACCCGATGACGTCGACGAGATAAGTGATACGGAGGAGTTTGATGACAATTTACAAGTGTTGAACGACGACCAAAATCTGCCTCACGAGATTACTGGGACTTACGAAATAGAACGTTTCTTCAGTAGATGTCCCCAGCAACTTTGGGAATTGTTTATTGATGAGGAGGTGTTGGACCTTATAGTGAATTCCACCAACAAATATGCTGCAGCAAACAATTGTCCATCATTTGTAACAACACCTACGGAAATCAAAACGTTTTTGGGCGTCTTATATATAACAGGATACCACACTTTACCACAAGTAAATTCTTACTGGTCAAACCGAGAATCACTAGGGTGTGTGATGATAAAAGAATGTATGCCAAGAGATAGATTCAAACGTATCAAACAATTTTTTCATGTCTGCGATAATTCGGCACTAGATCCTACTGACAAATTTTCTAAAGTGTCGCCATTAAATAGCCTGATAAACAAAAAGTTTCTTCAGTTTGGAGTATTTTCCCATAATCTTTCTATTGATGAGCAAATGATAGCCTACTATGGCAGACATTCATGCAAAATGTTCATCAAAGGAAAGCCAATTAGGTTTGGTTACAAATATTGGTGTTTGGCTTCTGACGAAGGCTACTTGATTCAGTTTATGCCATACGCAGGCGCAACGAAACAGAATAAATCGGAGTTACAATTAGGAGAAAGGGTGGTGCTTTCCCTTCTTTCTCATCTTGATGTCCCCGCGAAGCATACCGTAACGTTTGACAATTTTTTTACTAGCCATAAACTATTAAAACGTTTATCGGGTGATGGATTTTTCGCCTTGGGAACTGTTCGTGAAAATCGGACTAATCATGCTCCTCTGATGGACGTCAAGAAAATGCGTAAACAGCCCCGTGGGACTTCAGACTTTTGTTTTGATGTGGACAATTCTATAATTGCTGTACGTTGGAACGATAATTCGGTACGTTATTCACCAAAATTGTTTACGTAATTAATCAATTAATTTGCTTCCGTTATTATTTTTTTAGGCCGTAACATTATTATCGAATTATTTAAGTCATACACCAATGATTCGCGCAAGGCGATATGATCGAAAACAACGAAAAATGGTTGCAATTGAACAACCCTATTTAGTCAACCAATATAATAAATACATGGGAGGTGTGGACCTTTTCGATAACGCCATGAACAATTATCGCATTCGAGTTCGGGGCAAAAAGTGGTATTGGCCATTAGTTACAAACGCTTTCGATGCGGCTATGGTGAATGCATGGAAACTGCATTGCCTTTGTCGCAAATATGAAAAAAAACCCCAAATGTCTCAATTTGATTTTAGAGTGGAAGTATGCGAGATGATAATGATGAAGTTTAATAGTCATATAGTTAGAAAGAATTTGTGCCTAATCTTATATCCATATGTGAATTTCGCAAATATTTATGCTCGTTTTTGAAAAAAAAACTGTAAATTTTTGAGGGTGGGTGGTTGGTTCTTATTTTGATTCATAACTATTTTCCTACTTAACCGATTTTGCTGGATTTTAATCCCAAACTGCTTAGGAAAACTAGAAACAATTTGACACCAATATTGTTTTTTTTTATTTAAGTCGTTCGAAAGTGAGATTGATTTTAACAGTCGGACGGACAGAAGCACTTGGCTATATCGACTTAGAATTACTCACGACCCAAAATATACACAGAAAAAATGAAAACCCAACTTCAATTAACGTATTTGTTAGAAATTTGTACTATTAATTAAATTCTTTACTGATTTTCCGCCTGCAAACAAATTGATCATATCAATTAACGCATTTGTAAGTTTGAGCTTTTCTTGCTGTTTAGTTTCAATCAATAGGTTTAATTGAAATTTGACCACCAGTGAAAGAGGCTATATAAAACGTAAAAACAAATCAAGATATTTTTTTCAATCAACACAGTTAATTGAAACAATTAAAAAATTGTTTGAGAATTTAAAATATGTTAAAGTTTGTGTGTATGTTTTCATATTTGCAAATATACACACAAACATTACAATTTTTGTTTTCAATTAAGGCAAATTAATTAGAACAAATAAAAAAATTGTTTAAAACAGCATTTTTGAATTAACTGAAAAAATTTTTGTGAAGGGTATAAAATGGGTTTAATAGATAACTAAAAATAAAACATTTAAAGGCTACATAAGATTCGGCAAAGCCGTATATAGTACTCATACTTGTTATTTGTTCAAACGATTACATGTGTATGGACTATATACTTTTTGTAAGAGTGTTAAGCGTAACGCATGTGTATTTTACATTATTTTGTTGTAAATATAATTCCGAAAACTTTATTTTTAATAGATTTTACTTCAATTAATCGAAATGTTATTTTAATGATCATTCTGAAAGCAGAGTTAATATAATTGCTAGGTATGAGTACACGTAGAATAAAGTTTAACACGCCTTTATCTGTTTTCTATTTCTACAAACGAGTAAAAATGTTTTGTTTTGCTGTTCTGATTCTTTAGTAAATTCCAACAAGATATAAATAAGGAATACAGGGATTAATTTAAAATTAATAATTAATCTTGTGTACGTCTCAATAAAAACTTTAATACAAAACGACTGGTAGTTATGATTTTCAATATTTTTTTTAGAGGTTGCTAAATGTGGAATTATAAACCAACTCTTAAAAAAGTTAACAAAATTTTGGAATACAGTTTTGTTTTTTTGAAGCCACGGCCGGCTAAGAGGCCAAAACAATTTACTGGAAGAAATTCTGGTTATATATGCAGAGTGGCCCAAAAATACTATTGTAAA
Organism: Pollenia griseotomentosa; assembly: GCA_963931875.1. Classification (NCBI taxonomy): domain Eukaryota; kingdom Metazoa; phylum Arthropoda; class Insecta; order Diptera; family Polleniidae; genus Pollenia; species Pollenia griseotomentosa. Next base: position 183,002,891 of record OZ007561.1, read on the forward strand.
TCATAGGCGGCAATTTGATCCTTAGTCTAAATTTACACGTTTCATCTTTTGATGCTCAACTTCTTTTCAATTCCCTTTTAAAGATGCCAATATAATCACACGCAGCAATCGGTTTCAACTTTTTTCTGTTCAAAACAACAACAATTTTATTAACAGAGAATCAAAGAGAAAAAGAAAAGAAAAACATTACATGCAGCCATCGTTGTGTATATACCAACGAATAAAAACACAAAGCGTACTGACCGAGTGCTGGCATCTCTGTACCAACCCCCTTTCTTCTTTCTTCTCTCACCTAAAAACATAAGAGTTGAGCATCAAAAGATGAAACGTGTGAAAGCAGACTTATAGAGCTAGTTTTTGACTTAAAAATCAGCGATTGAATTAGAATCAATCTTTAAAATTAGTTTCTGGGTAGTCGATTTCCCAGTTTAAACGCCCAAGGTTGGCAGTTTAAACTTGCACCAGAACTTTCAAAAGTACCAACAGCTAATAAAAGGAAATGTTATTTATGAAAATACTTACAGTGATCTTGTATAGGCACAACAGCCATGTAGCATTAAAAGATTGTATTAAAAAGCAGAATGAATATTTTTATATTAAAATTACTATTAATCAATTACAGGCTGGTGTATATTTTAAAATTAAAGCAGTTTTATTCGTGTAGAAAGACGAGTTAGTGCGTTGACAGATAAAAAGTACAAAAAGTTCTAAAATACAATGGACTTTTTAGGCGTCTATACCTTTATTTAAATTTTAATAATATGGCAACAATTTTAAATTTGACACACGCTCTTATATTCCCTTATTAACCTTATATTCAAATAAGTAACTGAAAAGTTGCAAGAAGTTTAGAAAATACTAAATTAACTTTCGTCTGCGAATAGTACCTGATCCCAGAAATCGCATTGCCTATTTTCAAACTGTTTGGCATAGTCCACTCAATTTTTTTGATTAATAGTAGACATCCATGGTTTGTGTCTAGCCACACGTAAGGTAAGTAAGGTAATTGCGTAAGATATTTTCAAGGCGCTTGATAGAGTCTGATATGGTGCACTCTTGTCAAAACTTGTTGCATTTGGTGCCGGTGATAATTTCACTCGATTTATATTGAGTTTTCTCAGAGGTCGCGCTTTACGAGTTGTTTTAGATAGGGTTTCGTCAAACGAGTTCAAAGTTCATTCAGGGGTGCCGTAAGGCTCCGTTATCTCTCCTAATATTTATATTTCTTATTTTTCTTAATGACCTCCTGTGTCAAACTTCCAACCCTATCTACGATTTTGGTAATGACAGAAACCTTTGCCATTCGTAATCATTTGATTATAGAGCAAGCGTTTCCAATGTTGGTGCTATGCTTCAGAACATGAATGACACGCTTGGCCGAGACCGAAGCCCGTTCCTTTGTTTTTCCTCAAAAGCCCATCCCTTTGTAGTCGACTGGTCGGTAAATTGTACAATGCATTACAGGGAAAATTAGTTTTTTGCCGGACTGTGCGTATGCGGAATAACCTTCCTGCTGAAGTCTTCCCTCTCACTGTCAGCATGAATAAATTCAAGTCGAATGTTCACAGGCACTACTACCTCTTCTCTCCTTTCCATAACCTAATTTCCTAGTTCCACCCCAATGCAATGCATTAGTAGGGGTTATCCCCTGAGTGCTGGTCCTACCAAAAAAAATATAGTGCGAGGTTACCATTGACGGTAACATTCTGATTTTCCTCAATTTTGTAAGAATTTGTATTAATGACTCTCAGCTACAGATGCTATATGGACTTCACTACGTGCTGGATGTGGTCTTAACGGTCGAGTATCAACCACCAATGTAAACTGGTACTCAATATTGCGAATGATGTTGGCAATAGCGGTTTCAGTAGGCCGATTATGCGCACCGTAAGTTCCTCGAATCGCACCAAAAAAATTTCTCACAGAACGCTGATTGTGCATACATTTTTTATTTTTCAGCAAAAGCTGAATAAATTTATTTCCACTTATTCAAAATCTTGAAAAATTTATATTATGGTAATACGCGATGGCTATTCAGGCTAACTGAATAGCCTTTCAGAAAAAAAACAAAAGTTCCAATAGTGCCCAGTGTTCGAAAAATCGAACACTGCTTTTTAAAGTCAAATAACAAAAACACAATTGAAAAACACGGAAATGTTTTTGCTGTTGTTAAAAGTTTAATCGTTTTTCAATGGAACTACATTTTTACTTTTTTAATTTTTTTTTATATTTTATACAAAGTTTTCAGTTTTTAAAATTATGCTAAAATTAGGGTTTTTTCTTCCCTCTTGTTATACAAGGGAGGAGTGAAGTGGGTAAGAACTTTTATTTTTATATTTGTAGCTAACCACTTACAATATATAATTGTTTAAAAAAAATGTTCATAGTCTTACCTAAAAAGTGTAAAAAAATTACAAAAACGCGTAAAATTTACTGTTCGAAAAATCGAACATTGGGACGATATGGGTTAAATTGTGTTGAAAAACTGTATCAAAAATATACGCTAAATTATTCACAAACATGACTGTTTTATTTTTAATTCCAACGGACACATACATTTGGTTTGTTTTTGTGACTTAAAACTTTAACAGCAATACTATATATTGTTATTAATCGATTAATCGGTAAAAATTCTTCAATTATTCCTTTAATCGAAATTATCAATTTTAAATTAGTCGAACAATTAATCGTCTAAAATTGTTCGATTAATGTTCGAACAAGAATTATTATTAATGGCACCAGATAAGGAACTATGGTAAGCCGCGATAAACATCTTAGATTTTGCTAAATAGGTGGTATTTTCTGCATCTGTTTTACTGAAGGATGCAACACCAAATGGTGAAATATTCTTTTTATGTTTCCCTTCATATCACCGTAGGTTGAAGGGATGATAGACCTGACGACCGATTTTCACGATCTGCCTTTAAGATAAACTTTATTTCTCCGACAAATTAAGTCCTATCGTACATTTTTATGGAATTCTTATATTATTCTCTATGTATAAATACAAGTAAAATTGGTTAACAATATTTAAATATGTGTGATTTTTCTTCTTGTAACAAAAAAAAAAAAATAAAAAAGAAAAATAGATACACTCTTTAAAACCACCCACCCATTGGCCCTTGACTACCGGAATAATGCTCTATTCTTTATGTACATTTTGTTTACTGCAATTTATTTTGTTCAAATATAATTTATTTGAAAATTCTTTAGTAATCAAATTAATTATAATTTATCTTAAGAACGGAAAATCAAGAAAAATCTTTTAAAATATCTGTGGCACAATGTGTATGTTTATAAAATAATAAAACACAACTTGAAAATAAACTTTTTTCAAGCACTTTGTAGATTTTTTTTTTTTTAATTAGTTATTTATGACAGTTGATGCCATTATTTATAGTCTTATGTAAATATCAAAAAAAAAAAAAACTTTAACGAAATAGTTTTTTGTTGACAACAAATGTCTACACATTTAGTATTTGCTGTTTTAAAAAATATTTCCTTTAGAACTTTGATTTTGTAAACATTTGCATTACCAGAAATAAATATTCTGTGGTACATGGTCATTTTCCATATAATTTAATTTAACATTTACCAATAAATATAAAGTATTCTCTAGTCTTATTCAACAACTTTAAATAATCAGAAGTATGTACTATGCAACGATTTACACTGTGGCATTTAATAATGAAAACAACAAATCTGTTGATGGCAGAAATAAAATCAAATTAAAAATAAATAAGAAGCAACGTAGTTGTTGGAAATGGTAGAATATGGGTCATTATTTCGTCTATAACTTGAATTATTTTCCTAATATAAGGCCAATATTGTTTAATAGAGGCATCACCAAGGACTTTAAAAATTGGCCTTAATAATTTTTAGTGTGGTCCCCTATCAAGTACTTTCTTAAAATAGGGTTTTCAGCACGACAACTTATTAGAAATATGCCGAAAATCTTCAATACAGAAATTTTGTTTGGTACCGCCGAAGTAATGGTTTTACTGTGGTTACAGAGACACGGGATCAGCAAAACCGAAAAAAATATCTGAAATAGCTGCTGTTAAAAATGTATAAAATTTACCTGCTTTTATCCAGTCTGTTTCCATACATACATAAGCATATCCTGTCGGAATGAAAGATTTGATACGATAGCGGATAAACAAACAAGACAGCGATTGGTATCGACAGCTAATCGGATTGAAGTCATAGCGCCTGTATTTCCGTTCTAAATTTAAAGGCTTCTTAACCTTGTACGGTTACTTTTCGTCGAATCGACGAAGCTCATTTAAATTTTATCATAAACATTTTTTATGTGTATTAAGCTCTTTTTTCAAAATCGTTAGCTGATGACGAAAGCTTTAAAAAATAATAAATTTGATAACACAAAAATGTGCTAAACTCGTATCAAATTTTGAGATAGATGAAAAACTTTTATTTTTTATGTTTTATTTTAGTTTATTTTTTAATAAAATGCTTAACTAAAGAGGTTTTTGTTTATTTTTTACTTTATCGCTCCGCAAATTTTTTTTTTTTAAAGTTCGTTGATTCGACGAATAGTAACGTTAATGTGCCAAAATGTAGAGTAACCTTTCAGGGTTAAAGCACGCAATTTCGTTTTACGGACAGTAATAGTACTTTAAGTTAATGTTAAAACTTTGAGCTAATTTTTCTCTGTCACAATATTTAAAATAAACCTTAAGCTGAGGATACTTGTATAGTTAACCAAATACAATATACAAGTTACCCAAACAAAGAGATTCATTAGGAGGTACATTTTTAAAAAGAAATTGAAATTGAAATTGAAAGAAATGCTAACCGAAATTGTATCGACTGTAAAACTTTTTTACACACAATTTTTTTCTCAAATTTTCTCAAAAATGTACCCATAATAATGGTAATAAAGGTAATGCTTTGTATTTAATAATGCCCAAAAATGATCCATTTAAAGCGACTAGCCATGAGGCCATTTTATTTCATTATGAAAACCCTCGGCTACATGTTGTAAGACTAGTTAAAACTGTTTTGAAAAGAGTATTTTAGAAGTGTTGCTCGCCTTCTTGTATAAATATTTTGTATGCTTATCCCGCAAAGTTCTACGCTTGGCTGCACCTCACATTGCTTAGCTCGGCACGTCCGACTACCATTTGCTTTAAAATTATTGAAAGAACTTGAAAATCGGTTATTTTTGGCCGCCTTCTAAAAATATGGTCCACAGTGCGACGGTTATATTTTCGCCCGCCATCGCACAGGGTTGAAATTGACCTACATCTCTGATTGCTGATTGTAGTGAGCGGTCAAAGTCAAATAACTTTTACAAAGTTTAACCACAATTCAATCCACTGTGCATCGTTCAATTTTTTTTTATTTTAAAAGATTTTGGTCGCCATCAACGATATTTCTGACTGGCGTTCTCAACCTCTGCAATTTCACATGGGCTTCAAGTTTTGTATTATGACATTTCTAACGTAAGGACAGAATCCTGTTGATAATTATCGACATGAGTTACCCGACACATTGTTTTCTTGCTTTTCAAGAAACGAATGAATATTTGTATTTAAAATTAAGCAAATGGATACACTATTTTAATTAGGTTCTATAAATAAATGTTTTTGTTGAAATGTGTATATTCTGGCAATTATTTTAATACATAATATTTGTTGATTATCAGGGAAACTAGAAATATGCTCTAAAAAAACCCCTTTTTAAGCGCATTAAATATGCAGTAAAAACTTGAAAAAATAGCCTTAAAATTACTTAAAATATGCCCCAAAAAATTCAAAAATTGCGTATTTGAAAACAAAATATTCAACAAATGTATAACAGTTTCATTTAATAAAAGCAATCCTAAACTTACAATCGGTGAAGCCCAAACTCCATACTATTTACAGACGACTGTTCGAGATTTTACCCTATTTGGAAACGATGGGCAGTCTTCAGCTCACAAAACCAAAGATATGTTAAGATTCACATAAGAGTTTATGTGCCGAATATTATTTAAATATTAACATCTATATGGAATTTTTTGTCTTAAAGGGATTTAATGGATGGTTGCTAAATTGTTTATTAATTTTGTCAATGACTTTTGGTCTGAGCCGGTGGATGACTAGGATGGCAACGCTAAGATCTTAAATTTGCTAGGCCGGTAGAGGCTTGAATTCGCCATCCTACTCATCCACAAGCCATTGTACAAAAAAGAAAATGTATTAAAAAAAAGGAATTAAAGCAACAAAAATTATCAAATTTAAATAAAAAAAAAATGTAAAAAAAGCGATAAAAAAAAACAATAAAACCAATGGAAAAAACTTGTATAGAGTACAAAAATTTACAAAAAAAAAACCCAAAGCCTCTAAACATTTTCCAATTCCCTGTGATAACTTTGATTTCCGATTATTCCGACCTATCACTTCCTTGGCGGGCAGCTGATGTTTTGCTGCCTGGCCTGCCCTCCCACTACCTTGGCAAATCCTTGGCCCATAGGTGGATTTACCCCTTAAAAACGACCCTACCTCTACAAATTTAAATATAGCTCACTTACCTGTTATATTTCTACTCCATGTCCATTTCCACTTTATCTTTCCTTCAAAACATTTCCATGGCCACAGAAGCTCACCCAACTATAAACAAACAAAAAACCCCGTCCCAGCCGTCCACTCAAACAAACCTTCGGTCTATAAAAACAAAATTAAAGTCACCCCGAGCGCACTAGTCGGCGCCCAAAGAAACCCTAGCCCGAGCTCGGTCTGGTATCTGAATGGTTTGGACCAAGTCTCGTCTGTCTGTAGGTCGGCGATGTGGCCAACGTAAGCATGCTTCGTGTGAGATCCTGTGTAGGAATGAAGGATAGGGTGTGTATGATGTGAGGTATGTGTGTATGTATGCTTGATGATTTCTCGGGTGATGTGTGTAGAAATGAATAATTTTGAGATAATGTATGTACGGGATATGGTTATATGGGTATGAATGATGATAATTGCTCGGATGATGTGTGTGTGTGTGTGAATATATTATGTAGGGATGGATATTGTATGTTTGGATCCTGTGTCTTGTGTGTGTGAATGACTTTGCGGGTATTAATTTTCCAACTTCAAAGCTCCCTTTGAAAAAAAAAACACTTTTTTTTTTGATTTAATTTAACCGAAATCCGTTCAGTATAGTTATTGTTTTTAAACAAATTATTTAACATTTTAAATAGAATATCAATATATAAATTAAAATTTCTCATTGACAAAAATAAAAACGATCTTATTCATTCCGCACTCAGACTCCAAAAAAAAAAACTTCTTCCTCTTCTTTTTCCTCTTCTTCTGCCCGTCCTATTTTCCTGCCTTTTTCCTACCGTTTCCGCCATCTTTTTTTCTTTCCTCCCCGCCAGTCCTTTACACCTCCCTGAACAGCTGTGCAAACTGTCAAAAATTATTCCAGCAGTCATGCCTCTGTAACGGCTGAAGGTTGTATTTTAATGTAAATGGGAGTAGAGAGGATTTTACATTAAAATACAACCTTCAGCCGTTACAGAGGCATGACAATGTTAACATTTAAAAGGAAGTTAAATGATTCGAGATGAATTTAATTTGCAGTAAAATATTTTTGAGGTGAATTTAACCTAAAAACCAAAATAATAATATTGTTTACGGGCACAAAGAGTCTAATTTGGAAAGAAGTTTTTATGGGGAATATGAAAATATTCGTCTTTAGTAAAATTAAATTGTGTTTACCCAATTTGATCAAATTGTAATTTGCGCACAAGGTTAACATAGACAGACAACCAGCCAGAGGGATGAAAGGGTATCGTTAAATCATTTTACAAAGTGATTCTAAATCGATCATTATAATAAAAGATTGATCCAGATTTCTATGTAAAACGCACATCGCCAAAAACTCATATAATTGCCTTTTCCCTAAATTTTTATTTATTCATAAAATTTTAAAGTTTAATATAACATTTATCTTAAATGACAACCTGCTCGTCTTACAATTTTCAAATAAAAATTAAATTTAGATGGCGAAATTAAACCAACATCTGTGAGGCTGTTGGGTGAATTTCGATATTTCTAATTTTGCTTTTACTTTATTAATTTTAACTATGTTTAATTTTTTTTTTTTTTTTAATCAAATTGTTTTGGAATTTTTATAACAAATTTGAAAATTTTAGATATTTTTTTTCCATTACTAAAAAAATATTTAATTTGAATGGTGTGTTTTTAAAAAAAAAAAGAGAAACCAGATTTTATTTAAAGAGAATGGTTTTTTTCATTTGCAAATTAATATTACCGATTGCAATAAGCAGTGTGACCAGATTTTAAAAAAATATAGAGCTAAATCAGGTTAAAAATAGAGCTAAATAAGGCTAAAAATAAGTAAATAAAAGCCAAAAAATAAAGCTAAATTTTTATATTGCTTTTTAATAATATTAATTTATTATTCGTATAATAAATAACACATACTATGTAAAAACCTTTTTTTTAGTCAAAATTTAAGTAAAATATGTTTTTAATCAGTAACCAAATCAAACTATGTATAGTTATGGAACAAAAATATCTTGATGAGCATTAAATTCAAACACATATTCATGTATGTATGCTCGTATAATAATAATGATTATAAAATAATTTTTTGTAATTCTTATGCCAGCATAAGTTAACCACAAAGAAAATAAAGTTAAGAAAAGTCTTAAGACTAAAATAAAATTGATAGCAATTCAAAACTACTTTGGTTGATATATATAAAAATAAAGTAAAAACAAAAAATATAAAATTAACATATAAAAAGTGATATCACATGAACGTATGTATGTATCTTTGTACAATGGTGAACATATATAAAAAAGCTCTTAAAGCTAATATACAAAAAGGAATAAATTCAAAGGCATCGGTTAATATAAAGTATAGTATAGAACAAATTTGGAATCCTATAAAATTTGGATTCTTCGTTTGCACAAATTATGAGTATATTTACTAGATTTAAAAATGTTTAATTCCAAAAAATACTTTTTAACAAGCAAACGAATAAACTTGATAAATATTTGACTACATGTTAAATATTTCCTCAAATGAATATTCGTCTTCATCTAAAGAGTTCAACAAAAAATTACTATTATTTGTATAAATAGATTTATCAAAATTTTTTATGAGATCATTTGTTATTTTAAAATTATGACAACATTTATTTATTCTTTTTAAGCCACATCTTATATAGAGAAGTGAATTTACTGTATTTAAAGTAAATCTGTTTCTAATTTTCGTTTTTATGAGATTCATTCCGCTGAATACGCGCTCAACTTCAGCGTTACTGAAAGGCAAAACTAAAAATTTCATCACAAAAATAGATAATTCCCTAAAGGGGTTTTCATTTAATGCATTCGTATACTCAAAAACATTGATCCAAAATTCTATTATTGAATTTTGATTAGGCCACTCGTAACAATTTAATTTTTGCCACTGTAATTCTAAATCAGAAATTTCATCTAGTTTTAAAATTGTCATTTCTTCTTTAAAATTCTCATACAAAGTACATTTTATTTTCTTGAGACTATTTTCTAAAGAAAAGAAGTTTGTTTGTTGCAGTGATGAAATATTGTTTGGCAAACGTTGGCGTAATTGATATATTAATTGTTTAATAAAATTTTGGCAAGTACATCTTATATCTTTTTCTGTTTCAGAATCTATTATTTGTCTTTTCGAAATCAGATATTGTTCAAAACTATAATTAAAATAAGGTATTGGAGTTAAAAAATCTTCCAAATCAGATTTTAACGGATCAAAATGTTCAGTTTTCAAAATATTTTGATTTGCAAGATCTTTCAATAATAAATAAACTTCTGAAAGCAATAATGTGGGATCTGCGTCGTTGCTTTCAAACATTTTGTTTACTTTTTGAACATCTGATAGTAACGGTTTCAAAAACTTTAAATAAAGTAAATTCTTTTCGTTATACAATTTTTTCAAAATTTTAGCTTGATGACACGACTCAGAAACAGCTGCAATTTCAAAATGGGTTTTTAGTTCTAACCATTGGTTTTCAATTCGATTTACAGCTGTTTCTATTGACAGCCATCTAGTGTCACAAGCTCTTACTAACTTAAGTGGCTGCATAACCATTTGAAAGCTTTTGAACAGATCTTTCTGGAAATGCAAAATTTTTTTAAAACTTTTTAACAGTTTTTACAAAATTTTATATCAAAATGTTACGGAAGTGCACTAGGTAATATAAATTTAATTTAAAAATCCCAGCTTCGCTAAATAAAGCTTCTCCACATAGCCGGCCTTCGGCCGGGCGCAAGGATTTTCTCCTCTATGGTATAACAAACACCGGCTTCGCTAAATAAAGCTTCTCCGCATAGCCGGCCTACGGCCGGGTACAAGGATTTTCTCCTTTATGGTATAACAAACACCGGCTTCGCTAAATAAAGCTTCTCCGCATAGCCGGCCTTCGGCCGGATGAACAGATTTTCTCCTCTATGGTATAACAAACACCGGCTTCGTTTACTAATGCTTTTCTGCATAGGTTTCCTCCACTACCAGTTTATTTTAGAAAAAATTGCATTAAAAACAAATTGAAAACATAAATGCATATATTGGTTTTTATGCTTACTAAAAACTTTTGTTTTTTCGTAAATTCATCGCCGCTCCTTAATGGATTAAGAATTTTTAAATAAAATGTTTATATCCAGAAAGATCTATTCAAAAGCTTTCAAATGATACCAATATTGGCCATATAGGTTCAGAAATGTAATGGGAAATCGCAAATTCATATGAAAACTTCAGAGGTCCATAACTCGGAAACTATGCGTTTCCGAGAATTTTGTCATTTTATTTTTTCTTCTTATTTTTCAATTTTCTATCACCCTATGTACTTTTTTTTTTATTTGGAGCTGCGTTGGTAAACTAGACTTAAGCCAATAACTGCAAATCTCCTACTACCACCTTGTTTAACTTTAAAGAGTTACTTGCTGACTTATTGTTTCTGTGATGCCAGATTTTAGCTGTTTGAGACTAGTTTATAAGGTTACCAATATATCTTTATTTTATTGAACTTTCTTTTTTTATTATGTACATATCATAAAATCATTGGAATACAAATAGAAAAAAAGGCTAGAAAAAGCCAAATTCATTTTTTAAAAAAGCTTAAAAAAAAGCTTAAAGCTAAATGAAATATATCAAGCTAAATCCAAAAAAATAAAGCTAAATTTAGCTCGAAAAAAGCTAATATGGTCACACTGGCAATAAGTTTAATTGCTTTATTGTTGCAACAAATCAAGCATTAATTCAATTGCGGGTAAGAATTTGTAATTTGTATTTAAGGGATATTTACATATTCATAACTCTTTCAGTGTGTAGTGAGAAAAAGGAAACTCAACAAGAGGATAAAGGGAATTCTGCCTTTAGTGAAATTTGCATAAGGAAAGTCAAGACGTATTATACTATATTCCTTAATAGGAAGTCTATTTTTTTTTGGGAAAAATAATAAAGGAAATCTCGACCAACCAAACGCACCCAATCGAATCGATCACTTAAATAATTTTGAAAGGACAGAAATTTTTTGTAGTATATACGTTTTTTTATGGTCATGGCCTAACGGGCCAATACCGATATGTCAATCAAACTGCATTTTTCTGGAATTTTGGTCTTCGAAATGACCGTATAACCATAGTCGTTCCGAGACATAAACGTACAATATTAAACGAAGATATGTAAAATATGAATCCATTGGTTTGTTTATAATTATTCATTTAAATGCGTTAGTTTACTATATTTATATTTATTTTGTTTATTTGACTATTGTTTCCTGTTGATATATCAACTTCATTTTTTTTTGTGTTTCCTGTTAATTAATTTCTAAGAGTAATCCTTAATTGAGTGAAAATTTAACAGCATTTTAACATCAAATCATCGCGGACATCAGGCCTGGAGTCTTCTTAAGATTTAAATAAAAATGGTGAGTTCATTGGAATTTTTAATAACTTAATATAAATTTTCACTCAAACAATTTTAAATCTATAAATTTTATACTATCACACTTGTTGGGAAAATACTATTGTTTTATCTTATGAATATACATAATTTCAAACCATTAATTTCTAATGGTAATAATTTTACAATTTTGAATCTATTTAAATTTTAAAAATAATCCAACACATTGGAGTTTTTTGTTTTTGATGTTAAAATTTAATTAATAATAACACATATCATAATTTTTAAAATATTATTATTATTAAAAAAATTTTTTATATTTATATGATGAGATGAATAAAAAATTTCAATATTCCGTTATGAAGTTCTAAAGTCTCTATTCTATTCTATGAAAAGTTAAATCAATTGTAGGTGAGTCAAATTAAGGGCTATCTAGGAATATATTTAAAGCAAGGATAGCATGGCTTGGGAGGGTAATGAAATTGACGGAGGTTAAACCAACAAAACCTCTTGAACTAAGCCGATACTTCATAGATACAATAAGGTGATTTAAATGTTCGAACCGTAGTCTAACTAGAAAGGGGAAAGAACCACCCTCATTTCGACGAGCACGGCCGGTAACAATAGGTAGCAAGTCCTCTTAATAGTTAGGGCCTTTCGTGGTTTGGTTCGTTACACATCTTGGTTATACAGATAGATATTTAAAAGAAAAAAGCCAAAACATGTTTTTCTATTTGTTTCGAAAGCTCTTGTAGGCATCCAAAAAAAATCAAAAATTAAATATGTATCAAAATATGCCTCAAAAAAGTCAAAATATGCGCTTAAAGTTAAAAAATGCTGCAAAATGGTCTTTTGACTAAATTATGCAAAGCATTTGCTCCAAACGGTAAAATATGCACTAAACAATCGATTGGTCGCACAAGGAAAAACATGCAATTGCATATTTTTGCTTTTCCTGTTGATTATAACAATTAATAATTATAAATAAATAATCAAATTAGTCCAATATTTTAGACATTTATGCAAAAACAAAAAAAAAATCTTCCAAACGAAACACTGAACATGCCTAAATCTTTATTTATTTATTTTCACAGAAGATATTTCCACTCACACACAAAGATGAAGAGACAATAATGTTAAGAGAAAACTGAAAAATTTTATATTTGTATCAAGCTAATGGATTGGAAATGTTGCATGAGTAGTATTTGTGATTAAATTGTCTTGAATTTGCAAAGATAAAAAGCAAATGCAACAAACTATTCTATTAGAAAAGTAGTAATGTTCTACAACATTTCACTTAAAACGTACTTAGTCATGCATTCAACAGTGGAAACTACAATAATGGTGAGACACATAAAAAACCTTTCATAATGTTTCTGTATATGTTTTTTTAAAGAACAATCAGTACAAATATATTTTTTTTAATGTTAAATCTATAGACTTTTTTTTATTTCCAAAGTAAATAAATTATTTAAAATAAGGTCTTTTTGGCAGCGAAAATAACCTTAAAACTTTTTGACAATTTTACATTTTATACACTTTTAAACATTTTAAAACTTTTTAAAACTGTAATATTAATGGTCAATTTCAGCAATTCTATTTAAATATCCATTCATATTTAAGTATAGTTTTTCATACGTTTTTATTTTTATTTGACATGAAAAACTGAAATTTAAATAAATTGATGAAATCGGCCATAAGTTGTTCTAGGAAAGATTTATTTTTATTTTGTTTTGCATTTTAAGTACTTTCGTATGGAATGACCCATATATTTAACATTTCTTTATGTTTTGCTTAACCAGCAAATATTCGTGTAAAATGCAAATACTAACTAAATTTCTACACAGATTTCTACACATTTAAAACTTCTTATTTTGTGATGTCTTACCAAATGTATTACAGCATTGTTAAAATACGACGAAGAAGAATAATGGCCAATGTTTAGTAAAGTGCAAAACAACAAAAAAATCTTAATATGATAAAAGGTTTTTAAAAAGACAAAAAAAAAAAAAATATTTACCTAAAAACAACATCTCTAAAAATGTTTTATTTTTAAGATTGCTAAAACAAATGTAAAACTAGAAAAGTAAAGAAAAAAAATTTTTTAATCTCACCGAGAGGAAGCTTTCGTAATGCTTGCAAAATGCTTAAACCGTCAACAAGCGTCTGTCTGTTAATAAAGATTAAACCAAATATTTCAAAAACTCTAAAAATGGGTAAAAATTATATTTTCTACAACGATAATTCTAAAAGACTCTTTATATTAAATACCACATGGCCCTAAATTAAGGCATTTCATATGATGGATGCTATATCAGCAAAGCCCCTGGATGAATGACTTAATTCCAATCGATAGCTTTAAATTGAACGCGATTTAGATGGCAACACTTCTTGAACCACTCTTTGAAAATATATGAAACGATGATTTTATACCCAGTTAAGGAAAGGAATCTTTATAAATAAAAATACCTAAAAAAGGACGTTTAAAGCAGGGTTTACAAAGCTGCAGTCGAAACCAAAAACTATCGAACAAAAAACGAAAATTTGTGTAAAACTTTTCGCTTTTTGAGTTCGTTTGAAAAAGATTTTTTACATTTAATGAATAAGAATTCAAAGCAACAGTTTTTTCTGGCCAATGACAAGTGAAGAAGTGAAAGAAATGGCAGTTTTTCTACTTTGACTGCAGTTTTTTAAACGCTGATATAAAGCACAGAAACAATTGACGCGAAATATCATTAATCCCGTTCATAACGAAAATATTTAACCCATCGTCGTACTCATGTGTCTGGCCAGATTTTTTTTCAATGTGATCAAGCATTTTCAGCAAACAAGCTGGTTTTCGGTGTAACAAAAGTTCCGTAGACCATTTTCTAATCGAACAATCTGTGGAGTTTTATGGCGAGCTATATCTTACGTTTATAGATTTAAAAAAAAAGAACATTTGATTCTGTTAGAAGAGAATGTTAATAGAAAGCACTTGAGGTCGAATACATTCCCAAAAAAATTATAAACATCATTGAAACGAGCTATTAAGTCGGCGTCTCCAGAGTGGTTCACAGGGGGAACATCCATTTCGCCTACTTAGAGTTGCAAAACAAAAATGCGCTCGTTATCCACTTCTTTTTATCACTAACATGGACCTTTTTATGCCAATTATAAATTTAGTCAAGAAAAGATTAAACTGAGGTCAGAATATCAAAGTGTGCAAACAGGCGTTTGCTGACGGTATTATGCTATTGTCCAACAGGTTGCAGGACATGTAATCGCAGACCGTAACGCTTGAGACAGAAATAGGACTGAATGTAAACAGCAATAAAATAAAAAAAAAGCATACAAATAGTGACAAGCAACATTTGGGCTTTTCACATCAACAACAATTTTATCTAAAAATTGTACAAATTCGAATATCTAGACAATGACATCGGTGGAACACAGGTCGACATCGAAAGTCGATCACGAAAAGCTTAAGATCTGGACATCTAAAAATGTTTTACAATCCACAAAATTTTGAGTATTAATAACTTGCGTAAAACCAGTGTTACTGCATGAAAGCGAAACAAAAATTACAACGATTCGTAAACCGGTACTTACGTAATATATTAAAAATCTGGTGGCCAAGAACAATATCTAATGAGTGCTTATGGCAAATAGCCAACCATGAAAAATTCGAAATGCGTCCCAAAAAAGTTAAAAGGTTAGAACACACATTAAGAAAAGATGAGAACGCTGTTTCACATGTAGCTCTAGAGTGGAACCCACTCTACCCACCGAAAAAGTGAAAGTACCTAATTTTGACATATTTTATCGCAAATTTGTGTAGTACAACATGTTAACCTTATGTTGGCAACATGTTGCACGACACAAATTTGCGATAAAAATTTGTGATTTTTAGCTTCTTTCAGTTTATAGGGAATAAGACCGAAATTTGTCCATGGATTTAAAAGAAATAAAATTTATTTTATTTCTTCAAGATGCAACTTTACGATTAAGTAACAAAACTGGGAAGTATTTGTTGATTTAAATTTTTGATGAATTTTTAAGTTCAAAATTTTTATAATTAAACAAAAAATTTAATTTTTTTCCACTTGTGCCACAATAACTCCAAAACTAATGGCTAAATAAAAAATGATATTAAAAGTACTTAAATCTGGTGTAGTTTAAATTTTTTTGACGTACTGCATAACAAAATCGAGTACGTCGTTCGAAAGTTATGACAAGATGTTTGGAGCAGCCACTTCAAAAATATAAAATATTTTGTTTTTTCCTAACCTACTTACAACTACAATTAATGTTGGAAGAATTCCAACCAATTGTAGTGGGGAATGTTAGAAGAGATAAATTCACTGTTTATTGTTGATGTTTTTGTTTAAGCTTTGATTTTGTTACAAGTAAAAATGTGGCTTATAATTCTTATACGCTTAACAGTTTTAGTTGTATAATATCTTTAGTTTTTCTAAAATCTTTGGATGAAAATTCCTGATGATCTGGCCTAAGCAACCAGTGAAATATGCATAGGAATATTTCAGTGTTTTTAACAAGAATACAAATTGGGAATTAGGCACGACAAACAAAATCTTGTAAATTAAAAATTTTGTATTCCCAAAAAATACTTTGATAAAAAAAACCTTACCATATAATTTTTAATAACGATGATTTTTGACGTTAAATGACTATAGCGGATCAAAAAATATAGTGTTTATTCAAGAAAAAAAAATTATTCCTCATTTGTAGCATAGGGTTATTGGACGTCCAGAATGCGCTTCATTAGGAACTGCCGCGGGTCATGTACTTGAGAAAATTTTCAAATGTTAATGAACTTTTGTATGAAAAAAAATGTTTTTATTTTGATTGTTTTTTTTTTAATTTTTTTTTTACAATTTGAAGGGCCTAACGAAAACACCCTTTACATAAGTATACAAATTTTATGCCATTAAACTTTTTTATTTAAAATAACAAATTTGTAACAAATATATCCCCCATACTTTTAAGATTATTGTAATTGCACAATGCAGTTTCTTTGAGAAAATACATTTATAAAGCATTTGTACTGAAATAAATTGCATTTTATTTTGAAAGCACAATAATCTTGCAACAGCTGGTGGTAAACAATACTTAATGACCCACCTAATTAGCCAACAATGTTTAAAGTTTTCTAGAATTTTTTTCTTTTTTTTTTGGGAAAATAAAATATACCAGCAAAAGTTGAGAGCAGATATACAACGTTTCAAAGAATTTAGGCAATTTTATCAGCCTTAAATAGAGTAACCATGTCCGTTTGAAAAAGACACAAGTGAAATTTGCAGTAAGACCATTAAGATCCAATTACACGAAACTTAAACAGATTGCCATAGCCGTGACGATGACCATAGAAACCCAAAATTCAATTGGATAAGGTTGGTTCAAACAGCTGTTTTGTATGGTTATGGTTATGTCACGTCTAATTTGAGCTTAATATTGCTTTTCGTTTTCTCAACATCATGCTGGGTTATTTTTGGAAATCTTACTCTTCGAAAACGCGTTAATTATACAAAAATTATAAAATTGTAATATGTGGGGCAAGTTTTTCAAGCTTTGTGCTTGAATGAAAAATGCCTGTTTTGCATTAATATGGTTGTGTACTTTTAACAACTGGAATTTAAAGAAAAATTAGAAAATATTGGAGGAGTATAGTATCAAAGAAAGCTTTCTCGTTTTTTGTAGTTTCTGTAATAAATAACAAAAACCTATCAGGGGTGTTCTGGAAATCGAAAACGCAAAACACAAGAATTTTAAACGTCGTTTTTTAATAAGATTTCTGTAATAAAAAAATGTTATTACAGATATTTTTCTATTAAATAGAATTTTAAAATAAAAATTATAAAAATTAGATTAAGGCCCGTTTTCAAAACTTACTGATAGCTAAAAGTAGACTTTAACCGGCCTTATAAAAAGTTTTCCATTATTAAAACTTTACTTTAAATTTAAGTGAGCGATAAAGGAAGTTAAGGTTTACCCTACATGGTAGGTTAAAGAAAAGTTGTAATAATGGAGTACTTTTTATACCGCCGATAAAATCCTACCTTTAGCTATCGGTAAGTTGTGAAGACGGGCCTTAAAGTGTATTAAAAACCACTTCCAATTTCTTGCGTTTTGCCTTTTCGATTTCCAGAACACCCCTGTATATTTCCATGGATATGTTTTTGCATTGGTAATATGATGTTTTACTATTTGATAGCAGCCAATTGGAAAAAGAAATACAAATAATTTGAATCATATTCACTCCAATAGGAAAATTCGAGAAAATTGTTTTATTCAAAAAGGCATTACTAAATTTCAGATATGAATATGAATAAGATTTTTTGATTATTTTTTTAAGAACTTTTTAGTGAATTCCTGTACTAATTTTCAGTTACTTTTGATTGATTTGACTTCTAATCAATAAAAATACAGAACAATTATGTAGCTTTAAGCGAACAATCAATACTCATGGTCTAATATTTATGATCCAAATTTTTTTCATTTAGTCTTACAAAAAATATCAAAAACTAGTAGGAGTACTATATTGGAATATGCCGAATCTTTATGCTCTTCACCATGGTTCGAAAAAAGTTAATTTAAAACCGTTCTTTAAATGTAAATAACTCAACGCCTACTTGTCCAAACCTGCCCACATTTTGTCGGATGTTGTAAATTAATAACTAAGATCCAATCCCGCCCAAATTTTGTAACGAATTGATCCAGCTGAATTTCAATAGCTAAGAATTCCGGACTGTATGTAACAAAGATGTACAATAATTTTGCCTTAATCATCTCTGGGGTCTTCGGAAAACCCATTTCAACGGACAGACAGACAGACTCATAGGCGGACAGACAGACGGACTGACATACGGATATCAAACGAAATGACAAACTTATATAAAATGAGGAAAAAAATTTACATTTCAATATGAGAGCATAATAAAGGCTCCAAGGTCTAATGGAGATTACTATCTATATTTTTTTAATAGACATTTATTAAAGCTCGATAACGCAAATTTTGGTATTGCGAAATTCACACTAAAAACGTCGAGTATTCTTTATAATTGATCAATTAAAACGTCAATTACGTTTTGTGGGGTATGGACTGTATGTCAGGGTGGATGTTTGGGATTTAGTACCAATATCTTCCAAGTATCCAAACAACTTTGTGATATTTTCAGAGAGAGCGAAGATTATGTTCCTCAGGTTATGAGGTGGTCTTAGTGATATCATAAGAACGAAAAAAAAAAAATAAAATTATCAAAACCTAAGAAAGCACCTTGCGTGAAATTTGTGTCAAATTGGTCCAACGGACTGGTCCTGGGAGTTGTGAAAATAGAACAAGTACAAAAAGAAAGGACTCATGACCAGTGAAAGAAGAACCAATCCCTTAACTGGTTTATGAAGAACAAAAATGTAGAAAAAGTAATGAATTACAGTTCAGTCTTCACCGATGCTGTGACACATTTTTGGGACTTTCTAAAATTTACTAAATAATACTACATTGAATTGAAATAACACTTCATTGTAGTAAGTGTCACTAAACACGTCCATTGAGAATATATGTGTGACTGGTCAAATGGTGTCCAATGACAACCCCATGTAAAAGTGATAGGTCTTATCCATATAAAGTGTTAAAACTAGCTACCAAAGACCTATCACGGGACTACTTTGGTGTCAGTTCGCTTCCCTCTAGGGCACTTGTTCAGACGTTATAAAATTAACTATTTTTTATATAATATCCAAGAAATGCAAGTTTTATCTATTATAACATATTAAACGTCGAGTTAATTTGAATTAATTAATTAATTGGAACTCCGAATACAAAAAACCACCGAATACAATAGAGAATAAACAACATTTCGGCACCACAAAATTAATCAAAGTAATAAGAAAATCAAACTTAACGAAAGAAGATAAAAATTAAAAAATATACTTAAAATAAGTGCTCGAAAATAAACACTAAATATCGCTTCTTTATGTTCGGCTCGGTAGATTTGTGAAAAACACAAACGCCAATATATTTGTATTATAAATCGTTAAAAAAATAACGTTTCCCTGTTTGTCATCTTCCATCACAAAAATAATACTGTTCTTATCCAAATCAACAAAAGATGAGAACATTTAATTTTGTTCGGTTTTTTTTAACCACAAACATCATTGTGTTCAGTTCAGCTCATTAATATTCGTTTGTTTCTATTGTGTTTAGCGCCATTTTAGCTAATAAAAAACAAAACGTTTTTTACAAAAAAAAAATATCTACACATACGAAAAAAATAAAAGCCAGTAAAATAACTTTACATAATCACATATACACAATACACACACAAGCTATTCGTGCTGTGGTCGTTGCTAAAATCTTTTGTCTGTTCATTTCGTTATCAATGTAAAAAAGAAACTTTATAGAACATTAAAATTTAATGTTTTTCACTAGTAGCAATACAATTGTTCCGTTTTTTAACCAAGAATAGAACACAATAAAAAGTTTTCTTGAAAATAGTTACGAACGGTATTTAAGGATTGTGTTCGTCTACACAAACACTAAACAAATAGATATCGTTCCTGGGTGCTTGACCCTAACGCTAAATAATACTCGTGTTTATTTTTGAAAACTGCTTAAAATATACTACCTTGACGGTGGCGCCTTAAGTTGTCCACTCCCCTGACTCACATCAGATATCAGTGATGGGATGTATGGCTTAGACATTACAAGAATTCAACAAATTAACTGTTAACAATTCAACGAATGCGACTTTAGGGCATTATAAAAAAATTAATATTGTAATTTTTCTTTCTATACCCCTCATTTGTTGAATCAAAAATTTACTAAAATTAGCCAACATACTCTATTTCACATATTTCGTGTATAGAACTTTGCTATTTTCAGATTTCTTGTTTCTATATTTTTTTAAATATGTTTGTCAATATGAAAACTTGCCCTCGTAATATGTATTTACTTAAATGAAGACATCAGTATTCTGAGAGATTTTCACGACTTTAATAGAAAAAGCATAAAATTCATATTGGCAAAAATTTTTTAAAACAATTTTTGTTATTTATCTGAAACCGTAACATTATTTCTGTAATTTTTAATGCAGCACATGTAATTGCATTAAAAAAATTATTAATGAATTATTTATATTCATTATTTAATGAAAAAAAACTGCTTTAAATATGATTTTTTGCATTTAAATTGTACAGGGTGACTCCAATGAAGCAAAGGAGTCCGCTTTGTCTATGTATAAATATGTAGTCTTACGTAGCCGTAACGTTGCGTTGCGGAGGAACCTGATATATTAAATTTTTGTTTGCTTTTGCTTATCAGCTGTTAAAAAATTTTTCCTTTTTTTATGTTTGTAGATAAAGCGAACATTCCATCGCCGTTCATGACGTTTTTTATTGTTATGCAAAACGCACACATAACAAAAAATAAAATTTACATTTATTTCCAACTAAAATCCTTCCGTTTTTTTTTTTTGATCACCCTTTATTTTTCTCTCTTTTATTTTAAGTTATAATTTAATTTATCATAATAATTTTTAAAAAACTGATATCATATTTAAGTGTTACATGTTACATTTTTCATTATAATATTTAATTAATAAAGTTTATAGTTAATCAGATATGGCTTGTTTTATTTGCAGTGCAAAAATATTTTTATTGCTGCACAAAGTTGAATGCAAACTGAAATGTAGTCAAGTACAATAAA
Source organism: Pollenia griseotomentosa (assembly GCA_963931875.1). NCBI lineage: Eukaryota > Metazoa > Arthropoda > Insecta > Diptera > Polleniidae > Pollenia > Pollenia griseotomentosa. The sequence goes on from OZ007561.1 coordinate 183,024,506, forward strand.
CTGACTTTATGACTTTAAACTTGCATTTCGATCAGGGCAAAGAGTTAATGACCTTTGTTACCAAGTATTTGTTTTTAATTTACAGAAAGTAATATTTACTTAAAAATTACTATAATTAATGTTTATTATTCGTTTATTTGCATACACATTTGTTTTGCAAATTGACTTTAGCCTACAAAAACCCCTGCAAGTTTTGCATAGCATCAATTGAAGCACAGCAGCGAATAAAGTTGTAAGTTACAAAATAATTATTTTTCAAGAGAGCAAAAAAAAAGTTTTTAAATTTTAATTTTTTTTTTAGGTTATCAAAATTAATGATAATAAAAACTTGTACGCAAAATATCAAGAAATTTAAATTTAAAATAACATGCAAATTTGCATTTTATAACTTTTTTTAGTGGAGAAACGTTCCATATCCACAATCGCGATGCCATTTTAAACGTTTTTCCACTACGCAAACGGCTTTGAAAACGTTATTCCAATTTACAAAACCATTAACTTGTATCATATTGTTGGTAACTTACAACGCTCTTTCATTGGCTGACTCTTTGTATTGCATTTTGAAGAGGTTAAGGTGCATAATTTTAGAGAGAAATGTTAACGATAATTTGCTAACGATAATTTGATTTTGCAAAAAGTGGCTTTTACAACGTTATTTGCGGCTGTGCTTCAATTGTTAATGTAAAAGGGAAGTACCCTCTGATATACATGAACAAAATCAATCTTTTACTTAAGATTACAAAGCAGACTTGTCAGCCCTAATCTGCAATTTTAATCCCTAGATAAAAATTCAATATCAGCAGCATAACCTAAAAAGGATACGTTTTAAGGACGATGCTATTTCATGGGATTTGTTATTCAATTGAACATTAGTTTTCATTTAGCAAGAAAGTAACATGACTGAAGTTTGGTTTGATGAAATCCAAATTATTAATACTGATTTTTGCAAAATTTTGTTTTTTAACTTATTTTTATACAAAATCTACTTGTAAAAATTTTTCCCAACGCGAACCTTTTTTTAAAGAATTACCTTACATATGTAAATAACTTTTCCTTTTGCTATAGAGTAAAAGCATAAATAAATACATTTTAAAAATCAAACACACAACAAATGTATGTACGCCTTTTTTTCATTTTTGCGAAATTGTACCGTAACTCTCCCTAGAAATGTTCTTCCCATCAAAAAACGATGTTTCGCAAAAAAAAGCTGATCACATAGCGGGAAGGCGTGGCTCATCCGCTCTTAGATTTGAAGGTGCATTTACAAGGGGAAAAATTAGTCCGTAAAAGTGTAAAACGCAACGCGACGCCAAAAATTGCTTTGAAAGCAAAAACAAGGTTAAAAATATTTCATAATTTTGTTGTTGCTTCCTACAGAAATTCATATTAGATTTTAAAGTTTTTAACGCCACAAGATGTGCAGCGTTTGATATTTAAAAATTCAATGTGAATCTCTGTAGAAAACCACAACAAAGTTATAAAATATTTTTGACTTTGCTTTTGTTTTCTATGTAGTTCTTCGCGTTGCGTTGCGCATTACAAATTTTGCAATTAAATAATAACTTTTGCAATAAAATTACAAGAATCCAAATGTGTCTAGGGGGAGTTACGGTACAATTTCGCAAATAAAGAGTGGTTAAATTTTAAGGGCCGATGTTGATTTTGAATAAAACACAAATTATTTTGGAAATTATTGTAAATTCTTTTTATTATGATAATATTGGTATACTCACAATATTCTGTACGTAAAATTAACGGAAATTGTAATAGAAAATAAATGAAAGTTTAATTAAAACCCGGTCTACATATTTTTCATTTATTTTTAACAAAAAGTTCATTTAATTTTTACTGTCAAAAATTCAACACCATATTCCGTAAAATCAAATAAATATTCAGTTATTTTGTAAAATTTTACTGTCAAAAATTCAACACCATATTCAGTAAAAACGATTAAATATTCAGTTATTTCATTAAATTTTCGTTTACTCCACAAAAGAGCCGAATTTCTAAAAAATACCAGACAGACACCTGTCCGCTTGTTTTTCTTATAAGCGAGAGAGGGAGAACATTTTTATTTACTTAGCCCGCAGTTACACACGTTTGTTTTACTTTTCTTGTACTGACCACGTTGTTTACAGAAGAACTCTCAATTATAAGACACCAGCAGCATGACCGATATGGCTTCGCAATTATTTTACTTTTAAAATTTTATGTATTTAACTAAATTATTTTAACAAATAGAAAATGGGAATTGCTTACACAAAACAAGCAATTCATTTTTTATAGATAAGTAAAAATTAATTTTTGGTAGTAAAATTATATAAAATAACTGAATATTTAATTGTTTTTACTGAATATGGTGTTGAACTTTTGACAGTAAAATTTTTTAAAATACCTGCATATTTATTTGTTTTTACGGAATATGTAGTTAATTTTTTGACAATTAATTTATATAAGATAACTGAATATTGATTTGTTTTTACGGAATTCGCGGTTGAATTTTTGACAGTAAAAATTAAATGAACTTTTCGTTGCTTTAAATTACATTATTATTTACTTTAACATAAAGAAGAATTTAACTCAATCAACGGAAAATATTAACTGCAACTGAAAATCCGTATTAATATGCACTTAGTTTTTTGAATAACTGTTAGAATCAGTTAAAAATAAATTTGCTTGGAATTTTAAATGTTTATTTATTTAAAAATAACTGAAGGGAATACTTCTTAAATAAACTACAGTCCGTTACTGTAATAATATTGTGAGTGTATGGTTCAATTATGTACGGAACAAAATATGGGCCAAATGGCCGCCGCTACCTCGGCGGCACACCCCCAGTCACTCTTTGTGTGTGTATTGGTTTTTCGACAATCACTCTTGGATTATCATTCGCCCAAATGCTGCAATTCTGCTTATTGACGAATCCACTGAGGTGAAAATGTGCCTCATCACTGAAGATGATTTTCTTCGAAAATTACTGTAAGCAGAGAAATAAAATAAAAGTTACGTGTTGTTCATAAAGAATTGTGATAAAGTGACAAGAAATTTATTTTCAATTTAATACAAAATAAAAATACATTTAACAACATTTTCAAAACTAAAATGTTTTCGATAACAAATTATAACAAGTAAATATATGAATGAATAATTATGAAACAAAGTCTTATATTCCCAACAATTACTCATCCACTGTTGCCATTTCTTGCCACCATTCTGACCATTGACGACGTTTGGAATGATCAAGAGGCTTTAGTTCTTAAGTCAATTACACCTTGTAAGCGTGTAAATGCAAGTCTTTATGCATAATGTTCATCAACGACGAGCGTGAGACGTGCAATTGTTGAGCAAGATGACGAGTTGAGGTGGACGGCTCTTCAGCCACACTATCGCGAACAGCAGCAATATTTTCTGCAGTAGGAGCTGTAGGACCATGCACTGGTGTTTCACATCTCGTACATTCCCGGTTTGCTCAAATATTTGCATGATTCTTCCGATTGTACGCACATTTGGACGATTAGATTGACCAAAAAAATCACGAAGTGTACGATATGCATTTTGATTTGAACGCAAATTTTCAAAAAAGCCTGCGTAACTTTAACGCGTTGCTCGATTGTGTATCTTTCCATGGCTCAAATTGAGTTAGTCTGAAATTGAGAAATGTCAAATGAAATGCCGGAAAAACTTGACGCTTAGGTGTGGTTCACAACATCGGCCCTTAAAATTTAACCGTACTTTATGAAAAGTAAGGAGCACTTTAGTATACACAGTATACCACAGATGCTTCATTTATTTTAAAAGTAACGCAAGTAATACACTTCAGACAGTACTTGTTGCTTTCAAAACCTTTCAATACAGTTAACAAATGTTACCTATACTTCTAGTATTTAAAGTCTACTGGAATTTATGGTGGTTATTTGTTTGTCGTATGTAGCGGATTCATACAAAGAATTTGTAATATTTGCTTGTGTGTCGTCTGTGGCGTACTCATACAAAGAAGTGTTTTCGCTAACAATTGTTGTTGCAATATATATGTAAATACAAAATATTTCGAACATACTTACATATTTCAAACTCACATTAAAAAATAAAAAATGGATGTATTTTTATTCCACATTCATTTCTAACTATAAGAGATACAGCTAAAACAATGAAAATTTTACATAAATGTCCTAACAAAATTCCATTTTTTGTATAAAATCACCCAGTAAAAACTTCGCTTACTTTTGCAAAATGAATAGGTTCTCTCACTTATTATTTAGTAGCTTTCTTCTAAAACTGCTTCTAAAACTGCTTCTATAACGACTTCTATAACTACTTATTTTTGTATGTATGTAGGTAAAAAAATAATGACTTACTTTTTAATGCGTTCATTTTGGGACATCCCTTGTAAAATTCATTGGTTCTTTAGTAGAATTGTAGGTAGTGCTTTTAAGTTTTTCTGATTACTTTACACATTATTTTGTAGGCGAAGTTTTTACTGGGTATATAATGACGATAGCTGCAAGAGATACAACAAAAATAAAATCTGTGATCACATAATATGGCCTAACAAAATTCCATTTTTTTGTAAGCTTACTAAAGTTGCCTTTTTCTCGATAACTGTAGGAGATACAGCAAAAAAAATTATGAAAATCTTTAATTAAATTAAACATCTATTACAAGTTTTACTAACAAAAATAATACAAGATATAACAATAGGAATTTAATATAAAAAACATTTTCAATACACGTATAACATTCTACAATGCATTGCTGCTGCTGACATTGGTCGTCACAAATGTTCGAATCAACTTAACTAGTTAATAAAGTTAATTGATAATACAACACTACAATTTTCCTAGAACTAAAGTTTGGCAATTATTTAAAATTGTCCTCTCAAACTTAGTATGTCATACAGATTAACTAATAATGGATTATTGTCTGGCTTTACAATCTGATTGTTGAACTGTGATATAACAGAAAATTATATTTGTTGACTTTTTGTTCTACTGTTAACAATTTATGACACAGTAATAAACTCTATATCCCAATAAAACAAAAACAATACATAAAAAAATATTGTCTGGAACAAAGGAACACAAACTGGGGAATAGAAAAACAATAAAAAAATTTCCAGACAAAATGGAATAAAATATTGCAGCAAACCAAATAAAAAACACCGATTTAATTTATAGGCTGTTATAATAATCTTTTATTGAAGTCAAGTTGTCGCAAAATGGATCTTATTTGTTGTCAAAACAAACAAACAAACAATTGTGAATTTGAGGTTAAAAGAGTTGTTTTAGTGAAATAAATTTTATACATGTTTCTTTTAACATGTAGTATGCATTTTTTATAAGAATAGGTTTTTAATAATATGTTTATTTTTACCTAACACCTTCCGTACCCAATGCAATTTCTAAAAATTTACACATGATTTGTTTTTACTTCATTAGCGGAGTAGTATGTAGGTTTTCTGTTAAATCTAACAACAAATGACGAAGAGTTTCCCTTACATTTTTTAATAGATCTACGAAATACTTTAGTCATTTAAAATTTTGATGATAGTTAATCTAATAGTTTATTTTTTTTTTTATATAGAAACAAATTTCAAATCGCTTGGTGCGGGAACTTTTTTTAAAGCAGCGAAAAAGAGAAATGTCGTTTGTTAATTTTTTTTTTATGAACATTTTTCATATGACATGTACAATTTGATAATTGCAAAAAAAAAAAAAAAAATCAAAAGTCGTTACTAGGGAAATCATAAATTTGCAATTGCAGGTTTTTCCTTGAGCGTGGGCTTTTTATGAATTTTGGCATCGATTTGTTAGTGCATACTTTTGCATATTTTACCGTTTGCAGCATTTTTTTGCATAATTTAGTTAAACGAGCAGTTTTGCAGCATTTTTTAAGTTTTGAGCGCACATTTGGTTTTTTTGAGGCATATTTTGATCCCTACAAGAGCTTTCGCAGCAAAAAAAAAAAAAATTTTTTTCTTTCGAAATTTTGGGTTTTCTTTTTTAAATATCTATTTGCATATCCAACATGTTGCTTCAAATTTCTACATTAAATTTTTTAAATATTTACATTATCTATAAGCATTATTTAAAACCTTATACGGCAAAGTATTTTTGAGAATTTATTCAGATTTTTCGAAAGAGGTTTAGAGGTCGCTTAAGTCGAATTTTTGCCAAAAATCAGGTCTGCCGGTCTTTTTTAAATTTGTACTCATAACTTAGTCAAAAATAAGGATTTTCTTCTTTTTTTAGGAAATAATTCAAATGAAAAATGTCCTGGCTTTATTTTGGTGTACAAAGACTAAAAGTTTTTGCAATGCATTTGCTCATTTATGCACCATACATTAACATTTTTCGCAATTTTTTTTTATAAATTTTGTTAATAACGCTTTATTACTTTTAAAATCTTCATTTAAATGAAACAAACAAACAATGGAGTTTGAAAGATCAATTTATTCTGAATAACTTAGAAACAAATACTTTTGAATTTGCTTTTACTGTTCCTGAGTTATACCGGTTTTCAGTTTTGTACCCAGTTTATGATATTATTATTCATACCCAACAAACAATTTAAAATCAAACGTGTTATTTTGCTTTATTTTAAAATCATTTATTCTTACGACGAAGTATATGCTCTACAATAAATTCTAAAGATGTTTCAGAAGCTGTGACATTGAAGAAAGTGTTAGCCAAAGCCACAACTCGTTCTGCCACATCATTTGCTACTTGTTAATTTTGAACTTCGTTCTTTGCATCTTAAAATGACTTATAGGCTTCCCAATTTTCTAGATCTGTTTTTAAAAAATCAATTGAAAACCCGGTATAACTCAGGAACGGTGACAGCAAATTCAAAAATATTTGTTTCTAAGTTATTAACAATAAATAGATCTTTCAAACTGCATTGTTGGTTTTTTTCATTTTCATAAAGATTTTCAAAGTTATAAAGCGGTATTTACAAAATATATGCAAAAATTGCGAAAAATTTCAATGTAGGGTGCATAAATGAGCAAATGCATTACAAAAACTTATAATCTTTGTACACCAAAATAAAGCCTGGACATTTTTCTTTTTAATTATTTCCTTAAAAGAAAAAAAATCGTGGTTTTTAACAAAGTTATGAAGAAAACTTAAAAAAAGGCCGGTAGACCCGATTTTTGGCAAAAATTTGACTTTAGCAACTTCTAAACATCTTCCAAAAAATCTGAAAAAAATCTCATAAATACTTTACACTATAAGCTCTTAAATTATGCTTGATCACCCATGAAAATCCATGGGACCCTTTAATGTATAAACGTAATAAATAATTATTTGCTAATAGTACTCATACGCCCCCATATGTGTTAATGCATGCTTCAAGCCCAACAAACTTGTGTCAATAAAAACTATCATTACACGCACTCCACAATAGTAAAGATGGTGTTATATGTGTGTGCTGATGTTTGTTACACATTAAAATATTGGTCGTGGACCCACTTTTATTATACCGACCTTAGAATCAAATTAAATTAATCTAACTATGTCCATCCGGCTGGCTGGCTGGCTGTCTGCACATGTAATCCTTGTGCGCAAAGTACAAGTTTCAGTTTTGGATAGAATTTTATTCAATTTGGTACATTTTATAGTAACTTGTCAAAAGACCCAAGCCTATTGAAAATGGTGAGATTTGGTCTATAATTCACATAGCCTAGTATAAGCCCTCTTCTTTGTTCGGAAAACAATCTTTTTTCCCATTAACAATTTATAATGTTGATATTTAAATAAAATGTGGTCCAAACTTAATGTATTGCAATATTAATCATTCTACCAAATTGTATTATAGTCGGTACATGTCTAAACACCATAGCCCTCATACAAATAATACTCCCAAAAGTAGCTTACAATGCGATAACTTTCTTATAAGAATTGGTATTATCATACAAATTTGCGACAATAATTTTTAAGATAGCTACTATGGAATGATAGAAACTTGTGCTGGCTGGTCCAAAATCAACCGTAGGTACCATATAAACATCCTTCCTAAAATCATTTAAAGTCAAATAAAACTTAAAAAGATGAAGATATCTAAATATTAATCAGCACTAAGAACTTTTTCCTCAAGACATGATTTTGTTCTGGCACTCCATGATTGCCCAAGAGTACCAAATACGGTACACTCTTGAAAATCTCTGTTTATATACTGCTTAACCGGCCTAACCGACTATACTTTCCTAATTTTTTTAAATTGGTTTAAGTTAATATAAAAACCAAAAAAAAAAAACACATCTAGACACTTACAAACATTTACTTATAAGTATTTAAAATGGCTACTTAATATTTTCCTGTCTTGTTATTGTTTCTGTTAACTTGTTTTTAAATTTCACGTCAAAACGCTGGACAGATACTCACTATTGGTGCCAAAAGGTTAAAACACTTTCGGATTTTGTTTTGATTTTAAACTTAAATACAAAAGTAAAAATAAAAAAAAACAACTCCCAAAACAACAACCTACACAAGGGCACTCACATATCAAGAATACTAGCATGTGAATCGTTAATGTACTAGTTCTCCTTTCTCGAAAAATTTCCTATCCCTGTCTGAGCGCACGTGGCATAAAGTGTTGGCCATAAAATTGCTTTTTAACCAATTGCTTTTCGTTAAATTGTATAAATATTTTTTTCTTTTTTTAACTTAAATTGATTGGAATTTTAAATATGAAAAAAGCGTAGTTCCTTTGTGCCTTAAATAAACTTGAGATGTAAAAGATCAAAAGAGAAAGTGTGAAAGTGTGTAAAAATATTTTTTGCTTTTAAGAAAATATAAATTATATTCCAACTAGAAATTAAAGTGAAAGCAAACAAATTTGTAAAAAAAATATTTAAACGCTTTGAAATTAAAAAAAATGCTACATGTTCAACACTCATTTAAATTAAAGAGGTATGAGTGCAGCACTAGATCAAGGCGATTTCAGGACAAGGTGGTGGCAAGTTTCGAGCCGTAAACACTAACAATGCAAAACAAAAAACATCTGTTGTTTCTGTTGGCTTTGGATTATTTTAGTATTGCCACCACCTGTTTATGGTTTAATGCAGAAATTTGTATTCTTTTGTGAATGTAAAATACGAAACACTTCTTAAAAATTAGGGGTGCATTTAAAAAGGTTACCAAGTCACATTTAACACGTATGCAACACTTTTTTTTTAGAAAAGAAAACTCAAAAATACATACATGTATGTAGAATATTTAACATCCAGCTTAAAAATACTTATTTTTTATTTATAATTCGTTTTTTTATTTTATAGTTTCATCGGGCTTCAAAGAAACCAATTAAGCTTCAGACAAGCAGCCCCTTTTTGGATAAGGTATGAAACCGGCTAAAAAAGGCTTTATACAGGTCCTGATAAGCACAAACTGGTGTGAAACTGTATAAGCACGTTTCTCATATTTCGATAGCTGTCTACACGCAAAGAAATAACATGGTTGTGGTAAACATATTCTAAGAGAAACATTTTATGATTAGATTCATGATTGTAGTCACCATTCTACGATTATTCTTGAATCATATTATGACCAATTATATTCGTTATATTGCACCATATTATTTTTCCCCTAATCATATTATTATTCTGTTAATCATAATAACTTAAGAAGTAATCATATTATTGTCAGTTATCATATTATGATAAAGTGGTGCTGTCACAACAATAAAAATATAATTTAAATTTTTGCGTACACATAGAAAAAAATACCAATGTAAAATTAACATGGAAAAATGTTGATTGAGAATCATAGTAAATATCTGCAAAAGTGTGCCCTTTATTTAAATTTATCATTATTTCATATTAATTTTAAATAAAATAACCTAAAATCACGTTTTTTTAATATTTTTAACTGTTAAAATAAAAAAAAAAAAATATAAAAATATAAATAAATATGGATTCAATATTGAATCCATAAAAACGTGTTTTATATTAAAATCAAAAGTTTATCTTGTTAAATTAACATGCATACATACTTAAGTAGGAACATTTTTTCATTTTCATGTTTAAAATATTTTATAAAGCGAAGACAATTCCCATATTCTTTTAATTAAAATTATTTAGTTAAATAGTACAAAATAAGTAAAACATGTGTTACAGGGGTAAGTGTTTTAAATTATTCTTAAATAAATGTATATGTTATCTCTGAAGCTTCTTCACACTGTTACATCACACTCAAACCAATTTGATTCTACATGAAATTCACGTTGTTTCAACTTGAAATAACTTTCATTCAATTTGATTCTACATGAAATTCACGTTGTTTCAACTTGAAATAACTTTCATTCAACGTGATTCGGATTGTTATTTCAATATAATTGACATTTTGCTTTAACTTTACTGCAATGTTAAATTAACATGAATTATAGTTATTTTAAAAGAAAAAAATGTTGTTCGCAAGTTATTGTAAAATCAATTTTTATTAATTAAGATGAAAAACGTATGAAGCAAAATCACCACCGAAAAATTTTAAATCAACCTTGTTTTCTACGTTTTTAACTTGATTTTTTTCTGTGTGTATAGATTTTTTATTTTGTGGCACTTTAAAATTTTTTGATGTGAATAAAATTTCTTTATTTTTTTAAATTTTTTAAAATTATTTTTTTGGATTTTTTTAATTGTTAAACCACTCACTAACAAATAATTCGACAGGCATATTTAAAACAAACGACACAACAAATGGCGATAACAAAATATTATTAGAGTAAAAATATTTTGATTGCATCTTAAACATATTATGAGTACTCGTATAGAAAGTTATCATGTTATGGCTATTAACCCTTCTGCACTCCTTGGGTCAATTTGACCCAATTTTGGTTTTCAAACGCAAAATTTGTCTCTTTAAATATAAGATATGGACGTGAAACTTTAATTTATCCATTACAGGGACGAAAATTATAAATTTAAATGAAAATGAGAATAATAAAATTTAAATTTTTCCTCCCCCCTCCACATTTAAAAACACGATTTACACACATTTAATATCCTTTGAAATTTACACACATTTAATATCCCTTGAAATTTTTTTCCTATTGAATATAATTGAATTGAGTTCATCTTCATTCAGAATCATCGATCAATAATTTTTTCAGTCAAAAAGTCAATAGAATCGCTTTTATTTTTAATAATACTTAAATATGAAATGTTGTTTACATTTTATTGTTGGGTCATATTGACCCAAAGGATCATAGGAAGGGCACATATCCAAGGGATGCAGAAGGGTTAAATTAAAAATGATATGGTTGTGACTATATAATATTTTTTAAAAGTTATCATTATTAAGTTGTTAGAAAATAATTATTTTTTAGTCAACAACACTCAAATTTTTAATTGCGATAAACCTTGATATGTTTACAGTAACTATAGTATTGCTGATATCAACTAAAAATAACAATTATTTGTGTACGACAACCATATGTTGTTACAATAAACATAGTGCAGTTGCCGTAAGCATGCCCAACCATATTTTTTCTTTGCGTGTAGTATTTTTGTCACTTAGGAAGCTGACAACCTTTTACTCCAAATTTAATGTACAAGAACAATAAAATAATCATCTTCTATACTAAACCTGCTGCTCCCAGACATTCGTTCCTGTAATGAACTTCTTTCTTATGAAGCTCTCCCTATTATGAGATTTTTTTCAAAACAAAGCTTTCATCTTCCATTTTTAATGTTATTCAATCTTCTAATAATCAATTTTGGAATTAAAATTTGCACTTTAGTGCATTTTTATCTCGTCTCCATACAACGAATTATACACAGAATAGAGAAGAAAAGTATCTCCATAAGAAGAAAATAAGAAAAAACGGTGTCTCATTATAAACAAAGAAATATATCGTTGGAGGCAGCCATATTCTAAGAGCAATGTAGTATTGTTAGATTTTAGCAATGTTAGTGTTTAGATGTAACCATATTATGATTAAATATGACCATAGTATTATTAACAATAATTTCCCCTTTTGAACATAATAAGGTCAAAAGTAGCCATTATGTGTTGAAAATTAACCATATTTTGGTCAATACTACCCAGAATAATATTCCAAATTAACCTTTCTCCAAGATTTGGACAAACACGTTATGGTCAGAATTAACAATAATATGATCAATCTTAACCAAATAATGGTTATTTTTTTAATTTGCTTATTAAGTTTCAAGCTATCTTTTATTTCGTTTTTATTCCTGTTACGTGTTATGTTCCACTTTTCTAAGCAGGCTTGTTTTCACTATCTCACAAGTCTTACGTATTCCACAATACTTTGTGATATAGAAACCTAATGAGTTTTGTTGCGACTGTCAAAAAATCTAAATTAACTTGACAGTTTGTGTTCACATCATCACACAAAGTATAAACACTTACACATGGAATAAAATGCAACCCTAATCCAATGAAAAATTTTATTGCTTAGAAATTTTTCAAAAAAACGATGAAGTCGTATGGGATGTCAAACTTTTTTCATAATACTTGTCATTTTCGTGACACATTGCATTCAAACTTTGCCATATTACTTGAGTTTTTGACATGTATTAATACAAAGTGTAATAGTGTAAACTAGCCTTTAGCATTCTTTCTGTTTTACTGGTTTACACTACTAGGTAAATTTATGTATTTAAGTCAATAATTAGAATTGAAGTTTTATTTTAATAATGTGACTTGTTAAATTTTAAGAAGAAGCAGACAAAAGCAAAGCTTTTTTAGCTTAGCAGATTAGTTTCTAGCAGTTTATCTTAGAAAAAAGAAGAAGAGCTTTTGGGAAAAGGTTCGAGCCCGTCTTTTCAAGGATATTTATAAAGCATTGCTAAACTATACTACTTGTTTTTTTATAACAAAAGTCGAAAAAATTAATTCTTCATAACGAACATTCCAAAATAATATATATAATATAATAGAAAGTGATGTTATGGTCCTATGCAGATTTGTTATAGGAAAGCTGACAATATTTTTGTAATATTTCGGACAGATTTACTGATATTTGAAAATATACTTTAGTACCATATAACATAGTTATTATCGTACAAGCATCCAGATAAATAATCCTTATTTTGTTTGTTTGGTTTAAACATTGACCAAAAAAAAAAAAAAAAATCTAAATTCATTTTATTACTCAAAGGTAAAATACACAAAATAATGTAAAATTTTACTGAATAATTTTTGTTTACAATTATTAAAGTGTGTGTCTGTTATATTCAACAGATTTCTGATTGTTACACCCTACACCACTAACATAGATGGGGAAGGTATTATGCGTTTACGCTGATAAGTGTTACAGATAAAAATATTGGCTCAAGATCAACCGTTTAAGCCCTTATGGCACTACATATTTTATTCATTAATTGATATAGAATTGATAGAAGGAAACGGTAACTGCCTATTTCACGATGTCACTCGAACGTTTACGTTCGCACAAATAACATATAAAGCAAAAACAAAACTCAAAAATTTGTTTTTGTATTATATGTTATTTGTGCGAACGTAAACGTTCGAGTGACATCGTGAAATAGGCTGTAAATGTTAGAAAGAGCGAACTATAAAAAATGTAAACAAAGTTTTTAGTTTTTTTTTTCTCTTGTTATGGTTTTGTTTCAGGGATGGCGTTGAGAATTTTTAAAATTGTACCACCAACCTTTAAAAATTGTCCTTTTTTACCCTAATTGTACTAAAAGATTTTTTTTAGTTGAAATTAATTTTATTTATGTTCATAAAAAACACCACAAAAAGGTATTATAAATCTTAGTTTAAAAAGTATCAACAAAAAAGTACAATTGAAACAACTTAGCCATCCCTGTTTTGTTTATTTTATTAAATGTTGCCAACTTTTTGTTTATGAGAAACCTAAAAATGAAAAGCGGTAAATCGCTGAATTTGCCCATAAACCGCTGATTCAGCAACACTTTTAATATTTCAAGCTTGAAATGTCAATTTTAAGTTAAATAATTTTACATTTTTTTCGACATAACTTCATTTTTTATCGATAACTTTAGTAAAATTTTTGACGTTTTGCCATTTATCTTAATATAGCTTAACTCTTTGCACTTGGTAAATTTTTTTATTACATTATATTTGTACTGTTCACCAAAACTTGAACAATGCATTAAAAATGTAGTGTCATAAGGGCTTTAGTATACCGATCGACTAAGAATCTCTTCTTAAATCGATCCATCCGTCCGTTTAGCTGGCTACTAGTGGGTCCATAGCTTGTTTTCAAAGTACTGGTCGCCATTTTGGGGATAACCTGATGAAATTTGGGACATACATATGCTTAAATTGTAATAAATATGAATAGTTTTGCGTTGTCCCCTTACAAACATTTTTCTTGAAGAGTCATTCACCACCATTCATTCAATCATGTTGGTATTTAAATAAAATTTGGCATACAAATTTTTTTTGCAACATAAATCATCATATAAAATGTTATTGAAATTGGCCTCTATATACCACAAAAAATTAAATTTTGATGAAATATTTTTTTTTTATCGTTTCAGTATACTCTGACAAATCATCATGAATAGACTCACGCTTGTACAACGCTACGAAATTCTCCAAATTTACTTTGAAAATCAGTCGTCGATTCGCGCAACTTATAGACGACTTCGTCATTTTTATGGCGTACATAATCGTCCATCTGAACAAGCCATTCGTCGAACTGTGGATAGATTTCGTACCACATACTCTCTAGAGGATGCAATAACACCAACACGTCGAAGGAATGTGCGTACTGAAGAGAATATCGCCGCTGTAAACGAAAGTGTGGAAGAAGATCCAAATTTATCGATTCGTCGTCGGTCGCAGGAATTGGGGCTCTGTCCGTCCACATCTCGGCCTACACCCGTATAAGATCCAGCTGGTGCAGGAATTGAAGCCACGAGACCATTATATGCGTTGTTCTTTCGCCGATTGGGCTCTAGAGCAGTTGGCAACTGACCCGTTGTTTTATCGCAAAATTGTGTTCAGCGATGAGGCGCATTTTTGGCTTAACGGGTTTGTTAATAAGCAAAATTGCCGCATATGGAGCGAGACCAATCCACAAGAGACCCTACAGACTCCATTACATCCAGAAAAATGCACCGTTTGGTGCGGTTTTCACGCTGGTGGCATCATCCGACCTTATTTCTTCAAAAATGAGGCCGGAGCTCGCGTTACGGTCAATGGAGATCGTTACCGCACCATGATCAATGATTTTTTGTTTGAAAATATGGATGACATTGATCCGGAGTAGATGTGGTTTCAACAGGATGGGGCTACGTGCCATACGGCGAACGCAACCATCGACTTATTGAAATCAAAATTTGGCGATAAGTTGATTTCGAGAAATGGACCTGTCAATTGGCCTCCAAGGTCGTGCGATTTGACACCTCTCGATTATTTCCTGTGGGGCTACGTGAAGTCACTGGTTTATGCTGATAAACCAGCAACAATTGACGCCTTGGAGGCCAGCATTGTTCGTGTTATTCGTGACATACGGCCAGCAGTGCTCGAAAAAGTGGCCCAAAATTGGACGTCCAGAATGCGCTTCGTCAAGAACAGCCGCGGTGCCCATATGCCCGAAATCATTTTCAAATGTTAATGTCACGTATTGATCTTTCGAATAAAAAAATTGATTACAATTTAATTTTTTGTGTTATTTTTTACAATTTCAAGTTCTATCAGGCTTAAAAAAACACCCTTTACATATAAAACTTCCTAAAAGATGTGTAAATGCAATAACTTTCATATAACTGTTGTTATAATATTAAAATTATGTCATTGATTGATCTTGTAATGGTAGATCCAGAGTTGGCCATATAAACCCCGTTCCTAGAATTACTTAAAGATGGAAGAATTTTATTCAGATGTTGATATCTTAATGGTATTTGGCACAAAAACCTTTTATATGAATTTTCTTAAATTCATAAAATAATATTATTCTGGTGGCCCTTAGCGTCTTTTGGTTACCTAACAGGGTACGCTTTCTAAAATTTGTCTGTAAATACTGCGATGTAGGGTCTCATTTATGGTCGGGCTTGACCGAATAATCTTTCTAACTTGTTTGTGTTGTGCATTTGTCTGAATATTTACTTTATTGTGTAGTAGGTCTTTTTGTTGTTTATTTATTTTTGTGAATGTACGTACTAATGTTTAACTTAAACATAAATACAAATACAATAATTCATGGATGAATAAATTCTCGAAGGTCTTAATCTAAAATTTAGTAGTTGAATTGCTGTACGAATATTTGAAATTCTCTATTATACAAATTGGAAACATAAATGCATAAAAAAATAGTTATTATAAGACATAGTACCCGTATCTGATTAGGGTAATTAAATAGTTAGATTATTTAAAAGATAACTTTAAAAAACAAAATTTTATGCATATAAAACGTAATGGATAATACTATTGTAAGAAAAATTTGTTTGTCATGACTAAATAAAATTAGAAATCATTCTATCGAATTTCGTGATGATGGATCCATACCTTCACCTTGGTCCGATAAAATTCTCAACCTGAAAATTACTTTAACATGTGTAAAACCGAAACAAATCATGATGTTGTACACAGAAAAAATTAAAAAATATCTTTTATCACCAAATTTATTCCCAATTCATAGAAGTAAGCAATTTGTTGATTTTGCTCCTATTACCAAAATGATGATATAAATGTTTAGCCATTTGTGAAAATTTTAAATTTTAAAATTTAAAATTTTTTTTTTTTTTGTTTTTGATCAAAAACTTTGCCTTTTCAAACAATGTGTTAATTGATTAAATTAAATATAGCTCAGGTTTTGACATTTCCCAACAACAGTTCTACAAGTTAAGATAATTTTATTTTAAACGAAAATATCAATCAAAAATTTTTTTTATTTAATCAATATTTTAATTCAAAATTTATTTGAAAGTAACTAAAATGTTAATTAACTTAAAATTATTTTTTTAATTTTCTTTCAGCAAAAAAAATAATTGATTCAATTATCACATTAATTTAATTAAAATACTTTTTTTGTTAAACGAAAATTAAAAATATAATTTTGATTTAATTAACATTTTAGTTGTTTTGAAATACATTTTGAGTTAAGATAATAATCAAATAACAAGAAATTATATAATAATTAAAACTAGGAATAGCTTATCCCATCAACAATAAATTTCAAGTGTTTTTATCAATAATAAAAACTGGGAATTAAGCACGAATAACAAAATCTTTTGAAATTAAAAAATTTTGTATTCCCAAAAATTGAAATTACTTTTTGATAATAAACAGGCAGTGCACGGCCTAAAAAACACTTAATTGACAACATCTTTTGTAAGTTGTTGTTGTTTTTATTTTGTTTTTCTTAACCTACTTACAACTACAATTAATGTTGAGAGAATTTCAACTAATTGTAGTGGGGAATGTAAGATGAGATAAACCCACTGTTTATTGTTGATGTGTTTTGTTTAAACTTTGATATTATTACAAGTAGAACTGTTGCTATAAGTCTTATACGCTTAACAGTTTTATTTGGTTTAATATCTTTAGTTTTTCTAAAATCTTTATGGATGAAGTTTCCTGATGATCTGGCCTAAGCAACCAGTGAAATGCGCATAGGAATAGCTTATCCCATCAACAATAAATTTCAAGTGTTTTTATCAATAATAAAACTGTGAATTAAGCACGAATAACAAAATCTTTTGAAATTATAATTAAAACTTGTGATATTGATGTTGGAAATTGTCAAAATCAATCAACACATTGTTTGAAACGGCAAAGTTTTTTAAAAATATCATTTATTAAAAAAAAAAAAAAATATTCAAAATATAAAATTTTTACCATTTTTAGTAATCAATATAATCATTTTGGTAAAAGGTGCAAAATCAATAAATGGGTTGCTTGATTCTATGAATTTGGTATAAAATTGGTGATTAGAGGCAATTTTTAATTTTTTCTGTGTTTAGAAAGTTTCGTATACAAATTTTCTTTACATTAACAACTTAAATTTTCTGTTAGGAAATTATTTCTTATAAAAACTTTCTAAATTAAAAATTGTTTTTATACATTTTTTTCTATAAAAAGTGTCTTATATATGTATTTTCTATACAAAAACTTCTACTTTATTTTTAATTTATCTAATTAAAGTTTTCTTAACGAAAATGTATCTTATATGCACGTATTTCATATTGAAAAATTCTCTTATATACATTTATTTGCTTTTTTTTTTTTTACTTTTCCTTTATATATCGCACTGGTTCCTTTAAAGAGAGTCAACTCAAATCGATGAATAATGGTCATATATACCCACTGTAAAAAGCCTACATCATTTTCTCCACTCTTTCGTCAAAAAAATACAGTTGTGTCCCTCTTCTTGATATAAAAGTAGCTTCTCCAGAGCCTACTAAAAACAAATTGAGTTGACCCCAAATGAAGGCTGAATTCAAATCAGTTTTGTTTCAACTAAAGACAAGTATTTGAGTTGTGCTAGTCTTTATGTCACAACGGCTTACTCTTATGATGTTCTATTTTGTGTTGTCTCTTTTATGTTGTTATTGGTAAGCTTATTGTGCTGTTATATTTCGTTTTGTTTCTATATTTATGAAACGAGACCACTATACAAATGAACAAATTTCATATAAAGGGGAACAACTCAAAAAACTTGTTATTTTTCGATAATCCCTGAAAAAATCCAAGAAAAATAATACACAATTATAAATACAATAATTGTTTTCAACTTTAATTGTAAATATTTATTTTTTAAAATAATTGTGATTTTTTAATTGAACTGTTAATTTTTAATATTGGATTTTTTTAGTTAGACTTTAGTTCATCAAAATTAATTTTCATTAAATTATTTTTACTGGAGGAAGAAATTTTACAACATGAAATTTATTGATAATTTTTATTCTTGGCTGAGCTGGGGATCGAACTCGGGTTGAATTTACAGGTTTCAAGAATCACCACATTCTTTCATCAGAATTCTTTGACGTTCTAAACTCTTTAAAACGGCGTTGCCAACTGTCAAATATCAATCTTTAGCCAGTGGTACTTACTAGTGGTTCGAAATTTGCTGTAATTATCAATTTCAATTTATTTACTTGTGGCTTCCTTTCTTCTGCTTTTTTGTATTCTTTCTGTCAAGACTTTGACTTGGAGCCCTGAATACATTTGTTTATTATCTTAAAAACTATCAATAAATTTCATGTTGAGAAATTCCTTCCTTCAGTAAAAATAATATAATGAAAATTAAATTTGATGAACTAAAGTCTAACTAAAAATATCAAATATTAAAAATTAACAGTTCAATTAAAAAATCACAATTGTTTTAAAAAATAAATATTTACAATAAAAGTTGAAAACAATTATTGTAAAAAAATTTCAAAAATTATTTAATTTTTCAATGTTTATTTTTTGCCTCTACTGAAAATTTGTTAATTTTGAGTTGACTCTCTTTAGTGGAGCCAGTGCGATATATTGCCTGTAAAGTTTTCTTATACACATTTTTTCTATACAAATTTTTTTTTATATTTATTTGAATAAAATTATTTTATAAATGAAAAAAAAGAAATAATGTTTTATACACACCTATTTTAATTATATAAAGATATGTTCAGACCTAACAAATATTTGCCGAAAAAATCGAAAAAAGCGTGGTCAATTTACAGGATCAAAATTAAGTTTTATTTTTAGCTATTTCTATGGATTTACTATATTTTATTTGTAACAAGAGAATTAAATAATGGCTGCGTTCGTTAATGCATCACTGCGCTGCATCAGTGATTTCAAATGGTTATATATTTATCCGTGAATTAAATGTGGACCAAAAAATTGTGAAATACGCCACAAAAATAATAGTCACATATTAAAAAAAATTTAAATTATTCTTTAATCGCCATTAAAAAAAGTTTGCTTTTCTGATGCAGAGCAGTGATGCATTTACGAACGTACCCAATGTTATTTAGAAACTGTTAAATGATGTCTTTGGTGTTTGATGTTTGGCTAAATCGTTTTGCAAAAGCAAAAATTTTTTAATAAAATTAGTGGTTACGTATATGACGTCAAATTTTTAAAAGGGATGAACATTAGTGTGACCGCAAGTTATATACCACAAAGTTTGCTAAAAATGCTATTTTTCTCACTATGGGTGGCTTTAAGTGTTCATAACTTCGGTAATATTTATTTTAGAGAAAAACCTTATTCATAAATATTCTAGGGCTATATCTTATGAACAATGTTGCTCTGTATTAGTTTTCTTTAACATTAATATTTAATACAGAAAAACTCAAATTAAAAAATAACACCGAAATGTTCACATATCTTCGCATTCTTTGCCTGGTGATTACACTACGTGGCAAATTTTCAACAAAGTCGTGACCAAATGAATCTGGCAACTAATCTTTATGTAAAGCTTTCCCCTGAATCCGAATATTCCAAAATAACCGTTATTTGTGTTTTTAAAAAAGATGATGGGACTGAAATGCAAATATCTTTAAAAATTTTAAATGGACTATGTTTTTCTTTCTTTTTGTTGAGAGGTTATAAAATTACTAAAATAAGAATGGGTTGCTAGAGAAGTTTGGTCAAGAAATGACAGAGTTACAGGGGACAAAAGTTCAAGCTTCATTGAAAATTTTATGATTCTGTTCAATTTTGCTCTTTTCAAGTTTTTCTTTTTAATCTAATGATTTAAAAATCCTAATGTTTTATTGCATGCGACATTAGATTGATTAAATTAATTAAAGTGGGTTAATTCAATTAATCTTCTGTAACCTTGTAATTTTTGCACCGATCTGGATCCTATTGGACACAAATGTTCGAATTGAATAGGCTAATGTCGTAAGTGATAAAACTTAAACAAATTTTATTTTTTGGTTTAAAAAACAATAACTTGAAAAGAGCAAAATTGAACAAAATCATAAAATTTTAATGAAGTTTGAAGTTTTGTCCACTAGTTAGTTAGTTAGTTAATTGTTTTTTATTTTGAATTCATTTTAAGTAATCAAAATTGAACATACGACTATGACATGACGTCGTCTGTCGGAAAAGGTTGTTATATATTTTACAAATATTGTTTTATGTTACATAAAAATTACTAATTAAATTCAGTTATTAATATCTTCCTGTAGCCTATCGCATTTATAATATAGCGGGATAAATATTTAAAATTGTCTTTACCATTAAGAATATTAATCAAATCATTTTCTGTTACGATAGTTTTTTTTAAAGTTTTGGAATCTTATTTGTTCTAATATAGGGCATTTGGCTATAAAATGCAGAATGTTTTCGGTTTCGTTTAGATTACATAAGGAGCATATACAAGGTCGGTTTTGCTGAATCCTTGTTCTATTCAACTCAATTAATCACATCTAGCTTTGAATATATAACTTAATTCTGTCATATTTGTGATTTCCAAATAGGATTGCGGCTCTATGTACTTTTGTCCACTATAACTCTGCCATTTAATGACTTATTTTCACAAACGACTCATGGTTATGTAAGAAATTTTATAACCTCTCAATAAAAAGAAAGAAATACATAGTCCGTTTAAAATTTTTGAAGATATTGCATTTCAGTCACATCATATTTTTTAAAAACACAAATTTTTTTTTTTTTTTTTTTAATTTTCCTAAGCTAATCCCGCGAAGCTTTATGCTTGTCTGCAGGAAATAACGGTTATTTTGGAATATCTCAAAAACTGTTCCACTTTTGACAATTCTGACTTCATATTCGGATTCAGGGGAAAGTTTTACATAAAGATT
Organism: Pollenia griseotomentosa; assembly: GCA_963931875.1. NCBI lineage: Eukaryota > Metazoa > Arthropoda > Insecta > Diptera > Polleniidae > Pollenia > Pollenia griseotomentosa. The sequence continues at coordinate 183,046,221 of OZ007561.1, forward strand.
AGTTGCCAGATTCATTTGGTCACGACTTTGTTGAAAATTTGCCACGTAGTGTAATCACCAGGCAAAGAATGCGAAGATATGTGAAAATTTCGGTGTTATTTTTTAATTTGGTTTTTTCTGGATTAAATATTAATGTTAAAGAAAACTAATACAGAGCAACATTGTTCATAAGATATAGCCCTAGAATATTTGTGAATAAGGTTTTTCTCTAAAATAAATATTACTGAAGTTATCAATAGTTAAAGCGACCCAAAGTGAAAAAAATAGCATTTTTAGCAAACTTTGTGGGCTCAAGGCACGCCCAATACCAATGCAAACGATCTAAAATTTTTTATATATAGTTTTTTTCTAATTTGGAATCAATCTAAGGGGTTTCCCAATTGAAAATACGAAAAAAAAAACGGTCACCCTAATGAACATAGCTTAAGAATATTTTTTCCTAAGGAATAACGTTTTTTTAAAAAAAATTTATCTAAAATTTTTGTAATAAAAATTCAGAAGTATTCAAAATTTGTCATAAAATTTCTATTGTAAAAATGTAGCCTGTGTACAAAATGTTGCTAACTTTTATCTTTTATAATTTTTTGTTAATACTCCGTAATATCTTAGCCCTTCACTGTAAATTATTCATTATTCTAGCTATAGGTAGATACATATTTGCTTTCATATTTGGTTGCATATTTGGATGTTGTGTGCATGTCATTAACACAGCTAACCCAAAAATTGTTTGTTTTCATAGACAGATGACAGTAGTTTAGTACAGGTTTTATATTTTTTCAGCTGCATTAGAGCCAAATTTGGTTTGTAGACTTAGTGCTGGCAGTGGTGGTAATGAAGTTGACATGAGTTGGAATGCTGGTGATAAAGATGCAGTTTATAAAACAATACTTCACACATGTTGCCTATGCGTATGATGACAATAACTTTATGGACCAGTGTTGATGTTAATTTACAGTTTGTGATTTTTATTATTTTGTTGTTTATATATTCTGCTTTAAATTTTCTTATTTGGTAGTTTACTTAGTTGATAATGCTAAATAGAATACATATGTTATATTATTTAAGTTGAACATTGTGACATTGTTAGTTAGTATTGTGTTATAGTATAGCAATACTTACAGTTTGTGACAAAATATCTTACAGTTTGGGATAAAAAAGAAAACCTGTTATAAAAGTATAATTGTTGTGCATTTACTGTATATACTATAATATAGTAAAAATATCGAGATATTTTGTCTACTTTTTGGTAAAGAAATGGTTGGTTTAAAAATACTGTTTCATATTAAATTAAAAATTGTTCTAAATAACAATTTTACTGAAATTTAAAAGATCTTGTTATTCGTGCTTAATTCCCAATTTTTATTCTTGATCAAAACAAAGGAATAGCTTATCCCTTCAACAATAAATGTCAGTGTTTTTATCAAGAATAAAGATTGGGAACTAAACACGACAAACAAAATCTTGTAAATTAAAAATTTTGTATTCCCAAAAAATTACTTTGATATAAAACATTATATATTTCAATTTAACAACTTCCAACATTTTTGCTATTCACTGTGAATAATTTTTATAAGAAGAAAAAAATTTATATTTAAATGAATAAATATTTTAATTTTTTTAAGCAAAATTTAATTTTGTAAAAATATTTAAAACCAAAGCCAACCTAAAACAAGTAGAAAAAGGTGTAGTTAGGTAAGTCAGACTATATGATACCCTACGCCACAGTATTTTAAGATACATTTTTAGCAGTGCACTTTATTTGGAATCCATGTTCAATCATAGACCCGCCATAACAAAGTTGTGTCATAAGGCTAAGATTTAGATGGAAGTTATATGTGTCGAATAATATCTAGTTAAATGCATTAATATGAAACTTTTTCTGTATTTTCTGTAGTTTTTTTTTTTAAATCTATAAATGAAAGAAAATTAAAAATTAGTTTGATTATTTTCTTCTAGATGACAATTTTGGGAAATGCTAAGCTATTGTCTTAGGTGATATCTTCCATTTGTTTGCAGGAAAGTAAATTTAATATTTGTTGAAATGCGTCATCTTCTTTTTATCATCCTAATGATATTTTTGCGATATCGTCCTATTTTCTTATAAGTGGTTATCTGGCAATATTGCTAGTTCATCATCGAGAAGAAACGCTTTCGTATTGCTTAGGAGTATTGCTATCGAGACACGTTTCTTCCCGAAGGAAGTATCTTCCGCAATACGAAATCGATTATTGCCGCAATAATATTTTTCATCCAGGCAATACGTTTGGCAATTAGGGTTTTTTCCCGGGATTTCCCGTCAATTATTTTATTTCCCGTTTTCCCGGGATTTTTCTTGCGGGATCCCGGGAAATAAAAAAATCCTCATAATTTCAGAAAATAGCTATTTATACTTTGAAATTAAGTTTTCTATTCTCTAAATATTAGCATCTGTGGATGAGTTGTGGATTAGATCAATTGGAAGAAGTGAGTACATGTATTTAAATCAATGTCTCCTGATGCAATAAATCTACTCAAAGCAGAATAGCAGTGCAACAGTTGATAATTATTACATTTAGTGAAGTGAAGAGTTAATAAAGTACATTAACTCAAAATAAGATGCAGGCAGTAAAGTTTCATTGTTTATGAACAAGTCTTAAAAATAGGAGATACCTAAACATATCGCTCCTTTATTGCAATATAGTCATATCTACAAAAACAAACAATCTTGATAAAATGCGATTAAAGTTTTCAAAATGTACCGATTTAAAGATATATTTTGCTATAACTTCGGTTCAGTTTGTGATATAATACGAGAAGGTATGAAGGAAGACTTTGCTAAAGTTACTTCAAATTTTGAGATATGACTATGATGCAATGAAGGAGGAAAGCGATATGTTTATTAGGTGATAAACACAAATTTTCAATTTCAATTTGTGTTGGTTTATATACCCGTGAAGTGCGGGGAAACCGAAATAAAATAACATTTTGGAAACTCGTGTAAGATACTACAACATACAACTTGAAAAACACATTGTCCTAAAGATTACAAATGGACCTATTGAAATGAAAAGGTTTTGAAGAAGCAGTCCGGTTGATGCTATTTTTGCATCAACCTTGACATACTGATATAGACGTTGTTTATAAAAAAGAAAAAATTGCTTTTAATTGTGAATCCGAAGCATGCTACAACGGTGCACTTTTAACTATTTGTCCAACCTCGGTAAAAAATGAACGAAATTTTTCGGAAACATGATAATTAGTAAATAAAATCAGGAATATAGTTTTTGACGTCTTACTAAGCGCTTTGAGTCTGTCAGAAAGTTATTTCCTAAGACGTTAAAAAATTTTTGTATTTCTTTAAAATATTTTATCTATCTTATTAATCAACTTTTTGATCTCATATCTTGAGTACCTTAATTTTAATTTTGTTTTTATTATTGTTTTATGAATTAAATTGTTATGTTTATGTTATCTTTTTATCTTGTATCCAGCATAATAATACTGAATAAAAGCATAATAATAGGGAATAAAGGCGTGAGGTAATAATTATTCAAGTTCCTATTTCAATCTTCAATTAATTTTTTAGTATTGAACCATTTCTTTTACTTTCTTTGTAAACAAGTTCCCTTACGTTTTTTTATAAAAGTTTTTTTCATTAAATAATAATAAAGTTTACCTTGTATTATTTATATGGAGCGGGATTCCGGGAAAGCGGGAAATTTTTTTAAATTAAAAAAGTCCGGGAAAAAAAACTCTATTGGCAATACATATGGAGTATTTCTGTGTTTGCTGGGATAATATTATAGGTGCAGGGTTCTGAGTAAATGAAAACCTATTATATGAAAAATGTTGGTACTTTTTGTTTTTCATCTGGTACTTTTTGAATTTTTGTTAATATTCGACCTACAAAGATAAAATTATATATGCATGGTCCTGAGTGAGTTAGAATATGCTTTTAGAATGGGCTTTTTGATACTTTTTCGTTCAACATCTGTAACGTTGATTAATTTTCGTAAATATTAGACATATAAAAATAAAATTAAACATTGAATGTACTGAGTGGATGACAATCTATAAAGGAGATTTTTAACTTCTTTGTTTTTCAATTGATATTTTTATATTGAACTTACAGGTTGATTTTCGCCAAATCGATCCACTAAGACTGAAAAAATAGCTGCCTGAAACATGTAAATTCATATATACTTAGATGTGCTATGTTTTCTTCATATCTACATAAGCATTTATGGTCGAATTTGGAAAATTAAATTTTTAATACAAAGACGCAAACGTATGTAATTGTATTTTTCAGCAACGCGGGCAGGGTTACTCTAGTATAAATATTTAATCAAAATATTAGTTAGATAACACAAGTGCGTAGCTGATTTTTTCGTTTTAAATAAAATGATTTACAAACAGTCGGTTTACATAGCAGTAGGTCTAGAACCAAAATTCCTATATGATGAATTTCATGTAAAAATCGAGATGCATTGAACCCGACCCCCTCAGATATCGATGAAATTTTGTTCATAGCTAAATTTGATCAATACAAACAAACTCTCATTTTTAGAAATTACTGTTTTGCGATTTTTTGGGCGTGACACAGTGGGAACGTTTTCGAAAAAACGCGAAAATGGTCGAAAAGAGCTCCATTTAAACTACAATAACTCAGAATCAGCTAAACCGATTTCCATGATCTTGGTATCATTAAAAAGATATTTTAACAGGCTTTATGACACGTTTAAAAAAAAAAAAAAAAGAAATACACTGTAAAAAAATTTATAACAAAAAAAAATTTTAACTGACGAAAAAACCAAAAAGATCAAGGGTTTTTTTAGAGTGTATTAATTTTTTAGAAAGGTTTATCCTTCATCTATACCATATCAAAAAATAAAAATGGGTTCTTTTTTAGTTTTTTTTATATAATTTTTTAAGTAGTGTCACTTCTAGTAATTGCCCTTATATTTTATAACAAAAAAAACTTTTAGGTAACGAAAAACCAAAAAAGATCAAGGATTTTTTACAGCGTATTACTTTTTTAGAAAGGTATTTCCTTCACCTATAACATATCCAAAAAGTAAAATGGGTTCTTTTTTATTTTTTTTTTAAATAATTTTTTAAGTAGTGTCACTTCTAGTAATTGCCCTTATATTTTATAAAAAAAAAAAAATTTAGGTAACGAAAAACCAAAAAAGATCAAGGATTTTTTACAGTGTATTACTTTCTTAGACAGGTATTTCCTTTACCTATAACATATCCAAAAAGTAAAATGGGGTCTTTTTTATTTTTTTTTTTTAAATAATTTTTTAAGTAGTGTCACTTCTAGTAATTGCCCTTATATTTTATAAAAAAAAAAAAATTTAGGTAACGAAAAACCAAAAAAGATCAAGGATTTTTTACAGTGTATTACTTTTTTAGAAAGGTATTTCCTTCACCTATAACATATCCAAAAAGTAAAATGGGTTCTTTTTTATTTTTTTTTAAATAATTTTTTAAGTAGTGTCACTTCTAGTAATACGTACCGAAAGTCTTTTTTGAACTTTTTCACGTAAGTTTCCTTGTTTAACAGTAATTGAATCTTGCGATCCAGGCATCATTCGGCTAATTTCATCATCTTCATAAAATAACTTGACTGTGCTTAGAGTTTCGGTTGGTAAACTACGTCTGCTCATTTTAAAAAGATTGATATCTGCAAACTTCGTTTTATTCCTTTGGATATCTTTACTTTTTTTGATACAATCGTGAGATATATCATCCCCAAAACGATCTTTAATTTCTGCATGACTCATATTGATTGGTAAGAGAGATAAAAGTTTTTGCTTTTCCAAAAGATTTGAGCTGTTCTCTATTTGATATTTTATGTTTTCCAAAATTTCTTCGTAAATGGCTTTGACGTTTTCAAGTTGCGCTGACAAATCAGATAATGGATCAGCTCCAAGTGAATCTGCTATATTTTCGAAAATTTGCAGTGATTTTCTATTTCTGTATGCATCTTGTTTCATATATTTCCTTTTAAGAGGCGACATTTGGTTTGGTAGATGAGGAATAATATGATCATTTATATTTTCAATGACTTCCGTCCTTTCGATGTTTGCATTACAAGTTGGAAGTTCATTCAATTCTTCGCTAACTTCATCGCTGGGCGTTGTTGGCAAATAATTTGAGACTTCATTCTGCTCCACGTTGGATTCATTACGACTGCGCACTTTTCTCAGTGTATTCCGGCAAGTTTCGCAAACACGGCTACAATGAATGTTGGCGACAGCTGGAAAATATTCAATTATATTTGCAGCCTCGTTTTCACTTATTTTACGAAGCGAAGCGCAACACTTATTAGATATTTTTATGCATCTGTACTTATTGTTTGAATTCATATTCACTCAAATTTTTAAAATATACGCGTAAAAATTGTAATGGGATATCTTGGCTTCTCGAAACTGCTTATAATTATGAATTATGAATTTTTTGTTCTATATATATTTCTCTTTATTATGGGTAAAGTAATAAATGTTTATGACAAAAAAGAAAATTATTATGAAGAATACATTGATTTTTTTATTCAGAATTTTGCGAAATTACTAGAAGTGACACTACTTAAAAAATTATTTTAAAAAAAAATAAAAAAGATCCCATTTTACTTTTTGGATATGTTATAGGTGAAGGAAATACCTTTCTAAAAAAGTAATACACTGTAAAAAATCCTTGATCTTTTTTGGTTTTTCGTTACCTAAATTTTTTTTTTTTTATAAAATATAAGGGCAATTACTAGAAGTGACACTACTTAAAAAATTATATAAAAAAAACTAAAAAAGAACCCATTTTTATTTTTTGATATGGTATAGATGAAGGATAAACCTTTCTAAAAAATTAATGCACTGTAAAAAAACCCTTGATCTTTTTGGTTTTTTCGTCAGTTAAAATTTTTTTTTGTTATAAATTTTTATACAGTGTATTTCTTTTTTTTTTTTTTTAACGTGTCATAAAGCCTGTTAAAATATCTTTTTAATGAACCAAGATCATGGAAATCGGTTTAGCCGATTCTGAGTTATTGTAGTTTAAATGGAGCTCTTTTCGACCATTTTCGCGTTTTTTCGAAAACGTTCCCACTGTGTCACGCCCAAAAAATCGCAAAACAGTCATTTCTAAAAATGAGAGTTTGTTTGTATTGATCAAATTTAGCTATGAACAAAATTTCATCGATATCTGAGGGGGTCGGGTTCAAAATTTCAGTTTTATCTCGATTTTTAAATGAAATTCATCAAATGTTTCATACAAATTCACAACAGTTTTAAGACCTTTCCACCAATGGTGGTGTGTGAATAGATACTTTTTATAGTTGGCAATTAATAAACCCAGAAAAAAAATTTTCAAATCCTTTAACAAAATTTTAACACTGAACCTTTAAACCACATTTGTGCAACATTTTAAGGTTTTTTTTTTTTGTGATTAATAAATGCAAATCTTTTCTAAGACATTTCAAGCTTCATTTCGATGTAAATCTTTGATTTCCTTTTGTGCGGCAAAACAGAAAATAAAAAACGTTTTTGTATGAAATGTTTGGGTGCCAGTATATAGAAACTTTTACAGTACCACACCACTATAATCCTTTAAGATAACTTTCTTAACATTATGTCTCCTGCACAATTTATTACGTCGACTAAGTACACAGTACATGCGTTCAAACAAACAAACATAAAGAGTAAAACGCGTTTAAGTTAAACTTTTAGAAAAAGAAAAATAAAAAGCATGAAAAAGTATATTAAGTACTTGTCAAGAACAGTTCTCCATTCGTAGCTAACAATTCATATTCATAGAGGCATATAAGTAACTATACATACATACATTTATACTATGAATATGTGTATGTGAAATGCACATACATTTACAAATCCTTTATACTCATACGTACATAATCATGTCAACATGTGTCAGATTCATAGAAAGCCGGAAAATTGATTTAACACCTCTCTCTACTTTAATAAAAGTAAAAAGAAAAAAAATATTGAAGAGCTTTTAAAAGATTTAAAAAATGTAGATATCAACTGTACATACATGCATAGGAACATACCTGTATTAAAAAAAAAAAAAGAAATAAGTGCCTGTATCAAATATATCCATCTGGGTTTTTCGGAATTAGACTTTTTTTCACATGGCAAATCTTAGACCTTCAAATCGTTTACTGCATTTTATTAATAACATTTAAGAGTTTTTTTAATTGGACCTGTGGTAAATTATTGTCATCATTAAATTAAGTACATGGTGTAATTTCGAGGTAAATGGAACTCTTTTTTGGGTTAAATCATATCGTCCCAATGTGCGATTTTTCGAACAGTAAACTTAATGCTTTATTGTATTTTTTTTATTTATTTTAGGTAACACTAAGATCTAATTTTTTAAGTGATAATGTAGTGTAAGGGGCTAGCTACAAATTTAAAAATAAAAGTCCTTGCCCTCTTAAATCCCCCTTTTTAATAGTGGTGAAGAAAAAAACATTAATTTTGGCATAATTTTAAAAACGGAAGTCTACATATCGAGCCCTAATCGCGAAAATAACGCAAACGACATAATTTAAAATTTTCGTTTTTTTTTTAATAAATGACTTGCATCATCTGCTAAAATGTCATGGTCAAATAAGGTACTGTTACAATTTTATACGAAGAACAATTTTATCGTAAGCGAAAAATTTCATACAAAATTACATTAGGCGTTCCTGCTGTGCACTAATGTAAACACAAAAATTTGTAAGTTCTTGGACATTACAAAATTTTTTCACTTCAGCAACAACTTAAATTTAGACATGAACGACAAAATCGCAAAGGTATTGTTCAATTCTCGCGAAATTATTTTTTTTTTTTTATTTTATAAGATACAAGATACGTCCCACAGTACTTTGTTCCATATAAAAAAATAATGTGAAACAATGTTGTTCCAATGTTTAAAAAAATTACTGTACTGTGTTCCTATCTAAATAAATTACTTGCAGGAAGAAAATTTTTTATGTAAAATACGTTTCGCCGCTGCTAGAGGTCGCTAAACGTGTCCTAATTTTTATTAAATTTTACAAGAAAAATTAAACTTAGTTCATGTACTAGAAAAAAATTATTAAAAATAATTTAATGAAAATTAAATTTGATGAAGCCTAATTAAAAATATAAAAAATTTAGATTAAAACCCATAAATAGTTCAAAAAAATAACCACAATACTAATTATTATTAAAAATTTATTTTAACCCTTATCCTGTGTAAAATAAAAATAACGTATAAGGTGTAAGTGGTTCTTGGACATTACAAAATTTTTTCACTTCAGCAACAACTTTAATTTAGACATGAACGACAAAATCGCAAAGGTATTGTTCAATTCTCGCGAAATTATTTTTTTTTTTTATTTATTTTATTTATTTCATAAGATACAAGATACGTCCCACAGTACTTTGTTCCATATAAAAAAATAAGCTGAAACAATGTTGTTCCAATGTTTAAAAAAATTACTGTACTATGTTCGTATCTAAATAAATTACATGCAGGAAGAAAATTTTTTATATAAAATACGTTTCACCGCTGCTAGAGGTCGTAAACGTGTCCTAATTTTTATTAAATTTTACAAGAAAATTTAAACTTAATTTATGTAATAGGAAAAAAATTATTAAAAATTTATTTTAAAGAAGTACCACAATTTTAAAGTTAGTATTTGGTAAAGAAAACATGCTTCTTTGATATGAGCCCACACTTTATTAAAAGTATGTGTTGGTAAAGCTCTGGATGAATCTTAAAAAAAGTGTTGCCGTAAAAAAAAAATAAAAAAATGTTGATGGAAAAATAAAAAAACTGAGTGAATAGTTTTTTCAATTTTCTATGCCGTTTAATAAACAAAGTGTCCGCCAGTAAGAATCAAAAGAGAAATTAAGCACATTTTAGTTCTGACTAAGAGATATATGATCCTTTTTAGAGGCTCAAAACGCATTTATTATTTTTTTAATTTCCCAGGAAAAACTTTTTGATTTTTAGTAATAGATGGTAGTTATTTCATACGTTACCTGGTAAGTAGTTGTCATTACAATTGTCATTATTTTGAAGACTTTAATAAGTACTTACTAGTAATGACCACAAAAACTACTTATTACTTCTAGTATTTTCACTACTGAATATTTGCTTACTAATAATCAGCTCAATAACTACTTATTAGTTGTGTTGTTTTCAGTACTGAATATTTACTTACTGGTAACGCACTCAATAATTACTTATTAGGTCTATTAACTAGTGATTTTTTGACTTCTAGTAATTGTATTGTAAGTACTACATTCTGTGGACACCTCGAACAAAAATAAGTAGTAAGTCTAAATTTACACGTTTCATCTTTTGATGCTCAACTTCTTTTCAATTCCCTTTTGAAGATGCCAATATATTCACACGTAGCAATCGGTTTCAACTTTTTTCGGTTCAAAACAAAAACAATTTTATTAACAGCGAATCAAAGAGAAGAAGAAAAGAAAAAAATTACATACAGCAATCCTTGTGCATATGCCAACGAATAAAAACACAAAGCGTACTGACCGAGTACAGGCATCTCCGTACCAACCCCCTTTCTTCTTTCTTCCCTCACCTAAAAACATAAGAGTTGAGCATCAAAAGATGAAACGTGTGAAAGCAGACTTATTCAGCCGAAAAATAAGTAGTGTCTATTTTCTCCAACATTATTTGCTAACTTACTTGGTAAGTAAAGTTTTTGCTGGGTTAGTACTACATAAAGCCATAAATATTTTTCTGTACGATAAAAATATCCCACTTTCTTTGTACTGTGTTTAAAAATTATCGTTCTAAAGAAATTAATTTCAAGAAAATCTCTACCGTTATTAGAAATTATTATAAAGCCGTAAAAACTGCAGGTTGTTTTTGCAAAAAAAAAAAAAAATTAAAAACCTTCAATACTTACTTTAAATTTAAAAAATACTGAGTGTTACATTTTTTCAGTTTTTTTTTTTTTAAAGAATATATGCTCCGTCGTTGCCCTTACTATTGATGTAAAGAAAAAAATTTTTAATATTTTTAATTAGGCTTAAGTTCATTAAATTTAATTTTCATTAAATTATTTTTATGAAGAAAGGTGTTTTACAACATGAAAATTCGAATCCCGGCCACGGTCAAAAATGAAAGATTATCAATAACAATTTTAATTAATTTTCATGTTGTAAAACACCTTTCTTCATAAAAATAATTTAATGAAAATTAAATTTAATGAACTTAAGCCTAATTAAAAATATTAAAAATTTGGATTAAAAACCATAAATAGTTCAACAAAATAACCACAATACTAATTATTGTTAAAAGCTAAGGCACGAGCTCTATGTGTTCATTTGTCCTTCAAGTTGTGCTGAAAAAGGTCAACAAGAAAATAAAAGACAAAAATAAAAAAACAAAAAATGTACTTTGGACTTCAAGAAAAATTCTTGACAAAAGTACGAAAAAAACAGAAGTAAGGAAGAACATGTAAAATCAATTAAAATAGATAATCATTCAAAAAAGCAAACTTCGATCTACCAAAGGTTAAAATACAATTTGGTTTAAGGATTGATGTTTGACTATTGACGTCAGCAGCCTTCGATGGCTGCGAGTGTAAAACGGCAAATCCATTTGAGAAGATCGAGTGGTTGCGATCGAAACATGTCATGGTAACCTGCCGGCCGCGGTTCGAATCCCGGCCACGGTCAAAAATGAAAGATTATCAATAACAATTTTAATTAATTTTCATGTTGTAAAACACCTTTCTTCATAAAAATAATTTAATGAAAATTAAATTTAATGAACTTAAGCCTAATTAAAAATATTAAAAATTTGGATTAAAAACCATAAATAGTTCAACAAAATAACCACAATACTAATTATTGTAAAGAAAAAAATTTACCACATTTTGAGTTTAAGTGTAATTTTTTGTGCTTTTACCGGAACACCAAATTGTATGTGTTTTTTTTTGTATATTTGTATGAAATATTTAAATTGTTGTTAAATTGTAACATTGAAATATATATTATCCTAAAAATATATACTTTAAACTGTAAATTTCTAATGAGATCTAGTGTTCCAGAAAAATGTATTAGAGTGGGTCGATTTTTCAACAAAAAAACTTAGGAGCTGTGAGAATATTAAATAAATATCAAATATTTTCCCATCATTTATATTTTCCTTAAAAGGACATACAAACATGTATAAGAAATGCATATCCTTCAGTTTGTTTGGCACTAAACTCTTTTATATATTTTTAATTATATAATTTAAATGGAATATAGCGCAGTGATTTTATATTTTTGTGATCCTTTTAACAAAAGGATATTTTGAAAAACAAAAATCCTTGCTAAAGTTTATAAAAAATTAAGTACATCAATTCTAACATTATATTAGGACAGATTTGGCAATTGTCAACAATTCGACATAAAAAGTGTTGCCAAATTAAATTTTTTTAAAAAAAGGATATTTTGGAGGTACATGAATCCTTTGACGAAATTTTTCCAAAACTTTAAATTTTGTTTATTATTATCATATACATATGCCTCCATCTAAAATATAATTAGTCTGGGTCAACTCCTTCTATTTTGCACAATTTTGTTCTACATCTAAGTATTGTGCGTCCTTTGTAGATAATCAACAAAAAGTTTGTACAATTCAGAATCATTGCGGTGTCACTTCTTGTTTTTCTTAGCAGTTTGGGTTTAAAATCCAGCACAATTTTTTTTTCGACCCAACTTAATATACTTATTAGTCTGTTTATAGATATAGATATTAGGGTGTTCATTTGATTAATTCTTGGTTGATTAATCGAACAATTTTATACGATTAATTGTTCGAATAATTTAAAATTGCTAATTTCGATTAATTTATACCGATTAATCGAACAAAAAGTACTTCTGTTAAATGTATAATTTTTTTTTAAGTTTTAAGTCGAATAAACAAACCAAATGTATGTGTCCGTTGGAATTAAAAAAGAAACAGTCATGTTAAGTGAGTAATTTAGCTTTTATTTTTTAGTTAAAATTTTTCAACACTATTTAGTAATTGATTTTACAAAAGAAAAAAACGACAAAGGTAGGTATTTTAACACAAAAATTTATATTAGTTTATCGAGAATGTTCAAGAAATCGAAATGAAGTGTGATTGAAATCGAACGATTCAATCCGTAGTTTTTTGTGGTTAAAAGTGTTGTTCTTGCAAAAATAATAGATAGTTAAGGAATGAAGTAGATGAAATTGAATATTTTTATGAACTTTCATTACAGGGAAGTTTTTAAAATTTGCTCGATTTAAAATCTACTTTATTTCGATTTCTAGAGCACCTCCGTATTTTTTAGCAATATAGTTCATACGTTTCTCTATTTAGCATAAGTTTGGTTTTAAAAAATTCTAATAATGCTATATGTAACAGGTGTCCAAAAATGTATTATAACGTAAATGTTCTTCAACAACTTTACTAATTTATCACTTACACAGTGTCTTTGACAAAGTACATGAAGACCAAAGGAGGGTAAAAAGTGGTCCAATGAATAAATATTTTTAACAAGATACCTCAATCGATTCTCTAGAGGAATTTATTTGCAGAAGCATAGCAGAGTATAAAATGTCCGTTAAAACTTAAAAAAAAATCTAAGTGATATTGACTTTGTTAAAATCAAAGTGTCCGAAAGTGAAGCAACAATTTGGAGCTACATTGACAAGTTTTATTTAAAAAAGAATGTTTAATTACTCAAGTACAAAATTTTTCTAAAATTATCGAAAAAAATGTAGTAATTTATGAAATTTCTGTACTTAGAATTATTAGATTGTTCGTTTAATTTTAAAATTTTATTAGTTTAATCGAATAAGTTAAAAATGCAAAATATCGATTAATCGTTTAATCGAACAAAAATAAAACCCTATTAATTAAACACTTTAATAAATATATATAACTGTAGTTTTTCCTCTCACCAATTTATTTTTTCTACACCGTTATAGTGAAGAGGGTTTTATGCGTTTGTGGTGAGCCGTCTAACACTCAAAAATATTGGTTTTTGACCCACCTTTAAGTATACCGATTGAATCAGAAATCGAACTAGCGATATCCGTTCGTCCAGCTTGCCGCTTGCTAACTAGCTGGCTGGTTGTCCGTCTATGTAACCTTGTGCGCAAAATAAATGTCGCAATTTTGGATAAAACTTAATCAAATTCAGTACATACGTTTTGTCATTCTTATGAAGTTTTTTTTTGTCATAAAAGAATTAAAGGAATATTTTTTATTATCCAAAATGTGCGTATTATGATGGCTTTAAGTACTTCCTTGGCATAAAACGATATACGGATATTTTAAATGAAACAGCAAAATCGTTTTAAATTTCGTTAATGTAATTTGCTGAAATATATTTGACGTCAATGCCTTTAGACACTTTTTAAACATTAAATGTTATATCTTTCATTATCAGCTCCTTTAATTAAAACTCGCATTAATTTTTTTATATGCAATACATTTTAAACATAAAAACTCCCACAATATAAAGTGTAATTAAATGGAAAAAAATTTGAGTGCAATGCTCTAAAAAAAAATTCTTATGTGTTTAGTATTATGGCGATATTGATGTTTGTTTTTTTTTTGTAGGAAATTTTTATGCTGATTACATTCCGTTAAGTTTTGTTTGTATTAACATTAACTTTTTCTTAAATATTTTACCTGTCTTTAAATTGTTTTGTTTGTATTTTTCTTATGCTGAAGAGTTGGTAGGTTTTCTAGCAGATTTCTTTATTTATTATTTTTAAGATTCTTTTAAAATGTTCGTAATTACTTTTTCTAAAGAAATGCTAAAAAAAACCCCCATATAAAAGTTAGAATAGAAATATAAGTGTAAAGTATTATAAAAATAAAACGAAATAACATTAATTTTACATTTTAAGTCGTAATTTTTCTTTTGTTTTCCTTAAACATAAACTTGATGAGGGTTAAGAAAAATACAAGGGTTTTAAACTGTCGTTCTACGTATTTAGCTATACTCTTAGAAAAAAAGCAGTCTTTCTAAAAAAATGCTAGAGTTTTATTTCTATTAATGTAGACTGAAAAAATATTTTATTTACTCGAGTGATGGCTGAGAACTTAATTACATTCTTTGCCCTTCACAGCCACGAGTGGTGAATAAGAGTGTTTAAAATTTGCCCTCTCGTAAGTAATGCCAAGAAATAATTGTCTAAAGTCCCATAAAGTTAATACACAGGGTGGGCCAACTTTGACTGTCTGTTGTCGTTGTGCTGCTTCTCTAGGCAGTAATTCTTGAGCCAATTAATATTTTGTATAGAATTATCCCAAGAACAAATTTTAGAATGTGCCACAGCGTTCTTCTGGAGATTTTCAATTGATTAGCACATCAACGAGAAGACTTAAATGGATCCGTGTAAACTCATATTATTGTCACCGGCAACCAAAAAAAAAACCACAACCAAATTATGGTTGCCTCTAAACATGTTATGGTTAAATATGACAACAATTTGTTTTTAATAAACATTAATATTTTCCTCTTTTTTAAGATCAACATACTTTGGTTAAAAACCAACATAGCTATTATAAGTGGTAAATACATTTCTGTTGTTATTGAACATAATATGTTCGGAGGCGACCCTAATATGATTGTGGCTTCTTGATGGAGGACTAATTTAACTATAATATGGTTGCCGGTGACAATAATCAGGGGTGTCATGGAAATCGAAAACGTAAAACGAAAGAATTTGGAAGTTCTTATCAATAAACTTTTAATCTAATTTTTATAATTTTTGTTAAAGAATTATGCAATATTTGTATAATAATTGTAATAAAATTTTTTTATTTCAGAAATCTTATTGAAAAACGTTTTTTAAAATTCTTTCGTTTTTCGTTATCGATTTCCATGACACCCCTGAATATGGTAAAATTAAACGTGATATGTTTAAAATTTTCTTAAAAAAATTGTTTTTTTTTTGGAGGTGACCATATTTAAACATGCTTTTTCTCTGGGTGTATTTATCCGTTTTAGAGACATTTATGTAACGATTTGAAAGTGCAAATTTTAGTTAAAAGAGTTTTTTTTCAGTTTTTAGCGCATATTTCACATTTTTAAAGCATGTTTTAAAATTTTATTTTTGGTACCCCAGTTGCTTTCCCAGCGAAAAAAATGACATATCTACCAGGGCTGGAAGTTGGGGTAATTTATTGAATTTATTTTTTTATTTTTTTAATAATTTTTTTTAAGCCTTAACATATAATATCTTGCATTATTGGTTGTCGTTCTATTTATGACATATACGAAGTCTACAGCTTATCTGAAACCGAATTTTATTGCTTTTGAATGAATCCCGCAGGTTACCAACGTTTAAAAATATCTCTATAAGAAGATCTCAAAAAATTTGCGAGTTATTTTTAGATAGGAAACAATCTTAATGACATACTGACTCATATGACCGTTTTTAAATATTTTTTGGCCGATCTATTTGATCTTTGTCTTCCGGGGCAAAATCAACACTTTTGAGTTGCAAAAAACATCTGTCGCGCGTTTAAATCTGTGAAACGTTTTAAACTTAAGCTTTAATAAGCAATTGGTGTGCATTAGATGCATGACCTTTCTAGTTGAAGAAATTAAGCAAAACTTTTCGCAAATGTTGCTTTGTTTATTTTTTTTCATAAGTATGTTCAATTCCTGTACAAAAAGAATTAATCTTTTATTTAGAGTAAAAGAAAGTATTATCAATAAGTTAAATCGACCTTTTGCTTTAATCGGTTAATCGCTCGATTAATTAACCGAGGTTTTGGTTTAATCGGTCAATAATCGGTTAATTTTGTTTTTGATCGGTTAACCGATTAATAAAGTTTGTTTCATAAATTAAGTAATTTCAATATATAGAAATGCATTAATTATTTTTTATTTGGAGTTTATTAGTAAAAAACAATAACATACCAAACATTAAAATTCTTGAACTAAAACGAGCAAACAAAAAAATAATTCATAAATATGTAATATGCATTTTTCAATTACATAATACATAATTGGGGGATTCACAAGGTAAAAATGTTAATGCTGCGCTCATTGATTCGTCATAACTGCACAGTAGATATATAAATTATAAGCGGTAGCCAACAACAGTCATATCGTCGGCTTCATATGCAAACCTGCTAACTTCCTTTCAGCATATTTTACAGGAGAGACCAAAAACTTTTTATTTTTTCTATTTGCAGCTTGATAGAAAATTAAAATATTTACAATTAGTTTTACACACTTCAAGACTTAAATAGAAGAAAAACCAAATGCTGGTCGACGAGACGTATCTTTCTCTACCACACGGCATCAAAATCTCAATTTACATAAAAAGTGGATCTAGCCGGTTTGCATATTAATCCTTCGATATATATTTCTAGTAATTATTTAAAGATATAAGACTTTTTACAACTTTATGACTACCTTGTGAATCCCCCAAGTATGTATTTATAAAAAAAAAGAATGAGATAATTTTATTAGTTATTTCAATAATTAAAGGAGATCTTATAAAATAGTCTTTTAGAAAAGTAATTTGGTTTAAATGTTTTGGAGTAAAGCGATTCTTTTCTTTTATTTTGACAAAACTTGACCTAGAAAAAATTCTTTCACTTATCGTAGATCAATATCTTATTTTCCTTTTTCAGGGTTTCTCTAAACATATAAAATATTCCATGATGCCCTTAGAGTCCTGTTTTAACTTTTAAAAATAGTTAAAACTTCTAGTAGTTTCGGTTAATTTTGTTAAAAGACTGATATGAGAAGGTATGAGAAGAAACAAATAACTAAACACATACCTACATATAAAAAGTCCGTGAAACAAAAAAAGGTGGCAATCAAACATTTAACCTATTTTTCGCCACATTCCTGTTGATTGAACATTGAAATCGGTCGGCGGAAAATGGGTTGAAATGAAGATCACAGAACACCTTTGTTTGTATGAAAAAATATTTTCTAAACACATACCTTTTGTATATGAGACGAAACAAATAATTAAAAACACAAAAAAATATGTTATAATACTACAAAAAATTAAAAATTTTATTACATCGGTTAATCGGTTAATCGACTGAAATTAACCGGTTTAATCGTTAATCGAAAAAAGCCAATTTGAAATTAACCGATCAGTTAATCGGGTACTAATTAATCGGTTAACCGATTGACGGTTAACCGAATGAATACCCTAGTATTTAGAAAAAAAATTAACATAAATTGTTTATATAATTGTTATAGCCTCCTATTGCAAAAAATATTTAAATAAATAATTCTTAAAGCTAGTTGCATTGCCATTAAGATGTTGTGTTTAAGGAAGGATATTCCAGAGACGCGCCGCGCCGCATGTATTAAAAATTGCCATTCGGACACAAGAGAACGGTGTGATGGAATTATAATCATTTTTCCCCTAACTGATCTGGCAAACCTGATTTTATAAATAAGATATTGTGGCATTTCCGAGTAAATGATTTTATGCAAAAAAAAGCACACGTATGTTAAGAATATTTTTAAACGAAACTCCATAAAGTTTTAAAGAAAATTGGGAAACATCATCATATCTTTTCTATCCGTACACATATCTAATAATATTGTTGTATAAAACATTTAGCTTTGCTTTGCTAACTGAATCCCAGCTTGCAAAAAGTTAACAACCGTAGATTGAAGCAGAAAAAGGTACGATTTTGCAAGCAGTTGCCTTATATTAATAGGAGTATAGTACTGTGACGACCAAAGGCTCCTCAACTTTGTGTATGTTTGTCCTACAAGTGTATTAACATGGTGTGTCCAGGTGTGTTAAGAACTAAACCAAGGTTTTTGGGAGCTTTAACAATAGTGATTTTTTCACCATTTATTAAAACATCAACATTGGGAATACGATTAATTGTTTTCTTACTAATTAAGATACAGGTGTACATAGGAACAACAAAGAGAGCTTTATCACTAAGGATAGGAGAACACAAGATGGATATTACGCGGCAGAAAGAAACAACAGCACTAACCATGCATATGATCAGTTCACACCATGCACCAGATTTTCAAAGTATTAGAATATTAGACAAGGAGGAAAATATGAGAAAGAGATTTACGAAGGAAAGCTTGAGAATTCAGCAAAACATAAAAAAGACAATGAACTTGCACATATGTGCAAGTTATAGAGTAGCCATCAAATAAATTGTGATACAATTTTTAAATATTATGTGCTTTAAAAATAATTCCATGTTTTATGTTTTTTGTATTATATATGTTAAATGTAAAATTTTTGGTTTTAAAGTTTTTTTTTAATGTAATGATATATAAAATAATGTAAGTTCTAAATGTTATTTGGTAAAAAATTCTTAATTAATGTCATGTTTTTTTTATATAGACGATCTCCAGAAGAAGTCGACAAAAAATCGACGAAACGTCGGGAAAAAATGTATTAAAATTGTGTTTTTAATTACATAAAAGATTATAGGCCGTATTAGCTTAACAAGGAAATATAAACAGATACACTTTGGTTTGTGGGGGCTTAAACAAAGTCCATTTGAAGTTGCCTAGCGGTAAATTTTGTTCAGATCGTCATTAAGTTAAGAAATATTTTTAGCAACAGAAATGACAGGACTACCTTAATACAACTGGACATTGTCGGCATACATATGAATCTTGCAGTGTAATAGTTGGTTTGGTAAGTCATTTGCATAAAAAGAGAAGAGGAGTGGTGCAAAGATTGACCCTCCCTTGGGGCACTCCCCTAGATAAATTTAAAACCGTAGATTGGCGGTTGTTTAAACACACAAATTGACAACCACCAAACAGGTATGAGGATAGTAGTCGCGAGTAAGTTAAGGAGAAGTTAAAAAAGTGTCGAAGTTTAAGGCAAAGCGTGCCGTGGTCAACCGTGTCAAAGGCTTTAGAATGATCAAGAAAAACCAAGAAATTTAGTGTAGAGACACAGCTATGATTTTGGCCAAAACCAAATTGCTTATCGGACAGCAAATCGTTATTTTTGATATGTAACGAAATTTGATTAAGAAGAAGGACCTCGGATAGAAAACACAAAATAGAAATTGGCCTGAACTCGAAAAAGATTTGTATCAGTCACCCCTATAATGAAGATACCGCAACATAGTCATATATCAAAAAAAAAAAAAAAAAAAAAAAATCAAACTTGGCAAAATGCGATTAAAGTTTTCAAAATGCACCTTTATATACAGATTTAAAAAAATATATTTTGCTATAACTTTAGTTCAGTTTAAGTTACAATACTTTTATTGTTTTACATATAAAGAAGTTATGAAGGAACACTTTTGCTTAAGTAACTTAAAATTTTTCATTTTTTTAGATATGACTATCAGGTATGTTCTGTAAAGCGAAATGTAGTGGATTTAAAATCGAGCCTGTAAAGAAAGTTCTTAAAAATATTCCTTTCTCTATACTTTATATATTGAGTACCAATTATATTTATAAGAACAGCACTTAAAAACAGGAAAAACTACAGTAATCTTGTAAATAATTGAAATTAAAATTTCGTTCGATATCAATTCCACTTCATTTCGATTTGTAGAACATGCCCGTATGTGGAAATAGAGGAACGTTATGTCAATGAAGTTTCTAAAATGGCAAAACATTTGTTTGCCACGTTGCACAATGCCGCGCTTTTTATTTTTAAATTAAGGTCCGATCTTAACACATTGTATATCATTCTAAATGCCCTGACTTGTGCCTCATTTTTGCCTTTAAGAACGCATTCACAAAATGTGATTTATGGGGCTGGAAAGTTGTTATGGTTGTTAAGTGATTTATCGCCGATAAAATATAAAGTCTTCTTCCGTAAAATTATAAAATTTTAATTCTTGGTCTAAGTAACCAAACACAAAAGAAATCCTCATTTATTAAATCCTTATTTTACATTAAATTCTGCTTGAATGAAATAATATGATGTTATTTGCTATTAAAATATTTTAAAATCTTGTTTTTCAAATAGTAAAATTAATTAATCATATTTCCATAACTTTAACATAAATTTTATTTTAATATTTTTAAAAGTCAAATTTCGAAGAGGTCTTTAATTTAAATCCTTATTTTAGTATAATTTATTGTGTGTTTGTTTAACATTTGTAAAAGACATTAAGTCGAGTCCTTAAAACCAGTATACTAGTAGTAGCATCCTTGTAAAAAGATGTTTGAAATTCATAAGAATTCATAAATTTCAACTTAAAACCATTACTTTGTTTATACTTTATCAATTCATAAGTGATGTCCAATATCATGTAAATAATATTGTAAGGAAAATTCATAAAAATACACACACTCCAGGGGCCGCAAGTAACTATAATTTCTGGAATTTTAACTTTAGAAATCATAGTGAAGGAAAAAGGCTGCATGCACAAAAGTTATACCGTTAGGATTTATTAAACTAAATTTAGTGAAATTGACTTTCATTTCTTTTAAAATGTATTACAATACTGAACTAAAAAAATTATTTTCAGGTTTTTTTAATAAAACTCATTATTGTTACGGACCCTGGCGTAAAAACATCTAAACCACAAATATTTTCAAACAATCAATAACACATACATGGTAAACCTAAGCATACACAGTGTGCATCTAGCAAACACTCATAGGTTAAGATAAAATTAAAGTACGAAGTCTTCATTGTAACAACAAAAAAAAAAGGTAGAAAAATTACATTAGAAAGACTTTTGGACCCGAAGCAAATATGACCATTTTAAAACAGCAATAATAATAATAATGGCAAAAACAATAGCATATACACAGAAAGAAAAACACTCGGGATAGATCAAGTTTTTTATGATTACTTTAAGTTAGAGTCGTACTCAAAAAAAAAGTACAAATAACACTAAAACGTAAAAAAACTATCTTAAATGGGATTATTTTCGAAAATCAATCCCGGAATTTCTTGAAATAAGTATGAAATTCTTAAATCAAGTAAAAAAAGATTAAACTTTTCGTTGTGTTTAACCCTCCGACTTACACATGTTTTAATTTTCTATACACATTGAAAAAGGTCTGGCCAGACTCATGTGTACCACAAAGGGTTAAAAAGTAAATTTGAACTCTTGATTCTCATTTAGTTTAAATTTCGCCTTTTGCTTTTTTACTTTTTCCTAAAAGAAGAGCTAGTGAAAAAAGATAAACCAAAAAAAATCTAAAATTCAAAGAACAAAAATTCTTCACTCGCTGGTAATAACAAAAAGCCGATTCAATAAAATGAAAAGCAGCTGAAGTGTATGCTAAAAGCAGTCTGAGCATAGCTACTAGCTCTGCAAAAAGGCAGATTACAACGATAAAATACTGATCAGTGTACAAGCGACGTGGTTTTTTTCATGGTGGTGAGGAAAAATAAATTTTTGCCTTTCAGCAGTAATGTTAATGTTGCTCGATAGTTTGCATGACTACAGCCCGAAATGTGTGTGTATTTTGTTTTTCTAAAATATTTATAGTAAAGGCAACCAGCAAAGTGTCTGTTGGATTTTTTATTGTATAGAAAACAATAACAAATGCTTGTTGTGTTTGTTTTGCATGAAATATATCACATGTCGTCGTCGAGTATTTTTTTGCAATCATGTACCTTTCAGCAGCCTTTTGCGCTGCTTTTATCTCCTATTTTGCGGCTATTAACATGCATTGGTTTTTGATTTGGCGGCTGTTTGACAGAAGCTGTTTGTTTCATTCTTTTTCCTACATATTTATTCCTACAACATAAAAGTGATTGCCGTTGCTTTTTGTGTTCCATCAAATAAGAAATTTTTGCTATTGTTAAAAAAAGCAATAGTTGGAAAAAGCCAGTGTCCATTAAAAGGTTACTTTTCAAAAACAGTGTGTTTATTTTGCTGCTGCTTTTGAAAAGTGTGGGCTTTTTTAGCAGTGGAACTTGTCGGCTTTTTTTTTGAAAGGAAAAAGGCAAAATTTGGCTGCTTTTGCTAATATGGCGATAGCATTTTAAACCCTGATTTTAAGTACAAATTCGGATTTAAAAAAAAAAAAAATTATAATTCTTGAATCAAGCGCATTTTGAGATTGATTCAATCTTAGTTTTACTTAAATCAATCTCATTTTCGGATTATTTCAAGTACAAAATCGGGATTGAATATGCATAATTTAATTATTTTGCGATTTGATTCAAGAAAATCCGTACTCACTGTACTATTAATACCGCTTCGGATTGATTTGAGTACGGATGGATTGATTTTTATTCTGAGTGTAGAGCAAAAAACAAAACGTTTTACAAATGTATTCTTATTTACTTATGAGAAAAAGTTTACAAATAATAAGTACAGAGGCCTAGTGGAAGGCCTTAATTTGTAGTTTCCATCAAGTTTAGATATCGTCACCTTAAATGCCAGCGGATGTAACCACACTTTTATTCTTTTAAAGTAATAGCAAAAAACGTTAAAAAAAAAAAAAAATACTAATAAATAACACTTGGGTTCGAATTTCTTTTATTAAAGTAAAATTTTTTTTAAACCTAGGGGTCTGAAAATTTGCATGAACATCCATAAAAAAAGTCATCATTTTGCAAAGCACTAAATGTACATTTGAAAAATAAGCGCACAACAATGCGCTACGCAGTAAGACATACATAAATGCAGTAAAGTAAGTGAAAGGACTCTCAACAACTTTAAAAAAAATAACATTTCTAGTGCCACAGCATTCCCTTACCACGAAGCAGGTTTGTAGGGGAGAATACTAAAAAATAACTGTATCAAAACATTCAGTGTGTAAGGCTGATCGTTACATCCAACAATTTTTATATGCGCTGAATAATGCGCTTTATGTGTCGAAAATGTATTGGTTCAAAGTGGGAACTCGCCGTATAAAATTCATGTCTTCCGTAAGCGCAATGGTAAGCGAAACTTTTATGTTTCTCCCTTACAAACCTGCTTCGTTGAAAGCTCCATTTTTTATTGGGAACTGTAACAAAACATTCAATGTGTAGATCTGGTAGCTTTACTCAATGCATAGAATAAGCCACTTTTTGTGTCAAAGATGTATTGCTTCAAAGTAGGAACTCAGCATATAAAATTCATGCGAAACTCTTAAATTTCTCCCTTACAAACCTGCTTCGTTTGAAGCTCAATTTTTATTGGGATGTAGCTTGATAAAAAAAAACTCTATTTCCAATTTTTCTGCCCTTACGTCCGTTTGGGTTTATGGTAACAACATAATTATATTAACACCACCATAGAGGAGAGGGTATTGTTCGTTTGCGTGTAACATATAAAAATGTTGGTCCTGAACTCAAACTCACTTTATTGAATCAAAATAACGATGTCTGTTTATCCGGCTGGCTGGTTGTCTGGCCATGTACAACTTGTACGAAAAGTACAGATCCAGAATTAAAGATGATTTTATAAAATACATTTAAACTATAAGAAGAGCGAAGCTAATTGAAAATGGTGATAATTGGTCAAAAATTTCACTAAGTGGACCCTTACAATCTTCTTTCTGGAAAAGAGTCTTTTCGCCCATAAAACGTATTATTATAATGGTATTTAGTAAAGGTCTGCATGACTACTTTTTAAAGGCATATAAATAAATTCATTTGTTTTTTAAGTATCTAAAGTTAAGTACAACACGCGATTTAACCCTTCTGCATCCCTTGGATATGTGCCCTTCCTATGATCCTTTGGGTCAATATGACCCAACAATAATATGTAAACAACATTTCATATTTAAGTATAATAAGAAATAAAAGCGATTCTATTGACTATTTGACTGAAAAAATTATTGATCAATGATTCTGAATGAAGATGAACTCAATTCAATTATTTTGAATAGGAAAAACATTTTAAGGTGGAATTAAACTTGCAATATCGCTTGTTGAGTCATATTGACCCTAACGATATTAAATGTGTGTAAATCGTAAATCGGGGGAGGAAAAATTTAAATTTTATTATTCTCATTTTCATTTAAATTTATAATTTTCGTCCCTGTAATGGATAAATTAAAATTTCACGTCCATATCTTATATTTAAAGAGACAAATTTTGCGTTTGAAAACCAAAATTGGGTCAAATTGACCCAAGGAGTGCAGAAGGGTTAAGTACGCAGTGCTTTACATTTTGTGTTAAAAAAACAAATGAATGAACACACAAAGCAAATGAGAAAAGAAAACAACTCTATTTGAACAGAAAAAATAATACCACATTCAAATAAAACAGACATGATCAAATGTGTATAAGTTTCGAATATAATATTATTTGACTGTTTTACTCCTTGCATGAATATATTAATATTATTACTAGTAACTTTTGTTATGGAAATCGAAAACGTAAAACGCAAGAATTTAAAATTCCTTTTTAAACTTTTAACCCAATTTTTATAATTTTTGTTACAAAATTCTCTTTAATAGAGATATATTTGTATAATATTAGTCTTCAAGTTCTTTTATTATAGAAATCTTTATAAAAAAAAACGACTTTTAAAATTTTGCGTTTTACATTTTCGATTTCCAGAACACCCCTGTATGATTTCGAAAAAAATAAATAAATAAACAAATACATAGTTTGTACAAAGGTGTCTAGTAAAATATTACTAGTACTAATTTTACTATGAAGTTTTTCTTGCACACAGTCTAACTGTTACCATATACTTGTGTGTGTTTGAGTAAAAAAATATTCAAAGTAAAAGAGTGAATAGAATGTGTGCCTTTGTTATGATAAAGTAAAACACAGACTACACTCTCTTTTATATTTTAACTCTTAGGGCCATTATAACAACCAAATGATAAAGTTGCTGATAGTTAACGTGAACAAGAGCTATCTTGAACGATAAAGTGACCAATAAGTTTTTTCCATTATTACAACTGTCCGATAAAATAAAAAATGTAATTTATATACTGTGGCAACATTGCAGAATATACCGACTACTTTTGGTTGTTTAAAATACGTAGTGGCAACGACTTAGTTTTGTTTTATTTATTAATTAAAAACAAAAGTAAATTTTTGTGCTTTATTTTTAGTTTTAATGGTAAATTGTTTTGTTTTTGTGTTAAATTGTGTTTTTTGAAAAAGTTGAGTAATTTAAGACTATCATTGAAGTAACCATATCTTCAGCAGAAAATATGGCATCTTCTAGTTCTTTAAGTTCACTTGTAAAGTTACCATGAGGACAAACCTGATGTTAGCTTATCAGTCACTTTTTAGGTTAATGTTAACTTGTAATAACCAAAAACTATTTATCTGTCAGATAGCATCCTAAAAATATTTGAATAAATATTGGAATGCTTGTGAGTGATAAAGAAATGAATGTATTATTGCAGCCCTTTAGTATTTAGACACAATTTATATTAAAAATATTTTATTAAGCCTTAACAAAATTTTATTAAAATCGGTCCATATTCGACCACAGCTTCAACACAAATACCACCCTAAATGTCGTTATCTTCTTATAAAAATTGGACAATGATTATTTCCATAAAAGCAACAATGTCATGTCAAAATTTTGTAATGGTAGGACCAGAACTGACCGTAGGTTCAATTTACTCCTCCTCCTTAAAACCAAGGAATTGCAAACGGATTTTACTCATTTATATGTTCTTTCTTGTAGTATGTTCAAAAAAAAAAGAGGACTATTTTATGGAAGGGACCTATTTAAGACCTTCTTAGCAAAAGATTTTAGGCTAGAATAGTAAAATTAAGCTTAACTTGGACCAGGTCATAGGAAAATTATTGCTTTAAATAGAAAACAATTTTTACTAATTCAGGTTTTCTTAAAAATAAGTCCTCTTTAATTCATAGTCCTCTTTAATTTATAGAAAAATCCTCTTTACTGAGTTTCATTTGGATAAGATGATGCTTAAATGGTTTTTTTGGCATTTTATTGTTATCAAGATATCACACTCTGCCATTTGTTCCTGATTATTGGTCTTCAAAGCCATCGTTGGGAATCCCAATGGTATAACAGACCATGAACCGGTCAACATTTTTACATCAAATTGTTTACATTTTGCCAACAATAATAATTTAAACAAATCTGATAAAATTGTTAAGGTATTTATAACAATCAATAATAAATATATTCAAAAACAAATTATATGATAATCAAGATAATATTCAATTTACTTTTTTTTGCTGCGTCCTTTATTCGATATTCTAAATCGAAAGTTTTTTTCAATTTGGTGTTTGGGACGAAAAGCTATCCACAGATGAACAAATGGTTCCCTGTTTTGGTAGACACAGCTGTAAAATGTTTATTAGAGGAAAACCAACTCGATTTGGTTATAAATTATGGTGTCTATGCTCTTCTTCAGGATAAATCTTTTTTGATTTTAATAAATACTTCATTTTTTTTGTTAACTGTGGATCTGCTGACCAATATAACAATGTTGTTGGATTGGGAGCTGATGTGGTTATGCGCTTGCTTGCAAATGTTGAACATCCAATGCGACATGAAGTTAACTTTGACAACTTTTTTACATCATACCATTTGCTTTGTTGCTGGTGGATCTGCTGAATTAAAAACCGGCTAAAAATTACCAAGGGGGGATTATGATGAGACGTTTGATGCCACACAAAAAATATTGTTATGTAGATGGCAGGACAACAAAGAGGTTACCATGGCAACAAATTTGTAACGATTCTTTGGGATTACCGGTATTGTTTTGGGAACATGCTACCTAGTAGTTCGGCCGTGCTCGTCGGATGGGGTGTGTTCAGTTCCCGAATAGTAGTTATGAAACAGAATTATGAATCGCCAGCAGAAAATTTAAAAATTTTGGTAGCTTTAAGACAAAATACGATACAATACAGAGGGGAGAGGAGAAAGGAAAAAGTTATCGGATGAGTGTAGGGGCAGCTCAAGATATTATTTGCTACACCGGTCTATACCCTCCCACCATGCTGTCAATAATAAAAAAAAAAAACCTACAAGAATTCACTTAACCCATACTTCCAACTTCACCTTTCATAATAAAAGAAATTAGTATTTCATGTTATAAAACATTATAAAATTTCAAAATATTTATTCTAATATAAGAAATTGTTAATAAAATCCATGAAAATAGTAAATTACACTTAAAATCAACAAGTTCTCATTTATGTTTATATTTAATTGGGAAGTTTACCAAAAAAAATAAAAAAGATGTTTTAAAATTGTATTTAATACAAATTATAAAATAATTTATAAATAAAAATGTTAAATGGTTTTAATTATAACATTTAGATTAAATTTTCATTCAAATGTACAAACCAATTAAAGTGTCTTATGTGTGTAGGGTGTTTTACATTCGTAATATGAATATCTAAAAATAACTAAACAAAACTTTAATGTTTAATATCTTTCAGTAGCAACATTCGTTGCATCCGAATTATTGTTTTTTTTTTTTACAAATGAAGTTATTTAAAATACTTTGAAAATATCTGCTACATTTGTTGCAAAATTTTTCTTTTAAATTCTGTTTATAAACTAATTGCAACGTCGGTTACGAAAAAACATGTTTACGACTAATATTGAAACAGTAGTAACTAAAACAACATTTGACTAC
Source organism: Pollenia griseotomentosa (assembly GCA_963931875.1). NCBI lineage: Eukaryota > Metazoa > Arthropoda > Insecta > Diptera > Polleniidae > Pollenia > Pollenia griseotomentosa. Next base: position 183,074,683 of record OZ007561.1, read on the forward strand.
TAAAAAAAACTAATGCAATTGTATTTATTGTTTAGATTCAAATAATGTATATAAATATATTCATATTACAAATAATAAACAAAATAAGTGAAAGAAAGTGTTTAGAATTATGGCGGAAATAAAATACAAAAATCGAAAACAGACAACTTACTTATACAGGTTCCATCGCAGTCAGCAGGCGCCGGATGACAGATGAAAGGTTGCGCAGTAGGTTTATCAATGAATGTATATATGTGTTTAAATGTATAAGTATATATGTATAATTGAAAGGTTTGTGTATTAGATTATTTTTGTTATTGAAATTGAATGAAAATAAAAACAAAATAATTAAGTAGGTGACCATATAAAAAAAATTTAAGAAACTATGAAATTATTGTATTTGGATTTGTTTTAACACAACAAAATTCGAAACTTTGAAAATTAAAGAAAGTAATTTATAAATTTTACTTTTATAATTATTTAGTAATTCAGCGAAAATTTATTAAATATCTCAAATATATGAAGTTAAATTCGTTAGTTACAATTAAAATGTTTAATATTATTATTTGAGATATTTTGTTTGGAGTTTATTCAAACAATAATGACATCACAATCTGGAGAAAATTTAAATAGGATTTTTTCTTTTTTTTTTAGGATGTTAATTCAGTTGGTCACCCTAAAAAAAATCCAAAAGGGTGCCAAGACTGGTTTTCTCGCACAAATTTATAGTTTGAGGTGATGGAATTCAATAAAATTTAAAACACCTGGTTACCCCAAATGTATAACGATAATAAAAGTGTTTTTTTTTTTTTTTTTTACAACCGAAATTGAGAACTTTATGATAAATTTTCCCGGTACGTTGCTCAAAGATTTAAATGCCAAATATAAGTAACACTTTGGACTTATAAATTACAGCAACCAATTATTCGGCTTATCTCCGATAATAGAGCCCATATAAGTCTCTATGGGTACAATTGACAACGAACAATATTTCCTGGGATTTGGCTCTTGAGTTAACCCGGAGGATGATACTCCAACACACTTAATTTATAAAGTACTCCCTGAGCAATTCTAAAATCATAAATACACAATATAATATTGATCGGATACTGTAAACAAGAACCTTACCACCAAAAGCTTGAGAATAGCGCTGTCCACGATATTGGATGTACAAATTATTACAACTTATAGAAACTTAACACAATTTCTATAATTTTTATTGTTTTTTTCCCCTTTAGTATTTTCTACCCAAACGACTCACTCAAATAATATTTTATAATGAAAATTTTTCCCCAAACATCAAAAGACGAAAATTTAAAATTCAAAGCCTTCCAATATAATTAAATTTTAAAAATAAATCAGTATAGAAATTAATTTGAATTTGATACAGCCGAAACCAAATGTTAGTAGAATGTGAACTACAATTTATTAAATTATCAATAAAAACAGGTCGCCATCACAAATTTCGATCAAGTCTTGCCTTTGCACAATGTCCAACGTTGGAAAAAAGCATTCACATCCAAAAAGATTCCGTAACGTATGGTCAGCCAGCCATGTTACATACTTATAACAAGGGCATGGAGGGTGTGGATTTGCACGACAATGCAATCCAGAACTACCGAATCAATATAAGTGGAAAGAAATGGCATTGGCTAGCTTGAATTCGGCAGTTGTCAATGGGTGGAAATTGCATTGCTTAATTGCAAAATACAAAGCTGAGAAACCTATGAGGCAAAAAGAATTTAAAATCTTTGTGACAGAAGCCCTTCTGTTAGCTGAAAGGGAAGAAACTACCGATGATGATGATGTTGACGATAAGGAATATCAACCACAAAATCTTCCAAAAATTAAGGGAAAACACGTTATAATCAGAAATCCCGAGGGAAAATATCGTCGTTGTCGATTGAAAAGTTGTGGAAAGCCCACAATTTATATGTGCTAGAAATGCAAGGTTCATCTGCACACAAAATGTTTCAAGCAGAAACATGAGTAAAAGCATTTTTTATATTTTGGTTCATCTTTTGGCTATATCTTATTATTTTACGATTTATCTCAAATAATATAAACTGAATAAAAATTATTTTTACAAAATCTAATAAATTTTGTACCATTTGATTCAAAAATAGTATAATAAATTAACCCATTTCGCTCCGAAATTAAATTTTTATTTTTCTTTGATGAAAAAAATAGTTTTTTAGGGTAATTAGGACCCACTGAATCCAAAAATTTCGGCAAAAAATTTTTCCAATTTTTGGTTTTCCCAGAAAAGCCTGTTTGAAATTTCGAACACTGGCGCTTATCTTATAAGCTTTGTGTGCAATTTAAACATTAATATTTATTTAATTTTTATTAACAAAAAAGGAAAACGCACTTCAAACCGCAAAATAAAAACATAACGTCCCATCTTCGTTAACTTCGCGATTTATTAAAAGTTTCAGTCTGTCAAACCAAGCACTTCCGAACATGTCGACTGCCAATGTTCTTTGTTGTGTGCAACTTTTCGTTTTTTGCTTTTGTCTGGAGTATGACTGTTTTCATTTAATGAATCAGAAGTAAAAGCAACAATTTATTTTTGTCCAATGAAAAATCAAAAAGTGGAAGCAAAAGCACTTTTTTTAATTTTGACTGTAGTTTTTTAAGCCCTGTTTTTGATCCCATTTATAGGTATTAAATGGCTCTTTAAATTTGGAATAAATATTCGAATTTTTAAATTTATTTATTTACTGTGCTTCGATTTTTTTTCAAAATATTGTACATATAAGAATTTTTACAAAAATTTGCAAGAGATCAAAGGTACTTGATATTCCAAGCTTAATAAGCTTATACCAGTTTTCTTTCATTAAGTCTTAGGGTACGTTTACACTTTGCAAATATCTAACTTAAAAATCCGAAAATGTGTGACCTTTAGCTTTTTTTAAGCAATTTTTATGGATTTACTAAACTTTATTTGTGAAAAGATCTTTGTATTTTTTCACTTAAGCTCTGTTAAATGATGACCAAGCAAACATTTCCCAAAATCAAACAATTGTTTAATAAAACTATTGGTTACGTGTAGGTCTTCAAATAATTGGTAAGTATGACCAAATCTTAAGTTAATTGGTGAGAAAATAAGAGCATGCTTTCTTTTCCTTTGTACCAATTAACTCAGACTTCCTCAAAGAAAACTTTTATTAGTGTAAACCCAGACTTATAACTTAGAAAAGTGTTAAAGATCTTACTGCTAAGTTAAATCGCTCGAGTACACTATCGTACACTAAATCCAAAACTTTTACAAAACTACAAAACAAGTAGTTAAGTTGACATTGTCGAAAGTTTTCAATAATTGTCTTAATTAAAGACGTGCTAAATTTTAATAATAAACTGATGATTGCCGCCTTATCACACCAAAGGCAATGTACTAATTTTATTAACAAAAAACAAATATTGAACTGTTCTGTATTAAGATTACAAAAAAAGTGATATTATAAACCGATGCCCACTATTTTACATAGGCTTGGTCGGTAACCGCCTGCGGGATCTTTCACTTTTATTTTTATGCGTTACAAATTTAAGCACAAACACGTTATCCCCTTCCAACCTTAGATGTTTTAGGGTGTGAAAACGTAACCTTTTTTTAAATATATTAAATTTCTTACTTAAGCGCTGCAGCATCTAAATGTGCATAAATTTATGTATTTAAATCAACATAAATATCTACACATAACTACAAAACTGAACAAATTACTTCTCCGTCAAACTCTTCCCTTTAAAAACTAATAACTTTACTAAATAAATAGCAAATTTAAAGTTTTGCCAAAATTTTGCAATGTGCGCTCCGGCCGGCATTGCCAGATAACTTACGGCTCATATCCCCAATTTAAAAAAATTAATATCTCCAAAAATCCCCATCTCAAAATTTAAATCTTTAATTTGGACTTAAGCTTTTACTTTTAAAATCCCCTCCTGAAAATCATTTTAATACTAGAAATAAACGCGTAATAAAACCAATAAACATAGAAATAAAGACTATACCAAATTCGTAACATATATAAAGTTAGTAATTTTTTCAAAGTTCGAACGCTTAATAGATGGAAATCGTACCACTTTCTGGTACTTTTTTAAAACATTTTTCTACATGTGTAAAAATAAAAAAAAATTTTATACTTCAATGGGTAGAAAAAAGTATCAAAAATTAAATTTATTTCTTTTACTTCTGTGGTACGTACTGCATGTCGTAGTTTTAGAATTTTCTATTATATTGCACTTAGAAACATTAAATTGAAGGTGCAGCTTCCCGAGTGAATGAGCACCTAAAAGATGAAAACTGTTGGTCCTTTTTTGTTCTTCAACTGGTGCTTTTTGAACTTTCGTTAATATTGGGACAACACGCAAAGAAAAAACATGGTTGTGTTAAACATATTCTAAGAGATTTTTTATTGCAGTCACCACATTACGATTGTTATTTATTTATTTATTTTGATATTTATTATAATTAAAATTACAATAAATCTAAAGCTAAAGCACTAGCAACTAAGGCTATCGGCTTGTGTTATATATTAAAAATAAATTTCATGCAAAAATGATTAGTATAAAGTACTTATGCGAACGTTAAATTTTGTTTTGTAGCTAAAGAAGTTGCAAGAAATCATATGTATTATTTATATTATACTCTGATTTGAGTTAATCTATAATACTGTGAGAGTTGCATTTTTTTAACAGGGTGTTATTAAGAGCCTTACATTCTAATAGCAGATAATGTTGCGTTGTTGCAAAAAACGCAAACAGGTTGTGAATCTTTTGATATCAAGTGTTGGTGTGTGAGCCTAGTGTGTGTTAGGCGAAGTCTTGTAAAGCATTCATTTTTATGGCAGCTTGTTGAATTTGGAGGTATGACTGGTATTCTATTACGGTTTATTGTTTGGTAAAGATGACTACATCTGCTCCATTTTTGGAGAATGGTGGTTGTGGTGGTGGGTGATGGATTATGACTAAATAGGATTATGACTAAATATATTCGTAATACTTTTCCCTTAATCATATTCCTATCTTGTTAATCATATTATTGTCATGGTAATCACAATAAGTTAAGAAGTTTATTATACAGCACCAACTTCACAAAAATAAAAAAAAAAAAAATTTGTTTGCATCGATTTTTTTATTTTGAGGCACCTTAGATTTTTTTTTTTTTTGATATAAATACAATTTTTATATTTTTTCAATTTCCTAAAGTTGTTTTTGTTTTATTTTGTGTTATGTTTTCAAAGTTATCATTATTTAATTCTTAAACGCCCGGGAGACTATCAAATAAATACATCAATCACATAGTTGTGTGCGTGCAGTCGTTCTTTTTCGGGTACACATACGCGTTGTCGGCAATGCTTGTTAAAAATCAAAAAGTTTTGATTTTTTTATTTGATGGCTGATTATTTGATAGTCTCCAGTTGTGATTGACAAAAAAATTTTATTTGCTTTGTGTATGTTGTCATGTACGGAAGAAAAAAATATAAATAATTATTTGGTTTTTCGTTTTTTTGATTTAAAAAAATATCTTTGTTAAAATGGAAAAATGCGTGGAAACTTGCCAGCATTATGGAATGTAAAATATAAAATAAAATAAAATAAAATAAAGCATCATCCGACGACGACATTATTTGAAACGAACCCTATGAAATCAAAATTACAAATGTTGATTGACGGGTTTATTTGTACGTCTCCAAAAAAGCCTCAAATAAACGACACTAACACATATGCACTGATTGACGGGTTTATTTGAAAGTCTCCAGAGCTCTTTAGAAAAATTATTATTTTTCAATCAACAAAACTCAAATTTATAATTGCGATAAACATTGAAATGTGTACAGTAACTATAATATTGTTGATATTAAATAAAAATAAAAATTTTTTGTGTACGACAACAATATATTGTTACAATAGACATAGTGTAGTTGCCGTAACCATGCCCAACCATATTTTTCCTCTGCGTATATAAACATAAAATTAAAGATACATTGTTCTGAGTGAATAAGAATATGTAAGGGGAGGTTTTGGTACGTTTCGTTCTGCAACTGGTACTTTCTTTGATTTTCGTTAATATTGGACCTAGAAACATAAAATTTAACATGCAATGTCCTGAGTGGGTGAGAATCTATAATATGGAAGTTTTTGGTAATTTTTGTTCTTAAACTGGTACTTTTTGAATTTCCGCCATTATCACACCCAGAAATATAAGATTAAACAGGCAATGTTCTGAGTTTATTGAGAAACTGTAAGATTATTTAACTGATACTTTTGGAATTCTTATTAAAACTGAATCTAGAAATATAAAATTCAACATGCAAAGTCCAGAAAGATTGAGAAACTTTATAAGGAGACTTTTTGATACTTTTTTGATTTCCAATTGGTACTTTCTGATTTTTTTTTTATATAAGTGAACTTACAAAACTAAATGAAACATTCGCGGACTTCAATGGAAGATATTATATGGTTCCCCGACAAATCGGTCCAGTAAGACAGCCAAAAAAAAGACAAATGCTCGAAACATGTAAATTCATATAGATATATGAATATTTTCTTCATATTTTCAAAAATAATTATGGCCGAATTTCGACTACTAGGCTAACACTATTATGTATAAATGCACTATTGAAAAACATAAGTATCAAACTAAAATCTGAAATATTTTTTCCCAGTTAATCTTAAAAAATCTTATAAGATTTTTGGGACTTCCCGGGAAAGGGAAACTTTACAAAACAAACAAAAATTAAAACCTCTAATTTTTTGTTTTTAATCTACAAAAATCTTCCCAAAATCAAAAATTTGGGGACAAATTTCCTCATATGGCAACAACACTTACACCAGCATATGTGACTTTGTGCTTTTTGCTAGCATCTCTATAATATCGTAGAAAAAAGTTTGACTATTAATTTGTGACAACGCGTAAAAGCGTTAATAATATTTTCACAAACTTTCAAATAAAATGCAAAGTTTAGGTACATGCGTATGTAGATACGAACATATTTATGTATATAAAAAGTTGTATGTGCTTTAAGAAAATGATTCAATATATGTATAAACATAAATATTACTGACGTTTTAATAAAGTCAAACTTTTGTACGGCAGTATTAAAGGGATTTGTATAATTATTGAAAGGGAGTTAGAGTAATGTTGCTAGTGAGCAGGGTAAATGAATATAAGGGCTTTTAAAAAGAGCGTATGAGAAAACAAATACATATACAAATAAATAAAGTGCAAAAGCTGCTTCCGCTTCCTTTTATGTGGCATACATTGTTAGTGCTATTGGTATTAAGAGGAATATTTTAAGAGCCCTAAACTAAATTATCTAGTTAGTTTCAGCTAAAGATTTGTTTATCTATTTCATGTAGACTTAAATTCCTCTCAAATTATATTTCATTATTAAACAAGATAAAGACAATTTTAACATTTTTGTTATTTACTTCCTTTTTTTTGAATTAAACTTGTTTTTTTAATTAAAATAATTTGGTTATTTGAGTTTTTATTTAAGTTAATATTTATTTATTAAAAAAATACTTTTTAGTAATCCACATGTAGGTTTTGTTTACATACGCAAAACAATGTCACATACTTTGGAGATGGGTAACATTGATACATGTCAAATTTTTCGTATGGACTAACTGATGTTGCTGAACATTTTTCACAAACTGGAACCGCCAAGTTCCCAACTTAAGGTATTGTCTCACTATGGTTTTAACAGTTAAATTATTGATTTAAAAAAAAAGTATAAATAATAGTTATAAATAGGTATTTAAAGGGGGATTTTAGCGCTCTAAAGCAGCTACAGCCAAACACGCATACATCGATACTTGAGTTTGTGTTAGAGAGGTTTGAAAGCTCTTTTTTTCAGTACATGTTTTTTAGTGTACATGCTGCTCATTTGGCAAAGTAACATCGAATTGATCGTTTACAAAAAAAAAAAAAAAAAAAAAAGAAAGCATTGTTGTGTGATAGCTTGTTGTACTCGTGCCGGTGTTAAAGAACGAAAGCTCTTTTGTAAAAGCTTGCCCATTGGGCATATGAGCTGGAGGTTACTGCTCTAAAGAGAAATAATTGTTGAAAAAATTTCACTTTGCCAAGCCGGTTCGAAAGATCAAAAATGCTGGGGCAAAATTTTTAATTTTTCAAAAAATTTTAACAAATAAATCAATGACTGGTTTAAATAATGATATAGTGTACGAAACTTTCGATTTTGCGGTTTTATAACATTTATATTTTAAATACTATATATTAAGATGAAAAAAAAAGTTTAAAAAGTAAAAAGCGACTGAAATATTGCAATCCGCCTTTTGTACACGTAACATCATAAAAATTTAGGCACTAACTTAATTCGTGCATAAACAGTAACCGACGACCTCTATTAGGCTTGAAAGTGTGAATCAGAACCCCACCCGCTTGTTCGTGTTACTAGTGCCGAACTATCAATTTGTCTATACATTAGGAACCAGCACTAGTTATTGTCCAATCTACTTTACATGTATTAGACTGGTGAATTTAACATGGAGTTGTCCTACGAGGGGTATAATTGTCTACCCATTGCATTACTTTTCTCGGGTTATTTCACTAGTGAAAGCCGCAATATGAATTTAATGGTATTCTCTAACCAGCTAAATAGCTAGTGAAATTGGGAATATGAATGAAAAAGGAAAAAACATGTTTTTTGAAAATTATATACTTCATATTTTATTAAATTAAATTGAAATTAAATTAAAAATCAGTTCATTTAAAGAAAGTATTTCTTATTTTTTTGAGACAACTTACCACAAAGACGACCTTTTTCGCAAATTGTCACAAAACGAATGACGAAATAAAATATCAAAGAGGAACGTGCAACAGCTGTTTCAAAACAGTGTGGACAACTGTCGCTTTTATGCATTACTTAGACATAGTGAAATTACTAGTGAAGGGTTGCTGCTTATATAACTATTTGCAAAGCGACAATTGCTATTTGCCGAACAAGCGGGCAGTTATATAAACTACTCAGCGCGTTTTTTATTTAAATCTATAAAACGACCAATAATTATAATCAGTGTTTAACATCTCTCACACGTTTTCACAAGTCTTTTTTCCAGGACTTCGAAATAAAACTGTATACTTTCCCGAGCTTTTCCATGCTATTATAAGCTATTCTTCTTAACTTCTCTTTGCATTTGTCAAGTTATTTAAACCTTGAGCTTCGAATGAAATATTTTTATGAGAGTCAAGTAAAGTAATGAACAAACAAAGTATTTTTGACAAAATTTTTCGGCATAGCTTGTTTCTGGGAGAACGAAAAAACTTTTCCTAACCTTATGCTGGTCTTAACTACTGAATGACAAGCAATACGTTTACCAACCGTCCCACTATGAAATCGCCACCAACAAACATAGGTTGCAGTATAACTCGGCAGAAATATACAATCGCCCTTTGCTGAAGCTACTTTTCGCTGCAGAAGCAAGCAGCAACTTTTGGATAGCAAAAGAAACTTGGGAGATCCACCAGCAGACCGAACATCTCTACAAATAGTAAAAAAATCCAGCTTTTGAAGTCGACTTTTTCAAGTGTGGTTCTTAAATTTAGTTCTTGGACTAGTTTCATTGACATTATACTACATTGTATTGAAAAAATACTACATTGTAGTAACTAAACACGCTCATTGAGATTAGAAGTGTGACTAGTCTAATTCATATAAAGTGTTAGAACTAGAACCGGTCTCTACCAGCAAATACCTATCACGGGGCTTCTTTGGTGTCTGTTCTTTTCCCTCTATGTACTTTTCTGGAAGGCACAAAAGGGAACTACAAAAAATATAGGTTCATTTTCCAGACGCAAAAAACTTTTTAACGGAAAAAAAAACTTTTAATACAAATTTCATGTTGTAAAAATTCCTTCCTTCAGTAAAAATAATTTAATGAAAATTAAATTTAATGAACTCAAGCCCAACTAAAAATTGTTCGGAAAGTGTTTCCTCAATAATTTGTCCCCATCTTAACCAGTTAAAGTTTGTATTAAGGGTGGGGAAAGGGGCGCTGGATTAATGAACTGATTATATCCTTTTGCAATACCGAACAAATCTGTTGTTACAAACCTTTTAGGTAGTGGGTACACGCAGAGAAAATATATGTTCCAAAAACCTAAAATATTTTTAAAGAAAAACTGTCAAAAATATTAAAGTTATTGCCACCATATTTTTTTTACCGCAACCATATGATGAATAAGCCAGTTTTCTATATAGCTGCAAGAAACACATATGGATTTCTATGGCCACTTTATGGTTTCTATACCCATTTACATATTAACAACAAATCATTTTGTATCATGACATGTGGCTTTACAGAGTTTAAGCAACTGCAGTCGAAACTAAAAACTGTCGAACAAAAAACGAGAATTTTAGAGTTTGGTTTGACAGCGACTGTTTACATTTGATGTATCAGAAGTAAAGGCAACAGTTTTTCTTTGGCCATTGACAAATGAAGGTGTGGAATAAATTACAGTTTTTCTAATTTGACTGCAGTTTTTTAAACGCCAAAACTTTGTTGTGTAATTTTAGGTAAATAATTTTTTGGCGCAAAAAATACATGGCTAAGGGCAAACATAACATAGCAATATAAGTAACAACAGACGTGATAAAAATTACCAGAATATAACACAATATATCCTTGGAATGTGGTACTTGTGACCTTTCCACACAGAAAAAATTATCCAAAATTTTTCACCAATTAAAGCATTAATCAAAAAAATAATCAGTTTTTAATCAAGTGGATTAAGCGTTTAATCAAGTGAATTAAATGTTTAATTAATATTATTAGCTGGTTAATTGATACTATTAATTTGTTTACTGGTGAAAATTTAATTAATTTTTTAATTAATATCACAAATTTTTAATTGAAATCAATTTTTATTTTTTATTGTGCACTTTCTTAGTTAATAAATAAATCTATTATTGTTAAATTTTAACCTTATAGTTCTCAAACTTTAGTCACTAAAACTTATTTCTAACAATATAAAGTTACTTTTGAAAAATGTTAACCATAAAATCTTTGCTAATGATTACAATTAACATTGCCCTGTTAACAATTTTAGAATATATTTTCTATCATTAATTTTCAAATAACAATTTTCTAATCCAATTTATTAAATAAAACAATAACTATTGTAACAACTACTGCGAGCAGCACTCCAGCTTAAGCCGTAAAGTAGGCATAAAACAATAGCTACAAAGAAAAACAAATTATTTTTTTTTATACATTACAATTAATGATTTCATCAGCAGCATCGATATAGAATTTTACATTCTAACAAGCTTTTCAGCAAAATTTTGTCGTTTTATATTTATTTAATTTTCCGAATATTTTGAAATATAAACCAAATACAATGCGAAACCATAATTAATTGTTGGGAAGAATTGAAATAACAATAATATAAAACCTTCATTTGAATAAGGCATACCAAAATTAAACAAGAATTTTGCTTCATTCATACTTCAGCAGACAGTGACTCGTAAAAATGTTCATAAAAAAACGAAACTAAAAAGTAAGAAAGTACACTCAGTCAAGCCCGGCTATATAGTTCCTTACACTACAGTATTTATAGGCATGGGCAAAAATGGTGCTGGCGATACAAGATTATATTATGGGGTTAATGACTCATATAAAAGTATTTGGTGCTTAATACACAGAAAAAATTAAAAATTGTCTCTAATCACCAAATTTGTTGATTTTGCACCTATTACAAAAATGATTATATTGATTGCTAAAAATTGTAAAAATTTGAAATTTTGAAAATTTTTCATTCAATTAATGATATTTTTAATTTAAGTTATAAAAATGATCAAACTACTTTGCCGTTTCAAGCAATGTGTTGGTGCTTGATTTTGACAATTTCCAACAACAATTCCACAAGTTTAAATTATTTTTTTTTTTAAAACGAAAGTTTTTTTTGTTATTTAATAAATATTTTATACGGATGCGAAACGTGGAATGCGGCCCCTCGTGACATGCATGCCCTTCAAGTTTTTATAAACAAATGCATTAGAAGAATCCTACGAGTCTTTTGGCCACAACGCATATCAAACAACAGACTATGGCATCAAACGAATCAATTCCCCATAACTATTGAAATACAAAGGCGAAAATGGAAATGGATTGGTCACACCATACGAAACCCGGTCACAGATATTGCCAGAACAGCGACCGAGTGGAATTTGCACCAAGGTTCGTCCTATTGGATATTAGCTTAGACACAAATTTTTAAAAAGTTCGGTCAAAAAGTTTCTGAGTTAGAGGGGGTCAAAGATTGACATTTTTGCCATACAGGCGTTCTTTCTCATCCATGTAGCTTATTACCTTATTGGTGGTAGCAAAATTTGTCCCAAGAAGCTTCGATAGCTATTTGATCAACCTTTTGAAAAAAGATTTTTTTTAAATTTAAAACTTTTTTTTTTTTTTTTTTTTTATACGGAATGTTTTTTTTTTCTTTTTGCTCAAAAGAAAGCTTATGTCTTTTCCTTTAAGGTAGTTTTGGTCGCTTTTTGGGATGCGAGTGGGATATATTAAAAAAAAAATAATTTTTCACTCCAATTTTTAAAAATTTTTTTAAAAAACAACAAAAATATTTTTCAAAAGCTATCGAAGTTACTTGGGACAAATTTTGCTAATACCAAAAGGTTATAAGTTACATGGATGAGAAATAACACTGCATATGCTAAAAATTAAAAAAACCCTCGTCTAGAGTTTGAAATAATTTTTTTTTAAGCATATCGCACTCGCATCCCAAAAAGCGACCAAAACTACCTTAAAGGAAAAGACATAAGCTTTCTTTTAAGCAAAAAAAAAAAAAAAAAAAAAAAAAAAAAAACATTCCTGATAAAAAAAAAAATAAAAAAAAAGTTTTAAATTTAAAAAAAAAATTTTTAAAAAAAAAACAAAAAAATCTTTTTTCAAAAGATTGATCAAATAGCTATCGAAGCTTCTTGGGACAAATTTTGCTAACACCAATAGGTAATAAGCTACATGGATGAGAAAGAACGCCTGTATGGCCAAAATGTCAAATTTTGACCCCCTCTAACTTGACCGAACTTGTTGAAAATTTGTGTCTAAGCTACTATCCAATAGGACTAACCAGGGTGCAAATTTCATCTAAATCGGAAGACATCGATTAAAAAATTGGGTCACTTGACATGAAATCCCCCATATGTATAATAAATATTTTAATTAAAAATTCATTTCAAAACAACTAATGGTGTTTTCTTTTCTACAAAAAATGTGACATTTTATTTTTAAAAAATGCAATTTGGTGTCTGTTTCTTAAAAATGTTGCTCCCGAAAAGGGTGGCTTGTTTTATTCTAAAAAACTCATCCTTTTCGGGAGCAAAATTTTTAGGAAACAGACACCAAATTGCATTTTTTTAAAATAAAATGTCACATGTTTTGTAGAAAAGAAAACACCATAAAATAATAATTAAATTAAAATTATATATTTAATTTTCTTTCAAAAAAAGAAATTAATTGATTCAATTATCACATTAATTAAATTAAAATACTTTTTAACAAATTTTTTTAATTGATAAAAACTGCTAAAATTTTTCCTGTGCATTATCTAGATATCTACAGTTTAATGGAGTTTCTTCGATCTAAAGCGGTTTTGGTGGCAGGCCTTATTGGGACCTATGGTGTCTTCCGGACCTACCAGTACAAAATTTCACCATGACATAGAAGCTATTATAAAAGTTATCGTAGTCGAATAACAACATCGTTGCCAATACCAGCATTGATAAGGAAGACAGTTAATTGACACAAAGACTCTATTCCGGTAAGTTGTGTGTATCGGGGCTATGTAAAATTATTGACCTATTTACACCATGTTCAAATTATCATTTAAAATGCGACCACAATTCAGCACACAAGTCTTAAATACATCAACAACCGGACATCGTTAGATCAACTGAGTAATTGATACAGAGTTGATTAGTCTACCAAAGGGCTTATCTAGAACCAATATTTTTCTGCGTTACAAACATCAGCACAAACGTATAATATCCTCTCCACTATTGTGGGTATATTAAGAAAAATGTACAATCATAGAAAAGTAAAATAATAAGAAAATATTTTAAATATTTTTCATCTAATTTTCTTTTTATTCTTCAAGCCATCCATCACTTTTCCAACCCACTGTTATCAATTTTATTAATCTACTACCCCCTCTCCCCATACAGTTGATGCTTGGGCTTTTAAACATTTGTTACCAAATCCTAATCATATTATAACATTAAAACAACAACAGCAACAACAACTAAAACTCAACAAAGCAAACATTTTATTACACAACTTTTTGTGTCGAAAATCTTATTGTCGTTAGCACTAATCCTTATTGACGAATAGATAGGGAAAGATGAAAATAAATTGGGCTTAATAAATCTTGTTAAATCACTTCTGGTTGATATGAAAATCAAATATAACATTAAAAGTTGAGAGTTTGCGTTTTAATTATTCGTTTCTTTTAAAATTGTTTTTGTTTGTTGAGTATAAGTTTGTGATTTAAAGCTTAGAAAATTAAGTTAAGTAAAAATATTAGTTACTTAATGTCAAGTGTATTATTAATGATTTCAACAAATAACAGTTTGATGAATTAATGTAAAGCTATACGTATAAGTAATTTTTGTATATTGTAATACTTATGCGTATCTTTTCTTAAAAAACATTAAAGTTTTTTGCATAAATCGAGTATTAATTTTCATTATAACGGTATATCTCCAGAACTAAAGCAAATTTAAAAAAAAGTTTAATAATGTACCAGAAACCTACACTTTTGCGATAAATTTTTGACTTGTATAAAGAATAAAAGCCAAATTATATCTCATCATATTTAAAATTTCATTTGATTTTATGGCAGATTCATAAATTGGTATGAATCTACCACTGAAATTTCTAGGAATATTTATTTTTTAGATTATTAATTCAGTTTCAAGAACTTAATACACTAAATAATGTGAAACAAGACACAGGTTAAGGCATTCACTTTTAATTAGATTGCTCCAAATCGTACAGCCGTCATTCTAGTAGTAACTGATCAAAAGTTCCTCTGAAAATCGGTAAGATCAAACTCCGCAACTTCTTTTAGAAACTTCTCATAAACTTAGGTATATTAAATCAATCAAAAATGGCAACATATTTTTGATTTCTTGTGTGCTGTTTTCACAACACAAGTAATTGAACGTGTAGGAAAATTTATATGAAATTTAAAAATAGTACAATTTCCTTTCAAAGAAAAACCTTAAAGCCCATTAAAGTTTTTATTATCTTAGTGTCTAGCTTAATTTAAGAACAAGCATGTTATATTGTGACCTCAACTAGATTACCAAATGTTGTTGAAATCCATATTTATTATACCAAAGCTTCCAAACCGACTTCAATCCTATTAATTACATATCAAAAAGAATTCCTTCCGTGTTACCTTGACTATTTGCGCGCAGTGTACTAATTGTTGCTGAAATTTATTAAAAATTTGAAATTCCACTAGTGTCCAGATTATGAAATTATAGATTTGTAGTTTTTGTATTTTTATCTTGTTTTCCACTTTTTGTTGTTATATTTTTTATATAAATACAAATACACCTACAGCCAACTTCAACAACATAACCAACAATAACAGCAATAACAGTATCAACAACAGCAGCATCAACAACAACAGCACCAACAACAACATCACCAATCAAAACATCAACAACGATAACAGCATTAACAACAACAGCACCAACATCAATGTCACCAATGTCAACAGCACCAACACGATCAACTCAAGCAACGACAACATTAGCAGAAACAACAACAATACAACCAGCAACAACACCGGAAATATGACCAATCAACAATTAATTGTAGGCAATAATCTAGAAAACAATCACAACAACTACCATTCTAGAAACCTACCATATGATCTGAAAATACTAAATATAAAAAGCATATATAGATTAACAGTTCTAACGGAACTTAGAGACTACAGTTCTCTAGAAAGAATCGATCATTCGTACAACACCAGACTACGCTCAGAGGGAAGATTTAAGATAAAACACAAAAAAAATTGCTATGGAGATCGAACGTTAGATGTTATCTTACCCACAATCCTCAATGAACTGCCAACCAACCTGATAAATATCACAAATGAGGCGAAAAGAAATGTAAATTTATTAAAACACTTTTTTATAAATATCAATTACCTGCAGACACGCCATGTGGCTTAGCAGGTTTTTAGCATTAAGAATGAAGTGTCGTTTTAAATAAAAATTTTTTTAAATAAATTAAAGAAAATTATCAAAAAGTAATTTCAATTTTCGGGAACAAAATCTTTTGAAATTAAAGAAAAAAAAAAAAAAAAAAAAAGTAAGAAAGTGTGAAAATATACATGAAACTGAGTACCCCTCCCCAATCTACTCACCCCTCTCATCAATAAACTTAAGAACTGCTGCAAAAAATATTGCAAGATTGCAAGTCTGGACGATGACTAACCAAGCATTAAAATTTTATTAAAATCTTAATTCTAAATTTTATTTCAATCTAAATTATATAAAAAAATCCAGATATTTGTATGAAGGAAATATTAAACTTTTGCTTAAATTTCGATTTGTTTTGCAAAAATTTAAGGAAGTACGAAATTAATAGAATTACAACTTTAATGTAGGAGTCTCTAGTTTGTAGTTTAATCACACATTTATTGCGTTAATGAGCAAAACAATTAGAAACTTCTGCTAGTCGTTCTTGTTCTGGAATAGAAAATAAAGGAAATCACGTGAGTATAAACACATAATAAAATACTGAAAGGAGGAATTAAATATTTTCAGGAAGCAATAAATAAATTAATCCACTATTACACAAACACACTATATTTTTAGATAAATGTGGGTGTACGCCGGAGGGTGGATGATGTTTGTGTTCGTGTACGTGGGTGTAAACTAAGTGCGTGTTGTAACTTAAGTTAATTAATGGTTTAAAATAAAAGCGAAAACTAACAATTGTTGCCGAAAAATATATATAAAACATATAAAATAGCAATTATATTTGAATTAGATAAGAATTTAAGATACATATTGCATAATTATTATAAAATGATTAGATTAATGTACATAATTATTGAGGTGCAAATATAGTTTCATGTACGGAAATATATCACAGGTGTTAATGAGTTAACCATTACAAGCATATTAATAAGATAATTATTTATTAATAAATTAAGAACTTTTAACACTTTTTGATGATGTATTATAAAATATTATTTTCAGTTGTTGCAAAGTTTGTATTTAAGGTTAAGAGAAATTTTAATTTAATTAGTGACAACAACGTAAAATTTTGAGAAAGAATTTTTACAATTATTTGATCGAAATTATTAACCAAATTTTGTTCTTTTTGTCAAGCTAATAGGGCCTATATTTCTTCAATGTTAATAAAATTTAATTTTTAATTACAATATTTCGTTCCCGATGTTTCGTCAATTGTTTGTCGACTTTTTCAAGGGATTGTCTAGTTAAACAATAAATATTTTCACCAAACATAAAATAATTATTGTCATTTAGACAAAATTTTTTTATGATTGTGTTTATTGCCGTCTGAATTGGGATGTTCGTGAATAGTGAGATAACGTCAAATGGTATCATTATTTCATTATTGTTAATTTTCACGCCGCACAGTGGGAAATTTTACGAGAAGGCGGTCAAAATTCCATAACTTTTGACTGGATCGGTATTTTTTTATGCGATTTTTGTTGCTCGATAGGCCCGATGTTAGGCTTTAATTTGCGCTATAAAACGTAAAATTCGACTGATAGAAGCAAAAGTTATGGGGAGTTCAAAATGCATTTTCATTTTTTTGTTGAGTTTCGGTGTAAAAGTTGAATATTTCAAATATGATTTTTTTATAATTTATCATTATTTCTCTTGTATTTTACAACTGATACTTATTTTTTATTGTCGAACTTAGATCCTGTCAGAAAATGCCAATATTTGGCCCCTGTAAATGTTTTAGTCCCAATATTCACAGGGGCCAAAGGTTGGCGTTTTTGGGAAAGACGAGTTGTTATAAGGATAAAACTGAAAAGGAATATTTTGAAAAATGCCCAAATAGCATTCTTGGCTATCGAAAACATTTAAGGTAATTCAACTTTTATTTTTGGTTTGAGATGTATGTGTATTTTATTTTATTTGATTGGTTCGCTTTCGCTGTTCTGTATACTGATTTTTTGTCCGTTTTAAATCCAAAAATAGTGCAAATGCTTCTTCTGGAGTAAATTTAATTTCTTCAGTTGGTGTAGGCATACTTTTTAAAATCCTCTTTGTGCGTTTAGGGCTCGCTTCCACTATTTTTTCAATTATTGCAATTTTTGTTTTCTTATTTTGCGTTGGTTGAATTTGATGCAGAAATGAATCCTTTATCATACTATGAGAAATTTCTTCATTGGTATTTGCAAGCTTGCGTCTTCGTGATCTTTCACTGCAATTGTCAATTTGTTTTGCGGGCCGACCCACTTTTCCAGTTTCCTTAGCAGTTATTGACAGCTTCTTAAAAATCAGATCATTTGTTAGCCATTTTTCGTTGCGTAAGTAAAACGTTTTCTTGTTTCTAGAACATTTAAGGTACCGTTTTCTTAATGTTAATGAACAATTTTTAATTTTTATCTTATGAAAGAATGGATTATTCATTATGTGTAACACAAAATCTTGTTCATCTTTCTGTTGAAAATATATATCTGCGAGAACTTTATAACTGAACTTAGCCATTGTTTAAACAATAATGAAGGTAAAATTATGAATGCATGCACTTTTATACTCTTGATAGAAGTTTTTTTAAATGATCTTTTGTTACTGCTTCTTTAAAACATAAAAACCCTTTTTTAAATACAAATTTAATCTTTTATTAGCATTTCTTTGAAACATAAAAAACCCCTGTTTTCACACTTTTTAAAAGGATAACATACCGGCAATAAATTAACAGGTAACATGTAGGTAATTTTCACGTAAAATATAACTGCGTGCTAGTTTTTTTACCATTTACCTGTTCTTCCATTTTTTTAAATTAATTTGCATTTTCAGGTAATTAAACTATGTAGTTTATGTTGCGGCTATTTACTTATGTTTAACCTTTTAACTTACTCAGAAATCTAACGTCTATTTATGTCGCCTATTCGTTTTGCAGCATCCGTTCACCCACAATAAGTTCATAGCAATGGCAATACCTTTACCTTCTCCAAATTAATTGATAACCTGACGTGCTAGATAATTTATGTGGCCTGAACTGCTTTATTTGTCGAAAATTCTTTAAGATTCACCTTCTTTAATTTCAGTAATTTTTCCTTGCAGGACTTATTTTTTGAACCGAATATCTTACCTTGGGTCACAGAAATTGCTGTAGTTCGCAAGACCGTATCCAGATGTGCGTACAATGGGGTATAGAAATGTAGGTTAGATTCTGGACTACAAGAGAGTATAGGTTTTTTTTTGACGCATTTTGACGCTCAGGACTTATGCTCTATAAAGTAGGAAATTTCCGGGAAATTTTGACATTAAAAAAAAAAAAAAATTAAATAGTTCTAGAGGTCGCAGAGTTTAATGCTTTAAACCACGTATAGCTAATAAAATAAACTAATATACAAAACTTATTCTGTCAAAAAATCTTAAAAAACAAAAAAGGTATGAGCATTTCAACTTCAAAAATTGACTCAGAAATTCAAAACTATAACCAAATATTGAGAAAGTCCATTTCGGACCACCCTGTTCTCAATGAAATAGTTGAAATAGGGTTTTAATTTTTTGGCTCCCGAGGTTCACTAGTATTTACTTTCACATGAATAAAAAAATTTTAAAATCGGAGAACAAAAAAAATAATAATTTTGGCCGCCTTCTCAAAATATGAACCAGTGTGCGTCGGTGAAGACTGTACTGTAATGCACTACTTTTTCTACCTTTTTGTTCTTCATATAATAGTTAAATGATTTGTTCTCCTTTTACTGGTCATGAGTTTTTTCTTTTCATACTTGTTATATTTTCACAAATCCCAGGACCAGTTTTTTGGACCAATTGACACAAATTTCCCGCATGGTGGTAACATGGTACCTGAACTGACGCACAATAAGTCGTAAGGTTGTCCCTTCCTTGTGTATTTTGGGTAAGCCGTATATTCTACGTGCAGTAGTCGCGGAACAAAGAAGTTTACGTTTTTCCCCTATATTAATAATATTATTTTTGTAGAGAACAGATATAATGTTATTGTTTTGTTTCTTAAGTTCGGCAGATGGATCTGCTCTTGAAATTCTGTAGGTGTTTTTGTCTCCTACAAGTGCTTGCATTTTCCCCTCATACTCATTCTTATATATTGCTACCGTCTTATTACCTTTGTCAGCCTGTATAGTAATTATGTCATTAAATTTCCTTAAAAGTTTTTTGTTTTCTCAAAAATTGTTAGGATAACTTGGAACTAAGAGATAGTTGGTTCAATGCTAACTTTATGTCACAAAAATCACTCTTAATCGCTTAATATCGCGACTATAATGATATTTTAGGGAAATAAGGTCTAACAAAATTTATTTGACTAGACATAAAATCATAAAATTATGTCATGATATACCGATTATTTACCATAGATCACATATAAAAAATGTACCCTCCGAATACACTATAATACGCCACAAAAAGTGACGATGAATAATACAGATGCTGTGCAGATTTGTTCATAATTTATCACAGATCCAACTGTGAATCTCCTGAAAAACTCTAATTCTCCGTAAAGATTTTTACTTATTTAGCACATCCACAAAAACCATTCCTACTTAATTTAAATAATTGAAATATGCCGACATTTATATTTAATAACAATTAAATAGAGTTTTTTTTTCCCGGACTTTTTCGATTCCCGGGAAAGCGGGAAATTTTTTTAAATTTCCCGGGATCCCGGGATCCCGCTCCATATAAATAATACGAAGTAAACTTTGTTATTAATTAATGAAAAAAACTTTTGTAAAAATACGTAAGGGAACTTGTTTACAAAGAAAGTAAAAGAAAAGGTTCAATACTAAAAAATTAATTGAAGATTGAAGTAGGAACTTGAATTATTATCACCCCACGCCTTTATTCCCTATTATTATGCTTTTATTCAGTATTATTATGCTCTGGATAATTCACAAAACAATAATAAAAACAAAATAAAAATTAGGGTACTCAAGATATGAGATCAAAAAGTTAATTAATAAAATAGATAAAATATTTTAAAGAAATATATAAAATTTTTAAACGGCTTAGGAAATAACTTTCTGACACACTCAAAGCGCTTTGTAAGTCGTCAAAAAGTATATTCCTGATTTTATTTACTAATTATCATGTTTCCGCAAATTTTCGTTCATTTTTTACCGAGGTTGGACAAATAGTTAAAAGTGCACCGTTGTAGAATGCTTCGGATTCACAATCAGAAGCAATTTTTTCTTTTTTATAAGCAACGTCTGTATCAGCATCAACCGGAATGCTTCTTACAAACCTTTTCATTTCAATAGGTCCATTTGTAATCTTTAGGACAATGTGTTTTTCAAGTTGTATGTTGTAGTATCTTACACGAGTTTCCAAAATGTTATTTTATTTCGGTTTCCCCGCACTTCACGGGTATATAAACCAACACAAATTGAAATTGAAAATTTGTGTGTATCACCTAATAAACATATCGCTCCTTCATTGCATCATAGTCATATCTCAAAATTTAAAGTAACTTTAGCAAAGTTTTCCTTCATATCTTCTCGTATTATATTTTAAACTGAACCGAAGTTATAGCAAAATATATCTTTAAATCGGTACATTTTGAAAACTTTAATCGCATTTTGCCAACATTGTTTATTTTTGTAGATATGACTATGTTGCAATAAAGAAGCGATATGTTTAGGTATCTCCTATTTTTAAGACTTGTTCATGGACAATGAAAATCTACTGCCTGCATCTTATTTTGAACAAATGTACTTAATTAACTATTCAATTCACTAAATGTAATAATTATTAACTGTTGCACTGCCTATTCTGCTTTGAGTAGATTTTTTGCATCAGGAGACATTGATTTAAATAAATGTACTCACTTCTTGCAATTGATCTAATCCACAACCCATCCACAGATGCTTATTTTTAGAGAATAGAAAACTAAATTTCAAAGTATAGAGGAATTTTTTATTTCCCGGGTTCCCGCAAGAAAAATACCGGGAAAACAGAAATAAAATTATTGAAATTATTGAAAAACCCTACAATTAAAGAAAATGCAAACAAAATTTCATAAACAAATAAAATATATTTTTGAGCTAAGCCGAGAATTTTTTTTAAGTAGATCCACAATTGCACCGTTTAAACATAGAAGCGTGTGACGTAGATACAGAGTCAATTTAAAACGTATATAAATTAATACAAAGGCACACAATGGCAGACGCAAACGTTATAGAGTATCTAAGTCGTACGTCGACATAGTTCAAATTAAAGCTCATACGCCGGTTGCAACCATATTTTCATTATGAAAGTAAAACTTGAATTTATATTAATGTTTTCAAATTGAATATTAAAAAATAAATAAAAAAAGAACACATAAATAAACAACAACATAAATATATTTCGGTTTATTTAATTATATTTTTTAAAGAAAACAAAATACTTTTACGACGTAATTGTGGATAAAAGAGCGTAGTTTTAGAAATTTACGGCTTTACGTATTTTGTTCTTACGCTGTACGACCCAATTGTGTTCCTAACATTGATTATTTTAAAAAGTTTGCAAAACGAGTATTTAAGTAATTAAAAATGAATTGAATTCGAAAATTAATAAAATGTTTTTTTTCAAATATAGATGAAATAAAAAGAAAATTGTTTAATGTTCATATTAAATGTAAACTTACGGCAAGAATTATTTATTGCTTTTTTTTTTTTTTTTTTCTTTTTTTTTAAATACCAAATTAAATAAATTATAGATATACTATAAACATTTAATTTTATTACTTCAATAAAAAATAATTAATAATAATTTCACTAAATAGCTTAATGTGTCAAAGGGGAGATTTATTAAACCCTAAGGTCGTTATCATTAATCATAATTAGTAATGTGTTAAAAGTAGAAGTGTAGAAAAAATCAGAAAAATTTAAATAACTGATTAATTCAAACTGATTATTAAAAATTGTTATATTCTGCCTTAAACAAAAATTTCGTCGGTGAGAGAGAATTTTCAACGGGAACACAAGTTGCTGTATACAACTCCACGTACATAAGGCTGCGAATCATGGGCACTAACTACAACAAATCAGAGCATAATTCAGGCTTCAGAAATTAAATACTTCAGACGTGTGGCCGGTAAAACAAGACTAGACAGAACACGAAACGACACGAGACAGATTAAATACAGAACCGCTGAACAACAAAATCGAATGCAATAGCTAAGGTGGTTCGGACATGTAGCCAAAATGCCAGAGAACTGTTTGCCGAAACGAGTGTCAGAAGCAGAGGAAGAAGAAGAATTACGTTAACTTCATTCTGACAGACCAAGGAAACGAGTCCAGAACTGCCAAAGAAGCGGCACAGGATAGATCGAAGTGGGGAAGTCTTTGCAAAATCCTTTATACTGCAAGCTAGAAAGAGGTCCAGAATAACAAGTAAGTAAATATATTCTGCAAACTTTTTAACATAATTCTGTTCAAATTAATCAAAAAGTACAACTTTTTTATTTTCTGAAGTTGTGATGACCCTCCACTGAGAGTTAATTGGGGGACTCACAAGGTGTGCTATATATGGCTTGATATTGTCGTAATGTCCTAAATAATATTTTACAATTGTTAAAAAAAAATACTGTTACGTTTTAAACAAAATAGAAATTTTAATGCTGTGTTCAATGATTTGTCATAACTGTACAGTATAAATCAAAATTATGAGCAGTTGCGCACAGCAGTCATATATATTTCTTGTAATTATTTTAAAACATATGACTTTACAACTTTATGACTATGTACCCTGTGAATTTCCCAAATATATTTCAAAGGCGGGCTTTATATAGGATTTATGATAAATTGTGAACCAATCTTTATAAAAACTGACCCAACAGTATTACACTTGCGATCAAGGCCGACAAATGCGGTAGATATTTCTGCTGATATTCTTACCGCTATCGCCTTGGATTCCCTGTTTCTGAAAACTTGATTGCCGCTTGCTAGACGTTTCACTACCTTATGGATTTATGATAAATTGTGAACCAATCTTTATAAAAACTGACCTAACAGTATTACACTTGCGCTCAAGGACGACAAATGCGGTAGATATTTCTGCTGATGGTCGTACCGCTATTACCTTGGATTCCCTGTTTCACTACCTTACGTAATCAACTGGATTTGGGAGGCATTGGGTTGCCTCTGGTCGCCTCCAAACTCAAACTTCGGCGATCGACTATCGATATTGCTAAGATAGTTGGGCCGCGAAAACTGGATGCAAACATTCCAGGCAATTACTATCGATAACCAGAAGGGACGAATAACTTTTCGTATCTGTTGTCACGGGTCTTATAGGTAGGCGTGCACAGCAGCTGCGATGAGGAAAATGGGGAGGAGAATGCAGAACACTGATTTTTAATAGCATTTACATCTATTTTGCTCCGTATTTGTCCTGTTCTGCACTGGAGAGAAGACGACTTTGCGAATTGTTATCTGGCATTTTAAGCTTTGTTAGAAGTTCAGATTCGCTATACGATGAGGATTTTGTTTAGTGGAACTTTATGGTAGCACAATTGATCGTTAAGTCTGACGCCTGGTTCTTGAAATGTGGACTAAGTTTAAACTTAGTTTTACGTAGTCTTAAACTCGGAGTTTTCCAGCGAAATATGATTTTGTGCACAAAATTGGTAATGGAGGCACAAATCTGTGTTTAGAATTACTACACCTAGCTTAACTTAGATCTCAAAAACCGAGCCTGAGTCTGACAGCTATTTCTACCTTAAGCTGGGATCACACGATTGCCGCAAATGCACCAATATGACACAATTTTTATTGTGCTTTATTGACGCACAATAATGAAATTGGACCAATAAAATATTCTGAAATCACACGATTGCCCTGTTTTAAACAAATTTAATTGCCGCTAGTTGGTACAAAGCGAAATGGTTACAACAATTGCCGCAGCACAGTCACACGATTGTTCTTACTTGACAACTGCGAAAACAGCTGTTGTGGTAGCTTTTTTATTTAATTGAAAGTTCTTGTTGGTTTGTTATTAATTAAATAAAATTAAATATGTATCATATATGTACTATGTACTTAAACAAATTTTTGTTGAATATTTTTATTTAAATTTTTTAAGAAATTCCAAAAATTAAGTCTGTTCAACAATTTCGTATGTTAAGGTTCGCTTAGAAACTTAAATAAAAATATTCGCACTGAACAGCTAAATATGCTTGTGAACATACATACATACATATTTTGGTAATATGTAGCAACAATAATTAAAAAAAATTTAAATGCATAATAAATAAATAAATATTTATCTTCATTACCTACTAAAAGAAACACAAAAAAGTAAATTTATTAAGAAAAAGGCAAATATTGGTGCGTATTGCGTTGTTTGATTGCCGCACAAGAACACAATAAATATTGGTGCATTTTTGTTATTTTTATTGACGCGCGGTTGCATAGAAAACAGTCACACGATTGCCGCACCAGGGTTGCATTTGATTGGTAAAAGTAAGCACAATATTGTCCTTGATTGGTACATGAGCCAATTGGTTGTGCAGTCACACGATTGGGGTATTAAAAAGTATGAAAATTGGTGCATTGCGGCAATCGTGTGATCCCAGCTTTACTTAACCTAGCCTATTTTGGGAGAATAATAGTTATAATGTTAATGTCCGTTCTTGTCAATCTTTTACTGTGTTGGGTACCACAGATTCGGCACAATGGCCCATAACTTCGCCAGAGGAGAACTTCTGTATTTGTTTATATATTCGTTATTTTTTTATACTCCACCCACTTATGTATGTTTTAAATTAGGGGTTTGCTCTTAGTTTCTTAGAAAGTATAAAAATTATATAATAAAATCGAGTCAAATTTATGGTAAGCGGCAATAGGCAAATTTTACAGGAGAGGATTTTTATTTTTATTTTTCTAAAGTAAAGCAGCGCTTTTTTATGCATTTATTTATTTTTAAAATTATTTCAAGATTTATTCAAGAATTATTCAAGAGCATTCTGAGATTAAATTAATCATAGTACCTGTCGTTTACGATAATTTTAATGATGTTGGTTACGATAAAATCGCAAACAGAGCTCGATATCATATTGCGTTAGTAGTAGGGTATTCATTTAATCGGGCTTTTGCTTTAATCGGTTAATCGCTCGATTAATTAACCGAGGTTTTGATTTAATCGGTTAATAATCGGTTAATTTTGTTATTGATCGGTTAACCGATTAATAAAGTTTTTTTAAAAATTTAATAAATAAAAATAAATAAAAATGCATAAATTACACTGGTTTACAGTCAAAAAATACCAAGAATGCCACATGCCTAGATAAGTTAATTGGAACCTCCTGAACACGAAAAATGCTGTAATTTTTTTTCTAAGTACCGTTTTTTAATTGAATGCCTTTTCAGTCGATAAGCTGCAAGTTTCTATCTGATAAGAAGTGGCTGAGTTATAATGCCTATTTTGTACGTTTTTTTCAAAATTTTCCATTTTTATTTCATTTTTTTCTACGTTATAGTAAAGATCTGGAATGTTTTATTTTTTTACCAAATAGTTTATTAAATTACCAAAATTTTAAGCGTAATTTGAAAAAAATCGGATAATAAAGTTTTTATTAGGGATTTTGTGGAACGACAATATTTTCATCTTCATTGCTCACACACTATATTGGGCTCCACCGAAAAACACAAAAGTACCGTTATTTAAAAAACGGTACTTAGAAAAAACAAATTACAGCGTTTTTCGTGTTCAGGAGGTCCCAATTAACTTATCTAGGGCATGTGGCGTTCTTGGTATTTTTCCAAATTAAAAACGTGTAAAGCAGTGTTATTTATTATTTGGAGTTTATTAGCAAAAAAAAAAGAAAAACATAACAAACATAACAATTCTTCAACTAAACTAAATCAAAAATGGTTTCATTCTGAAAAATGTTTTCGTCATTTTCTAAAGCACCAAAATATGGAACAAATTCCGTTTCCGAACGGAATTGTACTCTGTGACATGGCTGTATATGGGCAGTTCCAGCAAAATGTCTACTTTTTGTAACGTAACGCCAGAAGTAATTTAAATTGTTTCTCAAAAAATTTTATATGTATAGTTTACTTTTTTATATTTTGGTGTAAAGCGCAACTATCTCTACATTAAGTAACAAAAGCGATAACAGTTGAACAACATGGTCCTAAAATACAACTTTATTTGCATTCTGGCGTTACATTAAAAAAAGTAGACTTTTTGATGAAAATGCCAATATGTACCTTAAAACGAGCAAAGATTTTTAAATTTGAAAGCTTGAAAAATAATTCTATATAAGTCCAAAGCCTACTAAAAGGGGTTTTATACAAAACGTCTTGCTCAATTCGCAGTCTTATTCAGTTTTGTAATGCACGTCAAAATCCACTTCTGTTTTTTTAACGTCACGCGAGCGCATATTTTTGCTTATATCTATCTGCAAACCCTTAGCGTCGATTGTTGTAATTTTTTTTCTGAATGTAGTGCTACTTCATAACTTTGTATATATTTATAAGAATCCTTTTTACAAATTTGACTTCTTCATTTAATTTGTTTACATTTTGTGGTACAAATATCACGACACGTTAAAATGGAAATGCCGACATGTATTTATTAAAAAATAGATTGAGATTTTATTTATTATTATTGTTTTAGTAATTTCAATGGTTCAAGGAGATCTTATAAAATAATCTTTTGGAATAATAATTTGGCTTTAGTTTTGATAAAACTTGACTTGGATAAAATTCTTTCACTTATCGTATACTTATGGTATATATATTACAGGATATCTAATTTCTCAGTCCTTTGCCAGGATTTCTCTAAACATATAAAATATTCCATTATGCCATTAGAATCCTGTTTTAATTTTTTAAAATTTTTAACTCTTCTTATTGTTTTGGCTAATTTTGTTAAAATATTGCTTGTGTTACTATCAATAGTTTCTTTTGTTGTCAGGTCATCATCTAAATATATTGTATGAAAAAATATTTTCTAAGCACATTTCATTTATATATGAGACGAAACAAATAATTAAAAGTACAAAAAATATTGTATAATACTTCAAAAAAATTTAAAATTTTGTTATATCGGTTAATCGGTTAATCGACTGAAATTAACCGGTTTAATCGTTAATCGAAAATAGACAATTTTAAATTAACCGATCAGTTAATCGGGTAGTAATTAATCGGTTAATCGATTAACGGTTAACCGAATGAATACCCTAGTTAGTAGCAATAGGATTTTATGGTCTGAAATAATGATTTTTATTTTTAGGCCTTAAACCAGTTTTTGATCAGTTATTATTTATATTTCTCTACACGTATGTATGTGTGTAAATATCAAAAAATTCAAATAATCTCTTTGATTACATTGAATTTATCAAAAAAAAATATTTCAAATGTCATTTCTATAAAATATTAAACAAGTTTTTTTTTTGTAAACACAGATAATACACTCGTAATAACTCTTTTTTCATCTCTTGATATTTACATATCAATACGCATACAATAAAATGAAAATTTTCAATTTCTGAAATTGAAATCGAGTATTTATTTATAAAATAGAATAAGAATGTATAAAGAAATATATAAAAAAAAAGAAATATGAGCAAGAAAAATGTGTATGGATGAAGTATTCAATGCGAATTTAATTTCTTGGTTCATTTCATATGAAAATTGCAAACGACATCATTATGCAAGAAAAATAAAAAAAACCAATAACCACGTCACCAACACTGTATTCAATGGCATATTTCTTTTTTCTCCAACTACTTATAGCTTGAATTTGGTGAAAACGTCCCAAATGCGTACTTTAGCGCATTGAAAACTGGCAAACGCATACAGGGTTATTTACTTGCGTGGAGTTTCTTTTTCAGATATTTAATATTGCATTGAAATTTTCTTTAACATTTTATTTAAGAAATAGGGGGAGGTCTATAACAAAACGCCACAATTCCACTCAAAAATGTTTTTTGGAATAATGAAAAAGTTAATAATAAGCGCATTGAAACTGGCAAACGCATACAGGGTTATTTACTTGCGTGGCGTTTCTTTTTAAGATATTTAATATTGCATTGAAATTTTCTTTAACATTTTATTCCAAAAAAATATACGGAGGTCCATAACAAAACGCCACAATTCCACTCAAAAATGTTTTTTGGAATAATGAAAAAGTTAATAATTGCCTGTATAATAATGTGTTGTTTCCAGGTGACAAGCAATTGATCGTGTGGTAAAATTTATGTAAAAAGCACTCAAAAAACTGAGTGATTTTCACATAAATTTTATAGAAATTCTACCTGTCATCTGGAAACAGCCTATAAGACTTGTTGTAATATTATACTTGACTAGCAATTAATACAGTTCACTCATAATTTGTCTGGCAGTTATGTTTAAGATATTTAGAAAACTAATTTTGAATAATTTTGTTTTCTATTCAAATATCAATTAATGTTTCAAATTCGTTTTTCATGTCCAACAAAATAAAATTATTTGAAGAATTATATAAAAATATTAATAGATATTGAAATATAATTGGTGAAATAGGCCCATAGTAAATAAATTCCTTTTGGTGTAGCCACAATACTTTTTCATTTCAAAAATATATATGGAGGACTCACAAGGAAGTCATAAATTTGTAAAGTCATATGTCTTATAATAATTACAAGAAATATATATGACTGCTATGGGCACCCGCTTATAATTTATATTTCTACTGTACAGTTTTGACGAATCAATGAACACTGCATTAACATTTTTTTTTTTGTTTGAAACACAACAGAATTTTTTTTAAACAATTGCAAAATATTATTCAGGACATTATGACGATATGACTTAACAGCACACCTTGTTAATACCCCAATAGTCAATTTACAAAGTGTTCTATTGTCATATTGGTTTAATATGAAATGAAATTTTAAATAAAACGTAAAATTACAATTAGACAATTCAGAAAGTATTTCACTGTGTCATATTGGTTGTATTCGTATAATTAATGAATGTCACATTTATAAAATTAAAACCAGGGACCCGAAATAACTGTTATTATTTTTTAAATATCCAATAGGTTATGGAAAAAATAACTGAAAAAAAATTGGTCCTGTAATAATAACACTACGTGACAAAATTTCAACAAAGTCGTGACCAAATGAATCTGACAGCTAATCTTTATGTCAGTTATATCAGTCTTTATATCAGTCACATCATCTTTTTTAAAAACTCAAATAACGGTTATCTTGGAATATCTCAAAAACTGTTCTACTTTTGACAATTCTGACTTCATATTCGGATTCAGCGGAAAATTTTACATAAGGATTACGTTTCAAATGCATTTGGTCAAAAAATTGTCACGTAGTGTAATTATAAATTACCCAGAAAATTATAGTTCTGCCATAAACATTATGAAAGATTATTATTTTTTTTGGTCTTTGATAACCGTTATGAAAGATTATTATTTTTTTTGGTCTTTGATAACCGTTATGAAAGATTATTAATTTTTTTGGTCTTTGGTAACCATTATGAAAGATTTTTATTCTTATTGGTCTTCTATAACCATTATAAAAGATTTTTATTTTTTCTGTCTTCTATAACCACGCTACAGTTCGCAAATCTTAAGATATTTTTATAAAATTTCGCACACTGACTTATATTTGCACAAGGACGAACTTTTTTTTAATGATTTTGGTAAGGATCCGCAAATTTTTTGATATCTTTCTCATATTTGGTAAATAGAAACCAATTATGCTACACAATCATGATGCTGAGTTTAAATAAAATCGCTCCAGTTTTAGGCATATTTTCCCGATTTTTTTTTTAAATACAAGAAATTTCGCACTAAAATTGTATTTATATACCATTGAGTAGTCAGTGCTGTTGGAGTAGTAGCTAAGATGTGGACTCTGAAAACGATAGACCCGGATTCGATTCCTGGCTCGAGCGACAAAAAAAAACATTTTTCAAATAGAAATAATTATTTCTTAACACTCTCAACTATCGGTTGGCTTGAGCGAACTAATGAAAGTAATTTCAAATGCAAATATTGCTAGTAATACAAATGTTAATAAAAATGATAATTTAATGAAGGTCTTTTTAGGAATGACTTTTATGAAACTGTTTCATAGATTCTATAAAATGCTTCATTACCTGACGATTTATTGTTTCTGTAAAGAGTTTCATTAATTCTATGAAGCTTTTCATAAACATTGACTGTAAATAAACCTGTTTCATAGATTTTATTAGGAGTGTCATTGGCTGAACTCCAACGAATATTTTCATAAAACTTGTGTGAAATTCGATATGGAAGACCAAAAAAATTAAAATCTTTTGTAATGGTTACGGAAGACCAAAAAAAACAAAAACAAACTATAACGGTTATAAAAGACCAAACAAATATTGGTTATTTGTAACAATTATTCAGAGAGCAGGTTTTAAAAATTCGTGATTAATTATTATTTCAGGATTTTTTCAAATATTGGTTATAACTGTTATGTCCCTGATTAAAACAATTGATAGTTTTATTTTTGGCTATACCAAATCTTATACCCTCTTCACCTAACGTAATGGAGAGTCTTAGACCACTCACCCACTAACACACATTATCAAAAAGAACTGAAATAAAATAAGTTAAAGTAATACATTCGGCTGTACCGAATCTAAAATACCCCTCCCCTTAAATTTAACGGTACACTTGTATGGGGACCATATTAAATAATCGATCCATTTTCTCATATGGTATTGGCGTTATTATGCCAATTGGATACAATTTGAGATTTATGGGTTTAAATTATAGGCAGTCGTGGTTTTTTTGCTTGCCTCAGCCATTTGTAGACCGATCCAGTTGAATTTTAATAGCGAACTATTCAGGACTATATAAAATATAAATATTAAACAATTTTAACTCTATCATATCTGAGCTCTTCGGAAAACCCATTTCAATATACACACGGACATATAAACTGGCGGACGGATAGACGGACATTGCCCATCAACTCCTATAGTCATAGGTACCAGTAAAATATATATAAATATACTTCCTAGAAACTACAAACGAAGAGTTTTCTGTATATTCTGTATTGGTGGCCACAAATGGTCGGGCTTTACCGTCCATACTTTCTTACTAACTTAGTACCAGATATAAAACAATAAAAAAACTTAAATATCCCAAAATGACTTGTGGGTCAAAGAAGCGTGAAGCGTATACATGGTCACTCCTTCTCAATGACAACCTCAACCACTGTCCTATAGAGGCTCTGGCAACCGACCTTAGGCGGTATAACCTTAACATCCGCTCGGAGAAAATTCCAATGCACTGCGCCGGCCTGAAGGCCTGCTGGTATCCCCAGCACCAAGATCGGATGCTCTAGTCTAATCAGCTATACATCCTAAACTGCTTTGATTACCGAAACCAAATGTGGTCATATGCTCCTTATAGGAACCACAGGATATATTATATTCTGCTTTTTTATTTTCCCGAAAAATTCCAATTCTTAAAACTTGGTTACCCGGTAATTTTATAAATAGTTTTACGAAACTGATCCGGGTAATAAATTTGTTTTACAGTTACGTGTAAGTACCGTAGTATTTTCAAACCTTAACATAGGGTCTCCACCTGAGATAAGATATAAGATTTTTATATCAGCAAACGTCAAACTCAATCGCAGAGAGTATTATCTTACGTGTAGACTCTCAAATAGTGTTAGTATTAATATTATAATAAATCTTATAAGACAGTGGTTATGAGAAATCTTATAACAGATATCTTATAAGATGAGCTGTCAAAAATACACATACATACATACATAAAAAACAATAATAAGACGCATTCATTAAAATGTTAAATTTTTTTGTACAAATAGTGAAAATCTTGTGATAAGTGTTAAAAAAAACTATATTTTTAACTAAAAACAAGAAAAAACTAAAAAAAAAGAATAAAAACGACACAAGTTTACTGTGCGAGAATCATTCGATTATGAAATCATATAAGATACGTGTTCCCCTTGTTTAAGATTAAGATTAACATGAAGAAATTTGTTCTCTCATTCTGCCGACGTTCTCTCACATATTATATCTGATATTATCTCAGGTGAAGACTCAGTGTAATAGTCTAGACAACTTTACTCTAACCTTCACACAGAAAAAAAAATTCAAATTGATTTCAATTGAAGAATTTGTGATATTAATTAAAAATTTAATTAAAGTTGCACCAGTAAACAAATTAATAGTATTAATTAAATAATTTTTGATCTAACAACATTTTCTTCGGTAATGTTAATGATATATGTAAAGGGAAACCTAATTTTCATTATAATGCCTTAAAAAAATAATCGGCGAGAATTTTTATTGTGTCAGCAAATCTCCCTCAATCACTTCTTATTCCAATTCGTTAACTATGAATTGAAGCTCTCAGTAATAAGTAAAATAATAAAACAACATATCAATGACACATTTACACAACAATTTTCACTTGTTGTAATGATTGTACATTAAAAATATAAAAGGAAACCACTTTTCAATAAAAATAAATATTTACATTTTTATTGCAAAATACTCATACTCGTTTTAACATTGAAGATGCAGAAAAGAATAGAAGTCGTATAAATGTAGGGAAATAATAATAGCAAACAGCATAAAGTCACATGTAATAATATTTATCTGACATCTGATGTTTCCTTTCTACGTACAATATTAAAAAAAACAAGTTATTATTAATAATTGAGTCAAAGAAAGAAAGAAAGAAAGTAGTCAGTAAAAGGAAGCCAGAAATTACAGAAGTATTTTAAATTCAACTTTTCCATTCTAATGGGTTTAAGGTGGCCATGTAACAGTATTTTCATTAAGATTTAACACGTTTGAAATCAATTAAAAGGTACTTTTATAATTAATGCCGTAAATAATGCAATTTATTTGGCAACGGGAAGTGAATTCTAAGAGGATGTTTAAGTGAGTGTAAAGGATATTTTTCAACTGGCAGAGTTTGCCACTGGTTGATCTTTTGCATTTGCAGATCTAAATTTAGCAAAGGAAAATGAAGACTAGTTTTTATTTAATTAGGAAAAAACACAAAAGCTGCTAGAGAGCTACTTGATTGGTCGATAATTTTTTATGAAAAAAAAAGAAAAGAGAATACCGAACTTTTAAGTTGCTCGCCGAAGTAAGTAGTCAGTTTGTAGAGTTGAATCAAGTCCTGTAAAATTATTTTTCAAGGATGTTGTTGATTGAGCCTGAAGTAACTTCCGAAGCTTTTTTGAGAGGATCTGTGATGTAGCCATTTTCTACGAACTCTTCTTTTATCAGCTAATAGTCGTTCGACATCTGCAAAATATATTTAATTATATCTGGTTTATTTAGGGACTATGGCAGAATATTGGACAGTTAGTTTGATATTTATTTTAATATTGACAATAGAGATTTCTATGTCTTCTGGTGTGTGAAGCGATATATTCTCCGTGCAGTGGGTACTGATATATTTTTTGTACTTAAGCCAATTAATCCCAGAGCCAGCTGTCGCCAGATAATCAATCGGTTCATTATACTTACTAAAGTGGGTGTATGGTAAGAAGATAATTCAAGCAAAGCTTCTACGTAAATCATTTTCATGGGAATATTTTTCATCAAACCAAAATTAATGACATCTATAATTTTCTGCTGATCAGCAGGCCATTAAATGTGTAGCCCGTTTGCCAGTAAATGTGTAGTCCGATTTTCGAAATTGTGTAAGATAAAACTCGACCCTTTAGAGTTATAAGACGTTACCAGATAACATGGGCCGAGTGAATTATAGTTTTTAATATGGTCAGTGTTGCCAAAACTTGGTGACCAAAAATTGCTAAATTTACGGAAAAAATTGCTAAAAAAATGGCTAAAGCTTTTTTTTTAAATAAAAACACATTAAAATTCAATAACATAACAGAAATAGTTCACATATTTTGATATTTATTTAAAAAATTAAATTATCGATAAATTTGATGTTGTTATTGTTCATCTTATAGGAATCAGTCGTGCCTATTAGTTTTAAATAATTTGAAGGTAAATCATAATCAAGACAATATTTATTAGGGTATTCATTCGGTTAACCGTTAATCGGTTAACCGATTAATTACTACCCGATTAACTGATCGGTTATTTTAAATTGGCAATTTTGATTAACGATTCAACCGGTTAATTTCAGTCGATTAACCGATGTAACATATAAATAATTTTAGTTTTTTGTATTATTATAACATATTTTTTTGCGTTTTTAATTATTTGTTTCGTCCCATATAAAAAAGGTATATGTTTGGAAATTATTTGTTCCTACAATATATTTCCTTCGAGAAATAGATTCTTAAAATACAGTACAAAAACAGAAACTAGGGGCTCGTATTTAATTTTTTTCGGTGCTGAGCTTTGCCAGGATGAGTCAGATGATGACCTGACAATAGAAGAAGCTCTCGATTGTAACACAAACAATCTTTAACAAAATTAGCCGAAATAATGTCATAATTTTATATGTTGAGAGAAATCCTGGAAAAGGACAAAGAAACCAAGATATCGCATTCAGCTATTAAAAATGAAATGTTTCTGCGCATCTAAGTACAGCTAAAATATAGAAACAAAAGCAAACAAACGTGTGTATTAAATGCTTAAGTGACGTCATATTAAACAGTTGAATTTTGTAAACATGTGCAATGCGTCATCTTGTTTTTATCATTCTTGAATCTGTATTATAGGTTGATTCCGATTTCTCAAACATCTTCGATAAGTGAAAGAATTGTTTCCAAATCAAGTTTTATCCAAACTAAAGGAAAGAATCGCTTCAATTCTAAACTTTTATAAAATCTAAACTATTGAAATAATTAATAAAAATATCTCACAGTTTTTTTTTTAATAAATACATACAAATATTATGTATAAATTATAAAATGTGTTTTTCATATTTATGAATTACTTTTTTGTTTGCTCGTTTTAGTTCAAGAATTGTTTTGTTCGTTATGTTTTGTTTTTTTTACTAAAAGACTTCAATAATAAATATTTTTTGCATTTTTATTTATTGAAATTACTTAATTTATAAAAAAAATTTTATTAATCGGTTAACCGATCAATAACAAAATTAACCGATTATTAACCGATTAAATCAAAACCTCGGTTAATTAATCGAGCGATTAACCGATTAAAGCAAAAGCCCGATTAAATGAATACCCTAATATTTACCCTACCTTTTGAGTCCAGACCTACAATAAAAAACAATTAAGAAAGTATAGTCGGTCACCCCACCTATATGATACCCTACACCATATTATAACCTATGTACCAAATTCAAATAATCTCCAAAATTGCGACCAGCCGGAAAAACATCGTTAGTTCGACTCAGAAAGTTATTCTGAGTTAATCGGTATACCTAAAGGTGGGCTTAGCACCAATATTTTAAGGTGTTACAAACATCAGCACAAACGCATAGTACCCTCTCCACTATTGTAGTGTTGGTAAAATATTTTAGTGTTATGGTAAAAATATTTACCTAATTGATACAATCGAATTTGCAGTTGCTGAATGTAACATATTTCTCAAATTACTTTTACCGATGTCTACTTGGAACCATTGGAATTGAGTGCAACTTTATAGTCAATTCTGAAATTTCTAAACAAATTTTGTTGCTCTTTATTGAAATCCTTGCAAACAGAAAGAAACACCGATGCTTCTTGTGATTCATTTTATAAATTTAATATTGGAATACTGTTCCCTTATCTTGAAAGATGTTTTATAATCATAGTTTATAGCGATTTTCAACATTGTAAAAGTTGCGATTTAAATTAAAGGCGTTTTAATTGTTAAAAATGTTTATTTTACTTTTATAAATTTTTATAATAAAATAAAAATTATTCTTTTAAAAGAAAAACGACAAAAAAATTTTATGGCTAACCAAGCTGAAAAATGGCTAAAAAAATGGCTAATGGCTAAACTCATTTTTTAATGGCTTAACAGGGTGAAAAATGGCTAAATCTAGCCACTAAATGGCTAAATTGCCAACACTGACTATGGGTGAACAAGTAAATTGGGAATTCTGGAGGTAAGATAGTTGGCTTATTAAAGGTTAGTGGACGTACAGTTAGCTATGCCTATAAAGGTATCGTATATAAGCCTACTGGTTAGGTGTTTCCGTTTCCTTGTTTACGCGGCTTTATAATTTTTTGTCACCAGGAAGAACTAGTAAGAAATTAGAGTTTTGTTAAGTTTTTGGGGTTAGAAAGATTAAAAGAGTTAGGGTTAGATTCAGTACAAGTACAAATTCTATTTTTATCAGTGTTCAAAAAGACATTTGTCATCTTCGAGCACAAAAATAATACTGTTCTTATCCAACTGAAAAAAAATGAGAACATTTATTTCATAGCGTTCGGTTCAGCTCATGTTCATGTTCGCTCATTCCAGTTGTGCCCTTTTGGCTGGTAAAAAAAACACCAAAAACTTTTTTACAAAAACAAAATAGATATACGAAAAAAAAAAACAAAAAGTCAGAAAAAAATGTACCCAAACAAAACACAAACATATAATACACAAGCTTTTCGTGCTGTGGTCGTTGCTAAAATTTTTTGTTTGTTCATTTCTTCATCAATTATTAAAAGTAACACTTTAGAACATTAAAATATAATGTGTGTCTATGAAATCACTACAATTGTTTTGTTTTTGGACGAAGAACAGAACACTATATGAGTGGCTTAAAGCACAAGGGGTTCAAGTGATTTTTATTAAATAATGAAAAAAAAGCGGTTAAAGTTATACTGAAATAACAAATTTAAGATGCTTTCTACTTTTATTACTTTTTAATTAATGAAATCTTGAGATATATTTTAATCCGACATTCAGATCATGTCTTCTGAACTTCTCTGAACTGCACCTATTAACTTTATATGTGAACTCAATTTTGTGCTTAATGCCCCTCATATAATGTTTGGCTCTTTCTTGAAAATAGTTTCGAACGGTATTAAGGGTTGTGTTCGTATACACAAACACTAAAAATAGAAATTGTTCCTGGAGGTGTGAGCCGAACGCAAAAAAAAATTATTCTGTTTATTTTCGGCTAGCTTCCAGACAAGTACCATCTTTATGTTTTTTCACAATTTCAAGTTAGTTTCGTTTACAAATTTGTATATAGCAAAATTCCAGTGTAACATTTTAAAGTATAATTCACAATAATTTATGATTAATCGTTACATTATATTAACATTAAAAAGTAAAATCAATATTCTGTTAAGAAATTCCGTTAAAAAATATGTTATTTCAAAATAAAAGGAAATTTCTAATCTAGGCGGACAGTTTAAGGTTCCCTGCGGGAAATTTGTGTCAATTGGTCCACCAGACTGGTTCTGGGGTTTGTGAAAATAGAAAAAGAAAGGACTCATGACCAGTGAAAGAAGAACCAATCCCTTAACTGGTTTATGAAGAACAAAAAGGTAGAAAAAGTAATGAATTACAGTACAGTCTGCACTGGTGCTCTGACACATTTTTTGGTACTTTCTTAAATTTGGTTCTTGAATTTAATTCTAGGACTTGTTTTATTGAAGTAATACTACATAGTAGCTACTGACACTAAATACGGTCATTAAGAATAGATGTGTGACTGGTCAAATGGTGTCAATTGACCCCCTCCAATGACAACCCCATGTAAAAGTGATAGGTCTCATTCATATAAAGTGTTAGAACTAGAACCGGTCTCTACCACCAAAGACCTATCACGGGACTACTTTGGTGTCAGTTCGCTTCCCTCTAGTGTTGTTATTACTTGATTTCGGGTAGACTCTTTAATGCAAATGCTTGTCGCTTAAAGGAGTCTGCAAGAAAGCAGGGCTTAAGGATTTATACACAAAGTTGGGAATTTAATGCGAGCAAAAAGACAAAAAAAGTCATTTGGGGATTGGAGATTTTTTTTGGGGATTAAAAAAAAAATCGGGGATTTTGCACATTTTAATATATGTTCCCTTCTTTTATTATTTACGCTTATTTTTTTTTTGTTACGTATATAAAATTTAAAAAATAGTAACAAAACTTTTATTTTACTCTCATCAACAACTAAAACGGTGTAAAGGGTCCTAATTAAGATGACCGTTTTTGTTTATTGTGTAAAACGTACTAAATAAACTTTTGTTATTATTCTTGAATGATTGTTTTAAAAGAGAAAATCTAAAGGGGTCTGTCTGTACATGGTCCAAATGCTTGACGGCGAATTTACTCTTGTACGTGTGCTGGACGCAATATTCGCCGTCATATCTAAATTTTTTGATTTTCCATCCAGCATCGTCGGTGTCACACATACAAATATATTTTCAAAAAAATTTGTATATGGAGATTTTTGGGGATTTCTTATTAATATTTTTCTTACTATTTAAAAGAAAAATTTAAAATTTGGTCTGAAAAAAAGTACTAAATTTTTAAGGTTTTGTTTTTAAATTTGGGGATTTAAGGGGATCTTTTTTTTTAACTTTTTGGGGGCCCTCGTCGTCACAACGCACGTCACAAAATGGCCGAATCCCCACAAGCTCTATGCCGTGGTTCCTTGATATCATTGTATATTACCATTGATTTAAACGTAATTCCAGAGGTCAATTTGGGGACATGATACAAGAGTTTTCTGGCAACGTAAATGATGAATATAATTCGTTTATTTCAGTTGTGAATTTAGTTCAAGTTCATGTAAAGCTGTATGTATATTTTATTAGCTACCACGATCCGTTTTAAGTTCTTTTTTTAAACATAATATCTTTGCTCAAGAGCTCAACATTTTGCATTTCAAAATGAACAGTCAGATAAGATTTAAATATTCTAATCTCTTATGTCGTTACGATTACGAAACACTTCGTTCAATGAATTTCAATCAAATTGATATAATTTTAAGCGAAAAGTCAAATTTTCTATTCAATGGAAAAATATAGAAATACAAAAAAAATATTTAAATGTTTAAAAGATATTATCATATTATTGAAACGTTAGTGTTTATTTAAAATTCATAGAATATAATATTTTTTTTCAAGCCTTTTGATTACAATTCATGATTATTTCGCATTTAATTTTTTCCTTTATTTCAACTCAAATCGAAATATGCATTTACATACATTCATACATATAAAAATATCTACACATATATTTATTTTAAAATGTATCACCCAGCTAGCATTTGGATAATAATTTTTTTCTAAAAATCACATAAGTGATTCTTTTGAGATAATTTTTGATGATGAAAAACTGATTTATCACTTGAGCGAATAAAAAAAGGATTCCTATATGATTCATTTATATGGTCAAATAATGATTTCTAAATATTTTGAATTTAAAACTGATTTATCGCTTGAGCGGCTGAAAAAGGATTCACAGGTGATTAATTCATATGATCAAAAAGAAATCAGCAAATTGTAATGATTCATCGGTAGGGTACAATTTTCTCACAACAGAAGTATCCCTTGTGTTCGAAAAATGAGCTCATATGCGGTGTTTTTTTGCTCTTGAAGCTGATTCCTCGATGATACGAAATGCCAGCTGGGTCAGAATACAATGAAAACGTATGTGTTATTCATATAAATGTACATTTTGTATTGTAATACATACAAACATTTTTCTAATACGATAGAGTTGGAAACGTGACAAAACTGTGTAAATCATTTGTCATTCTGCAACGTGAACGATGGGTTTTCGCACTTTATTCTCTAACGTTGACTCATTACTACTATTGTAAATACATAAATTCTATGTCTGAATGCATTCAACAATAAATATTTTCTATTTTTTATATTCAGTATCATGCATGCGGAAAAAATACATTTATTTAATATTTTTCTTTTATTCATAAATATTATTCTATTTTTCTAAATATTTAGAAAAATAAAATAATATGAATCAGTGATGTCGTAGGTACATACATATGTGTAAATTTGTTTTTTTAACATAATAATAGTTGTGTTTTAGTACAACACATGTAAATATACCATTTAATAAAATCGCTTTAACATTTCCTATATTAAGTAAATGTATCATCATCGTTCTGACATCTGATGAATCGATGCTTAACGAAGGACCATTTATACACAAGCAGATTTATTCCAATGAAATACATATTTTGAATTTTCAAATAAATCATAGTTTTGATGTAGTTTTTGTAATTTACTCATCTTTTACAATTTTAAAATAACCAACATTTTCTTTTTCTTTTGCAAAAACGATGTTATGTATTTAACAAATTCGCAATTGCGCGAAATGCCCGGCATCAATTTCTTGGAAATGCTTGAATCTACACCCATAAATAATTAAAGAGTGTTTAAGTATTTGCTTTTTAAAGGAACCAATATTGAAGTGTGTTATTTTAGGGCATGTGTAACTAAATTGATACAAGTTTTCATTATTCGCTATGTTTTTATAAAGTGATTGTGGGGAGGGGGAATGCATGAACCAATAATTGTGTATTGCTATTTCTCGACTTATGAAACTTAACTGGATCAAATTTCAATAGCTTTTAAAAATGAATATTCATAGTTTAGAGCAATGATCCTTACGATATGCCTAGGGGAGCCAAGTACTTTTCGTCATATTAACATACACAAGAGGTCTGTTAACGAAACTTACTTTAGAGAATATTGAAATTATGATTTCTTCCGTTATACGCTAGCTTTTGTTGCTTTTTTATGATAAAAGAGAAACAAAACACATAGTTATGATCTCAACTGAGTTGTTTCATGTAGCTCTCTATAGCAGCATTTTTAATATTACAAACTTTGAATAGTTTTGCATTATTGTAAGTTTATTGAAATGTAAAGGGTATTTTCATTAAATATACACTCAAAAAAAAATCAATCCATCCGTACTCAAATCAATCCGGAGCGGTATCAATAATACGGTGAGTACGGATATTCTTGAATCAAGTACAAAAAGATTGATTCAAGTACGGATTATTCAATCCCAAAATTCTCACTTTATCCATATTTGATCCCGAATTCGTACTTGAAGTAATCCGAAAACGAGATTGATTTAAGTAAAAGTAGGATCAAATTAATCTCAAAATGCGATTGATTCAAGCATTATAAAGTTGATTTAATCCCCAATTCGTACTTGAAGTAATCCAAAAATGAGATTGATTTAAGTAAAACTCGGATTGAATCAATCTCAAAATGCGCTTGATTCAAGTATGATAAAGTTATACCCAATTCGTGCTTGAAAAAAAAACATAAAAAACAAGAAAGAAAAAGTGATTATGATTGCCTTACTTACCCGTATTACACCTTACAGAATAATAAAACACCAACATAATGCCGATATGGTTTTTACTTTAAAAATCTTATGTACATATGTAACTAAAAATATAAACTAAATGAGAAGCAAGATTTCAAATTTACTTTTTAACCCTTCATGGTACACAAGAGTCTGGCCAGACCTTTGTTTAATGTGTATAAATAATTAAAACATGCGTAAGCCGGAGGGTTAAACATGAAAATAATACATACATATATATGTATGTATATGTTTTCGTTTTGTTCGAACTTGTGTCGTGTTTTTGCAATTGTACAACAAATTTTGAAAAACACACACGTACGCACGCATAAAAGAATGCAAAGCTGAGAGATTAGACTTATAAGTTCTCTGAGAACAATACGCTCACTTTATAATTTAACTCTCAGAGTGGCAATACCAACGAAAAGTTCAATCTTTTCTGTACTTGATTTGATAATTTTATACTTATTTTGAGAAATTCCGGGATTGATTTTCGAAAATGATCCCATTTGGATTGTTTTAAGTACGTTTGGGATTGTTTTAAGTACGTTCAACTGTTTTTCGTACTCAATTTTTTGAGCACGCCTCGTAGTTAAAGTGAGCATAAAAAGATCAATTTATCCCGAGTGTTTTTATTTCTGTGTATTAATAAATATAAATAAAATAGGGGTAATTCCATGACAAATCGACTAAGACTGGGACACGACCCCTTTCGATTTAAATGAAATTTGGTGAGAAGGTTCCTTTAATCCTATAAGGAACATATATTCATAACTATTTAGCATTACAGTAAAGTTAGAGCAAAGTGACATTGGTATTGAAAAAACACTGCAAATTATGTTGAATGACAGTCTTTTCAAGTTGAAACAATGCGAATTTCATGTAGGATCTATTTGATTCAAGTGGCAAATAAGAGTGAAAAGAAGATCACCCATCTATTCATTTGAGAATAATTTTAATAGCTACGCCCGGATAATTCAGAGAGAAACTATTATTATTTATTTGCCTTACACATGTTTTACATTTTTTACCTTTTTTTTTTGTATTCCCCTCTGTTCACAGACGCACTCACAATTAAAAGACACCAGCTGAATGGCCCGATATGGTTTTAACTAAATAATTTTAACAAAAAGAATACGGGAATTTTCCTTTTTTTTATAAATTATTTCAAAGACTTAACTAAAAAAGTTT
Source organism: Pollenia griseotomentosa (assembly GCA_963931875.1). Classification (NCBI taxonomy): domain Eukaryota; kingdom Metazoa; phylum Arthropoda; class Insecta; order Diptera; family Polleniidae; genus Pollenia; species Pollenia griseotomentosa. Next base: position 183,118,283 of record OZ007561.1, read on the forward strand.
GTTTTTCTTCTTGTAGTGTTGTTGTTGTATTAACACAACTGGTTTAGATTTTATGTATTTAATATTGAATAATATTTTTTTAACGTTTTTGATTTAAATATTATTATCTTATATTATCATCTTTATTCGGCCCTTAAATTTCAATTCAAAAGACGAGTTGCAGCTTTAAAACATACAACGATTAGTCGCGTTCACAGTGCAATTTTACATGTGAACGCGACTAGTCGTTGTATGTTTTAATATTGTAACTCATCTTTTATTATTTCTGAAGATAGCATCCAAAGGATGGCGAGATATTGAACAAAGAAAAAAATTCAAGAATAAAATTTATTCATTTTTTATTTACATAGGGTTTATGATTAAAAATAATCTGAAACAATTAAAATTTTAAATAAAGCCCATATGATTTCAATCCTCCACATTCTGCCATGTTAATTTAACAGTGTTATTTTATTCTGAGCGTTTTTAATACCATACCATTGCCATAGGTAAGGATGGTATTTTACGTTTGTGCCCACCGATCTATTGAAAATTACTTTATGAGTTGATTTAAGGATATTAGTCCTTCTGTTTGTCTAGTCGGTTGGCCGTCTATTAGTCCATATAAACAATGTGTATTATAGCTTTGCTTGGTACAGGGAATTTGTATTTCCTAAATCTTAAAAAAAAGCGCGCAAACTTTGAAAAAAAAATGTGAAGTTCATATTTTTAAATAGACTTAACGGGCCATGATATAATCTATAACATTGAGGCAATAAAATTGACTTTTGAAAAAACATTTAAGAGATAAAAAATGATTTCCAAACCTGTCTTTTATATTTTTAAGAGATCCCATATAGAAATTTTCATGTAAGATTAATTGACGAAAATTACTTTAAATTTCATTTAAGAGATAACTCTAAAATATATCTCTAATATATATTCTTATCTATCTTATATAAGTTGTTGTACATTTCTGAAAGCGCTCTACATTGCGTCCTAATTCCTAGGCCAGTTATTAAGCCATAGTTCTCATAAATAATATTAACCCCACAGCTATGCTTTGCTCCCAACGAAATTTTTTTAACGTTTTTATAACTAAGCAACTTAATTTGGGAAATAATATCCATATATATATATATATAACACCTCTTTCTAAATCGTCAATTAAAACAAACGTTTATGTATGAAATTTGATTAGTAATTGCTTTCCTAAAATCAGTTATTTATTTCCATTAGTTTCTACACAAAAGTTAAATACAAATATTTTTCACAAATCGTCTTACCATTCCTTCATTAAATTTGCAAATTAAGTTCACCATTTGCTTATTTTTCTTTTTAATCTTGTCTGCGTTGCACTATTAACATTCCCAGCTCTAGCTCTAACATCAAATTCAAAATTTCTTTAATGAAAATATTGAACTCCAAATAAGAAACAAAAAAAACTTAAAAATATTCCCTTACCAAGAGATACAATTATCAAAATTACTATGACCTTGTTACAAATGTAATTACAAAGTCAATTTGGTTTAACATTTACATTTTGTTGAAATAAATTAAAGTACTGTTGAAACTCTATTATAATACATACTACAAACACATACACACACCAACACTAAGCAGGATGCATACATTTAAAGTAGTAGTGTTCTTTGCATTCCCTTCTCATCATTATTGTCGTTGTCGTCATTGTCATTATCATCATCGCCATTACAATCGTAGCATAAGTACCTAAAAGTGCACAGATTGCACTTCATTATTTTAATAATTTGCAATGTCAGTTCTATTTCCTTTACATTTTTCAGGTATCCGAAAATTGCATTACGCTTAAAAATGGAAGGCTGTCTTGGGAGAGGAATGAAAACATTTATGACAAAATGTTCCTGTAATATTTGCATATAAAATTCAAATAAGAAAATGTGAAGCAAAAAGTGGTGATATTTAGTGACACAGCGAATTTGGAAAACTTATTTAAATTATAAGAGATTTGGTCGAATGTACAGGGAAACATTTTTTTTTATATTAATTTCATCGTTTTCATCAATGTTGTGTAAAGGTGTCATTCAAGCTATTTTAGCGACTATTTATGCCTCATAATGATTTTTATATCCTCGGATATACCAAGAATTCTAATTAATTGCATGATTAAGGGATGAAATTGTGAATTATCTTTTAATTAAAAATATAGAAAAAGGAAATGCCTGGTTCTTTTAAAAGTCCTTCCGATTGAAAACATCACAATACAACATTATCTAATTCATTTTGGTTTCAGTTTCTGAAAGTACTAATCTAAAGAACCACTAAACAACCACTTGGGGTTTCCTAGCTTAGCTCGGATTTAGGTTTTAGGGCATTATTAATATTATGACTGAAACTTAATTTTAAACATTTTTTCATTATATATCTCTCGCCAAAATCTCGTTAAATAACATTAGTATGGATAAAACTTAAAAAAAGATAATTATATTGCGAACTTTACTAATAATGCTATAAAAATTTATTTTTTTGTTTGTATTAGTACTTTCAGAAACTGAAGTGCAGTGCACATTTAATGTGTTGCCCAGTGTAATGGATTATTACTTCTTAAGTAGGCTTTTGGTTTCTCCAGTAAGTCTAAGCTATAGTTCATTAAAAATATTACGAATTTTATTTGATATGCCAATACATATCAAAAAATTGCCTGCGGTTGATATCAAATTTTAGATCTCTGGTTACTATTCAATAAAAGATTGATGGGGAACCCTCTTATCCATTTTTCAGAATATTGTTCTGGGTTATAAAATACACATTTAAAGAAATCAATAATACCCTGGACATCTAGGAACTGTTTTCAGAAATGATATGTATGGCCCAATAGCCATGGCTTAATTTTGTCTGTATTAAGAACTGCTGCACTTTAAAGTTTAAAGAAGAACTTTTCTAGGTTCGTTGAAAGCCAGTAGATCCTAAAAAGATTTTTTTTGGAATAGCTCACTGCAACATATAAAGTGCAATCCTTAAAAATATTTTTCTGTATATACACAGAAAAAAATATCAACAGTGATTTAGTAATTAAAGAAAATTTGTTGAAACTTTTCTAATATTTTTAACAATTTGCTTAATTAACATGTTTGTAAATTGTCATATTAAGAATTTGTTTCATTTGTAGAAAATTTATAGAAAAAAAATAATTTTGTGTCAAAAAATTAAAAATATAAAATAAAAAAAATCTGGATTTTCGATTTAAAATCTTTAAAAGAATAAACGATAATAAATCTATATGGTAGGTAACGTTATTATCTAATTATTTATAAATAAATTTGAACCATTCTTTTATAAATTATAGATTTTGAAATATAACTGATAATGATGACAAGATTCCGTTTTGTGCTAATGTATGAACCTCCCAGTACATCCACGTCTTAATTTGTGGCTTAAATAAAGTATAATGTTATAAGTAATGTTATTTAATACACGGTGGCCCAGAAAGACCGAAATGGTGTGAATTCCTTATAAGTTTTTATTTAAGACATATTTTTTTTAATTTTTTGTTTTTTAAATACAGTAAATTTATAGGGAATATTTTTAGATTAGTTATTGAAAATGATATTCCGCAAGTGGTGGCCATTTTCTGCTTCGCACAAATGTGCTCTTTCCAACACATTTTCCATGACGTTTCGCAAAACTTCCGGTGTTATGTTGTTAATTTCGTCTCGAATATTGGTTTTTAATTCCTCAATAGTCCTAGGCTTAAAATAAACTTTCCCTTTTAAATAACCCCAAAGGAAACAGAACGCGGAGGCCAATTAAAATTGCTTCTACGCGAAATTATTCTTTCACCAAAGATGTCGCGTTAAAGAGCCATTGTGGCCCTCGCAGTGTGCGCTGTGGCTCCATACTGTTGGAATCATATTTGCGGATGGTTTTCCACGGCTGGCCTTACAAACTTTTCCAACATGGCCCGATATCGATCACCATTGATGGAAATGGCGACACCTCGTTCATTTTCAAAAAAATATGGCCAATGATCCTTTCTGAAGAAACACCGCACCAAACAGTACACTTAACTGGGTGTAATTATCGTTGATGAAGTACTCTCGGGTTTTTCGTAGCCCATATCCTACAGTTTTGCTTGTTAACGAACCCATTTAATTGGAAATGGGCTTCGTCACACATAACTAAGTTATTAATAAAATTAGGATTCTCTTGTGCTTTTTGCTGGAAATAAATTGCAAAGTCAAGTCGTTGCTGGTAATCTGTCGGTTTCAATTCTTGGACAAGTTGAATTTTGTATGGAAACATTCTATGGTATGCAAAATTCGCTGCAGCGACCCTCTTGAGAGGCCAAGTTGTGTCGAACGTCTCCTGGTTGATGTTTCTGGATCCTTCCGAATACTCTCCTGTACCACTTGAATATTGTCAAACGTGTGAAAAGTTCGTAGTCTGCCGGAACCAGGAAGGTTCCTTACTGCTTCTTGTCGTCGAAAATTTGCAACCAGACGGTTTATTGTTGACTGAGAGGGTGCAACCCGCACATTAAATTGACGACGGTATGCACGCTGAGTCAACACAATGGACCGTTGATTTGAAAAGTAAATTTCAACGATTTGGGCATGTTGTTCAGTTGTGTATTGCTCTATTATAAATTGTCCAAGTCTTCTTTAAAAAATACTGAAAAGAAAAGAAAAAAAAATTATAATAAAAAAGTTACAAGGAATTCACACCACTTCGGTCTTTCTGAGCCACCCTGTATTTTGATAAAATAAAAAAAATTAAAACAACTTTTAATTGCATCTTTTTTTTTCAACTTTGTTATCAACAAAACATTTTGTTAATATGTTATTTGTAAACAAATATTTCATTTAATATTACAAATTTATTGTTAAAAATATTTGTTGAGTTTTAACAATTTTAATGAACAAAATAATTTTTTGTATTTACAAATTTAGTTGTTGACGAATATGGTATTCAATATGAAAATTGATTTGTCATAATTTTTTTCTGTGTAGCCATATACCACAAGTTGGTGGGACGTCCATGGCACGCTTTAATACCAAAAGCTGACTTACCTATTCACAAGCGTTACTTAAATTCATTTCATTCGAAGCCGCTTTTTTTCTTTTAGAGTTTCAGCATATGTCTTAAGCGGTAAGCCCTTTCAAAAGTTTTTCTGGGTATAGCTTTTTGTTGTGTAAGAACAACTTACAGCCTGTTCGTCGATTTCGAACGTTAACGTTCGCATAAAAAATTATATTTAAAACAATTATAAAATTCGAAAAATTTGTTTTTGTTTTAAATGTAATTTTCTATGCGAACGTTAACGAGCGAAATCGACGAACAGGCTATTATATTTTTCTGAGGCCCTGTAAGGTATGAACGGGTATGTTCTGGGTCGTTATGTAATTTTTATTTAACTTAGTCATGTCCTTCTCTCTTAAGAAACGACTTAAGTTTTTGTTAGCAGTTTGGCAATTAAATCCAAAACAATTAGTTTAATAGAAGAAGAGTTACGGACTCAAGTATGTTTAAGCCTTTCTTAGTTATAAAGGGTGGTTAAATTTTAAGGGCCGATGTTGAATGCGAACCACACCTAAACGTTAAGTTTTTTCTGCATTTAATTTATACCCGAAACTCCTATAAGGAGCATAGGGTCATTACAAAGTTCATCCAAGCATTTCAATCGCCAGCTCTTAATTTTATTTCGACCCAGCTGCGTCCAAACGACCTGATTTCTACAGCTGCCTCCTACATGTGTGCGCTAGTTTTTCAACGCATCTTGGTATTAAAGGTTCCAGTCTTGGGCTGATATATCACGGTGGTTTCCTTAGAATTTTTTCTATCCAATGCCATTTACGAGTGCGGATTTCGGCCAATTAAAGGGCTTGGTACGAAGTAGTACAGAGAACTTCGTTACTTATACGCTCAGTCCAAAAGTATTATACTGCGTAGATAGCGGTTCACAAATGATTGGAATTTAAGAATTTTTTTTGCCGTATGGACTTAACATTACTTTTAAAAATTCAAATTGTAGTGCCTGTTGTCAGCTAGAGCTGGCAAACTATCGATAGTCGCAACATTCGATATTTTCGATAGTTTGTTGACAAACTATCGATTCTATCGATAGTATCGAATTCTTTGTAGATTTCCTTTATTTAATTTTTAAGTTATTACCGTATTTTTCCATGTAGCAATTGAAAAAAATACAGTTTTCCAAATTTGGAATAAAGTTTAATTTTTCTTAGATTTTTAGCCATTTTCCTTATCACAAGCTATAATTTTTTCAAATATGTATAAAAATATGCACACAGTATGCAATAATTCGGGTTAATATCATTTTTTTTTTTAACAATATTCGGATCTTCACTAAAAAAGTTGTTATTTTTCAATTTATTTTCGATTGCATATGAAGTTGAATTTAAAAACTTGTAAGAATAATAATGGGCACTAGGTAGTCTGCAAAAAAATTTAATTTGTATTGAAAAAAAAAACATTCTCGTTTGGGAAAATATATTGAAACAACAATAAAGCAACTCAACTTTGTTTTTGCTTTCAATATAAATTTCTTAACGAAAATATTTTGAAAAACAGTTAGTTAATACAGAAAGCTTTAATAAAGGTAAAATTACTTTAGTATACTCTTTTATATAATCTCGTATTTGGCGATTTTTCGAATCGTTTTTACCTAAAATCTAAAAATATTAAATGTTGGCGATTTTCGATATACTATTTGGCGACTCAAGTGAAAAATAATGTGAGAACCCTAGTACATACATTTGTAAAATTTTTTACTTTGACATTAGGATAAGCAAGGCTATGCAAATATGGTTGATCCTTAAGCCGACTAGATAACTGCAGCAGCTGGCTAAGCTGGGCGGCAACGACGGCTGGCATGTTGTTGCCAGAAAGAAATAAAAAATATTTATAATTTTCTTAAAAAAGATTTCAGCGATAGTATCGCTATCTAAAATAAACGATCGATAGTCCAATGGAAAGAGAACTATCAATAGTACTATCGATTGTTTTTTGCCAGCTCTATTTCAGCCCATATTTTTTTTTTTTTTTAATTTGCACAACAAAACAAACCGGCGTTGCGTTAGAATTGAAATGACATAACTCTCTCGAAGGAATTATTTTACTTTCAGCTTGGTTCTCCATTGTATTGTGATAACGGTCTTTAAAATAACTCAAAAATATGTAGATATGTTTTGCAATCTTGCTCTTATCAATCAATGATCGCTTGAACTAATTATTTATTTTTAAGGTTTCTCTTTTTGCTTTTCCCTGTATTTCATTTTAACTTACACACTCAGCTGTAGTTTCGGATAGCATTTCCTTATTACATCTTTTTATTGTATGTGATGGCATGCTTTTCACACATTTATACATATTTGTGGTAATGTATTTTAAATATAACAGCAACAACAACAACTAAAACAACAGCATCAACATAAAATTATCATAATGGTAAAATTGTATGTAAAAAAGTTAAGAATTAAAGCCAAAAGGCGGACTGCAACAGACGGTAAGTGAAGTAATGTTGTAGGTTGCTGTGCTGGTTGGCTGGCTGGTTGGCTGAATATGATGGTTTGCTGCTGTATATAAAGCAAAACACACACAATCTGCAGAAAAGGAAAATAATTATTTGAGAAACGCAAATTAAACAAAAACGTATGCAAACATACAGCAGAAATAATCGCGACTTCTTGCTGTAACAGGATTTTATCCCAGGTGAAACAGTTTATTGTTTTACATCTTTTTTTTTTCCAACACTTTTTACCAGCCATATGGTTGGTAGTTTTGTTAAGGTTAAAATTATAAAAGTGGGCATAAAAAACGCTTAAGATTTTAATATGTGTGAATATAATTTAAGATATACAAACACACTTGTATTTGCATAGTGCAGTCAAGTTTATTTCATGCATTTTTTCATTTAAATTAAATTGTGTACTTTACAACAATATTTGACATTCCACATACTTACTTATAATGTAATTGCAAGACTCTCAACATGGTTGTAAGTTTTATTTTGAAATAATGAGAGTTGTAGAAATATCATAGTTGGGATATTGTTACTGAAAATAAAGAAATACTCATATGCAATTTTTCTTATAAAATTTTTGTAAATTAAAATAGACTCACTCCACTTTTCTCTAATCCAACCATGGTCTACTTTAAATATATTTAAACTCTTGCCTAACTTTTACTATCCTGGATATAATAATATAACCTAACTTTATGTTTATTCTACTTTAACTTTGTTCTAATTCTACTGAAACCCACCTTTAACATTTTTCTAACCTTCAATTATGATCTCATTTAGTCTATAATGTTCCAAAATTACTCCAATATGTTAAGGATATTCTTACCTATTTACTTCTACTCAAATATAGCTCTACTCCTTACTAAATTTGATTCAATGCTACTCTTAATCAACCCTTAAGGCCCAACCATAGTATGCATAGCCTTGTTTAACCTACTGTCAAAAATTAACAAAAAGTCTCTCAAATGTATTAAAAAAAAAAAACAAAATCAAAAAACATTTGATTCCGTACGGAATGTGCGATCCGTTTCGCACTTTGCACAGTTTCATAAAACTTAACAAAAAGTTTCTTTTAGTTCAATATGGTTTGCCTCACAAGATTTACATGTATTCGCACATCTGCTTAAGCCAACTTAACCACATTATGGTTGGGCCTTTACACTTCTTAAGCCTTACACTGCCTTAGCTCATATCTTACTATACTCTAACTCTAACTCTAAGCTACTGAACTCTATTCTACTTTACTCTACCCTAACCCTACTTTAACTCTTATCTAACGCTACTATTACTCTACTTAAATAATAAAACTCTGCTCCAACTCTCTCTAACTCTTCTTGGACTCTACTTTAAGTCTAATCTAATCTAACTCTACTTAAACTCTACACTAAGTCTACTCTTCTCTATCTCTATACTAATTTTACTCATACTCTATTTTACTATACACTAACTCTTATATATCTTTACTTCAAATTTACTCTTACTCAGCACTGGCTTCACCTTCACTATATTCTAACTATTCTCTATCTCTACTCTATATCTACTCTAACACTACTCTAAATTTAATCAACACTACTCTTTTTCTACATAAGCCGTACTTAACTGTATTTGTACTCTACTTAAACTCAACTCCAACCAACTCTACTCAAACTCAAGTAGACTACTCTTCTCTCCTTTATCTAATATTAATGCTTTAATTGCTACGACCACGACTCATTACTATACCGCTCGTAATAGCCCGTTCTATTCTAATATTATAATTATTACCATCCAAGTTCCCTAGTGAAACATTGGGCCACAACAAAGTTTTTCCAAACACTTTTACTAAATGCTAAACTTTTTGCTTCGAGCTACATAATTAGAGCCATTTTTAATTCGTCTTTAACTTGTCGTCCTAAATTTGGGTAGGTCTTCCTCTTCGGCGGTAGCCTTGTGAATTCTATTATAGACCTTTTTTTGGCAATATTTTAGTCTGGCATTCTCAGGATATGCCCTATCTTTTGCCGTTTCCTACTTCTTCTACGATTTCCATATATTCTTTACAGCTCAAAATCCTTGGCTAGCTTTATTCAGTAGTTTAGCAATGTCTACTTCCAATCCACCAGACGCAGAACGTATGCTAACGAGAAAATTTAAGTCACTTAGTTCTTCGACTGGTATGTTTTTTAGGGTTATTGGAATAGTATTTCCAGAATTTACAAGTAAAGGTTTAGCTTTTGTACTATTTATTATAAGTCTAGCTCTTTCAGCGTACACGAATTAAGATGGTTCTCTTAAGCTACGGTCACACTTATTAAATATTTGATCAAATAAGCGTAACCCCTACTTTTGTTAATAGTTAGTGAGATTTAATATAACAAAATAAACTAATTATACTACTAGACATAGCAAAAAACCGTTTTTTGTGAGATGTGGTATTTTAATCAAAATAAATATTGATATTAAGCGAAATGACTTTTTAGTTTGGTTGCTGGTCCCGTTTTTTTCGTCAAATATTTGATAAGTCTGACCGTAGCTTTAGTCTATTTTATTATTACTCTAGTCTAGAAAATTAAGTAGTATTTGTGAATAGAGAAATTTATGTAAGAAGTGTTGCCATAAGACTTTTATAATTATATAAATTTATTAAAATATTATTACAAAACCTGCAAAATGAAAATATTTAATTTATATTATAATAATTTTCATAATTGTAAGAGATCTGGACTATTTAAGAGCAATGTACATAGCTGTTCGTAAAAAATCATTAAAATATACTTAAATGGTAACATTGAATCAAGCAACACAACACAATCGACTTTTGTGAAAACTCAAGCGAGGGCACGTAGGTGTGAGATTTGGCGGGGTCTGCTCTAGTCTAACTAAAGTTGAGTTACGACTAATAATTCAGACAGGTTAAACTATATTTTCGGTTAGAAATGTGTTTAAACCAACAAATCTAAAAATCTCCAAACACATAAAAACTCTCTAAACGCATAACATTAGGCATTTAAACTACCAATGAATTTGACAGCATTTATCGAAGTGCCGCCACATGTTTTTTTTTTTTAACTAGACAGCCGTGGAGTTTAAACTACATATAAATTTAAGTTTAGTTCAACTAAACCACGGTTTTAACTGATTTATTGGCCATTAGAATTAAGTTAAGTTTAGCTTTTACACTTATCTCCACAGAAAATCAACTTTAAAATCATGTGTTGCAATCCCCACATAAGTCTCCAAATGTCATCGATTTTATTCTCTACTTTTTCAATGTAAAAATAAAAAAAAAACATTTCTTACAATTTTTAATGTTTATGCTAAATTTTTATTACTTTTAATATTACTGCAAATACTACAATAATTGTGTACACCATAAATTTATAGCCATGTTAAATTATAATAAAAAAAAATCAATTTTATAGAATGTTCATTTTTACCATTCGTTTTTATCAAATCAGGGTTGCCGTTTAGAGATTATTCTGTCCGACCAAAATTGTTTTAAAAAACCTACCAAATACTTTGAAACCGACAAAATTTTTAAAATATTTATAATTAAAAAAATTAGTATGCTTATATATTTGAAATATAAAAAAAAAAAATAAAAAAAATCAACAAAAAAAGTTATGTAGGTACAATAAAAATTCATTTAAAAACTATTATAAACTAGAACAATTATTTATTGAACATTCACAACTACACAATTGATTCAGACTATGCGACATGCCGCACAGAAATATTTCATGCAACAGAAGTTCGTTGGAAAAGGGTGTAAGAGACGTCTTGCAGTTAAACAATGTTACACGAAATCAAAGCGAATTCATTACAGGTAACCTCCGAACTACAACAAGTACAATTAACACAAAAACCACAAGCAATTAATTTTTGCAAAATTATTGTACAATCTAAATCTAAAATCTAAGGAAAGCAAAAGATAAACAAAAATCAAAAAACAAAATGTTGACATCTAACAATTAAAAAGATCAAAAAAATTTATGAGTGGCCTCTTAAGACCAGCTGTAATAAATTCGCCTTGCACGAAATGTAAAATCACGGAATTTTCCTTTTTTTTATTATTCGTAAAAACTTTTGAATTATTTATTGTAATTGGAATTAACCCTAGAACCATAATGTACGTAAATGTTACGTGCATTTTTTAAATGTGTATAAATAAAGTGTGTGTCATTCTAACGGTATTTCCTTCCAGTAATGCTCTCATCGAGTGTGTTCCTTTACTTTATAGTGTTAAAGCACAACATAGCTATATGATTTATATAATATATTAAGTTTTTTTAGGCAGCTTATGCATGTGCACCAAGAGACTGTACGTAAAATTTACGTATTTTTAATAGAAGAAGGTACATTCTTGTAATCAATTTTTAATGTAATTTTTTCGACCACACGTATAATGAGACTAAAGATGCAGTCGACAAATTTCATCAAATGGCTCAAAATATGAGCTGCAATAGAAAGACAAGTATATGGTCACTTTGTTTCTTTTAAAGCATGATAAATATTCCATCGGTGAATTCTTACGTTATTTATAGTCATGAATGAAGTGCAAAAGGGGCTGAAGCCGATGAATAGTGCAGAATTTATGTTCAAACTTCATAAGCAACTTACCCGTCTATGGCAAAAAGAACGTATAAGAGTTAATCCAAAGCTATCAAAACAGCTGAACATATATATAAGATACCGCACCGTCTTGCGCGGTACCGCAACTAGAAGAGGAAAAACGACCGTACTAGTATTTTTGCCGCCATTAAAAAAAGAGAATGAGTAGTTACTAGGGTGTTAAACCGTTTAATTCTTGTTCGATTAATCGAACGATTAATTGTCTAAGATTGTTCGATTAATTTAAAATTGCTAATTTCGATTAAAGGATTAATCGAATAATTTATGCCAATTAATCGAATAATAATAATAGTATATGGTTTTCTGTTAAATGTATAAATTTTTTTAATGTAAAAAAGGGCACTGCTTCAAATATTTATTGTTCCATTAAAAATAAACTAGAAGATTTTGGATTTTGAAAAACACATTGTTGGCTCTACACACGATGGTGCAGCCGCAATGCGAAAGTGTGGTAATAATATGCCAGTAGAGTCTCAACTTTGCATTAATCATGCTATTCACCTTGCGATTGTTGACATAATCTATACTTAAACGTATAAAATAACTATAGATAAAAAAGTAGAAGATAATGAAGATGAATATGACTGCCAGGGTGATGAAAATGATGAATTAAAACAAAATACCAGATGAATTTGACCTTAAAATTTAAATAAGTGAAGTTATTAATCGTGTACGTAAGTGATGTAACAAAACAAAAATCGAAACAAAACCTCGTAATTTATTAAATTTCTGGATTTGGAATTATTCGATTAATCGACTAATTTTTAAATTTTATTCGTGTAAGCGAATAAGTCAAAAATGCCAAATATCGAATAACCGTTTAATCGAACAAAAAACCCCGATTAATTGAACACCCTAGTAGTTACTACTTAAGGCCGTTAGACACTATCCCACAAAGTCTTAAGTATTTTACGAAAATGCTTCCCCGATCTAATTATTGTTTGAAAATTTTCCAAAAACAATACAAACATGACCGGGTTGCATTTTCGTAAAATACTTAAGACTTAGTGGGATATTGTATATCGTCCTTTATTGTACAAAACATCTGCTATTTGTGCGAAAAATCAAATAAAAATCTATTAAAATTGTATGAACAATGACAATTGATTAATGTACTTCAACAAAAATTACTTTTATTTTTATTAGAAATGATCTAACAGCCTGTTTAACGATTTCGAACGTTAAAGTTCGCATAGAAGATTACATTTAAAACAAAAACAAAATTCGGCAATTTGTTTTTGTACTGAACTTTATTAATTCGTTAGTGTTTATGTTGTAAAAAAATATCGCTATGATTTTAGGGTTAAAGACATATGCCTGAATTCATATAAATATTTAAAATTTAATATGGGCTAACAACAAAAATTTTTTTTATGAAAAGTATCGTTAGTAAACGTTTGTTAAATTTAACAGTCATTTATAAGCACGGGTGTCAAAAGTCAAGCTAAAATTGCAGTTTAAAACGTAATGTTTTAACGTATACGAGTTTCCAAAAAAATGCCTGTTTTGTAAAAAAAAAATACTAAAATTGCACTTCTCTGCTTTTCGACCAGTGTACAAAATTTCTTAACATAAAGAACATTTTCTCAAACCGACCAAAATTAGTTTAGTCTACCATTCGACCAAACGAAAACTATTTATCGAAACTTAGTCGGAGCTTGATATTTTCCTTAAATTTTTTTTGAATATGGCAGCCCTGGTTCAAATAGAATAATAAATAAAAATGTACATTTTAATAAATATAAATGCGTTTTCAATTCTTTTTATTAATTTTTATAAATGTCATAAAAAAAAATACGTGAAGTTTACTTTTTATGTCGATTTCCAATCAATTAAATTTTACGTAATATTTATGTGGTGGCAGTTTTTTAAATGTTGTATAATTGTTAGACAATTCAAGTACGTTTTTTACTGCCACACTTACAACCTTAATCTCTATGAATTTTAAAAAAATTGGGTGCAAATTTAAAAAAAAAAATTGTGTTAAGCGGCGAAAAATGTAAATGAGTACATTTAGGAATTGCTAAAGTTATTAAATATTTAATTTAATAAGTAATAAAAGGGGAAAAAATTGTAAATAAAAAACAAATAAGTTAATTCCCTTTTTTAGTTTAGTCTAAACTTTATTTATTTATTATTTATTTTTTTTACTTTAAAGGTAACTGGAAAAAAAAGAGCCTTAGTATAATTAAAAAAACAAGTCTGGTAAGGGACTTTTATATGTGTGTATTATATATTGGATATTAAATTGAATTGTAGTATTTTGTTTTTTGTAATTTGAGTTAATTCATAGGTGCCTTGGTAGGCTCGTTGGAAGTGAACTATTCTATAAGCCAGAGGGTTGAGATTTCGGCCAAAATATGTGGGATGTTTCACTACAATAGGCTACAACTTCACGTTATTATTGCTTGGTAAACTAAGCTGGAATATAATTTGTACAGTAGATATTAGGGTATTCATTGAATCGGGCATTTGCTTTAATCGGTTAATCGCTCGATTAATTAACCGAGGTTTTGGTTTAATCGGTTAATAATCGGTTAATTTTGTTTTTGATCGGTTAACCGATTAATAAAATTTTTTCATAAATTAAGAATTTTAATAAATACAATTGCATAAATTATTTATTATTTTGCGTTTATTAGTAAAAAAGTTATTACTTAAACAATAACATTACAAACATAACAATTCTTGAACTAAAAAAAGCAAACAAAAAAATAATACATAAATATGTAATACAGATAAGATAGCAAAAAAGTTTTTAAATGCAAATTCGTATGATTAACATTTTTTTCAACTTTTTAAATTAAGGTATTTTGTCAAAATGCCACATATATCATTTATTAGTAATGTGAGATCATTATATTAATTATTGCAGTAGTTAAAGGATTTCATACAAAACAAATCTTTTAGAAAATTTATTTGGTTTAAATGCTTAGGATTTAAGCGATTCTTTGCTTTAGTTTTGATAAAACTTATCACTTATCGTAGATATTGAAGAAATTGAAAGCAACCCATAATACAGAATATCTAATTTCTCAGTCCTTCTCCAGGATTTTTCTGAACATATAAAATATTTCATTATTACATTAGAGTCCTGTTTTATTTTTTTAAAAATTTTTAACACTTCGAATTGTTTGGGTAAAATCTGTTAAAAGACTGATATGAGAACAAACAAATAACTAAACACATACATATAAAAAGTACGTGAAAAAAGGTGTTGGCAACAAACACTTATTTAACCCATTTTTCGCCATATTCCTCTTGATTGATGTTGAAGATAAAAAAACATTGAAAAAAAAGAGTAAGGTGCTTATAATTTTAGTCACCGGTCGGCAAAAAATGGGTTCAAATTAAGATCACTGATCACCTTCCTTGTTTGTATGAAAAAAATATTTTTTAACACATACCTTTTCTATATGAGACGAACCAAATAATTAAAAACACAAAAAATATGTTATAATACTAAAGGGTGATTTTGTATGAATTAAGTTTTTCGGGCTGGCAGCACTGGTTGGTAATTGTGTATACTCTGCCATTTCATCATGGAGAAACTCACAAACGAGCAAGGACTGCAAACCGTTATAATTTATTATCAAAATTCAGCTCGATGGCAATCCACTGTTTCATCGAAAAATTGTGTTCAGCGATGAGGCTCATATCTGGCTAAATGGATATAGACAAGCAAAACTGCCGCATCTGGGGTGAAGAACAGCCACAGGCCGTACAATAGTTACCGATGCATCCCGAAAAAACTTACAAAAACTCATATATATATTGTTACATCGGTTAATCGACTGAAATTAACCGGTTTAATCGTTAATCGAAAAAAGCTAATTTTAAATTAACCGGTCAGTTAATCGGGCAGTAATTAATCGGTTAAACGATTGACGGTTAACCGAGTGAATACCGTAGTAGATATGGGATACAAGAAACTTAAAAATATCACAAAATTTTTCTTATATGCAGTTTTTTCTAAAAGGAAATTATTGTCTATAACAAAGTTATTTCTTATGTTAAAAATGAGATAGATTGAAATACGTTTTCTTCTTTCTACAGAAAAAAAAAATTTGTATGCAATTAAATAATAATAATAAATTAAATGACAAACTCGTAATAAAACACAATATTTGAATGTTAGCAAATATTTTTGGTCAGTATAACAAATTCATTGTTTCAAATATTTGTTGCATATTAATAATTTTAATTAACAAAAGTATTTTTTTATATTAACAAAAACAGTTATTGGTGCCTTTTCAATTAAAGAAAAAACAAATTGTTTTGATGAATATTGTATTCAATATGGCAATTGATTTGTCGTAATTTTTTTCTTTGTATGAAATAGACAAAATTCATTTTTAGCTAATATTTTAACCCTTAAATGCATGATTTTTTCTTTTGGATTGAAAAAAATGTTTTTTTATAGAAATTTAAGCGTAGATTACGTAAAAAATAATAAAAAAATTTTAAAAAATTGTTTTCAGTGTTTATTTTGAAAAAAACGGTATGTTGACTTTTGGCAACAATATGCGTTTGGTACTTAAATTATTAAGGCATAAACAATAGTCACATACATATTTATATAACATAAAAGTGCTTAGAAAATTATTTCTATTTGTGGAATAATGCAAAACAATTACGATTTTTGTTGTGACACAAAGCAACCTTACATTTGGTGCACTCAGTCCTTGAAAATCCATTGCAGCCTGGAAGTTTGCACCTGTTTTTGGTAGAACACCTATTTTCATCATGCCCTATACCATCGGTCCGAATATCTTGTGTCGGTATAGGTTTTGTGGGTCCTCGGTGCCTTTTTGCCTCCATCTGCCTTTCTATGCTGCTGCTTGAAGGTCTTCCTCGTTTGTTTTCATCATATGATTTATAAGAGCACAATGTTTCCGCTAGGTCTGATCTAAAATCTGCTAATGTCATGTTGGGGTTGTTTTTTTTATAAAGTACCCATGAATTTATTACAGCCATATCTATCATATGGTAAAATAATCTAATGTACCACTTTCGACTTTTCATTCTTATTTTATACCTGCCCAAAAAGCTATCCATAAGGTCAACTCCTCCCATATGGGCGTTATAGTCCTTGACTATTTTTGGACAGGCTATTGAAATTTGCTTTTTTTGAGTTTTATCAAATCTATTGGCAGTTTCAACCGGTTCGGCACCAACATAATTTGAAGCTAACGTAACAAGTTTATTGTCCTTCCAGCATGTCACAGAGATATCCATACATTCATAATTTGCTACAAATTCCTCATAGAAACCCCGTGCAACAGACCGTTTCATGAATTCTTTAGCGGCAGGTAATTTGCAGTTTTTTCCAAGCCGATTTCTTTGAATTGTACCCAACGAGTATATTCCCTGAGTCCAAAGGTAATACATTAATGGAACGGACGTATAATAATTGTCAAAATAAATTACGTGGTTCATTTTTCGGGGAATTGAACGGCACAGTCTAACCACTGTATTACCTACTACACCAATGTCAGGCTCATCCGATAAGATGTTGAAATCTTGTTTTCCAGAATATATTTCAAAGCTGTGTGCGTACCCAGTTATTGAGCATAATACAAATAGCTTGAAACCCCATTTATGGGGCTTGTTAGGTAGGTATTGTTTCATAAAATGTGATACCTTTGTGGAACACATTTGTTCATCTAATGAGAGCCTTTGCTCAAATGGTGCACTATTCACAAACACTTTATTTAAATGATCAATAAAAGGTCTTATTTTATGCAAACGATCATGATTTGGATGATCTCGAGGCTTGTGTTGAAAATTGTCGTTAAAATGTATAACTGATCTTATTTTTTCAAATCTATTTAGCGTCATCGTCTGCCTTATGTAATCGAAGCCATATTTACCCCAGTAGGACCTCACATTTGGGTAGTGATATACAGACATAAATATTAAAATACCCATAAATTGGCGAATTTCTGAAGCATTTACAGGTGGACAGTTCAAAACATTTTTTTGTGTGATATATAAATTCGTTTGATCAACAAAAATCGTCAGTATATCCTCATTTATAAATTCAGAAAACCATTGGAATGGGGTCTGAAGCGTTAATAATCGTTCAGAAATATTTGTATTGCCCACAAAACTTATGCGATCGTCATTGTACTCAAAACTTTTTTTCTTCCATATAAGGTTTCTATTACGTTCCTTCCAGGCTGCAACACCAGGAATACTTGAGGTACTAGGAGCTGGATTATCTAACTGATCCTCATTCAACAATTCACCTATTTGCTCTTCTAAAACTAATTCTTCATTGTCTAGCTCTTTGTCATCATCACTAGTGTCTTCCGATTCTTCCAATAGATCTTTGTCCGGAAAATACTCTATTTCGTTTTCGTCACCAATATCCTTTTCATCTTCTGAAATATCACCATCCTCAAGAAAAGAGAGAAAATCCTCTATATCTTTGTCTTCTAATCTTCTAGGCATTTTTAAAATCAAAGTAAATAAACTAAAAATACAAACAAATTGTAACCGTCCATGATTATTTTTTATGTCACAAACGCATGTTGTAGACATTTGGCAACATATCGTTTTTTTCAAAAATATTGCATTTATTCTATAACACTATTTAATTAAAGATCACCACGCCATAGCTTACCCATCAACAAATGCAAAATAATTTTTTTCCAATGTGGTAATACACAATTCACAAAAAACACAAAAATACAAAATTTGATTTTACCTAAGAAACTAATCTCTATCACCCACCGGAATAAAATGCCAACTAAATATAAATCAAAGCAAATAAAAACAAAGTAACGTTTTTTTTTCATTCATATTACTTGTGTGTACTTAGCAACGAGCTTTTATGAATGTACACACATAGGAGCATAAAGAAAATTAGCTAGAACTGGTATGTAGACAATTGGCAACAGTATGCATTTAAGGGTTAAACATTACGTTGCAATTTTTGTCTTAACACCTCAAGCAGAAGAAATGAATTCAATATTCAAAGTTTTTGCTATTTTTTTTTATTAAAAAATTTATAAACTGCCAGCATCATACCAATGCGTTGTTTTCAGAATTTGAATATTTTCCAACGACAGTTTCTTTTTATTATATATTTTTTCTTTCCGACATGCAAATGGACGTGTCACTTCTGTTGACTTGATGTCTTTTAACACGCCGACACCATTATGCACAGCACACAAAAAGATGTCTAGTTCAGCTATAAAAAATGCACAAATTTTTATTTATATTCCTCGTATTCGTAGACACACAGAAATAAAAGTGTTGATGGCAAGAACTAAAATAAAGGAGAAAAGAAAAATCGCAAGGAAAATAAAAAGTGTTGAAAATTTCTTAAAGGATATTTGAAAAAAGCAGCAGTTGTGCAAATATTGTTTTAAAATTTTAAACAAGAATTTTTTTGCGTATACACAAAATTCTCTTGAATAATAAGATCAAAAGAAATAAAAGAACTTGAGAAAATTTTTCTAGAGATGAAAATAAAGCTTAAGTTTGATTAGTATTTTTTTTTTTTTAAGGAAATATTGCGTAAGAAGTTTTTCGCAGGATGTTCGTATGTAAATAATAAAGATATAGCGGATATATAAGAAATACTGAATGATAAAATAAGATACTAATGTAAAATAGCCATTTAACTAAAACTTGAAAAAATCTATGAACCAGCTGAATATTGTTTTGTACACTTCCCTGCTATTGTCAATAACATTCCAGGGTTGATTAATTTTATATTCAGTTCATTTTCTGCTAAAAAGGCAATACACACTTAAAATTGTGCATTATTTTTCATAACTCATTTGAGGTTTATTATATTTAAAACTGTGCAAGTATACGTACAGGGTCCTTAAAAAGTGAGTTTCCATTTGAAGGGCATATTAAAAATGTCTCTAATATTTAAATTTATGCCTGCTTAAAGCACAGGTCGTAGTTTTAAAGTTTGTTAAACAAACTTTTGTTGGCTTAGGAAAGTATATTGTGAAGGCAGTTCCAGAACTGACCATGAGTCTTAAATGGAAAACCTCCACAAAGATGCGAATTTTTACAAAGAAAGAGTTTACAACAAATAACGTAACCGACATTTTTAATATTTTACAGTAGCAACAAAATTTGTTATATGTTGAAAAATAATTGCAATTTTGGCAATCAAATGTCTCAGATTTACTAAATATCGAATGATTAATTCATTTCTGAAATAAAAATAATTATTTATTTCCTTCTTTTTTCAACAATTTATTTTTCGAAAGGAAATAATTCCCAGTTTCTATTTTCTCCTTTTTTTTAATCAAGCTCAAGGTCAGGTTATGCAAAACATATTTATTTATAATTTATCCAATATTTCGCTGTCACAATGGACAGCTTCTTCAGGGATCTTTGGTTTATACAATTTAAGCAAATAATAATTAGTATTCTGGTTATTTTGTTGAACTATTTTTGGTTTTTAATCCAAATTTTTTAATAGTTTTTAATTAGGCTTAAGTTCATCAAATTTAATTTGATAAATTTGCAAAAACTGCATTGTCTTCACATTCTGCCAATTTTAATCATATACCAGATTGCGAAAATACAACAGTTTTAAATACAGAAACAAACTACAAAAGACTCTTCATGCTGGAAATGTTACAAATAATCAACACGCCAATAGACAAAGAATTAATTTTAAAACCGATACAGGCAATGCACAAGACCCATTTTTTTGGCCAAAACTCAAAACTTTTTTTCCTCTATTTGTTGTGGAAATATTGCAGTAAGCACCTAAGATAAACAAATAAAATAATTTGTTTTTGCAAACTTCAATTAACCGTTATTCTATGAAGTAAGGAAGTTCAATGCTTTAAGTAAAGTGATAAAGTGAAACTCGTGGTGTAGTTTTTTGGTTTTATTTAAGTCACAGGTTACACGAAAATAAAAAAACTTTTAAAATATATTATTTATGGATATTAATGACGATGGTAAGTATTCAAACCTTTAATAGTAAAATATAAAATAAAGGTTATGGAAATAAGAAATAACATAAAAAAATTTCATAACCTCAAAATCAGTGATTTTAGCTTTTAATAAAATAAAATATATTATAAAACTTAAAAATTTCAAGTGATTTCAACGAACTAAAAATAGATAAAGTTACAGTGATATTTAGTGCAAACAAATCATCAGTAATTTTTTGCTAGTTTTTGCTTATTTTTAAGATATCAATTTTTGTTTCAGGAAACTTTTGCTTCAAAAATTGTGATTTACTCAGAGTTTGGCAGAGTGGAAGTAAAAAACAAGAAAAAACCGAACGTGTTTTTGTTGTATTGTGGAAAAAATCAATGAAACAAATATTTCTAATGAATATAATGGGAGATTGGATGTGAAATGGCAGAAATCTTCAAGATCAATTGACCAATTTAATACAAAAAATGAAACCTGTCTTCAAAACAACTTTGTATTCAAAAAACGCGCATATATCAACTAAAGCGCTCAACATTTCCCCCAGAAGTTACTGCTTTATTAAGCTGCGAGGATCTTCCTGATATTTCAGCTCATGAAAAAATATAGATAGTGAAGAAAGTTCAGACGATGAACCTGAAGAACAAAATGAAGAAGATATAAAATGTTCCTTTGGCTCTAGATGGGCTAAAAATTATTAAAACTTACTACAATATATGTTTTTTTGTTATTAATTGTGTCTCTTAATTGAATTCATGTATATAAGTGAATATTTTAGTTTTGGCCAAAAAATGTGGCTCGCCAGACCAATGTGCAATGTAGCTCAAAATTACAGACATTTATTTTATAAGAATAAGATAGGAAATTGAATAAGTTTGGAAAAATGTAATGTTATAATTTTGTATCCTGCATATTATTTTTTTATTATTTTTCATGTTGTCAATAATTGCTGTTTGATTTAAATTTTGTTTTTTAAAATATTTGCTTAAATTTTATAACCCAAAGGTCCCTGAAGAAGAAGCTGTCCATTGTGACAGCGAATTATTGGATAAATTATAAATAAATATATTTTGCATAACCTGACCTTGAGCTTGAATAAAAAATAAGAGGAAATAAAATTAAAAGGTCGAAGAAAATAGACTATATAATTATTTATTAATATATCAAAAAGTCATGTTAGTTACGTTCTTTTAATAGTGATGAAAGTATACTTATACATGCCGTTTAAAACAGACATGTTAACGTAGAATTGTACGATCACTAACATCAGAACAGCGAATAAAGAAGAAGATTTTTAACAGAATGTTGACTCTCAGTGTTTAAAATTTTTTGACTTAAATCAAATTTTTTAGCAAAAATTTTTGGAATTAATTTGAATAAAATAATTAGACAAAATTAGAGAAGTTGTGGACACTCTATTTCATAAGGACATTACTATGTGGGTTGGGGACATCGTTAACTTTTGATAAGCCAGAAGGGTGACTTTTAAAGTATACGTACCAAATTTCATTAAACTACATGCAAAATGTATACTTGTACTTTTTGCACAAAGTTTAGAATGGCAGCCAGAGAGCACAATTTTCATCTGTGATTTTTCCTTAACCCTAGAGAGATAATTTGCGTTAAAACTTACGCATGCACTTTCAAAAAATTGCTATCTCTTTCTAATTAGTACAAATTTGTCACTGTGCCCTTCAAAAATCTAAGTCGTTGCATAGACCTCTTATCTAGCTGCGGTTGGTATTCCCAATTTCTAAATATAAGGCTTTCTAGGGTTAAGCTATTAACAGCATATAAACCAAATTTCAAAACGACTTTTTGAAGTTTCCACAAGCCCATTCCGAGAAATCGTTTATACAGAATGAAATGAAGTGAAGTATTGACGGTGATGATGGTCGTTGGGCTTGATTTCTCAAACCAACTAAAACTGATAACTTTTGAAATGTGATTTTCAGAGACCCACTCTTTTAAATGGGACGTATAATAACACTTTATAATAGAAAATTATTTAAAGTAACGTTTAGCTTGAAGAACCCTGTACCATAGCTTAAATAAATGTCACCTGACTTCTCTTATACTTAATTTTAACGAAAAATTCTTAGTGTTCTAGTTTTTCTTTTACAGTTTAACACTTCAAAAACTAATTTCATAAAGTTTTACCACTTTCCTACTATATTTTCTTCTTCTTTTAATTACAACTCACACTCTGCGAGTGGTAAAAGTTGAAAGGTAGAAAGGATGCCTTTTTAGAATGTGTATGTTGTGGTATATAAAGTTCATTTCCTTGTTGTTTAATTTAGTTTTTTTTTTTTTAAATTAAAAACTTTTTATTTACAGCATTAGTATTTTAAGTTTTCTACTTACCATTTTACAATTTTAATTACTTGCCGCAAATGAACTATTTTTTGAGAGGAAATTATAGAAGAACTCTATGAAAAACAAGTAGAGAAAAATGCATTAAAGTGTCACAAGAAAAGTTATTTATTTAAACCTTTTTTTTTTTTTGAGAAAAATATACATAAATATAATTTTTTTAAAATATACATAAATATAATTTTTTTTAAACTTCAAAGAGATTTTGAAACAAATTAATAAAATAACGTTTCGATTGAAATGTGAGAACTGAAACAAAAATACCATAAGTTACGTTACAGCTATTACACACCAAAAATGATACAGTTACAGTTTAGTGAGAAAAACATGTTTGTTTCAACTTATGGTATTTTTGTTTCAGTTCTCACATTTCAATCGAAAAGTTTTTCAAAGCGTATTCAACTAAACTATCACTTAATTAAAGTAACTCAATCAAAAAGGAATGGCAAATATCTATTTAATATAAATTTCCAATAATACTTTGATTTCAACCATTTATTGTTCTAGAAAAATAAAACGCATGTGGTATTTGTGGGTGAATTTTGCCTATTATATAGAGTAGCATACATTTGTTTATTCTGTTTATTATTTTGCATTCCATGCTAATGCAAGTTTCAGAGTGGTTTTTAAATAAATTTAATACATGCCAATAAAAAATTTTATCATTTTGCCAAGCCCTAATGGTACATTTAAAAAAAATAAGCTCACAGTTATGCCCTACGCAATAAGACATACAGAGCAGTGATGCCAGCTTTCTATTTAAAAAAAAATTGTAAAAAAGCACTAAGCCATTTTTACAATTTAATTATACACAAAACAAGTTGCATTCGGCTGTGCCTCCAAAATTTAAAAAAAGGCGACGGCGTTGATTGGGGACCATTTTCATTTAAAATTAAATAATAAATATGTTTACATTTGTATATAAACATTTTTAAATATATTATTATTATCTTTAATAAAAATAATATAAACCAAATCATTTCGGATCATCATCAGCAGAGTTTGAATTGGCCATAAAACAGTTTTTAAGAAATACAGTGCGAGCTCGATTTTCGTAACTCGAAAAAAAACTGGC
This sequence comes from Pollenia griseotomentosa, assembly GCA_963931875.1. NCBI lineage: Eukaryota > Metazoa > Arthropoda > Insecta > Diptera > Polleniidae > Pollenia > Pollenia griseotomentosa. The sequence continues at coordinate 183,142,765 of OZ007561.1, forward strand.
CTGTTGCAACTACCGAAAATTTGCAATGACCGACCATTGTTTATAAAACTTAACGACAGCCGATATTTTAATATTTTATTTATATATTATATTATATTTTATCGTTTTAATTAATCTAAATTAAAATCATGCAAAGTTGATAAAACAATTGGCGTATCACGCAACTTTCTTAAAAAATAATGATATTATCCAATTTTTGTTTAACCTATGTATGTACGCTTCTGAATAAAGAATACACATAAGGTGTAAAATAAAAAAAAACATATCGTCAGCTCACAATTGGTTTGGCGCATATCATGGTTAAATTACCATGCTTTGCGCCAAACCAGTTCTAAACTTACGATATGTTTATGTCTGTATTCTTATAATCGGTTATTTGGAGACGAGTGTCGTGCGTTTGAAAAATAAAGCGCATGAAAAATGGCAGGTTACAGAACGCCCGTTATAAAAGCATTTTCTGCCAGCTGTTTTTAATTTATTTAACACTTTAGTTATACCAAGCCACGGCTCCTTTTTTGTTTTTGCAGTCTTTGCGTTTTATTGTACGGTTTCCGACTGCATGTTTTTTAACTTTTCAAAACGTTTTTTCTACATGACTTAAAATCGTTGTTTATTTTTCCATTTACAATTCCTAATATTTTCCAAGCCATTTCATATTTTTGAAACAGTGTCTACATCTTTAAAATAATGTTTACCGAAAACAAATACATCGTTTTTATTTCGATTACTAAATATGTTGTCAATGCTAAAAAGTGCAACGTTTTGTAAAATTTCCAAATTGCTAGGAAGCTTAGCTCTAACCTTGAAATAAAGTTTTTGGTAAAACGAACGCAACTTTCTTTTATCACTTTTTTATCATTTAAGATCTTAAAATCTTCACAGGCCTTCTTTAAACTGTAACCCAAATATCAAATCTAATCTAAATCATTCTCTATATAATCGAAGTTTTAAAAAATGGTAGAAAAAAATTGTAAAAAGCACTAAAGGCACTAGTGCAAAAATTTCAAAAAGCACCAAGTTAGTGCTTTTTCTTAGTTTGGCACTAAGAATAAAATTTTGGCGTTTTTAGGCATCAAAAAGCACCATAAATAGTGCCAAAAGCACTAAGTTGGCATCACTGCTACAGAGATGCAGCAAAGTATCTAAGTGAAGGAATTCTTAACAAGTTTTTTAAAAGAAAAAAATAATATTTCAAATGCTACGGCATTCCCTTATTTCGAAGCAGGTCTGTGAGGGAGAATACTAACAAATAACTGCAAAAAATATTCAGTGTACAAAGCTGATAGCTACGTTCACCAGTTTTTATATGCGTTGAATAAAGCGCTTTTTGTGTCAAAAATGTATTGCTCTAAAGTGGGATGGACGAAATAGGGATGGGCAAATTGAAAAATTATATCGATATATATCGAATCGATATTTTTTAAGAGTATCGATATTTATTATTTAAAAAATATCGATACATCGATATATCGAACGTTTTTTGCTAAAACTATTACCAAATTAAAAAATTTAATATAAACTTGTACATACATACATATTTATGAACCAACGTAATAAATATATGTAATTACCAAAGTTTTACTTGGGATTCAAAAATTTAATTAACAAGGTTTCGTTTAAATGTGCTACATTCCCATTTCATACCATTGATAAACTGAAATTTATTGTTGAAGGGATAAGCTATTCCTATGCGCATTTCACTGGTTGCTTAGGCCAGATCGTCATTCATCTAAAGAATTTAGATAATATAAAGATATTACATAAATAAAACTGTTAAGCGAATAAGAATTATAAGCCATAGTTTTGCTTGTAACAATATCAAAGCTTAAACAAAAACAACAACAATAAACAATGAGTTTATCTTTTCTTACAGTCCCGGCTACAGTTGGTTGATTTTTTGTCAACTCTTAATGTAGTTGTTACTTTCAAAAAATTTTAAAAAATAAATAAAAACAAAAAATTCAATTATAACAAAAACAAAAGGGAAGAATACAAGAAAACCATATGAAATCTAAAAAAAAAATATATAACGAAAATTTTAAATGGAAGTAAATAAGTCATTGAAGTACCAACTTACCTTAAAATTTGAATTGCACCCCAAAAGTACCAACTTTAACTAGAAATGTTATTGATTGTTTTAGTTAAACCAGTTATCATCAGATATGGACATCAGGAGCACTCTCTGTTTTATGTGCTCTCCTGTCAATCTGCTTCTTGTATCCGGCACTGCTTCTTATAAATGCCAATCATTTTAGATTTTCATATTAGTTTGAAAAACATATGATGCATGCAGTGATGCCAATTCTTAAAAAAACATATTGTTTGAAAAACTGCTAAAATTTAGAGTTTTTAATGAAGACCGACTTTAAAAAATATCGAATTCGGTAGTCGTATTTCTATATCGATATATCGATACATCGGTATTTTAAATATCGGCGATATATATCGATTATTTTTTATTTAAATATCGATATTTTGATGTATCGATATTTTTTGCCCATTCCTAGGACGAAGTGGGTCGAAAGCTTCGGAAAAAGTATGCGGAATTTTACAAAAACTTGTTCAACTTCTTTATTTCTTTGAACTCAAAAATTTATAGTTGTATTTTCCTCTTTAGTAATTTAATTTTTCTAATTTAGACTAATTTATATTTAATGTGTATTTTTATTTAAGTAAAATTTATCTACAAAAACAATTTTCGTTATAATTTTCCTATTTTTTGTATTCTCTCTTCTTTCTATTAATACCAGCAATTATTTCAATCTTACACACATACATACTTGATTACACATACTATTTCAAGCACTCACATACACCTCTCAAATAATTTACTATAGCAAATCCATATACATTTGGAGGTATTTACACTTTTTACAACAGTTGGTTAGTGTACGTAGTATGTTTGTATGTGTCTGTTATAGTAAATACGTTTATATCCTTTTCAATAAGTTTGTTTATTGCTGCGGTAATCACCGCTCTTAATTTCGCTATTGTATCTAAGAGTAGCAAACAAACACACACACACGAAAAAAAATAGGACGAAAAAGGACAAGAATGTATAGAATTCGCTTTTTTTCAGCACTAATTCCTTTTTTTCATTTGCTTTTGTTGGAAAAACCACGAAATTAAGTACGAAAAAACCAATAGATAAAAGGAAAGTAACAGTAAAGAAACTTAAACCGATAAATGATGTCATTTAACAAGCAGAACCCAAACGTATGGATGGCTGTTGGTCTTGCCACATACTTACTTACTTTATGGGAAAAATGCCACTATAAAATAGAAGTTTATTTGGCACAACTATTTGCTAAAGAAAATTTTGTGTTTCATACAAAAAAATAAAAAATTTTATAAAATGAGAAAAGAATGCAATTGGAAAAGAAGACAAAGAAGTCAGTTTAAGCATTAAAGCATCTGGCTGGTTTTTGTTTTTATTTGGCTTAAAATTTTAGTTTAAACTTCAGCAGGTTGTCATTAAGGGATCATGAGGAATTGGCCTTTAAAATTAGCTGAAAAATATATTTTCATAAAGAAGGTATAGACTCAAAATTTAAAAAAAAAAACTCTGTAAGCGCAATACCATTTTTAACTAAAGGTACGTTCAGACTGATCAAATATTTGAAAGCAAACATCAAATATTTCATTAACGTAGTCTGAACACAAAATATTTTTGAGTTTCAAATAAAATAAAAGCTGATTTTGAGCAAATAAAAGTATTTGCCGGCAAACAAATATTTGTCCAATGTGAACATAGTGTGAACACAAAATATCAAATATTTTAGTTATTTTTGAGCAAACATTTATTTGATATTACAAAAAAAATTGTAAGAGCAAACAACGACAAATAATTTAAGCCGTGTTCTCGATAGAAGCAATTTTTCCTGTAAGTTTTCGGATTCTTTACAATTTTAAAGATTTTAAATAATTATTAGACTTTGCTATCATGCCGCTATTAGCAAATTTTTGCGAATTTCCGCTAATTTAGCAATTTGCACCGAATTTTTGCCATTCCTTACACTTTTAGGGACTTTTAATTAATTTTATGGCTTGTTTGAAATATTAAAGTTGTTTGCGAATTTCCGATATTTTTTGCAACATTTTTTTTTTTTGTTTGTTGTTTTTACCCGACATATTGCTTTTTAATCGTTTAAGCGATTTCAAATACATTTTAGGGTTTGTTTCCAAGTTTGCAATTTTTCGCGAATTTTAACCATGCTCGCGAAAAAGTGATTTTTCGCTGTGAATCTTTACAGCTTTAACGATTTTTAATAATTATTAGGATTTGCTATAATACCGCTATTAGCAAATTTTTGCAAATTTCCACTAATCTAGCAATTTTTACCGAATTTTTGGCATTCCTTACAGTTTTAGGCGCTTTTAATTAATTTTATGTCTTGTTTGAAATAAATAAATTTTTCGCGAAATTTTGCTATTTTTGCAAAATTTTTTTTTCTTTTTACCCGACATTTTGTTTTTTAACCGATTTAGCAATTTCAAATATATTTTAGGCTTTATTTCCAAGTTTGCAGTTTTTCACAAATTTTAGCCATGTTCCTTCCGTTACCCATTGTCTTCCAGTTTTTTCCCTTTTTCATTCTCCTGTTCTGACATTATAAGATAAGTTGCTCCACAAAATAAAATAAATAAAATAGCTTTTGCGGTCATTTTTACTATTTTGGAAATATATTTTTATTTTTAGACACTTTCATCAAATAATTATTTGATGCAAATATTTGTTTTAGTCTGAACGGCAACTGTTTTAACAAACAAAAATTGTCAAATATTTGAGCTTAGTTTGAACATTAAACAAAATATTTTTTTGTTTCACAAAGTTTGAAGCAAATATCAGAACAAATATTTTCGTCAAATATTTCATTAGTCTGAACGTACCTTAAGTAAATATTAAAAGCATATGAAAAATATTTTTGAAATCAACCGTTTCACTACTTAAAAGCGGTAAGGAAGTAAGCGGTATGTTAAGTCGAACTCTTACGTTTCTCCCTTACAAACCTGCTTTGTTAGAAGCTCCATTATTTATTGGATATAGAGCTATATCTAAATCTTAGTTCTCCCCATTAGGTGTTTGAGAAAATAATTACTCACGAAATGTTATCAGTTATTTCTTCAAAGCAACAAGGCTTTTGTGAAGGAAGATCTACCTTAAACAATTTAATGAACGGGATTTTGTCACAGTCAGCAAACTTATGACATATATACTGGCTTTAGTAAGGCTTTTGACAAGGTCAGCTATTATTTATTGATCTCAATACTTGATGTGATTGTGTTTTCTGTTAACTTCGTAAAGTGGATAAAATTGTATCTAAAAGACCGCAAGCAATGTGTTTCTCGTCTGGAGTTCCACAGTGCAGTAATCTTAGAACTCTTTTATTTCTTCTTTTTATTAATGATCTTCGAAACGGCATAAGGAATTGTAATTTACTATTAGATGCAGATAATGTAAAATTTTTTTCAAGTATCACAAAATGTTAAGATGCCATCAGGCTTGCGAGAAGAATTCAAATTAAAAGTGCTAGATTGACAAAAAAAGTGCTAAATTGTTCTACAGTGAAAAACAAAAGTGCTAGTTTTGTAACACTGATTTTTATGAATATAATTTTGTTATATATAAACACTTATTGTGTGTATAATAAATTGTAAATAAAGTTGTTACAACTGTTTAAAATTTCAATTATGTCATTTTCATCTTCCTCATATACCAACTCATTTTGGTACTTTTAAGATGAACCGATTTGTTTTCCAATATCGTCCGATATGTTTAAATTGTGGAAACAAACGTTCTCTAATTTTGCACCTTCTTCATTTTTTTTTTGCGTATAACTGAACATAATAGTTCTGTTTTCATTCTAGTTCCCAGCATGGTCTATCCAATAAGTCTATAACTTTCTGAATAGCTAATGGTTTTTTGTCCCAATGTCTGAAAAAACATTCATTTGCTTCTCTAAAGCCGGACAATGATTTTTGTAGTATGGCGAAATTAATAATAATTATTAATGATTCAAAAACCTAGACTTCGCTCGAAGTATCACATACAAATTTACAAAAAACAAATAATTGCAGTTGATATTCCGGAATAAGTATAAAAGACAAAAGTGCCTGAATTCCTACGAGCATCACTGAGTGCTGGCATTGCTCTTATTTTATTATAGAGAAAATAATAATAATTTTTAAATGTATTTAAAAGCTTTGACCAATTTATATAAGTTTTGCATGTCGCACTTATATCAATTCTTTAAACATTTTTTCACAAATAACATTTATTCAAATTTAATGATAAATAAAATGTGCTTTATTCGACTTTGCTATGCAAATTTTTCTATTTGAAAAACTTTTAAAAAGTTATATGCCTAATATGTATGTATTTTTCTTGATACACTTAAAGAATTGATTGATACTTTACTCGAATTGATTATGCGAGTTTTTAAGTAGTTTTGGGATCTAAAAAAGTGCTAAAACTGCTTAATAATTATTAAAATGTGCTATACTAGCACTTAGCACTTTTCTCAAAATTCTAAGTGCCAATTGAGAAAAAATGTGCTTAATCTAGCACTAAAAGTGCTAAACTGGCAAGCCTGGATGCCATATACATCCAAGAGGTTGGTTAATTGGTTTATGTGGTAGTATGCCCGAAAACTAGGCGTGCTGGAAGTAAAGTCATCAGTGACGCAATACTGAGTTAGTTAGAGCACCCCGATGCGTTGAGATATTTCACCAATTTGACGGGTTGACCCGCGATATCTGAAAGAGTCCTTGTAGAATGTAATTCCCAAATAGTCCATGTCGTGTTGAATTTAACAATGGACATTCACATAGGAGATGAAAGCCTGTCTCCTCAGTTCCATTTTCTCTGCAGCTGCGGCAGCATTCATTAAAAGAGAAAACGAGTCTTATAGCGTGCCTACCGGTCGTCCAGTGACCAGTTAGCACGTATACCAGTCTCATCCAGGAGGATTTTATTATCTTTTATAATTGTTGATTTGCAAACCTTATGGAATTACTCAATGACTTTTTCCAGATATTTATTGTCTTGAAATTTATATTTTATAAATGGTACTAAATTAAGTGCGGTTGATTAAATTATGGATTTAGGCATTTACTTTAATAACAATTTTAATTCTAGCTCACATGTTACAACGACTGCAAATAAAGCAAATGGTGTTGTATGTTTCGTAAGACATTGGGCGAAGGAATTTAATGATCCCTGTGTATCAAAAAATCTTTTTACAACCTTGGTAAGACCCAAACTTGAATACGGTTTAGTTATTTTGGATGCACAATACAACTTGTATGTTAATGAAATTGAATCTGTTCAAAAACAATTTCTGCACAGAAAAAAATTTTGCACCAGTTAAAGCATAAATCAAAAATAAAATCAGTTTTTATTAAAAATTTAATCAACTGAATTAAATGTTTAATCAAGTGAATTAATCGTTTAATCAAGTGTATTAACAAATTAACAATATCAATTAAACGTTTAATTCACTCGATTAAATTTTTAATTAAAACTGATTTTATTTTTGACTAATGCTTTTACTGGTGCAACATTTTTTTCCGTGTGCTGTTTTCGAAATATTCCATGGGATTTTAGATTAAACTTCCCGGAGTATCGTAGTCGTTAAGCCCTTTAAGCCTCCCAACACTGAAAAACTGAAGGAATGTTTCCAACATAATATTTTTTTTTTTTTTAACTTGAATTAAGGTAAATTTCATTTAGCATATCTACTAAGTTATAAACTCGTCAATGTTCCAAACAGCCAGCTTAGATGGTGCGAACCATTATATTTTAATTTCACAAATCAAATTTCATTAACTTTTATCCATTCCGAAAAAATTTTGCAAGCATCAATAAAATTTTTTTTTCAAAAATTTTGGAGATTTATGTATGCAAAACCAACAATTTTTTTAAGAGCTGGGAAAACTTGATTTGTTTATAACATTTCTGGCAACACTGTATGAGATAAAAGTTTCTTAATCTATTTATTTTATACACTGTTTCAATATTCAGTATACCAGACTAAATATATTTCAACTTCGCCCCTGCTTAAATACTTTTTTTTAATTATTCTGTATCATTATGTTCTTTACATTTAAACTCATTTATTGTTTGACCACTGAAAAAGGAATTGTAAACGGATATAATTTCTAAAGGTGTTTGCCAGCAACACAATAAAAAGTAAAACACAGTGAAAAAATTTTGTTCATTTTTATTTTTACTGGTTCCTTTATTTAATTTTATGGTGTTTGTTTTAAAACAATCTTCCTCAAAAAGTAATTATTTTATAAACTAAAAAAAAGTAAATAAATGGAACTTTTTTTGTAAATTCTTGAGTGTTTTATTTTTTTTTAGTCCAGAGTAAAGTCTGGCAAAGATTTTAAAGGAAAAGGGTTTAAACGACTTAAATATTTAATTAAAATTTTCAAACATCTACGATTTAAAAAATATAAGCTTAAATAATATCACTAATACCATATATTTGTCTACACATGCAAGGCATAATCCTTTGCTTTTTTTTTTTTTGTTTTTTAGAGAAACATTGCTTATAAATTTAATGTATTTATTTAAAAATCTAAAAATTTAAAACAATTGCATTAAAAAGTTTTCCTCAAATACCCACATTTGCCTAAATCCTGCAAGGCATGTTTAACTGTTCTCCTCAAAGCTTTGTCTTTTTTTTATTATTTAGCCAAAAAAGTTCTTTATTCCTCTAATAGTTTGTTTTTGTTCCTGTCTCTTTGTTATTTTATGTTACTCGTACATTAGTTCGAAAAAGTTTTTCCCTAGTCATTTGGTTGTTATTGTTGGTGATTTTAATTTTGTTGTTTTTTTTTTTTTAAGTTCATGCACAAACACACACACCCATGTGAGTACAGGAAAATATATGTATGGACAAATTTATGTTCATACACTTTTTAAGGGTTTTGCTAAAAAAAAACATTGAAAACAAAAACAAAGTTTTTTAACAACATCATTTTATAACCGTACATAAATTTACGCTCTTAGTTGTTTTTGTTGTTAGTTGCCTCCTTCTCACTATGTTTTGAGCTAAATTTTCACGGATGTACACAGAATTGCACATATATCCATCTAAACTAACACCAGAAAAAATGTAAATGATGAAAAATGAAAATTTGGTACAGAAATACATCTCAAAAAGTACCTTTCTCATAAAAAAAAGACATTCGAACATTTGAATTGGTCCATTTCCAAAGATATTCAGGATTTAAAGTCTAAGCACGTTCAAAAAGTGACCATTAGGTCTTTTGACAATCTGAATACTTTAGGTGGGTTAGACTTAATTTCATGAACAATTTTAACATAAGTTTCGATATTAGGCGTACTTAAATCATTTTCGGAAGGGGGTTTATGCGGGACCTATTATAAGCCAAATTTCACTGAACTCGATAGTGTATTATATTTTAACCCTAGAAAGATATGGTACGTCTGCGAGACGTACGCATTTTCAATTTTGTGCTCTTACTTTTACATTTGTTAACATACAACTTTCAAGTTCAATAATCCCAGTTGTTAGCAGCACCTAGTTGGTGGTGGCAGTTTTTATGTTGTAAGTTATGTATTTTTTGAGAAATAAACACAAATAAACACAACATATGTCTGAGAGACTCATCGTTATCTTTAGTGTTACTTTTGCAGCGAAGATAACTTTGTATTTTGGTTGAATTTTAAGGTATTGTTTTAAAAATGTGTTATAAGCGCGACTTGGACGACGCAGAAATTGGCGCTGTTTCGCAAGGCGTGTTGGAGGACTCGGTTTCACCGTAAAATGTGATCGAATTGGAAGATGAATTATTGGAGGATAGTCTTCAAAGTGATCCAGAAGATGAGCTTTTGACATCCTTGAACCTGACGAGAATATACCACCGATTCAGGAAAATCCTCAAGAACCTGAACATTTTACTACTTCTTTCGATAGCTGCGTTATTACGATATCTCGACCGACTTTAAGAAGTAAAAGTAAGTGGGCTACATCGAAGGGTCAAGTGATGGCGGAGTTTCTTCAATGAATATAGTTCGTACGACAAGAGGACCAACTCGGGAATGCAAATCACTGTACGACCTAATTTCATGCTTCCATATTTTTTACTACCGAAATAATTTCGGAAATTGTTTAATGGACCAGTGCCGAAATTTCCAAAAATTTTTCAATTTTAATGCTAGAAATTTTATCGAAAACTTTGACCGACAACATTGAAAAAATTTTTCAAGATGCAGTAACCTATGATTGAGGTTGTAGTGGAGAAGAGCGTTAATCAAAAAAGAGATAATACGGTGGCGTCTGTCCATCAGAAATTCAACTTATGTCCAAAATGGTATGTGGCAAATGGGCGACCACAAAACTTAAATTGGTAAATCTTGCACACAGTGTTATTCAAATAATTTTTTTTTTTGTTTATATAAGTTGATACAGATAACATTATCTACACAAAGTACAAAGAAAATATTTATTTAAGTTTTTAGAACCGAACTGAAGTCCTTTATAAGAACTCTTTAATTTTTGATAATGCTAATTGAGTTTTATTTTAAATTTTATTTTTATTATAATTTTCTGTTTAAAAATTATATTTTTTTAAAAGAAATAGAATAAATAAATGTTTTCAACAATAAAATTGATCAATATTATTTTCGGTGGTATCCTTTAAAGGATAGAAACAAGCATACGTCTTTCAGAAGTGTCGTTATCTTTTCAGTACAAAAAAATAACGTTATCTTTCTAGTATTATAACGCTGATTTTATGGCTAATTCGTGCTTGAAATAAAAACCAATAAAGAAATTAGAAAGATGATATTATTATGACTGATTTACTTACCCGTTTTACACCTTAATAAGGGCATAATAAACCACACAAATGGCTTGGAAAACATGTCAAAATTTTACGTTTGTACAAATAGTTTGTGTTGTTAATTGGGGTGTTTGGATAAACATTTGAAGCAATGTTTGTAGAAATATTAAAAATTTTTAATATTTGGCAGACATGTTGGATATTTGTCAAACTTTTTGTGGCGTCTAATGCTAAATGTATTCATTTCAGCGAAAACTTTGCAAAGCGAAGACGTTGGAAAAGGAAGCATTAATATAATGTTAAATGGTAAATTAAATTTTTTTTATCAGTATTGCTTGCCACAAAACGGCTCGTTGTTAAAATCACCTTTTACGTTAAATTCTTTACCTTTATTTAATATTTATTCTCTGTTTAAAGCAAAACGCAATAAAATTGCCGCAGCACTATCGGCGCCTGCATTTATTAAACACAAAACAAAAATGAAAAATGCATGTTTGTACTGAGTATATTTGTGTTGTGTATTGGCAAACCCCAAACGGAAACAATATGTGTGTTTGCCAAACAATTTGTTTGGTTTATTATGCCCTTTACAGAATGACAAAACTCATGTACTTATTTTACTTAAAATATAAACTAAATGAGAGTCAAGAGTTCAGTTTTACTTTTTAAACATGAAAATAATATATGATTTTCTTCTTGTTCTGTTGTTTTTGCTGTTTCTGCACACAACAAACAAATAGTTTTTTTTTTTCAACTTGTGTGGTGTTGTTGTTGTAGTCTACAACAAAAGTTGATAAGTTTAATATGATAAAAACGCTCATTTTGTAATTTTACTCTCAGAGTGGCACTACCAACGAAAAGTTTAATCTTTTTTTATTTGGTTTAAAAATTTTGTATTTATTTTAAGAAATTACAGGATTGATTTTCGAAAGTATCCTAATAAGGATTGTTTTAAGTATGTTTTAGTGTTATACGGACTTGAATTACTTACGACTCGTACTTAAAGTAAGTATAAAAACTTGATTTATCCCGAGTGTTTTTCTCTTTGTTTTTCTTTCTGGTTCTAAATATTGGACGAGTTGGTACTATGCGTACTACCAACTGGTCGCATGTACGTAGCTAGTTCCGTACCAAATTTCTCCCTTTTATTAGTTAAATCACAAAAATAGGGACGGCTCTATGTATGAATTTGTGATGTTATTATTTAGTTTATATGTATGTATGTAACTTTATATAAGTACTTTTGGTGTAATGTGTATGTACGTAGTAAAGTCTGTATTTGCGCGTGTATGTACGTACAGGCGGATGTATGTGTTTGTGTGAGTATGTTTTGGTTACGGTCATGTGCAAAGTTGTAAATGGGCTCAACGAAATCCTATTTAATGTGCATAAACTTACTGCATTGCCATAAAAGGGATTTTAACTTGAAGTCACATATGATGTGTAAAAATTATTATATTTTTCTTTATTATTTTAACTTTATTTTTATTATAGATATACCAACATTCATACATACCCAAAAATGTATATTTTTTTGTAGTTTTTATTATTATTATTTTCTTCAGTTTGGCTTTGCTGGTCGGATTTATTTTATTTAATATTATATTTTGTTTAAGGTTATGATAATGTGGCCTTAACATAATGATAAATTACTCGGAATTCATTTTTTAGTGTGTGGTTTAGTTAAGAAATACTTTATAGTCGTATCTTTTAGTGTTATATTACTTCTTTAGGCAATTTAACAATTTTATTGTGTTTTTTTTTTATTAAATTTTGTGTTTGATTTACGAACTACAAAATTTTGTTCAGCGTAAATTAAAATGATGTACTCGTAATAACAAAAACAAGTGCTGTTTTAAATATAATGAAATGATTAATTAAAGTGTTTGCCAGACTTTGACAGTCACCAGTCTGGGTATTTATTGGGAAGTTAAAACTAAGGATGTCACCGAAACCGATATATCGGTACTGGCAATAGTTGACTTCGATACGACGATTCTTTTTTAGGAGTTTTTTACAACAAACAATTTAGTTTTTAATGCTTATTTTAAATGCATACTGATTGATGTTTATTTTTAATACATTACAACTAAGAGAAATAACATATGAAAAGCAAAGCAAAGCAAAAAATCAAAACAGAATAATAAACAAAGCAAAAAATCAAAACAGAATAATAAACTGCTTCTTTTTATTCTTAAGCTACAGGTCCACACCACGCGTTCTATGCGTTTGCTACTTTCTGGATCTTTTTGAAAGATGCATGGCATACACATACATATTGCGTCTTCATATAACCAAAAATAGAAGGAGTTAAGAGCGATCAAATTTGGTGCATGTGTGTAAATAAATAAAAAAAAATTTAAAATTTAGTATGTAACAGCACAAGGATTCGTGTCCTTCTCATGTATCCTTAAATTTAAAAATATTTAAAGAGCCTTTAGCTTACTGAATTTTCATACATTCACCACTGATAATCGAAAATGGATTGAAAGGTTGTTAATTTGCTTTATATCCTCACAAGGATTTGTGTCCTTCCTAAATATCCTTATATTAAAAAAATTTAAATGGCGCTTAGCTTACTGAATTTTTAAACAAGAACCACTGATAGTTGATAATAGATTTAAATGTTGTAAATTTACTTTATACCCGTACAAGGATTTATATCCTTCCCATATATTCTTATATTAAAAATAATAAAAGAGCGCTAAGCTTATTTTTATTTTTTTAGATGTGTCACTCACTGATAAGCGATAATAGATATAAAGGTTGTAAAATTGCTTTATATCCTTTAAATAATTCATGTCCTTTCCATATATCCCTATATTAAAAAAATACTAAAAGAGCACTTAGCTTACTGAATTTTCATACATGCACCACTTATAATCGATAATAGATTACAGTAGAATCTCACAAATTAGAACCGGCACAAATTCGAACCGTCCAGAAATTAGAACCGGCCACTTCAATGTATTGGACGCTCTGAAATTAGAACCACAGGCTCTTATTTCTGGAAAAGGGTTTTTTTTTGTTTTTATTTCTACTAGAAAAAATTTTTTTTTATGATTTTGAACTTAATAGGGGAAAAACAAACTAAACGCTCTATAATGCCATATATTCCTCACTTAAAAGTCCTTGAAGACATCAATAATGTTATAAAATGGTGCAAAACCAGTGATATATATTCCAGTAAACACATGTCTAACCTTTTGGACGTCCGTAACGATATCGTTGTATCCAGTTTTAATAAATCAAAAAAAAAAAAACAAGTATTACTTTTTAAAAGTTTTGCTATGAATTTAATATTTTCACTTAAATTAAAATAACGCTTACACAACTATTCATTATCTATCACTATTTCATTATAATTTAATTTTATCATATTCTGTAAAAGAAAAAGTCCAGAAATTCGAACTTTTCAGAAATTCGAACTGCTAGGTGCACAAAGTGGTTCTAATTTGTGAGATTCTACTGTAAAGGGTTGAAAACTTGCATCATAACCGAACAAGGATTTCTTCCGATATATCCTAAAGTTTTAAATGACCAAAGAACGATTAGCTTTCTGAATTTTTGAAAAAATTACCACTGAAAATGTGCAAAGGTACATCTTACATAAAGATGTCCTTTAAAAACTGAAAAAAGGGGTTGACATTTCTTTAACTTGGTAATTCGTTTGGAATCTAGAAACAATTCAAAGTTGGAGAGTCTTTATTTTACACTTTACGCCATTCATTAAAGAATCACGTATTTTTATTCGATTACATATTACTAGAAAATTGATAAAAAAAAAAAAAAAAAATGGAAGTAGCCGTATGCGGACAACTTTTTTTCTTTTTAAGGCAATATTTCGTGGAACAAAGTTTTGCGGAAATCTGCCTGATTTGAAAGTAAACTGACTGTCATAAACCCACGAAATTATTTTGTTTTTTATTTTGAACTTAATTTCATAAACTTGTAAGCGAAATAAGAAAAGACGAATATTATAAAAAAATTGATTTTCGAATATTCATTTTATTTATTAACTATACATTAAAATTAATATCCATCCCATATAAAACGATTGCTTAAAATTGTCAAACCCCTCTATTCTATTTTCGCTTGAAAGGCATATCAAAGACCAATTTGTCCACCGCCGCCTGTGGCTATTCAACCAAAAAACCTAACCCCAAAAAATAAGATAAATATATTCAATTAATAAATATTTACCAAAGAAAATTCACAAAAAGACAATCACAAGTCATATGTCAACGACATGTTTTTATTGAATATAAACTCTTTGATTTATGCACAAGTCATTCCCATATATTTCTTTTTAAATTATTAACCATTTTATTAGCAACATTTCATTGACCCAATACAAGCAATAACAAAAACGATATAAAAAAATTTATCGTAAGTTTATACGAGTTAAATACCAAATTAAGATTTATCACAAACCAAACAAAATAAAATAAAGAGTAGCAGCTTAAATATGATGATTTAGTAAAATATAGCTTTTGGTATATTCAATATCTAAATAAATTGTCGTTGTCATATATTTAACTAAACATGTACAAAATGTACAAAATGTTCACAATAAACTATACATATGTATTTAAAAGTGACATATACGAATATTTTATTAAAGACTATCAATGCTAAATATAATTTATCTGTACTAAATTACAATCTAATATACCAAAAGACCATTAGATTGATTCAAAATAAGCAGCTTACTTATGGTACATTTAATGTGATGCACACATGTATGTATGTATGTATGTGTATCTAAATGTATGTCTTATAGAAATGCTCTTATATATTCAAAATGGTGAAACTGTCATATTGATTGTTGTTGCTTTTCCGTCAATATTGCTGTTAAAACGCAGTAATAAATAACTGCTTATAT
The DNA here is from genome assembly GCA_963931875.1 of Pollenia griseotomentosa. Taxonomy (NCBI): domain Eukaryota; kingdom Metazoa; phylum Arthropoda; class Insecta; order Diptera; family Polleniidae; genus Pollenia; species Pollenia griseotomentosa. The sequence goes on from OZ007561.1 coordinate 183,158,468, forward strand.
TTTCAATGTAAGCATGTTTATGTTTCTAAGTATTTTGAAAAGCTTAGTCTGAGGACGGGAAGTAAGATTTTATGCTAAATGATAATTACGTTACTAAATATATGAGGTAATTTTTTTTAGCTTCAGAAGAACTTAAAATAATAATTCATGACAGAAATATTTTTGATATAATTTTTTTTTTTTATTTGAATCTATAATTTTTTTTATTATTTCCGGCATATGTCCGCTGCGACTACGAGTCCAATTTTTGACTATTTTTACCAAAAAAATCAAAAACAATACACTCAAAAGATAAATCAATCCATCCGTACTCAAATCAATTCGAAACGGTATTAATAGTACAGTGAGTACAAACTTTCTTAAATCAAGTATAGAAAGATTGAATCTTGTACCGATTTCAATCGCGAAGTACTTAAATTATCCATGTTCAATCCCGAATTTGTACTTGAAATAATCTGAAAATGAGATTGATTTAAGAAAACTAAGATTAACTTAATCTCAAAATACGTTTGATTCAAGAATTATAAAGTTTGTTTATTCAACCCCGAATTCGCACTTTAATTAAGCCAAAAATGGAATAAGAAGAACAATTTTATTATGATGGATTTACTTACCCATGTAAAACCTTTCAGAACTTCAATTACAAAACACCAGCATCATTGCCGATATGGGGTTTACTTTAAAAACTTAATGTACATATGTATATAACTTTAAATATAAACTAAATGAGAAATCTTGCTTTTAATTTTAGTTTTTAAACATGAAAATAACGTATTATTGTTGTTTCTACACATAACAAGCAAATCGTTTTTAAACTACTTGTGTTGTGTTGTGTTGTTGTAGTGTCTACAAAAAACCTTGATAAGTTATATGAGAGATATAAACGCTCACTTTGTAATTTTACTCTCAAAGTGGCACTACCAAGGAAGAGTTCAATCTTTTTTTAATTTGTTTGAGAATTTTGTACTTATATTTAGAAAGTCCGCGATTGATTTTTGAAAGTAGTCCCGTTAAGGATTGTTTTAAGTACGACTCGTGCTTAAAGTAAGTATAAACAACTTAATTTATCACGAGTGTTTTTCTATCTCTTTATAAATAATGTTCGATTGTTACAGGCTGTATGGCAAGTTGTGCCGTCTTGTTGGAATCAAATGTCATGGATATTTAGCTGATTTATTTTTGGAAGCAAAAATTCAGTCGTTCTAAACACGTCAGTTTTGCTTATTGACGTAGCCATTTAACCAGAAATGAGCTTTGTAAAATGGACGAAGTGCTTTTGAACTTCGTGAACAGATTTTTTTTCAAAGGAAATTTCCTCAATTTGGAAGCGTTTCTCTAGCGCAAAACGATTAATGATGACTTGCCAAGCCCTGCTAAACAGAAATGTCAAAACAGTTTGATATGCTCAGCTGTCAAGCTATAGTTATCGATATTTAAAGTTCTTATGAAAAAAATAAAAACAGATATATGAAATAAGTCACAGAGGCACCGGTTGTGCCAACTTTGATTCACTAACTGACATATTGTAGCAGCTGTCTTGAATTCCTAAGCCATAATTCTTAAACCAATTGCCCCGGTAGGCTAGCTGGTAGGGAGCTAGTCTATCAGCGCCGGGGCTGCCACACTAAGACGGCACTTTAGAGGGTTAAAATGTTCTACGAATATTTGTGCTGGGGTTAAAAAAAGGACAAAAATGACCCCTTAAAATAAGTGTTAGAAGGTTAATATATTCAAATAAAAGAATCGCCATACAATTCTACTGAAGACATCTGAAATAGACTTTTAGCTCAGAAGTGCATTTAGTATACTTTTTTGACTTGTACCAAACGCCTTTTCAAGAAATTGAAAAATTGCAATGCCCGAAATTTCGAAAATCCGTTTTACACACTGTGCACGTTGTTTTTGTCTTTGAAGACCCCTATTAAAATTTGAAGCATAAAATATTCATGAAACATTTTAACCCTGTAAATAGTTGGGAAAAAGGACAAAAATTTCCCCTTCAATCGGCATACGATTCTACAGAAGTACATTTAGTATATTTTTTTTTGACTTATACCAAACGCCTTTTCCAAAAATTCAAAATTTTTAGGGGCCCATATTTCGGGAAACCGAGCTATCTTTTCAAAACTCTTTGGCAGATTTGCTCTACTAGTAGTCTACTTTCTTTTCGCATTGCAAGTGTTGAGGCTGGCGGCGATGACCCAAATTTTGTTGCACAGTGTAATTGAGAGTTCTTCTGTAAACAACGGGGTGAGTACAACAAAAATAAAACAAACGTGTGTAACGAGGTAAGTTAATACTAATATTCTCTCTCTCTCTCAGTAGAAAAATAAGCGGACAGGTGTCTGTCTGGTATTTTTTAGAAATTCGGCTTTTTTTGTGGAGTTAACGAAAATTACAGAATTTAATAAAATAACTGAAATTTCATTTGTTTTTACGGAACATGGGATTGAATTTTTGACAGTTTTTAACTGAACTTTAATTTATTTTTTATTACAATTTCCGTTAGACTTACGTACAGAAAATTGTGAGTGCTGATATCAGGGATTAGAAAAGTATAATGCCTTCTCCTTTAAAAACTTTGGTAGTTATCCTCGTATATTTAAATTAATAAATGTACAATATTTGAAATATGCAATCAATAAAGGCAAAAAATTACACTCAAATATTGATTTGAATCGTAAGAAAAAAAATCATATTGACAGCAATAGAAATTTGATATTCTATTATATTTGTTTTACAGCCCAGCAAACAATACGTTTTTTCATTTAAAGCACATGTGATAAAAAGTGTTGTTGAAAACTTCAAAACAACAAGAAAAAAAATTTATTATTAATAAGATTTCTGTATGAAAAAATGGTATATTTAGACTTCTTACACCGACTTTCGAGTTATTTGAAAACCCGTTTTTATCCAACTTTCCAACTTTATTTGAATTGCGTTTTCAAAAAACACGGTGTTTGAATAATTCGACAAACCGGTTTTTTTTGTCTCTTATTACATATTCGACATAATCGAATATTTTTTTAATAAAAAAAAGAAACTAGTTTGTTAATTTTTTTTTTTCAAATTACAAAAATGCATACATACTTTAAAAAGTTTACATTACATAAATAAAAATTGGTAGATTTGTTGAATACTATAAATAAATTAACGTTATTCTCCATCATCAATAATATTTAAGCAATGAGTTCTTAATCTTAGCAACATAGAAAGGAGACAAAACAACAAGGCTCAATGCTTAAAAGTCTTGTCTCGTAAAGGATTCTCAAAATCGGCTCTTTTGAGTCATTTAAGAAATCTACATTAAATTGGTGTTCAAGCTCAAAATCGAACACTGCAAGTGTCTTAAATGCCTCTGTAATATGCTTTTCGAAACATTAAACTTTGTGTTATTAATTATCCCAGTGTGTGGCAACAGAAGATTTTATTTTTTAAAAAAAGGTTTGCTGGGTTGACCAAACATATACTTAGTTAGCAACATATCTACAAAATTTTACCTGTAAAAAGATATAAAAACAAATAAGTACATACATACATATTTACATATCAACACATTTATAGCCAAAGTACTAAAATGTGTTTTCCATCAATTTTATTTTCACAGTTTAGAAATCTGTCAATATATATATTTCCAATCATAATATTTTGATTTGTGTAATTCTTTTTACTAAAATATATATTTATTTACATTGATAGATATTTTATTTAATAGCAATTGATGTAGAATTTTTAACGTTTATTTGACGATATTTTGAAAAGAATTCTTATTACAAAATTTACGAACAATATTTGTACATTAACATATTTTAAAATTAAATTATTTTTTGATTTATTAATGGAATTTTTTTGTGTGTATCTATTTACCCAGAGAATGACAAAATTATCATTTTATGTACTGTTTAGGTATAAGTTCTCAAATATGTATTAATACGTACTATGACGATCGAACGACAAACACACCATGCTTAATAATATCATACAAAGATTCACTTTAAAATTTATAGGTAAACGATATGTGTTTGACTTTTCTAATGGGGTAATGGATATCAGTTACAACCAGATCTAAAAGGCTTAAATTAGCTTAAGATAATTATGCGTATATTTTAAGTATGTATATGTACATAAGGCATATAACTTTTTACAATTTTTCCAAACAGGAAAAATGGCATAGCAAAGTCGAATAGAATAGACACATAAATTTTTTTTTCCGAAACACATAAAAGTTTTCGTTCGCATTATTTTTTTATAAGATCATATAGCCATATGCTTAATTATTAAATTTAGAAATTTTGATAAATATTATTTGTGTAAAAATGTTAAAAAAAAGTGAAGTACATAAGTGCGACATGCGATACTTATAGAGGGTCCGCCAAATAACTTTTTTTTTTTTTGAAAATGCTATAAAAAAAACTGCTGAATATTTTCTCAAATTTCTTTTTTTATTTGAAAGTACAATCCTTCCGGTTAACAATGGAGATGCTACATGCTGAGATCTCGACATTCTCCCCGGACCTTTCGAAATTAGTCTCTGGCAAAAGTTATGACATTGCTAAGTCTTTTTGGAAACTCTTTTGCTTGAGTTTAAGATCATGCTGTCTCGCTAAAAGCCAAGTATTTTGCACAGACACGTCCAGCATCCATCCAGGTAAATAATGGCCACCACAATTTTTTACTTCGAATAGATATGCGAGAGTTAACATTTTGATCCATTCGATCTGTTCCGCCCTTATTTTAAGTTAAGTTTAATTCACCTGATTAAATATTTAATTAAAACTGATTTTATTTTTGATTAATTCTTTTACTGGCGCAAAAATTTTTTTCTGTGTAGTTTTAGAAAGAATATGGAATATTAACTTCAACGTATTTTAGGTTTGCCTTACTCCACCTCTTTTCCTTTCCCACGGGATCTGCAGAAAACAAAACAGTTGTAGCTACACCGACCACCGTGTTGTCTTTCCACCTAGTCACAAAAAAAGTTCCTTCCTTCGTCAACATCTGGAGGTTCGATGTAAAACTCGTTTGTTCCATTTTCTTCCTCTAAAATATCCAAACTGTCAGCGACGCTAAGAAATTTACTGATAAAAAAACGAAAACAACAAAACAATTTATATCACAACTAAATATATTCCAAAAAAAATTATAGTTATTTCTTCTACAACTCGAATAAAAATTTTTAGCATGAACCTTGTAAACAAGTATTAATTTTCATTTTATATTATTTTTACAACACATTTATAAAACTTATTAAGTTTTTAAAACTTACTTTCCAGCCGAACTCATAATTCTGAATTTTTTTAAAAAACTCTCACAATTAAAAATTTACCACACGCGAACTGTTTGAATTACAACGTTAAACTAAATTTTGTATGAAAAAGCAATTAACACACAAGACAATTGTCTTTGTTTAATTTGTTTCTATGCAATAATAACGGCTCACCAGCCAGTTGAAATGTGTTAAAAAAATTCACTTAAAATTCACTTAAAAATCACTTTATTAATGATTAAAATTTTGTGTGTTACATTATTAAGGTTTTTATATGTTTATAACACACACACAAACACACACAATTTGCTGTGTGAATAAAGTATTTGATATTGTTCCAAACAGTAACATCCCAGCAGGAAATCTGGAATCAAGTGTATCCAAGTCTCCGCCTCTCTGGTCGATCAACGAAGCTTCTACACTTTGCTTTGCTTTAAAAAAAAGAGACATTTTCTGATAGCTGTAAAATTTATACAGTTTATAGTAAAAGTTCTGATTTTTTATATAACATATTTCTTAGTTGTTTTTACTAATTAAACATCTTTTTTAATCAAAGCACATGTACGTATTTGGATTAAATGTATTGCCTAATCCACGAATATTACAAGTGAAAAATCTAGTTAAAAAATATTAAAAAATGAACTATACCACTGAATTTCCAGTTCCAAAGTCCCACAAGAAACCCCAAGTCAAAAACTCTATGGTCAATAGAGGATTTTCAGTGATACACTCAAAAGAAAAAATAATCCATCCGTACTCAAATCAATCCGAAGCTGTGTTAATAAGTACGGATTTTCTTGAATCAAGTACAGAAAGATTGATTCAAGTACGGTTTATCAATCACGAAATACTTAACTTATACATATCAATCCCGGAATCGCTATTGAAATAATCCGAAAATGAGATTGATTTAAGTAAAACTAAGATCGAATCAATCTCCAAATGCGCCCGAATTCGTACTTGAAATAAAACAAAAGTCAAATTTCAAGGAGAATTTTATTACAATTGATTTAATTACCCATTTTACACCTTACAGAATTTCAATTATAAAACACCAGCATCATTCTCGATATGGTTTACACATATATAACTGAAAATATAAACAAAATGAGAAGTAAGCGTTCTCAGTTTAACTGTTTAAACATGAAAATAATGAGTTTTCGTCTTGTTGTGCTGTTTTTATTGTTTCTACACACAACAATCAAATCGTTGTTTAACTACTTGTGTGGTGTTTTTGAAGTATCTACAACCAGCTTTGTTGATAAGTTAAATGAGATTAAAACGCTCACTTTGTAAGTTTACTCTCAGAATGGCACTACCAACAACAAGTTTAATCTTTCACTACTTGGTTTAAGAGTTTTATACTTGTTTTAAGAAATTCCGGGATTGATTTTCGAAAGTAATCCCATTAAGGATTGTTTCAAGTACGTTTAAGTGCTATTCGTACATGAATTTTTGAGTACGACTCGTACTTAAAGTAAGTCTAAAAAACTTAATTTATCCCGACTGATTTTCTTTCTGTGCAAGCACGTGCTAAATGCACCAAGCATCACCTGGTATACAGTTCGTCAGAAGTAGTTGTGACAAATTCAAAAATGAGTCAGTTCAGTTCCATTATTGACATTTCCAACAGGGATATTAAAATTTGTTCGTTTATGTGTGCTTTTGTGGTAAAATAATTTCAAATAAAATTTTTTGTATTATTAGCAAGTCCATAAAAACCGCCTTCTTGTTACAAACAAATTTTTCAACTCATTAATTTTAATAAGAACAATATATTTAAAATATTTAGAGTTATGTATTCCTTAAGGATAATGAAGGTCAAGCAATTTGTAAACGTATATGTTGAACAGCCCTGCGGGAAATTTGTGTCACTTGGTCCAACGGACTGGTCCTGGGAGTTGTGAAAATAGAACAGGTACAAAAAGAAAGAACTCATGACCAGTGAAAGGAGAACCAATCATGTAACTGGTTTATGAAGAACAAAAATGTAGAAAAGTAATGAATTACCGTACAGTCTTCACCGGTGGTGTGACACATTTTTTGGGACTTTCTAAAATTTGGCTCTTGAATTTAATTCTTTTATTGAAATAATACTACATTGTATTGAAATAATACTACATTGTAGTAGCTGTCACTAAACACGTCCATTGAGAGTAGGTGTGTGACTGGTCATATGGTGTCAATTGACCCCCTCCAATGACAACCCCATGTAAAAGTGATAGGTCTTATCCATAGAAAGTGTTAAAGTTAGAACCGGTCTCTACCACCAAAGACCTATCACGGGACTACTTTGGTGTCAGTTCGCTTCCCTCTAGGGAGGAGTTTAACTTTATTTGTTTATAGTAAAATGTAATTATTTAAGTTTATTTAAAGAAGTCAACCTTTCTATACCCACACCACCAAGTGAATAGGGTGTTATGCGTGTAAGGGTTTATTTAGTGTGAAACAAATTGATTCTATACCCAACTTGAAGTATACTTCTGCTGTCCGTCCATCCAGCTGATCGGTTGTCTTTCAATGAAAACGTTGTAAGCAATGAACAGATCGCAATTTTGATGATAACTTGAATTCCGGTACAAAATGAAATTTCATTTAAATGCCTGGATAATTTTATTTTTTATTATATTAACAAATAACTCATTTGGCCAACGAAAATTATTTCAATAAACATTGTTCATTAATATAAGAACAATTTTTGCTTCAGCGTAGTAGATCATGACGTTATTTATAATTAAAAATTTTACTGAATTAGGGAATGATGCCCATTTTCAAAGATACCATAAATCAACCTTGACTTCTATTTCCAACTAAATTTTTTATGATTTTTTAATATGAAGACAAACTACGCTTTATTACTATTTGGTTTTACAATAAAAGCAATAAAAACCCCTAAATAAGCTTAATGATAATTTATATTATTAATTAAAATATCATGGCGAAACAAATAAGAATTCCGAAATGTACGTGTAAAATTATGTCTTGCGTATACACAGGCATTTGCAAAAAAAGTACTTGCAACCAAAATTTAATCAAATTAATTACACTAGCCAACAAGGTTTTGGATTAGAGCAACCAAATATCTTGCCTATGGTAATTTGGTGGGCTGAATTCGAATCTGTAATTGGTTTTTCTCTATCACGTCAGGTTTTTGAGTTGCAAAAAAAAAAATATTTTTATTTGTTTTTTTACATAAAAAATCATTAGTTTATTTAAAAATCAATGAATTTTCAAAAATGAATGGCGTTATTTGAGCGTCTTTTGTATTTTGTTAGTTCGCTTTCACGTATTAGATTCCAGCAATACTCTCCCAGCAAGCTTTGACCCGAAATCCTTGATAAACTCTTTTTATTTTCATTAAATCTTGGTGAGAACGCTCCCCTTGTACGCGCCCGCTGAACGTAGTTTTTTTTTTTTTTTTGAAAAAAAATCTAAATACGAATGAAGAATATGCAAAATATTGTCGGTGTCCATGATTATTCTATGCATTATTATGCATATTTTAATGATGTTGATATTGCTTTTACTCCAACCAAATATGTACCACACACAAAACAAAAATAGCTTGAATCAGTAACGCACGATCTCCCTGACATGCTTAAACGCTACTTATATGAAGATTTATATGTAGCTTGTATGGTTTATAGAACATGTATGGTTTATAGAACATGAGCGCCTTACTCGTCCGTTCAACTTACATATAAAACAAAAACAAAATTTCGAAATTTGTTTTTGTTTAGCATGTTAGCACGCGATAAAAAATGAACAGGACGTTATAGCCCAAATTTTATGCCCGAATCGAATTCAGCGCACCCAGATTATTTTCTGCAGTCAATTTTTTTTCCAAATTTGTAGACCAGTGCTATTCACAACAATCCTTTGCATTCAATGCATAATAACCAGTTTTGCATTTTACTGAATTAATTTAAAGAGAGAAAGGGTGTTTAAAGGAATAAGCAAAATATTTTTAACTACCGCTTTAGTTAGTGGTCAACTGAGATATTACTTATTCGTTTCATTAAGGATTTGGCTTTATTTATAATAAGATCTTTTTTAAAAAAATTAGATAAATTTATAAAAAATGCAACAACAAATAAACAAATAGTGCAAAATTTTCTCTCTAAACACTACTTATAATGAGAGATACGCCAACGTTGTTTAGATACTAAGCAGTTTTCATTAGCAACGTGCTACAAAATTACAAAAAAAAAAATCGAATTACATCTCTATTCGCATAACGACTTGTTACACTGGTTTTATTTATTTTTTTTTTTGTTAATTTTATATTTGCTACTTTATTACACTTTTAATCTACTTAATTTCCTTAGTAGTGTTTTTGTGAGCCATTGCAAAAGGAAAAGTAGTAAAAATTCATTTATTTAACAAATTATAAATCAGCGAGTGTTCATAACTCAACAGCAACAACGAGCTCTAGTATTCTTACACTAGGTAAGAAAAAATCGAGTAATAAAATATAGTTGGACAAGCCCAACCATTTTGCACCCTACGCCAGTTACTATCCCTATTTGGCACCCTGGGAAAATTAAAAATCAACTGTTACAAAATTTTGTTATCTAAAAAAGATTAATTCCATTTTATGTGATTGCCGGATATGATCCCCTATCGGTGGCATTTTAACAAAACATCTTAAGTCGAGATAAGATAGCAAAAATGTTAAAAAAAACGCGGTGAAAAAATCATAAGCAACCAGTGAAATGCGCATAGAAGCGAGCTTTCCCTCAACAATAAATTTCAGTGGTTTTATCAAATATGAAAAAAATGGGAATTTAGCACGTCATACGGAAATCTTATTAATAATGAATTTTGTATTCCCAAAAAATAACTTTGATAAAAATCATTTTTATCAAAAAATAAAATAAACCAAAATTAAAGAAAAATTTCGTTAATAATACAAAATTTTAAAAACGTAAGCAAAAATGTTTTTTTTTTGATGAAAATTCGTATGATTAACAAAATTTTTTTTGTTTTTTGAATTTGACCTCAGTTGTTTTGTCAAATTGCCTCAGATATGTACCTTTGATTTATTCCGCATCTACCTTCACAAAATATTTCCATGATATACGAGTTATGAGAATAATTACTTTTGACAAATTGAATTAAAGCAATTGTTAGGGAGTCGTACTTATATGGAAGCTATGGTTAAATTTTTACACCGATTATCACAAAATTGTTTAATTGCAATCAATATAATTTTCAGGCCGAGCTCTCCCACAAGTGGTGAAAAAACCCTTTAGTGGGGTTTTCAGACTATCTCCCCACGAATTGTCGCTTAAGCCACAACTACCATGTAATTCCCAAAAATATAACTCGTCGAAAAGCATCTTATTAAGCATAATACACAGTGCAACATAGTGCAACACAGTGCAACAAAATTCGGGTCATCGCCGCCAGCCTCAATACTTTCAACGCGAAATAAAACTAAACTAATCTGCCAAAGGGTTCTGAAAAGTTAGCTCGGGTTTTCGAAATTTCCGGCCTTGAAGTTTTTAAATTTTTTGGAAAAAGTCAAAAAAATATACTTTATTTACGTCGGAGCTAAAAAATTATTTCAAATGTCTTTAGTAGAATTGTATGGCGGTTTTTTTCTTGGAATATATAAACCCTCTAACTCTCATTTTAAGGTGTTATTTCTTTACTATTTCCTAACTTTGACACAAAAGTTTGCCAAAACGGCACTTTTGAGGCCTAAAATGTTCTACGAATATTTTCTGCACCAAATTTCACTAGGGGTCTTCGAAGATCAAAAGTTCGTGAAATATATGTAAATATTATTATTATGCATATTATCAAAGTTATTTTTAGGGAATACAAAATTTATTATTAATAAGATTTCTGTACACGCAGAGAAAAAATATGGTTGGGCATGGTTACGGCAACAACACTATGTTTAATGTAACAATATATTGTTGTCGTACACAAATAATTGTTATTTTTATTTAATATCAACAATATTATAGTTACTGTAAACATATCAATGTTTATCACAATTATGAATTTGAGTATTGTTGACCGAAAAATAATTATTTTTCTAAAAACTTAATTATGATAACTTTCTAAACATATTCTATTTCTCACAACCATATCATGATATTTAATAGCCATAACATGATAACTTTCTATACATTTATCATATTATGTTAAAAATGCAATCAAACTATTTTTACTCTAATCATATTATGTTAGCGCCATTTGTAAAATAATTTTGAAGAAGTTGTGTCGTTTTTTTATTTGTGAGCGGTTAAACAATTAAAAGATAAAATTCCATAAAAAAAATAAGTTTAAAGAAATTAAAAAATTAATGTATTAGCGGAGTTCATTCAAGTATTAGTGATGTAATAGTGCAAATGCAAAATATCATAGTTTTTTGTAAAATCCAACAACAAAACACACAGAGATTTCGTTATATTTTATAAAAGTGCTACGATATTTCTGTGGTTTTCATGGGCAACCGCGTATGTCTTAAAACAAATTGTTCAGGAAAGCCGAAAACCCATTCTAGATCAAACTATGGGCTAGGTATTGCAAATTTTAAACTTTGTCATTACGTTACAAAACGGAATTGATCCATCTTTTTTCAAAAAAATATAAAGAGCGTTCAAAATTAGGCAATATGGCATCAACATCTTAAAATCAAAAAAATGGACAAACGCGGTTGCCCATGAAAACCACAGATTTTTCATTTGCTCTTTTGCAAGCCTTATATTGAACTCCGCTATTTGATTAACATTAAGAAAAATTGTAAAAAGCCACAAAATAAAAAATCGATTCAAAAATATTTAAATTTATTTTGTATTTTTATGACAGCTATGAAAGGTGCTGTATCATAATATGATTGCTTCTAAATGTATTATGATTAACATGATGATAATATGATTACTTCTTAGCTTATTATGATTAACATGACAATAATATGATTAATTTCTTAGCTTATTATGATTAACATGACAATAATTTGATTACTTCTTAACTTAGTATGATTAACAGAATAATAATATGATTAAGGGAAAAATATTATGATTACATATTACGAGTATATTGAGTCATAATATGTTTCAATAATAATATTAATATGGTGACTACAATCATAATTCTCATCATAATATGTTGCTCTTAGAATATGTTTACCACAACCATGTTTTTTCTTTGCGTGTATGACGTGCTAAATTCCCAATTTTTCATATTTGATAAATACACTGAAGTTTATTGTTGAAAGCAAGCTTCTATACGCATTTCATTGGTTGCTTAGGCCAGAACGTGAGGAAACCTTTTCCAAAGCTAACAATATTAACAATAACATATTAACAATAACAATATTATACAAATAAAACCATAAAGCGAATAAGAATTAGAAACACTTAAAGTCTTACTTTTAACTATATCAAAGCTTAAACAAATGACAAACAATAAGCAGTGAGTTTATCTTTTCTTACATCTCTCTACAATTGGTAGCATATATATTTTTATTTTTCACAAAAGCAGTGTCAAGTATTTGTGAGTCAGGATTTTTACAAAAAAAAAAAAATCTTATGGCACCTATATCTTAATTTTCTAAGGTCTTTTTTGTCCTATTTCAAAAAAAATGCTTAACATTATACAATAAATAAATTGAAAGTACAAAACCTTATAAACTTATAACGGCATTACCCAATTTATATGATATTAAAGCTTGTCGCGAGGTTTACTTCTGCAGAAAAACAATTAATACAACAATTAGATGGGATCGCAAGATCCCTGGTATTGGCTGCACCTGATTAATACCCGGAGAATGTAACAATAAAATGTCAAATATCCTTAAGATGATCTCTGAACCCTCGAGCCCTTAGCCCAACAAAAGCCTATGTAGAAAATTTCAGCAAATGCCATCAAATTAAAAAAGGACACATAAAAAGCCAGCAATCCAGGCGGATATGCTCCATTTGGCATTTGTATACGTTACAAACTACAGAACAAACGCACTGTGGAGGGTTGTTGTGGCGTAGGACATAGCCGTATATGTAAAAAAGTATAAAATATTAAAAATTAAACATTAGATTTACTGTATGCCAGAATCAATGATGAGCGGCTGAGTAACTGCTGTAATATGTTGGCGTAATGGTAAATAGTATTTGTATTACTATCATATTATTACCTTTTTGCTTTACCCAGAAATACATTTAGTTATAGGATAATATTTTCTCGTGTACTACTTATTTCATACAAATAAGTCATATTTTGCAGCGTTATTATGGTTGCATGGAGCAGGGAATTGCTACATATGTTAGTTTTGACGTGCCTTAAATTTCAGAACAACACCTAATGTACCCTTCGTAGCAGTGGTGTAAAAAATTTAAACAACTACAAATGGTTGGTGATTTCTGCTCCGTAGCATGGACGATATTGTTGGTGTTTTAGTTTTAATTATACCCTTCACAGAAGGTAAGAGCGTATCTATAAGTTTGTCATTCCGTTTGTTATTTGCTGCAATAATAATGTTAGACCTTTGAAAGTCAATATATTCTGTGGCCTTATAAGCAGCGTTGATATCGGTTTAATTTTTTCCTGTCGGTGTGGGTGTTGAAATAGGTTTTTGGAAGACCCCAGAAATGATGGGGACTAGGTTGTTCTATTTTTCTATCACATACACTGCGGTAAAAATTGGTATTGAAATTTGGCCAGATCGGTCCATAAATGACTGAGATATGAGCAAATAAATATGACTGTCTCTAATTTTACTTAAATTACTTGTTGTTTTTTTATAAAGGGTGGATTTAAAGGGCCGATGTTTAATGTAAACATTACCCTTTTTTCTGCATTTCATTTGACATTTCTTAATTTCAGACCAACTCAATTTGAACCATGGAAAGATACACAATCGAGCAACGCATTTAAGTTTTTCAGGCTTATTATGAAAATGGGCGTTCAAATCAAAATGCATATCGTGCACTTCGTGATTTTTCGGTCAATTTAATCGTCCAAATCGGAAAAATCGTGAAAAAAAATGGAGCAAACCGGGTCTGTAGGAGATGTGAAAACACCAGTGCAGGCTCGTACAGCTCGTACTGCAGAAACTATTGCTGCTGTTAGCGAAAGTGTGGCCGAAGATCCGTCCACCTCAACTCGTCGTCGTGCCCAACAATTGCACTTCTCACGCTCGTCATTGATGAACATTATGCATAAAGACTTGCATTTACAAGCTTACAAGGTGTAATTTACTTGAGAACTAAAGCCTCTTGACCATTCATCTTCAATTGATGAGGCACATTTTCACCTCAGTGGATTCGTCAATAAGCAGAATTGCAGCATAAGGCTAATTATAATCCAAGAGTGATTGCCGAAAAACCATTGTACCCACAAAGAGTGACTGCTAGGTGCGGTTTATGGGCTGGCGGCATCATCGGGCCGTATTTTTTCCAAAATGAGGCCAGTCAGGCAGTTACTGCGAATGGTGTTCGCTATCGTGAGATGACAACGAACTTTTTATGGCCCGAATTGGAAGATATGGATGTGGATGATATGTGGTTTCAACAGGACGGTGCCAATTGCAACACAGGTAACCAAACAATGGCTCTTTTGCGCGGAAAATTCAATGGCCGTGATATCTTAACCCTTCTGCATCCCTTGGATATGTGCCCTTCCTATGATCCTTTGGGTCAATATGACCCAACAATAAAATGTAAACAACATTTCATATTTAAGTATAATAAAAAATAAAAGCGATTCTATTGACTATTTGACTGAAAAAATTATTGATCGATGATTCTGAATGAAGATGAACTCAATTCAATTATATTCAATAGGAAAAAAATTTCAAGGTGGAATTAAACTTGCAATATCGCTTGTTGGGTCATATTGACCCAAAGGATATTAAATGTGTGTAAATCGTGTTTTTAAATGTGGAGGGGGGAGGAAAAATTTAAATTTTATTATTCTCATTTTCATTTAAATTTATAATTTTCGTCCCTGTAATGGATAAATTAAAGTTTCACGTCCATATCTTATATTTAAAGAGACAAATTTTGCGTTTGAAAACCAAAATTGGGTCAAATTGACCCAAGGAGTGCAGAAGGGTTAAGTGGTGGCGATGTTAATTGGCCGCCAAGATCATGTGATTGGACACCGTTGGAGTTTTTTCTTTAGGGTTATTTGAAAAACAAGTGTACATTAATAAACCAGTTAAAGTTCAAGAGCTAAAGGATGAGATAATTCTCAAAAAACCTCAATTATGCCTCAGCGTTATCGAAAATTGTGACCATCGAATGGAGGTGTGACGCCGAGGTCGCGGCGGCCATTTGGCCGATATTTTGTTCCATACATAATTGAACCATAGCATTATTATCATAGTAAAAAGATGTGACAATAATTTCCTGATTAATTTGTGTTTTATTCAAAATCAACATCGGCCCTTAAAATTTAACCACCAGTTGACAAATAAGGTACGATCTTCTTCTTCTTCTTCAATATACAACATCCAATAAAATGAGGGCGGGATAGAAGAAGTGGACGTGTTACGTCTCACACAAAGACATTATAGATTTCATTATAAATTTTCCAAATTAGGAAATTAGTAGGTACAAGCATTTTGGCTATCATTACACAATATCTTATAAAATGTGGGCTGGATTGAGCAACAAAATTATTTATTTATTTATAAAGAAAATTAAGAAAAAATTTGTCCAAATATGGTAAACATAGCTAGGTTATCAATACACAACCTCTATAATAATATGGGCGTGATTGAAGAAGTGGGCGTGGCGACTTCTGTACAAAGACGTTATAGATTTCTGTCTATCTTTAGAATGACAAGAGCCAAAGTTTACAAATTTGGTACGCGCATCTTGGTTATCAATACACAGGCTCGGACAAAATGTGGGCGGGATTGGAGAAGTCTTCGTAGCACGTCTCATACAAAATGTGTGCGGGATTCGAGAAGTCTTCGTAGCACGTCTCATACAAATATATTATTGAATTCTGTATATCTGGAGAATTGAAGGAGCCAAGGTTTCCAAATTAAGTACATTCACCTTGGCTACCAATACACAACAGTCGGCACAATGTGTATTTGTATGACTTCCTTTTCGAACCATGGCTAAGGGTATATACGATTCGGCATATCCGAATGTAGCACTCTTACTTGTCTTCTTAAGCTTTCGTAAGTTTGTATCGGTAGTAATAGCAACACTTTGAAGTAATCTTACTTATTCGGTAAGGTAACTAAAAGAAATATTATTATTTTATCTTATGCATATTTTTCTTACAATTTTCTATAGATAAAAGAAAACTTGTTTTATGAATATAAAAAAAAAAAACAGTTGTAAAAAAAATATTTTTTAAGAAATATTTTAACAAGAAATATCAGTATTATATTTTTTTCTTGTTTATGTTTGTTTTTTGAAAATAATTTCCTTTTTACAAACAACATAAAAAAAAACTGCTGGCAATTCATATTTTCTTTTCTTATTGCGATTTTCTTTTATGCGTCAGCAAGATTAAAGAAAAATGCAGAAAAAAAAACAACAACATACTGAGCATCTGTTTCAAATAATAAATAGACTTTTTAATGTGTTTTCATATTTTTGCAATAGGTAATACTTGTACTAGGGCGGTACTTAAAATAAACATAAAAGTTTTTATTATTTACAGCCAAAAAAATCATTCAAATTGTTAAAAAGTGTTGTTTTTAAAGAAAATAAAATTATCCACAATTCTTGATTTTTGCATTTCAAATCTTTTAAAATTTTGCTCACCCCCTAATAAATTTATAATGTAACTAGCCAAAAAACTGTTTCATAAAGAATGACTACTACGGTGAAAACTTAATTTAAATTCAGTAAACATGAACATTTAGAAATTTTACAACTTTAAATAATTAAAAAAGTTATTTTTTTTTAGCTCTGCTTAATGCATAAGTTCATAACAAATAAATAAATCCTATTATGGAAATCCATCAGCCCACTTTCCAACAATCCCCTGTTTCTAAGGTATACTTTTTTAAACAGCACAAGTTTCATACTTTTCGTTCTCTTATTGGTTTCTCTTGGTTACTTTTGTAAAACATAGAAATAATCAACTTCATCAAAAAAACAAAAATAAAAAAGTTTAATTTAAATTATTATCTTCTTATTTAACAGATAAATAAATCAGCCTTTTCATGTTATTTAAAGAAAAATAGGTGTAAATTGGAACTTTTGCTGTTGCGATGACGTTTATTCAAATATATTTTAATAGTTTTAAATAAACATATGTGACAGGGCATAGAGAAAGGGACCTAAGGGTAAAAAAATGAATTTTCACTTTTTTTTTTTTTTTGATGTGGACAACATCTGAGCATCGAGTGAGACCGATCCCATGCCCCAAAAGTGTTCCCTCCCAGAGATATGCGCGTTTTATGATGTGATGGTACACCAAAGATACACGTATTTAAATCTTTAAAATTGATCTTCTGAACAAAACCGGTTTTTACCCTTAGGTCCCTTTCTATTTTGCGCGTCACATATATTAAGTTAATTTAACTAGCAACTTATTCCCATAGATAATACCAAAACAGCTTGACGAATTGACGATGGCGATATTTACAAGAGCATAAAGGGAAAAAAACGTAAAATATACAATTGAAATTTCGATTATTCAATTGTTTGTTTTGTGATTCGTTGTTTAAACGGAGCACAAAATACGCATATTTCTTTATCGGTGAAACCTGCTCTATTTGCTATTATACAAAAAACACAAAGTCTAAAAATATTAAGTGGTAAAAATATACTCTGGAAACTTTGTCCTTTCGACGACGCATATGCAACAAAAATCTATTTACCCAATGCGTACATGCGGACACATCAAGAAAATATCAACGGCTGAAGCTGTATGAAATATCATCTGAAAAAGAACACCAATAATAAAAGAAATACAAAATAAAGGGTGTTTTTTTAAGCCCGATAGAACTTGAAATTGTAAAAAATAACACAAAAAATTAAATTGTAATCAAAATTCGAAAGATCAATACGTGACATTAACATTTGAAAATGATTTCGGGCATATGGGCACCGCGGCTGTTCTTGACGAAGCGCATTCTGGACGTCCAATTTTGGGCCACTTTTTCGAGCACTGCTGGCCGTATGTCACGAATAACACGAACAATGCTGGCCTCCAAGGCGTCAATTGTTGCTGGTTTATCAGCATAAACCAGTGACTTCACGTAGCCCCACAGGAAATAATCGAGAGGTGTCAAATCGCACGACCTTGGAGGCCAACTGACAGGTCCATTTCTCGAAATCAACTTATCGCCAAATTTTGATTTCAATAAGTCGATGGTTGCGTTCGCCGTATGGCACGTAGCGCCATCCTGTTGAAACCACATCTCCTCCGGATCAATGTCATCCATATTTTCAAACAAAAAATCATTGATCATGGTGCGGTAACGATCTCCATTGACTGTAACGCGAGCTCCGGCCTCATTTTTAAAGAAATAAGGTCCTATGATGCCACCAGCGTGAAAACCGCACCAAACGGTGCATTTTTCTGGATGTAATGGAGTCTGTAGGGTCTCTTGTGGATTGGTCTCGCTCCATATGCGGCAATTTTGCTTATTAACAAACCCGTTAAGCCAAAAATGCGCCTCATCGCTGAACACACGAAGTCGTCTATAAGTTGCGCGAATCGACGACTAATTTTCAAAGTAAATTTGGATAATTTCGTAGCGTTGTTCAAGCGTGAGTCTATTCATGATGATTTGTCAGAGTATACTGAAACGATAAAAAAAAATATTTCATCAAAATTTAATTTTTTGTGTTACTTTTTACAATTTAAAGTTCTATCTAGCTTAAAAAAACACCCTTTAGAAAGGTGCGTCGTCAATTCGAGATATGACCGTCTAGGGTTAAGCAAAAATTAAAAATTGACAGATCTTAAGATATCTGTACGATCTTTTAAGATTGTGACTGATCAGAGATCAAATGGAAAATATTTAATCATAACATGTTTAAAGGCCAACAAAATACGGTTGTGGCTTCGCGATGAAGCACTTATTTAACTATAATATGATTACCGATGACAATAATATGGTAAAATTAACCATAATATGTTTAAACCAGGGGCCGGCCATTCTATATCGATCGAAATTACAATACAATTTAAATGGGAATTTCGTCCGATATCGAATGCCGTAATTTGGCCCCAGTGTTCACTATTTAGCGTTCAGCTCACACACCCAAGAACGATATCTATTTTTTTAATGTTTGTGCAGACGAGCACAACCCTTTATACGGTTCGTAACTATTTTTAAGAAAGAGCCGAACATAATATAGTGATCTGTTCTTTGTCTGTGGTCATATGTTAGCTTAAGCTGATTTCAAACATAATTGAGTGATTACAAGCAGAAAAGGTAAAAAATCTTTAATATTTACTAATACAAAAATATACAGACTTAAAGCAAAGAATTTCTCGAATAAAACTTTAACAAAACTAAGGATACCTGCAAGCTTTAGTATACGACATCAAATAACTTTCCATATTGGCTCAGATAAGGTTTTAATCGCGATTATTTCGATGTGTTACAACCAGTGTTTAAAAATGGACATGAAATACCGCTCCTTTGTGTTCGGTTCAGTAGTTTTGTTTAACACACAAACGCTAATACTGTTTGTGTAGTGACTAATTAAAAAAAAACAACGTTTCCCTGTTCGTCATCTTCCAGCACAAAAATAATACTGTTCTTATCGAAATCAACAAAAAGTTGAGAAAATTTAATTTCGATCGGTTTTTAAAAACAAACCACAAACTTCATTGTGATCGGTTCAGCTCATTAGTGTTCATACGTTTAAGTTGTGCTTTTGGCTGGTAAAAAAACAAACATTTTTTTACAAAAACAAAGCAAACAATTTACAGAAACAAAACACAAACATAATAAACACACAAGCTATTCGTGCTGTGGTCTATGTTAAAGTTTTTTTATGTTAATTTCTTCATCAATGTAACCCATTATAGAACATTGAAATATAATTGGGGGATTCACAAGGTGTCATAAAGTAATAAGTCTTAAAATAATAACATGAAAAAATGCGACTGTTGTGAACAACCCCTCACAAATAAGTGTTCTATTATGAATTTCAATCAGCTGATTTAAAACAAATATAAAAAAGAAATATTTACCTAACATAAAAATATTTTTTAATTCTAATCCATGAATTAATAAATTAAATTAGATCTTATCTGACTATTTTCCATATTTTGGACGCAAATAACAAATAAATTTTATTTGGTTTGTTTACCAAACATCAGAGTCCTAAGCCGATATAATTTGACGTCGCAAGTGTTTTGTTGCAAAACTTGCTAGCCGCAGGTTAAATTCGGATATAAGCCGGAAAAACTATACCATCAACGGCGGTGGCTACAAAAACTAATGCGGCTCGGCTTAGCCGCTCAGCGCAGGTATCTTCCAATTAACCCATTTAAGCCCAAACAAAACCTACCGGACAAAAAATAAAGTATTGTTTATTTTATTATTTAATTCATTTAATTCACATATAAACAAAAAACAAAAATTTTTTATTTTTTTTTGGAATTAAAGAGGTGTACCCAAATTGACACTACGGTCACTTAAAAAAAAAAAATTTAAAAAAAAAAATTTTTTTGATGTTATAGAAATTTTTGAAATTTTAGTTTATCAATAAGGCAAACATATATTGAATAATGTCAAAAACTTTGTCATAAGCCGGAAATAATGAAGTATTCCCAAATTGGCACAGCGGGCGTAAATGTGTTAATTACGACAGCACAATAAACAAGCAAGCAATGTTTAAGACACTTTTTTTTAACAAAGCAACAACAATATTTTTAAACCATTGTAAAATGTTAGAACATTATGATAATATAACATTATAGCACACCTTGTGAATACCCCAAATGTTTGTTTAGGGTATCACTAGAATTCTTTTGTTTTTTAACAAAGAACAGAACTTTATATAATATTCGGCTTCTTCTTGAGAATAGTTACGAACGGTATTAAGCAAACACTAAAAAAAGATATTGTGCCGAACGCTAAATAATATTCTGTTTATTTTCGAACACTAATTACAACCAGAATGACAAAATCTATTAAGTAAAATTTTTTTTTTAGTTGTCTTATATAAAAATTTCGCAACAAGGATATCATAAGAATATTTCACCCTTAAGCATTAAATAATTTAATAGTTTTGTAATATTTTCAAAAGAATTCAGTGGAAGGAAAAAAAAACATAAATAAAACAATGCGAAATATTTGCAATTTGTTTATATTAAATATATGTATAACTGAATTATGTTGCATTTGTGACTTTATTCGTTCTATTTCCTGAAATAGTCATGTTTGTTACACTGACTTTCTCTTTAAAATTATTATTATTCTTATTGTATCTTACATTCAGTAAAACCAAAAATATTTGGTAAGAGATAAAGATTTTTCGTTTTCAATAAATCTAACCAAACACTGCTTACTTGTTATAAAAACTCAAGAATAAAGAAAAAACAAGCCTAATTTTTGGGTGTTTTCGTTGAAACTTTAACACTTTGTGTACATTGTTGTGGGGTAAAAAACTAAGCATATTGGGCATAAACATTTAATAACCTAAAATGGGCAATTATTTCTCACCATATCTAATGCATTCATCGTAAGTAGCATGATAAATGTTACAGAGTACAAATGGCAACAAATACACAGTTTTATGTATTGTATTCTGGAATATAATAAATGTGTACAGAATAGAGCAGAGAAATAAAAATACAATAACCTACAAATAGTTTTACTCTTAGAGGGAGTAAATTTTTATTTCAGTTCATCTTTTTGTTACGTTCAGAAAAAAAAAAAAAATATACAAAAAGTGACTAGAAACATAAAAAACTGAAATGAATTTAGCGCAACTATAACATTAGTAACAGTATGTTGCATTTTTATTACAAACAATAAAAATGTCATAAATCTTTATGTTCTTTTCGTTTAGCGGAGTAGAAATAGTTGGAGTGTAGATACGACTATCCCTCGCTAAACGGAGTTGGGATATAAGTAGGTAAATTAGCTTCGACTTTAAAAACAATGTAAAGAAAATAAAAGTGATTAAGATGTGATAAGACTAAAATTTTCTAATTATAAACTGCCTGTTCAAAAATAAACTTAAAATAATTAGTATTGTGGTTATTTTGTTGAACTATTTATGGTTTTTTAATCCAAATTTTTAATATTTTTAATTAAGCTTAAGTTCATTAAATATAATTTTTAATTAAATTATTTTTATGAAGAAAAGAATTTTACAACATGAAAATTAATTAAAATTGTTATTGATAATCTTTCATTCTTGACCGTGGCCGGGATTCGAACCGCGGCCAGCAGGTTACCATGACATGTTTCGATCGCAACCACTCGATCTCCTCAGATGGATTTGTCGTTTTACACTTGCATCATTCAAAAAAAAAAAAAAAAGCAAATTTCGATCTACCAAAAGTTAAAATACAATTTGGTTTAAGGATTGATGTTTGACTATTAACGTCAGCAGTCGTCGATGGCTGCGAGTGAAAAACGCCAAATCC
This sequence comes from Pollenia griseotomentosa, assembly GCA_963931875.1. Classification (NCBI taxonomy): domain Eukaryota; kingdom Metazoa; phylum Arthropoda; class Insecta; order Diptera; family Polleniidae; genus Pollenia; species Pollenia griseotomentosa. The sequence continues at coordinate 183,181,284 of OZ007561.1, forward strand.
ATCTGAGGAGATCGAGTGGTTGCCATCGAAACATGTCATGGTAACCTGTCGGCCGCGGTTCGAATCCCGGCCACGGCCTAATTAAAAATAAACTTAAAATTTCTTAGTTTTCGTTCGAAATTGATGAGTAGGCAGTTAGTGTCAAGCTTCTTATTTTCTCTGCCGTTAACTCGGGGATCTAGTGCACATTAAATTTTCCTTAATTTTAACCATTTTGTTGCTTTGTTTTTACTTACTATTTTTTTTTACTCTTTTTCGTATTTAGAAAACAAAAGTAGTTAAGTGTACATTATGAATTTTGAATGTTATAACGATGGTTTAGTTTTAATGAGTCTTTTTTTCCCATTAACATTGAAATGCAATCACAGTGGAAAAACTTTTTGTTTTACTAATTAAATAATATTCTATTTAACCAAATCCATTTAAAATTTGTACAAGTTCAGTTATTTTGTGTTTATACGATTGTAAATGTATTGGAAAACAAAACAAGATTTGTAGAAACCCTGTATTGACACTGTCGCCTGCACTAGTGACTTAAAGTACCCCAGAAAGTGTTTTTTACTATAGACATTTAAAATATACGTGTAATTGGAAATGTAAATACTACTGACGTTTGTACAATTGCCTAAGTAAATAGTTCTTGAGGGACCAAGCCGAGACATTTGAACTAGAGAATCTTTAGTACCGTCTAGGCTGCACTTTCGATTTTGAATAAAACACAAATTATTTAGGAAGTAATTGTCATTTCTTTTTATTATTGTAATATTGGTATGGTTCAATTATGTATGGAACAAAATATCAGCCAAATGGCCGCCAAATGGCCGCCACGACCTCGGCGTACACCTTTTCTTTTAAATAACCCTTAAGAAAGAAGTCCAATGGTGTCAAATCACATGATCTTGGCGGCCAATTGACATCGCCACCACTTAAGATAACACGGTCATTGAATTTGTCGCGCAAAAGTGGCATTGTTTCGTTAGCTGTCTGGCAAGTGGCACGGTCCTGTTGAAACCACATATCGTCCACATCCATATTTTCCAATTCAGGCCATCAAAAGTTCGTTATCATCTCACGATAGCTAACACCATTCACAGCAACTGCCTGACCGGCCTCATTTTGGAAAAAATACGGCCCGATGATGCCGCCAGCTCATAAACCGCACCAAACAGTCACTCTTTTTGGGTGCGTTGCTTTTTCGACAATCACTCTTGGATTATCATTCGCCCAAATGCGGCAATTCTTCTTATTGACAAGTCCACTGAAAATGTGTCTCATCACTGAAGATGATTTTCTTCGAAAATTCGGACCATTGACGGCGTTTGTACATTGGAAGCATGTTAATGCATGTCTTTATGCATAATGTTCATCAACGACGAGCGTGAGCGGTGCAATTGTTGAGCAAGACGACGAATTGTAGTGGACGGCTCTTCAGCCACACTATCGCGAACAGCAGCAATATATTCTGCAGTACTAGCTGTACGAGCCTGCACTGGTGTTTTCACATCTCCTACAGACCCGGTTTGCTCAAATTTTTGCACGATTTTTCCGATTGTACGTACACTTATAAAATTATTGCAGTAACTGATTGTGGGTTATATAATTCGTTTTCCGTACTGTTAAAATTTAATAAAATTATAGTTATTTTACGAATAATTTTATTTTTTAACACTTATGTTTGTTATTCAAAAACCAAACTTTCAAAAAATAATGTGTTTCCGTATTTATTTTGTTATCTAGTTTGATTTTTGTCAGTTAAAATATATTTTTTTAAAGTAAAAACTATTCAATTTTAAGGAATATGTTGTTTAATTAATACAAAATTTAAAAATGAATGTAAAAATCATTTGTTTTAAAAGAAATGTAAATGATCCGTTTTTTAAATGAATTTTAAGTTGTTTAAAATTAATTTTCGTTTGAATTTAACTACATGATATTTTGAGTGTAATAATAATATTTTGTTCTTGGCACATTTTTTCATTATTTAATTATTTTGCTTTTAACATTTTTATAAAATATACGAATTTTTCAAAGGTCGTTTGCAAACAACAAACATTAAAGTAGCACTTTACATTATTTGGTATAGCTGACGGTTGTATTTTCGCCTCCGTCGTTGAAAATTTTTCAATTGTAGTAAATTTTGGTCGCCGTCAACTATATGTGTGACTGGCGTTCTCAATACCTGCAATGTCACATCGGCTTCGAGTACAATGTTATGACTTTTATAACGTAACGACGTAATCTCTTTTGATAGTTTTCGACTTGAGTAAGAGACACATTTTGTTCTCACTTTTCGAGAAACGATGGAATATTTTGTTTCACATCTTTTCGATGCGAGAAGTTCTCACTAAAGTCACAGAACATGAGTACAGGGTGCAAATAACGGCATTCGATATCGATCGAAAATACAATACAACGTTAATTAAAATTCGAGTTTACCATCTTAAATAATCTTAAAACCCAGTTTTACTTTATGGGAACCAAAAAGTGTTTTTGATGGTATAGGCTGTCCAAAATTGAGGTTTAATTTTAATTTAATAAAAAAATATTTTTTTTTTTTTTTTGAGATATTAAAAATATTTTTATTTCAGTTTAAAAATTCTCAACCACCTTTTTTAATAAACTGTTGTCAATGTTTGATACCTGCTCGATAATGTTCTTTTAATTTTTTTTATCTTTAAATTCATTAATTCTTTCATTTTTTTCTACATGTATATACTTTTCGTTTTGTTATGGAACTACTCAATTTATTTTGTTACGAACATAATTGTTTGTATTAATTAAGGTAAAAATACTAAAAATGACACCAATTCCATTTAGATTTCTAACATAAAAGCCAATTAGACACAAAGTATGAAAAACTAATTTGCTTAAATAATATAAATGTTTATTCATACTTTTCATTATATTGCTATAAATAGGTTGAATAGAATAAAAGCATATATGCTAATAAATACACATATTTGTATGTGCTTTTAGTAATAAAGTACGAAAATAACAGAGATGTAGATAAAATTGGCAACTTTTATTTATCTATCGAAATATTAGACATATTTACAAAATAAAATTAGCTTTTATTTTTTATGAATTCCGTTTTGATATACTATAAAATATATAAATATTTTTAATATTCCCCCATTTTCGCCCCTTTTACCATTTTCCCATGGTGTTTATTACTGACACATTTTTCAACAAACTACTTTGTCAATAAAGAGCACTAGAAACATATTGCCAAGTGTTTGTCAGCAGTTTTTGTTTGTGATGTACTTAAAGAGACAATATCAGTAAAAAGTTAATATATTTTAAAGGCACTTAAAATACTTCAACGGCAAAAAAAACAATAAGGGTAGAGAACACACATTGCAAAAAGTACTTTAAACAAAAGGAGCAAAATTGCACACATAAACACATGTGCAACAAATTATTATATGCACCGATACTGATATGACTGCAAATAAGGGGACAATGCTTTTGTAACTTCTTTTATGACATTTTAAGCTTTTATTTGCGATGAACATTCATAATAAAGTGATGGTTAAACAAAATACGGAACAAAGTAAATTTTATGAAGCTAATTAATTTGTTGATTATATTCTTATGAAAAATTGACTTTCAACAATTTAATATTATTATAATGTTAAGTACTTCATAGATAAAGAACTTATGATCGTTAGCTTATAAGTCTTTATTCGGCCGTGTCAAATACTTGATACCCAGCATTATTAGATTAAATATATTTGCGAAACATTAAAAAACACAAAAGAAATAGTCAGGTCAAAATAATTTTAAAAAAAAATTTATTTTGCAAACTGGGGATTATGTAGTTTATCTGTGCGTATGAGTAATCTTAAGGAAGTTAAATATTACGCATACATTATTCCTATATCCGGCGATTAATTTCAGGGTTGTCAGATTCTTTATTAAGCGGCTCATACACTTGCAATAAAATTGTTCAATTTTACATATTGTACAATTATATCACCAATGTGTATGTGATATTTGAAGGTGGCGCAATATATTGGCAACAATCAAAAGACTTTTGATTTTTATTGCACAACGAAAAGAAAGTGAAACGTGTTGGCAACATTGTACAAGGTGGTTATGTTATTCCTATAGGTTATGTTCACCTTTTAATTGAATGAAAGTTTAGCAATATTAAAATTAAAGCCATTGTGCGACTTATTGCATAATATAGGTCAAAATGGAAATAATATGCCAAATATCATATGCAATAATATTGCAAGTCTATGGGCCGCTTTAGCTAAAATCGCCAAAATTAAATTTTTTCAGCTTTTAGTAAAAAAAAATCGCCATATAGGAGTTTTAAATAAAAAGGTATGCAAGAATAATTCTAGCTTCTTATAAATGGTGGTCCAACGATAATGCACGAAGTTAATTGAGAGTCACACCTTAACGTCAAGTTTTTTGCCCAACTTAATTTGACATTTCTTTGTTTCAGTGTTTGACAAATTCAACCATGGAGAGGTACACAATTGAGCAGCGAGCTAAGATTGTTGAATGGAGCCCAACAAATTATTCCTTAATATAATGAAAATTTAGGTATTATTTTCATTATATTAATGAATAATTATTTGAGCCAACAAAAATATTTTAAAAAACGTAATTTCGTTTGCTTAACGTACATTTTCATTGGATTTTTGGTTCAGTGTACCCCTTGCCACACAGCCAACGAAGTAATGGCTTTTTTTTACGAGATTTTCAATGGCCGTGTGGCGATGGTAATTGGCCATCACGATCATGTGATTTGAGATCGTTAAAACTTCTTTCTTTGGGGATATTTAAAAGAAAAAGTGTGCGTAAATAAGCCAAGGACAATTCAAGATGTAAAGGATGGGATATGACTCTGAGTCAATGAAAATATGGACCACCGGATAGAGGTTTGCAGCCGAAGCCGTGGTGACCAGTTGGCCGATTTTTTGTTTCACACAAAACTGTCATAGATCCTTCTTTCATAATAAAAAATATAAAGATATGTCTCTGAAATCTTTTTGGTTTATTAACAATTAACGTGCGTTTTAGTTGCAGCACCCCTTACTACATAAATAAAGGCATAATAATTGTTAACTGAGAAGTATTTATTCGGGCGTGCCAGTTCTCTGATACCTATCATTATTAATAGGGATGCGATTTTCATGCAAATGCATGTTTTTCATCGATAGTCTAAGAACGATGTCGACCAATTATCTTTCCGAATTATCAAATTTGCCTTAAAATGGCATCGATTTGTTTTTGCGTATTGTTGCATACATATATTAATGAAAATTCATATATAAATTTTAATGCATATTTTGACATGTTTAAGTGATATTTTTTAATTTCCATATTATAAAAAAGTTCTTTAAACAAATTTTTAAATACACAAAAAAACCTTAAAATTTGAATTTTAAATTAATAAATAAATTCTTTTATAGCTTTGCTTTAAATACAAGATTTTCAAAATTTCGACAAAAAATCCTTCTATTTTTAACCGATGCTGCATTTAACATGGTTAAGGCTTCCAATGGTTTTAAAATATTTAATCTAAAACTGTTACAAGTTACTTGCTTCGCACATGGGTTATACCTCATTGCAGAGGAAATTAGAAGCCAATTCAATAATATTGCAATTTTTTATTTAATGTATTCCATGGTTCCCCTTCCATCGCAGCCAGTAGATACAAGATGGAGCCTGGCTAGATGCTTCAGGATTCTATTCAAAAAACTTTGAGTAATTTAAGAATGTTTAAAGAGCTTGTTGATACCGATGATTATGAAATTATAAAATTAAAAGAAATATTAAATTTTAATAACATCAGAAGTCAATTAGCATTTGTTTTTTCCAACTACAGATAAATTGGTTAACCGATATAGTTCACTTAATACTTAAGCCAAATTGATTGAATTGCAGAAAGTAAAATTAACAATTTGGAAGGAAGAATAACCCGAAAAAAATCCAAAAGGTTTTGAAAAAAATTAAGGACAAAATAAATTTCAGATATTTTTTATCTGATCTGGAATCAAAGTAGGATCTAAAAATTTTTTTTCAAAATGCATTGGCATTCTTCAAGTTCAAGATAAAGCTTTACTTTTAATAAAACAGTACTTCTTTATTTAAACAAACAAAAATTTAAATTAGTAAAGCTATGTTCACACCTATCAAATATTTAACGCCCCACCAGTAACCACGTCACCACCAGTTTATTAAAAAAATTATTTGCTTATGCAAAACGTTTGGCTAGTTAAAAATCATTTAGCAGTTTCTAAATAACATTATAAAATTATCTATCTAAAAATAAATTTAAGAAAAAGCTAAAGTTTGATAAATTTACTGGTCCCACTTTTTTGGATTTTTATTTTCGTCAAATATTTGTTAAGTCTGAACATACCTGTATTTAAGTTCCTTAAATATATTTGAATAACAATAGACTAAATTTTTAATATTTAGCTTGTAGTAAAATTGCAAAACGATTTTTTATGTAAATTTTTTTCAAGATTTTAATGCGTATTTTTTATTTTTTTAGTGCATATTAAGTGCATATTTTAAGCGCATATTTTCGATTTTTAATTGCATGAAAAGCGCATCCCTAATTAATAGATTAAATGCGAAAAATTAAAAAAACAAAAGGAAACAGTAATTTAAAAATATTTAAAAAAAAATGTATTTTGCAAACTGGGGCTTATCATAAATCAATGAAACAAGATTGCGCATTCCGCAGGTCCGTTATTTTTGTCTGTGACGCAGAAATAGACTTTGTGTATGTGCATTTGTGTGTGTCTTTTATTTTTTACAACAAACACTCATATTTAGTCTATGATGACGTAGATGCGCAGTAGAAATTTTTTTTTGTACGGCAGAGTGCGCAATCTAGTTTTCTTTTTTTATTCATGGGGGCTCATGTAGTTTATCTGTGCGTATGAGTAATATTTAGGAAGTTATATATTACTCATACATTGCTCCTATATCCGACGATTGATCTTCAGGGTTGTCAGATTCTTTTTTACCTTCATCGCCAAAAAGTATAACTAAAATGGACAAAATTTAATTTTTTGTTTCTCTTTTTAGTAAAAAAAAATGTTTCTGTATCTACTCTGTTTTGAGTGTTATTATTGTTATTAGTTATAATTTTTAAGGTTTTAAGTATTTTAATACAAACATCTTAAAATAAAATTTTGCAAAAAATATTAATTTTAATATAATAAGATTCAAAAGAAAATCAGTCTTGTTTTTATAAACGTTATTTTTTATGTAGAAAATTTTTTTTTTCGAATTTCAACGATACAAAAATAAACATTCGGCAAGAAATGAAGTAAAAGATAAATGTCATTAAAGTTGTATTCAAATTGGATATTAATTAAGGCTGGTATTGAATATCGTAAACAATATTACGATTTATTCACATGAAAATCTGACAGAATTTGATACCAAAAAAAACCTGTTGTCGATGCCCTACTGTCACACAAAAAAGATGCAAAATCATATGACTCAGCCACTTTGCAAGAAAATGCAACTCTTATCGCATAGAATCTATTATTTTATGAAAATATTCATAAGCACTTGCTAGTCGCATAGACTTGTCAAAAAAATCTTTTACTCACTTCAATTTTTAGGTCACACTATCATACTTTATGAGCACACACGATTTCTTTGACGAAGCGTGTGACTGAATGGGATTTTAGACTTCCCAGAAAATAATCAGTATGCAATTTTTCAAGTCAACACAAAAACAACTTCACACCATGAATAATTTTTTTTTTAATTAAGTTTTTAACTCTAAATATATAAAATCAGGATTTAAAGTGAATAGATTACTATTTTAAAAATATTCTATGCAATATTTGTAAAATATTTGATATTAGCATATACCCGCTACTTCGTTAGTGTCTCCTTTTTCTTCGTGGACATATTTTTATGTCAAAGTTTTTTTTTCTAGGGTTAAACTTGTTTAAACTCTAGCATTTAACCCGCTAGTAGAACCAAAAAGCTAAAGAAAAGTATAAAATTTCCCGTATTTCCTTTTTTGGGTACTATATTTTTCTCCCATTAATCAAAAATTTCAGTATTGTACTGGCAGCCGATAATTTAGTACAAATATGTCAATGAATGAAGGAAAATGTTTTGTAAAAAAAGTACCAAAAATAGTTACGATTTTCACCCCCTAAATGTTTGCATTTCGAAAAAGTACCAAATCTGTACACGTATTTTTATACCCTTCACCACAAGTGAAAAAGGGTATATAATGGTGTTTTATTTTCTACAAAAAATGTGACATATTATTTTAAAAAAATGCAATTTGCTGTCTGTTTCCTAAAAATTTTGATCCTGAAAAGGATGAGTTTTTTAGAATAAAACAAGCCACCCTTTTCGGGAGCAAAATTTTTAAGAAACAGACACCAAATTGCATTTTTTTAAATAAAATGTGACATTTTTTTGTATAAAAGAAAACACCATAAGTTTGTCATTCCGTTTGTAATTTCTACAATAGTCGTCTTAGACCATATAAAGTATATATATTCTGGGTCGTTATGAGGAGAGAAGTTGATTTAACGATGTCCGTCCGTCCGTCTGTCCGTCTTACGTTTGATATGTGTTTTCCGGAGACTCCAGACATGATAGCGGCTAGGTTGTTTTACATTTATGTTACATATAGTCCACCATTTCTTGCTATTGAAATTCAGCAAGATCGGTCCACAAGTGGCTGAGATATGATAAAAAAAAAGCACGACTGCCTCTAATTTTTCCCAAAAATCCCTTGTTGTTGTTGTATTTTTATTAATTTTTTCTGTATATCTGGAGAACGGGAAGAGCCAAAGTTTCCAAGTTAGGTACAAACAATTTAACATTTTACAATTTAAAAACCAGAATTTTTTGACTGTAATATGACCTATGGTTACGCATTATATATCAAAAGATCCGAAATTTTTAGTAGAAAATACTCACGCAACTCTTTTATCTATATAGATTTTTTCGTTTAAAAATTCAGTTAAAAAGTATAAAACACTGCTGCCTTATTTTCGCTCTGCACATTACATTTTGTCTTTTATTGCAATGACATAAAAATTCTCGACTTGGATTTGTACCATTTTTTAAAATTTATGATAAATTTTTAAGTTGCTAGTTGTTTCCTATGAATTACAAACGAAGTTGTTTTTTTTTTAATTTTTCTTATTTCCTTCAGCTACGTTTTAAAACAGACAGATGTTTTTAGTAAAAAAAAAAATTATTCCATCATTGATTTTTTTCCAATTTACTCCAAAAACCATGTTCTTATTATTATCACTGGTGACCAATTCTATTGTTCTATATTTTATTAAAGTGTTCGTTTGTTTTTACTTGAATTGTGGTCATGTCTTGTAATTACAAATTCTATGCAAATTTTTATTCACTTTTTTTTTAAGTTCTTTGTAATTAAAACTCAAATTGAAATCAGAGAAACAATTCGATTTTTTGCTGTATTTTTCTTTTTTGTGTTTTATTTAAAATTTGCATAAGTAATTGACTTTGAGAATATTCAATGGAGTTTTCGGTAGAGAAATGTAAAAAAAAAAAAAAATGGAATGCAGATTTAAATAAAGAAAACAAAAAGCATATAATTAGGGATTTAAAGTGTATGAAGGAAAGGAAGTAAACACTTGTATTTAGAACTGTAAATAAGAATGTTCAAATTGAATAACATAAGTCATAAAGGAAAAGAAAAAAGTTTCGTCGAAATTGATTTTGTAGAAAGGTCATTGTGTTTTTTATAAAAACCAAACAAGTGCAAAATCATCCTATCAAATTAAGTTATCTTAAGATTAAGGTCTAAAAATATAGTATAATCGTACATATGTATGTTTGTGCTATATATATACGAATATATATATTTTTTAGTCATATCATACATTTTATTTATAGGAAGGTTTTAATTTACGATCAACCCATAATTTACCATGTGTCCCATATAAAGCCCACTCGGGAAATATTCTAATTGTAGCTGGAAGGTATTAACCCTCTAATGCATAGAAACGATTTGTGGAATTAAAATTACTTTTTAAACTAAATTTGGGTCATAAAACACGAATCCACTGATATTTTTTTTATCAAGAGTGGGTGGGGCCTTGCAGCCCCAAAAATTGTTACCCCGTCTGTGGGCGGTCTCATGCAGAAAGCTTTGAAAAAATTCCATAAATCTATGATAACAAAAAAAGCGTTATGTTTGATTGTATTTATTCACAAACATTAAATGTTAGAAAATCAAACGATTTTAAAAGAGAATTAAAACATGTAATTATATTTATACAGAAGTATGATGAAGTACTGGTTTTTTATAAAGTATGAAAGTCCTTGAAGCAAGAATTTTTGATGGAAATACACAACGGTATTCCACATTTTTCACAATATACTTGAGTGTCAGATTTACAGGGCTTGTTGCGACATTGCCGTTTCTTACTTTTGTCCTGAAAAGATGGCCAGTGGTGGAGGCCATCATATCTAACATTAGATGGTGGCAAGTACATCTTAGATTTCTGTGGTGTTTTTGCAGAATGTTCGGCATCATTAGATGGTCGACCAACCTTCTTTTTTTATGACATCAGCATAAGACTTTCTGCTACTTCTTCACGGAACTTTGGAAGTTCGATTCGGTGATGTTTTTCGCTATTTATGCGGTGGTATAAAACGTAAGCATTTACCATTGCCAAGTCAAGCATATGGTGAAATAGACGAGATGGCCATTGCCCTGTCTTCATCCGAATTTTGTAACGGCCAATCAGACTGTCCATCAAATCGACTCCGCCCATGTGTCGATTACATTCTTTAACGATATTTGGACAACTCACTTCTTCATACTGCTTAGTAGTGCGATTCCAACGCCTTGATTTTGTTGTAAAGTCACCTGGAGTATTTGAGTGAAATGGCTGAACTCCTGCATATGTTGAAGCTAAGCGAACGCCCTTGTTGTCTTTCCAAACAACTGTAGAAATATCAATACCAAATGCGGTGGCGACATATTATTCAGAGTAGCCTCGAGAAACTTTCTTTGCCACCAACTGCTCATCAGTAGACAATTTACAGTTTACTGGCAAATGGAATACTAATTTCTTCTGCGGCATTATTCTGCTTACCTGCAGAAGCTTCAAAAGTAGCCGTCTCAACGGTATCAGAATTTGCAGATTCAGATATGTTACCAATTTCCGAAGGAGGAGGAGCAGATGTTGCTAAAGAAAGGTCAAGGTCCGACACATTTATGATACACGATACTGCTTCTTGAGGAAAAAAGTCACTTTCATTTGGAAGCACATAATCAGGATCATCGACGTTATCATCACTATCAAAATCATCCCCTCCCACTTCTTCATCGCTATCTTCGCAGGAGTCCATAAAATCATGAAACTCTTCGTCTGCCATCTTTGTTATGTCATACTTGTGTTTACGCTCCCAACGCGACATTATTCTATTGAAAAAAATATATAACATTCACATCATTTCAATAATTCAATTTGAAATAACTGATAATTTTTTTTTAACGCACTGCATACACCCGCCTACAGACGGTTGGGGTGGTCAAGCGTTGGTAGGCCTTGTAAACATATAAAATGCATTGTCTAACACTTTATTTCACTTCAAAAAACTTCAAACTACTTACCAAAAAAATTTCCAATCGAATATTTCAATTAGTCACTGTTTAAATATTTACACAAAAATCACCTTCTGAGAAAAATATATTTTTTTTAACTTTTATCCGTTATTTGTCACACAACTGAAAAAATTTTGCAAACGCAATGAGATACAGAGTTGATGTGTACACAAAAAATGAAATAAAGTAGGCAACTAGATCATATTTTTTTAAAATCAAACTATCAGCTTTTATATTTGAATGTTATGGGCTTTTAAACTATGCCCGTCTGTAGACGGTCATATGCACTAGAGGGTTAAATATTCGGCACAGCCGAAAAAAGCACTTAAACTTGTTTTTTTATTAAAAACCTCAAACAAATTTACAGAATTTTTAATAAACTTTTGCTTTAAGAATCAATTTGTTTTATTTTTAAACATCCGCTAAATATAATAAAGACTTAACTCGATTTTTTTTTTGTAGATTTAAAGAAAAACAAAAGAATATTTAATCAAATGAAATTTTAAATATGAAAAAATTGCAACCAAACTATAGCCCTCTTCAATTTAAAAGCAAGATGCATTAGGTAATATGTCTACTTGAATAAACAAAGAAGCTTTTTAAAAAAAAACGAGGTTACGTCTTTTTTATTTTAATCAATCGAAATATTCATTACCATTTTAATATTTTAAACATTTGCTTATAAACTTTAACCATAAATTGAATCTCTTGGTTTTAAACTGATTGATATGTTACATGAGATGAATTTATGTGTCTTCAGTATAAAGTTTTCTTCTTCCTTCCGCAGAAATATTGGTTTTTTACATTTACCTGTCTAGACAATAAATTGCTATTGTAATTTTTCAGTCTTTTCAATATATGTAGTACATATTTATATATAGACTCCCACATACAAGTCAATAAATTTTAAACCTAAATCTAATTAATCAAATAAAAATGTCAAAAAGTATAAGCGAGAGAATTTTAAGTTTAAGGTATGCGTTAAAACCCCTTAACATTATTTTAAAAATGGCAGTTTAATGGAAATTTTTATAAATTTTTAATACCAAGATTGGTAAAACTTTTAAAATATTCGTCAATTACAGTCGTTTTAGTCAAGTCCGGCTGTCTGTCCGTCCGTTTTAGCAACGCTCACTTCTTGCAGAAAATAAAAATTATGGTTTTCTTAAACAGTTTGAGATAAAAATTCAGCACAACCAAATTGGTAGAAAATGAGTTGAGACTCTAATTGTGAAATAACCTCTCTAAAAAAATGATGTTTTTATTAAGGCAAAATTCAAAAAAAGGGTCTTCAACTGGATTTTTTGCAATCAAACAGCTCTACTCTTTTCGATATTGAATAGAAGAAAATTACAACAAATAAAAAACCATGGATTACGGTAGAAGTTTTGCAGGCGATTAAAAACAGAGATTTGGCTTACACCCATTGGAAAAGTTTTAGTACGTTGAGTCTGGAAACTGCATTTTGTATTGCCAGAAGAGATGTTAATAAAAAATAAGTATGTCAAAGTCAAAATTCAACCCTGACAAGTTCAGTAATGCATGATAAAGGAATTTTCAGGAACTGTAACAAGAGTAGCTCTACACTTGATGCGGATGAACTCAGCACGGCTTTTAATAATTTCCCTATATATTCTGCAGACGTCTAAGGAACACAGAATGACAACAATAATTTCGATTTTTTTGGTAATCAACCTCAAACTCCATTTGAGTTCTCATGCGTCGATCAAACGAATGTGTTTCCCAGCTTCGTTTCTATTAAATCAAATGCAGTTGGCTTTGATTACTTTCATCCGAAATTCATCAGAATTATACTTTAGTTGCTTCTGTCCTTTATTACACGTCTCTTCAGCACCATTATAACAATAAGCACGTTTCCTGAAAAACGGAAATATGCAAAGATAATACCAATGCCTGAGTTAAATACTGAATGTAGACCAATCTCAATATTGAGTTTTCTTTCCAAAGCATTTGAAAAATTATTTTGTGCCCAAATGACCACATATATTAATGAAAATCACTCAATGGCATACAAGCCGTCTGCACTCAAAAAAAAGTTTACTAAATTTAAGTAAATTTAGCTTAACTTAAAGAAATTCGGGAATGATTTGGCTCCAAGTAAAATAAAACTTATATTAAGTTTGAAATTTCCTTAAAAAATTGTACAAATTATTTTCTTGCATAAACTAAAATTAAGTACATTTTTACCAAACAGTAAACCAATTGTACTTTTTACTAAATAATAATTCCTAAAAGCGAGTACATTTTCTACTACAATTTACTACATTCTTATATGATCTGAGTAAAAGTTTGCTAATATCAAGTTTAAAATTTGTCAACCTAGTCCTATTGTGAGGTTATTTTTCCTATTTTTAAGAACTATTTTTAAACTTCAATTAAGAAAAAAAATCTTAACCATGGTTTTGGAAATCAACATAGTTGCGTAACAGCTTTAACTGAAGTGACTGAGAACATAAGACGGCATCTTAGAAGTTTGACACGGTTAATTATCAAATACTTTCAATTAAACTGAATGATCTTTTCAACTCTCCAACAACGGCTACATCAAATTTATATTCTTTCCACAGTAACCGTATACAGTCTGTCTGTATGTGTCAATAATACAATTTCCACGCCCATAGCAGTCTCAAGGGGAGTTCCTTAGGGTTCAATTTTATGGCCACTGCTGTGCACCATCTATGCACACATATGTATGCTGACGACGTTCAGGTGGTCCTCCGTAGCCCAGTTATTTCCGTAACGGATAATGTTGAAAAACTCAACTATGATATAACTATAATTTAACCCTGGGCAGTCAGAAACGGTTTGTGTCTTCGTCCTCAAAAATTAAAATGTTTGATTTTACCTAGAAAATCCCAACATATCACTGGCATCAATGTATTGTTCATACATTTCGAACGTTGACGTGCGCATAGAAAATTGACGTTCGAAATCGTTAAACAGGCAGTCAATTTCTTTTTTGTCCTTTAAATATGTTATTATATTATCAAATTTTTCAGGCTTTTTCTATTAACATTAATACTTTTGCTCTATAACTATAAGATTCGTTCTTGTTGAGCAGGATTTCGTTAAATTAATAAAATAATTGTAATTGTAAGTAACAAATTATATTACATAATGGTAATTTAATTGAAAATAATTTGATAAAATTTTGTACATAAGTTTTAATAGTCACAAGGACTTAGCATATTAGAAGTGGTGAGAATAGGTCTATAGTTTTACACATCCGCCCTATTAATTTTATTACCTTAATACACCCAGAGAAAAAACATGTTCAAATATGGTCACCTCCAACAAAACTATTTTTAAAGAAAATTTTAAACATATTAGATAGATTTATTTAACAATATTGTTCTCAGCGACAACCATATTATGGTTGAGTTAGTACTCCATCAAGAAGCCACAACCTTATTATGGTTGCGACCGAACATGTTATGGTTAAAAATAACTAAAACATGTTTAACACTTATAATAGCATGGTTGGTTTTCAACCATAGCATGTTGCTCTTGAAAAAGAGGAAAATACTATTGCTAATTTTTAAACAAATTTTTGTCATATTTAACCATAACATAATAAGAGGCAACTATAATATGGCTGTGGCTTCTTGATGGACGACTAATTCAACCATAATATGTTGTAGATGACAATAATATGGTTATATTAACCATAATATGTTTAAAACTTTCTTCAAAAATAGTTTTGTTGGAGGTGACCATATTTAAACATGTTTTTTCTCTGCGTGTAGAGTCTTTTAGCCCATGAATCATCTAATTATGTTGATAATTAGATTCAATTTTGCTCAAAAAAATGTTTATTGGAATAAAAATAAATTAAGCTTTTTTAATTGGAAACGGTCTATATTTCATCATAGCTCCAATAGAAATGCTACGCCTTAGCTAGCTTTTTATGCCATTACTTTCTTTGAACTGTTGGAGGTAAAATATATTATTCGGCAACACTAACTTCTTTAAGTGCTACAATGTCGTGGAAAGATTTTATGCTGGTATGCTCTTACTTAAATCACTGTAAGACGAAAAAATCTTATATTCTAGAAAATTAAAAGCTCAAAGGACATTATATTGTTTTGCCGGGTCTTATGGGAAACACTCTCGAGAATGGAGCTTTTTAAATAAAACGGCAGCCTGTGACGGCCTTCATAAGCATTCTTTCTGTGGTTTCTTGGTTTAAACTACAACGTAAATTTATGTTTTTTAATCAATAACTAAAATAAAATGATTGAGAATTTTAAGCAAACCAAGCAAGTATGTAATCGTAAAGCATTTAAATATTGTAGAGAGCAAAACAACCATATTTTGTTGCTTTTAAACATATTATTTTAATTTTAAAATTAAACACATACAATGTTTGAAAATATTATAATTTTAACCATATTATTGTTAACAATAACCATACAACTATAATATGATCATTGTTAAAGTAACGAAAATATGTTTAAATGTTTGGTTGTAGCTTTATTTTATCAAAACATTATAATTTTAAATTCAACAAAATATTTCTTATCGTGAAACAATAAATGTTAAAACAACAACAGGTTGTTTGTTGCCATTTGGGGGACCATTATTTTTAACCATACTTCAGCCATGTTTTTTCTCTGCGTATAGTTTTGATACAATAGTGACCATATTATGGTATTTAACTAGCTGAAACGTATTTTTAGCTTTAAACGATTTATGTGGCCAATTTCCAAAAAAAACGTTTTAATTTATAAAAATCTTTTTTGCTTTAATCGGTTAACGTTTAAGTTAAAATATCTTTTTAAGGAAAACCTTCTTCGGTATCTTCCAATAACTTAAGAAAATTTATCATTTTATGGTAAATATTAAACAGACGATAAGTTTACGACATTTAATGCTTATAGACGGGAAAAACAACAAAAAAAAACTATGAATCTAGTCATTGATATTACGTGAGTTGTTTGCTAAACACGTTCTACTGATATTTTGATGTAGTTGTTGTTCGTTTTTTGTAGTCATTCTTGATAACTGATAACGATATTTTTTTACTTTTCTTCCCTCCGTTGTTTTTTCTTATAGTGACTAAAAGCTATAAATCAATTTGTTTTAATTTTTTGTACTTGTTTTTTTTGTGGCTAATAAAAAACGTGCTTTCCTTTATGTTTTAAGAATTGACAAGAAACAATGTTTTATTCCGCTGTGTCGAATCCTTGTTACCCCTCATCAAGACTTTGCATTTGATTTATAAAGCTTAAGTCGAACAAATTTTAAAACAATGAAACCCAGTGAAAAATGTGCTCGAAAAAAGTTTTTACTATAAAAATGCAAGATAATTCCTTGCAATTGGGAGGCATAATTTTTGAATGAAGAGTTCCCGGCTTGTAGGATAACCTACTGGTGAAAATAAGCATCTTTTTTTATCTAATAAAATTGTTGAATGGTTTTTTTTACAAGTATTAGTGGGAAACAAAGTATGGTTCTTATTAACTATTATTGTTATTATTAACCATAACATGATTGTAGGCAACCATAATATGGTTGGGATTTCTTGCTGGAGGACTAATTCAACCATTATATGGTTGCAGGTCACAATAATATAGTTAACGTAACTATAATATGTTTTAAAATGTTTCATTAAAAATAGTTTTTTTGCATGTGACCGTAAAGAAAATGCGTTTTTCTGGGAGTTTTTTCCATAAGGACTCCTAAACTGCTAAAAACCGAATTTGCTAAAATTTTCGCGGCAACTCTTTGTTAACCAGGTATTTCACATAGACTATAAATATTTGTAATTTTTGAAGTAGGCGCGGCTTCTCCCAAACAAAGACATTTTTAATTTGAACATACCTGGAGAACGGTTTCAGTAAAAGTTTTCAAATTTAAAACTAATAGCTAAGGTATTAAACTAAAGTATCTACCAAAAAGTGAGCTGGATTAGAGAAGTGGGCGTAGCACCTCAGGTACAAGGACACTTTGAATCGCTCTTTCTCTTCAGAACGGTTACAGTAAAAGTTTTTAAATCTGGTACAAATATATTCGTTATTAAGACAGAATTTTTTTTAAAAAAAAGTGAGCTAGATTGGGGAATTAGCCGTGGTACCTCTAATTCAAACACAATATAGTTTTCCATATAGTACATCTGGTGATGGATTGAGTAAAAGTTGGACGTCTATCAAATAGTGAGTTGGTTTGGAGAAGTAACCATGTAACACTGGTAACAGTGAAGTTAACTAATGGCCGTTTTCTCATTACATGATTATCTTTTTTCCCAACGAAAAACTGCACATTAAAGAAATTCGGTTTTCTCAATGTCTCATTTGCTCATATCCTGTCGCAAAACTAACCGGCACTCATCTGCCAATTATTTATTTTCCTTTTATTTGCCGTACAGATAAATTCAATCAGCTGACTCCCAACTTTAACATGTATTTTGAGAGGTGTTGCCAACTGAAAACAATGTTTTTTTGTCATTAAATTGAGAAACCCAAAATTGTTAACAGACAGTTTATCGGTAAATAAATTTATGTTGACATTAAGTAACAGACTGTCTCTACATTGAGAAAATGGCCATAAGTATGGTAAAAACTGCATCGTTACGAATACTAATTTTACTAACTTTATTTCATTAGGTAAAGCAAAATGCAACGGGTTAAGCAAGTTTATTGCAAAACTAAATTACAACAAGTTTAATTACAATATCATTATTAAGACAATTATCTCTATTTTCAGTAATTAAGAATTTTTGTGTACAATAATTTAACTTATTAACCGTGAAAAGTCTAATTTATAGTGAAAATTATATGTAGGTACAATTGTACCGGTAGCGCCTTTTAACGTTGTAAAATTCTTCCGTTCGACTAGGGTTAGGGTTAGGGATGATCCCTGCTATTGCATTGCATTGTGTTGGAACTAGGAAAATAGGGAATGGGAAGGAGGATAGAGTGAGTAGTGTTTGTGCACTTTCGACTTGAACCTATTCATGTTGAAAGTAATGGGAAAGTGAAGACGTGAACAGGAAGGTTACATGGGCTCTTGTAATAAGAACAAACGTACCGGCTTCGGGAACCAGTACTCATGTTCTGTAACTTTGGTAAGAACTTCTCGCAACGAAAACATGTGAAACAAAATATTCCATCGTTTCTCGAAAAGTGAGAAAAAGTGTGTCTGTAACTCATGTCGAAAGCTATCAAAAGAGATAACGTCGTTGTGTTTTAAATGTTATAATAATCCACTCAAAGCCGGTGTGAAATTGCAGATGTTGAGATCGCCAGTCACACGTATCGTTGACGGCGACCAAAATTTACTAAAATTAAAATATTTTTAACGACGGCGGTGAAAATAGAATTGTCGGCTATACCCAATCATGTAAAGCACAGCTTTAATGTTTGTTGTTCACAAAATGGCTTTGAAAATTTTCGGTTATTTTTTAAAAGTTTTGAAGGCAAAATGGTCTAACAAAGAAAAAATCAACGAAGAACAAAATACTTATCTTTTCCGTGTTATTATTATTTATTGCATTTTTTATATATTTTTTTAAGTTGAAATTTTTTCTCACCCCGTTTTTATACGTGAGTTTATTTGACAGTTCATAGCGTGAACTTCTTCACAAAAATTTTACAGACACGCTTTTTCAGAAAATTGGCGAGTAGTTTCTCTACGTGACAGCTATGTTACAGACGCAGTTAACTGATAACACTATCTTTTCTACAAAAAAAATGTGACATTTTATTTAAAAATGCAATTAAGTGTTTGTTTCTTAAAAATTTTGCTCCCGAAAAGGGTGGCTTGTTTTATTCTAAAAAACTCATCCTTTTCGGGAGCATAATTTTTAAGAAACAGGCACCAAATTGCATTTTTTTAAAATAATATGTCTCATTTTTTTGTAGAAAAGAAAACACCATGAGAAAAACCGTTGTTTGTTTCAATTAATGGCATTTTTATTTAATTTCTCACGTTTCAATCGAAAAGTTTCTCGACGCGGGAGTTACAGAACATTGGCGAATATCCCGAATTTCATCAGCACACATCCCATTGTAGTAATTCTGTCACGTATTTTTTTCCGAAAGAGCAATATATCACTAAGATACATTATTAACTAGCTGAGCTACCTTAATATGTTCGGCAAAGTATTTTTTAAAACATACAAATTCTATTGCCAATACATTTTCAATTAAACAAACCGACCTAAAGTTTCGCCAAATAAGATTTTTCCACCTGGGTGGTTTTGAATTCGCTTTCTAAATTTGTGTTTTATATAAAACGAATCATAACCGAATAAACTGCCTAAAAGAGCTTAACACAGTTTGACATTAAAACAATTACTTTTTATTAAGTCGTTAATAAATGAGCTTTTTTTCGACAGAAGGACAGACAAACTGATAGGCATGGCTTTATCCCATAAAAATAATTCCAAAATCCTGTTATGGGTTCCTGAGTGAAAATATCATTTTATTACACACGTAGTGATCAACTTTTTATATCCTTGTAATTGTGGAGGGTATAAAAAAAGAAAAAAGAAGTACTGATTTTTTTAAACATTTACTTTCAGCCTCTATTAAAGTTGTTACTTATGCGATAATAGGCAGATTTAAAGCAAAAAACTCCTGGAATAAAACTTCAACAAATCCGAAGATATCTCGAAACAACAACATTCGACATAAGCTTCTTTTTCTATGTAGGCACAGATATCTATCAAATTATAAATTGGGTTGTGCATAAGTAATAAATAAACTTATGGAAAATTATTGTACAAAAAAAAAAAAAAATTAATAAGGATTTTGTGATTAAATGCTTAACATCAGTTTGCTATTTAGGATCTCTTAAGTTATGTTTATATTGCTCTATTTTATCAGTACTTGTTAAAACATTAATAGCTTCAATTAATTTTATTGCGACTTCAATTTAAATAAAGCCCCTCAACTATTCTTTTAAGAAAATTAAAGACTAAAATATTACCCCCTGTATAGTTTTAATTAGACCTTATTGTCAACTATTTACCATAAAAATTGTTCATTACCATTACCATTAACCTTAACATCCCCTTCAATAAAAGTTTATTCACTTGTATTCACTTTAGTTAAACTTCCCCCAGAAAATGGCATTAAATTGCCTTTAATTTTATTACCCTTTTAGCAAAAACACAATAACAAAACTACAAACAAAAAAAAAAAAAAAAAAGATAAAATTATTTAATAGTTTTTTGTTTAACATGTGTGTCTAACGTCAAAAAGCCAAATTTGTAAAACTTTGAAATACACATTGAATTTTCTCTTTCAATTATAAAAGTCATCGCAGACTCATCACTAGCCATCAATCAGTGTCAATTGAAAAACAACAGTCAAACCGAAAATATTAAGGACACTATGAAAATAACTACGAAGTATGAATTAATTTTAAAAAGCGTATTAAAAAGAAACCTTGAGCGGCATTCTTTACAACAGGTAAGAAAGAAAGAAATCAAACTCTTTTAATGTATTGAATTACTACAGTCTCATTGAAGTCGATCTAAATTTCTGCCGATCTTTGATTTTTCATAGTGTTACTTTCTTTTGTTTGATATTATTTCACTCTTATCTCCAGTGAGCTGTCCCTAGTTCTAATCTTTGAACTGTCCCAGTAAGCACTGAACCATACATGTATCTTTAGCATGAATTCCTGAATGTGTGTAATACAAAAGTTAACTCAACAAAAATCAAGTTTCAAAAGTTTTAGTCATACAAAGTGTTGTCTAGAGCTGTAAAAAAGAGTTGATATCTATTAAATGAAAACAACTACAAATAAAGAAACGTTTCTATGTATACATATGCGTTGCTATGCACATCTGTGTGTATCTCAAATATAAATAGGAAAAATTTTTGAGAAATAAACATACTTCATTGAATTAATCAAATCGTCTAAGTAGAAGATTTTATAGAATGACTAAAAAGTTTTTTAGTGTACGCTCCACCATCAGCAGGGGTAAATGAATGTTTTTTAAGTTTATCATTACGTGTGTTACATCAAGAAATGTTCAATAAGCGCCCTATAAAAAATGCAAATTTTATATGCATTATGAAAACAGAGATCACAAAACAAAAAAGGTTTTAACCCTTAAGTGGTGACGTTGGGCTGCTGGACCACCTTAAAAAAATAAGCGGCTATTTAACTTTCCCACTCCCATTAAACTCTCTGAGCCTCTCAGTAACCTAAAGTTATTCAGTATTCATTCATTTTCTGATGCGAACAGTGGAGTTTTTTTGTTACTCAATTAGTAAGTTTTCCTTAGTTTGAAGTGTGAGCACCTAAACCAACATCACCAAGAACGTAACTTTTTAAAATAATTCCATAGCTGATTAATTATAGTTTTCCGTCGACTTCCGTACGAGCATCTGAATTAGAATAATATGAATTTATTAAATTTTTTATTATAAACAGACAGAAGTGTATACCTGAAAATTTTCCAAAAATGATTTGAAAGGAGCCTTGCAACTTTTATGATGTTGAAGAAATAAACTTAATTTTAATTTAACCCTTTAATTTGAAATTTAAGTTTAAAGAAAATTACATTTCTATTTTATTAAAAAATAGTAAGATTAAGTTAAGCCTTTTAAAAAGATTAACATTTCAAGTTTTAGAAAATGAAGGAAAAAACTTTTTTTAAGAAAACCCAAAAATTTGTTGTTTTATTTATAAACGAGTTCGAACAATTTTTACTGTGTACTATGATTTCGCAATCATTCGAAACGATGGCAGAGGTTGTATTTAAAAAAAAATGGGAAATTTGATGAAAAATTTTTGTTTGTTATAGAGAGTGGCTGTTAAGAAAGGGATTTTTTGTTTTCGATAAAGAATATAAAATGTCTGTTTATTCGAAACAAATATTACGAAAATCGTATTACACTCAGGTCTCGTTTTATGCGGATTCAAATTTATGCGATTTTTTAATTAACGATTTTTTTTTAATTTTTACGGGTTTTTTTAAATTTTAGATGTTTTTTACACTTTTTAACGTTTTTAAATTAAACCAAGTTTGCATCACTGATATAATCGTTATAGTTTGTTTTATTTTGTGTTTTTATATGCATTGCCGATACGTATGTAAAAGTGTTTTTAAACTAATGAAGAGCACATAATATAAGTTTTACAACGAATGCTAATTTCGGTAAAAATAAAATCAAAAATTAGGTGGAAGGTAGAAAAATTTCAATTTAAACTCGTTCTTTCCTGTCTCTAACGGTACAACATTGTAATAACCACACGTACGAGTGTAAAGAAATTTCCATTACGTTTAAACTAATAGAGGTCCCATAATAACACTTTTACAATATGATTAGGACACTAAAGGCCAATTTAGATTAAAAAATAAATTAGAACTTAGTTAGAAAAATTTTGATTTAAATTGGTCATTTCCGGTTTTGCGATGAAAAATTTTTTTTTTTTTTTGTTTAAAGATCAATCGATTTTCTATAAGAATCACCTTAAGTTTTTTTCATTTGATTAGTTTTTTGTTTGAAATAATAATTTAAAAAAACATATTTTTGAAAACGGCAACACTTTAACATCCCGTAACTCGACAAATAAACATCATGAAAAAAATATTTCGCACACTTATTCATATCTACTAGAACTATAGTTAAGCAAAATATAAAGGAATTTCAACAAAATATTTTTATTGGCTTGTCCGCTTCACAAATAATGCCCCAAATATATACATATTTGTTGATTTTTTTTTATGCGATTTTGGTTTGATTTTTTAATTAAAATTTGAATTTATGCTGTTTTTCAGAATTTTGGAACGAATCATTAGTTTTTATATGAAGCTAGAGTATCGTTTTATGCAAATTTCATTCATGCGATTTTTTTTTGGAACGCAACTGTCGCATAAAACGAGACCTGAGTGTACAAAGTACAAATTGTTCGAATTCGTTAATGATTTTTTCGAATCGAAATACGCGGTAACCCCCAAGATTTCAATTTTATTTAATGATAAAAGAAATGATATTTAGTTTTTTTATAATATAAAAAAATTTCTAGATAAACAATGTCCCGTGGAACAACCTTCCCATTGGTGTAACTTTTATCACTTCACTACACAGAAAGAAAAACACTTAGGATAAATTAAGTTTTTTACTTTAAGTACGAGTCGTTCTCAAAAATTCAAGTACGAATTATACTAAAATTAAAATTTTGTAATTTTTAGAACATTGCGGACCAAACAAAATTTGAAGCTTAGCTATTTTTGCACAGATGTAGAAGATTTAAACGGCGTTCAGCAACATTTTCAAGATTTATTATCGAAAAAATCAAAAACATTTCCCAAAAATCGTTTTTCATCCATAACTTTCGACTTTCGGGGTGTAATCGAATTTCTAAAAATTACAGAATTATCTTCTTAAATATGTCCAAGCCTACAGTAGGCCTTTTCAAAAATATCTTAAATAGTTTCGATTTTATCACATAGTGTAATTTACCATAGCCCTTACTAAAGCCAATTCTCAAAAACTTACACTCAAAATATTATGTAGTTAAATGCAAACGAAAATTCATTTTAAACAGCTTAAAATTTATTTAAAAAACGGATCATTTACATTTCATGTAAAACAAATCATTTTTACATTAACTTTTAATTAATTTTACTTTAAAAAAATATATTTTACCCAACAAAAATCAAACTACATACCAAAATAAATACGGAAAAACATTATTGTTTAGTAGTTGGTTTTTTGAATAAAAAACATAAATGTTAAAAAATTAAATTTTTCGTAAAATAACTATATTTTTATTATAAATTCTAACAGTCTAACGGAAAACGAACTTAATAACCCACAATCAGTTACTGTAATAATTTTATGAGTGTACTTTTGTAATTCGCCAAAATTCGATACAAATTTTAATACTGTAAGGTTTTTTTTTTCAAATAAATACAAAGCTTATAGATTCAATAAAAATCCCGCTTCTATTCTTTCTCTTGGTGGAGGGTATCAAGGTTTCGGCATAGCCGAATATACCACTTTAACTTGTTCATTTATTAAATTTTTCATTTTCTTAAATTTTCATTTTTGTTTGCCATGAAGGTTAAAGTGGTATTCATCCAAGTCTGTAAAATAAAAGATAAATGATTAATAATTTAGGAAAAATAAAAAAAAAAAATGGAAAAAAAAGATTTAAAAAGGGAACTTAACAAAGTTGAATTTCAAGTAAAATTTTTTTTTAAATTAAAAGTTTTTAAGTTCTGTTAGTGGAGTATTTTTGTATGCTCATGTGTTTGAAGCATCATGAGTAAAATAGTTTTCATTCATAATGCAGATGCAATGAAGGGTTTCTTGTTAAACAAGTAAGAGTGCTGTGCCGAATTTTATATACCCTTCACCATTGTGCGAGCAGAACACAGAGCAACTAAATAATTTTTACATATACATACATATTTACAATACTTAAAACTTCATTATAAATGAAATTTAAAAAGCGAAAACTGGTAAATATTTTTTTAAAATCATAAACATATTAAAAAAAAAATTTCTTTTAAAAAAACCAAGATTCGAACCAGGGAACTCACAGTTTTTAACTTAACACACCCCCTAGACAACTGAACCATGAAGGAACGCTGTTTAAATATCATTAAAATGAAATATGGATCGTTTACTGTTTACAACTCAACACAGTTTTTTGTTTGTTTTCTTTTTGTAAAGGCACTATTGTCATACCGTAGATTTATCTCTTTTGGCGAGTTTTTAAGTAGCAAAAAAAAAAGAAAATTCTTAGTTTCTATTTGTTAAAATTATTTCGTTAAATATAGTTCAGTTTGTGCTTTGTTGTGAAACGGACGTGTATTTTCAACCCCGCATACGATTTTAATTTATTATTAATTAAATTTGATTTTGGAATATAAATACTAAGCGAATGGACGCTGGAAAATATATGATATTTTTTATTTAAATTATTTAACATAAAAGTGAACAATTAAAACGAAAAATTAAATAAAGATAAATAAAGCAAAAATATATACATATGTACGTATGAATGTTCATACATGTGTATGTATACATATTCTGTGCACAAACATTTTAGTTTAAATTTCTTATTTTTGGCGTTGTTGTAAAATACAATAAATAATAAAAACATTAAAAGCACATTAAACCGGTGAAAAACAAAAACAATTTCTTGCATGAGTAAAAACAATGTAACAACAATAAAATTAAATGATAGAAATGCTTATGTGACAGTGCATGCCAACGAAAATAATGTTGAAATAAATAAAACAACACAAAACAATATTAACTACCTAACGGCTAAGCCAATTTTTCGTGCACGTTCCCTCTCACCCTCTTTATTTACACAAACGGTGGATAGTGACTCATTAAAAAAACTAAAAATAGACTTGGTAACAAGTGTTGCCAGGCCAACAAGTATTGCCGCTACGTCAAAAATAAATTTAGTGGGAAATGATACCATGAACCAAAACACTAATGCAATGGAAAACCCCCCTGTAAAAAGTTGCCAAAAACCTCAAGTCCAAGTTGGTATGGACAGGTATATAACAGTCCTTAAGCGGGGTCGCAGCCCTACCTCTTCAGCTGTTGCTTCGGCATCAAAAGTGCCATCTTTTGACAAAATAAATTCCCAAAATCGCTTTGCAATTCTGGAGGATGAATCCTCTGAAGCACCAAACGTCATAAGATCGTCCAAGCCTCCCCCGATATATCTTAGGGAGCATAACTCAAATGATCTAATAAAGAGTTTAATTTCGTTGATTGGTGAAAATTCGTTTTATGTAGCCGCAATAAAGAGAGGTAGCATAAATGAAACGAAAATTCAAGTGAATCATGAAAATGATTTTCGCAAAATTATTAACAAATTTGAGGCACTTAAAAAAAGTTTTTATACATACCAACTCAAGAGCAGTAAAGGTCTCCAGGTGGTGATTAAGGGAATTGATTCATGCGTAGACCCAGAGGAAATTAAAACTTTCTTAGAAGAAAAAGGCTTCAAGATAAAACACGTGGTAAATATTAGAAATAGAGACAAAAATCCACAACCACTATTTCGAGTAGAATTAGAGCCCGGCGACATTAAGTTAAAAAAAAACGAAACGCATCCCATTTATAGTTTAAAATATATTCTATACAGAAAAATCACAATTGAGGAGCCGCACAAAAAAAATGGACCTGTTCAGTGCTTAAACTGCCAAGAATTTGGCCATACAAAGGCATACTGCTACTTACCCCCTGTTTGCGTAGTATGTGGTGAGCTTCACGGTACAGTTTCTTGCGATAAGCCTAAAACCGACCCCAACGTTAAAAAATGTAGCAACTGTGGCGGTAATCACACTGCCAATTATAGAGGATGCCCTGTATATAATATCGTCAAGCAGACGGTTGGACCAAAAACAAATGCCCCTCAAATGCAGGTTGCAAATCAAGTTATCACAAATGCAATTCAAGCCCCCCAGTTTAGTAATAACAGAACCTCTTATGCTAACGTTCTAAAATCAAACCATGAGCCAATGCAAGGTGCCTCGCCAAGTAATGATGAAACTCCAGTTTCTAATTTAAGTCGTTTAGAAAAAACCATGGAAACATTAGTGCAAACAGTAAATAATTTTACGAACACAATGGGTAATATGATGCAGGAAATTCTTAGAATGCAATCAATGTTATTGCAAGCTGTACTTAACAAGCCATGAACTGTTTAAAAATTTGTTTTTGGAACGCAAACGGCATCCGCCAACATAAAAATGAACTAGAATACTTTCTTAAAAATAAACAAATTGATGTCATGATGGTTTCTGAAACTCATTTGACTTCAAAAAATACGTTTAAAATAAACGGTTATATACTTTATGATACAAAGGACCCTCGAGATAGAGCTTGTGGAGGTTCTGCCATTTTAATAAAAACCAGAGTGAAACACTACCTAATGGGTCATCATCGTGAAGATTATCTTCAAGCAACAAACATTTGCGTTGAAGAATTAAATAGAAACGTAGTAATCTCATCGTTATACTCCCCACCTAGATATTCAATATCAGAAGGCCAATATTATAAATATTTTAAATCATTAGGACCCTGTTTCCTGGCCGCTGGCGATTATAACGCTAAACATACCTTCTGGGGGTCCCGACTTATAACACCAAAGGGTCGTGTTCTATTTAATACTATTACTAAAATGGATTTGAATGTGATAGCGAGCGGACAACCAACATATTGGCCTACTGATCAGCAAAAAATACCAGATGTCATAGATTTTGGCGTGGTTAAAAACATCCCCTTAGAAACGATTTATGTTGAAGCTTCCTTAGAATTATCTTCCGACCACACACCAACAATTGTTACTTTAATGAACCCCAATAGAACTGTATCTCCAACTGGTTACTTAGCGACGCCAGCTACACAAATCAATTGGCTAAAATATAAAAAATATCTCAGCACCCATTGCACAGAAAATATTCCGCTTAGTACACCGGAATACGTAGATCGCGCTATTCTTAATTTTGACAGTTTTCTGAAGCTAGCTGTACAACATTCCAGTATTACCCCAAAAAAAACTAAAAATATTAAAATTTATTCCACAGATGTTGAGCGTCTCCTGTCTGAAAAAAGAAGAGCCCGAAGAGAGTGGCAATTGCACAGATCCCCTCAACTTAAGAGTTTGTTAAAAGATTGTACAAGAAGGCTAAGAAAGTTACTACAGATACAGAAAACGGATTCTCTGCAAAAATATCTTAAGGAACTTGATGCAACTCCGCAATCAGACTACTCATTATGGCGTGCAGCTAAAAATCTAAATAGGCCAGTTGTCTCTAAGCCACCATTAAGAAACTTGAACGGAAGTTGGGCAAGAAATGATAACGAAAAGGGAAATCTGTTTGTTAATCATTTAAAAAACGTATTTACCCCAAATATATCTCACGATACTGCGGTCGAGTTACCACCTGTTCCTGCTAGAGCAGCTATTCCCCTCAGATTTGAGATAAGAGAAATCGAACAGGCTATTTGTGACTTAAACACTAAGAAGGCACCTGGTATTGATAAAATCAGTAATAAAATGCTTTTAGAGCTACCTCGCACAGCAAAGAAAATTATTCTTTTTATTTTTAATGCTATTTTACGCCTTGAATACTATCCTCAGAAATGGAAGGTTTCCTTAGTTACCATGATACCAAAGCCAGGTAAAGATCATACAAAAGTTGAGTCATATAGGCCAATTAGCTTATTGTCAAATATGTCAAAGCTGTTTGAGAAATTATTAGTTTCAAAATTAACACCGATTTTAAGTGAAAATAGATGTATTCCAAACCATCAGTTCGGATTTCGAAGAAAACACAGCACAATCGAACAGACTCATCGAATAGTAAATGTCATAAGAAAAGCATTTGAAGAAAAAAAATATTGCTCAGCACTCTTCATCGATGTTTCGCAAGCTTTTGATAAAGTCTGGCATGAAGGCTTATTACATAAATTGAAGCAAAATTTACCAGCAAACACACACAAGCTGCTAGAAAGCTACTTAGTCGGTCGTCAATTTATTATTAAAGAAGGAAATTTCTTAAGTTCACCTCAGCCCATTGGCGCTGGAGTCCCACAAGGCAGCATCCTGGGCCCTCTATTATATTTAATTTATACTTCGGACATGCCAACAAGCAACTACACCCAAACTTCAACATTTGCAGACGATACAGCTTTTCTAAGCGTCCACGAAAACCGTTATGAAGCATCTCGTTTCTTACAGCATCATATATTTCAACTAGAAATATGGTTAAGACAATGGAGGATAATGGTCAATGAGCAAAAATGCGTGCATATAACATTCACCTTGCGCCGGGAATCTTGCCCCCATATAACAATCAACAATCAAATAATTCCTCAACTTTCGCATGTAAAATACCTCGGTATTCATCTAGATCGCCGTTTAACGTGGAAAAGCCATATAGAGGCAAAATTAACTCAAATGAAACTAAAAGCCATTCAAATTCACTGGCTTATTGGTAGAAACTCTGTCCTTAGTCTCGACTGCAAACTTCTTCTTTACAACTCCATCTTAAAGCCAATCTGGTGCTATGGTATTCAGTTATGGGGCACTGCCTCGGCCTCTAATATAGAAAAGATTCAAAGGCGCCAAAATAAAATTCTTCGAATAATCACAGCTGCCCCTTGGTATGTAAAAAACTCAAATATTCACAGGGATCTCAATGTTCCATTAGTCAAAACTATGATTACGAAATATGCAGTAAAATACTTAAAAAGGCTCGAATTGCATCCAAACCCACTAGCACGAAATATTTTAAATGATAGCGGCCACACTCGCTTAAGAAGAAGAGACACTGCAGCACTTATCCAATTAGATGAGCGACAAACACCTAGATAAGTGAACAGAACCCGTGATGAAGAAAATTTTTGTCTGGCACTGGCAGGACATAAAATAAAGTATTAGGTTAAGATTTGATTAATTATTGTTAGTTCATATTTTAATGTATGAAGATTCAATAAATAATATTGAGAAAAAAAAAAAAAAAAAAAAAAAATATATGAAATAATGAAAGAATAAATAAAATAATTATTCTAGTATATGTAATCAAATGCGAAGGGGGGGGGGGGGGGGGGGGGGAAAGAGAAGACAACCGAATTGGAACTTCGCTTTTCATAAGGAACCAGAATATATATACTTTATAGGGTGAAGGACCTTCGGTGAAAAGTATAAAAAACAAACTTAATTATAAAAAAGAGTAATTTTTGGGATTTCAGTATTTTGGTCTTAACTCTGCTATTTCTTAACCGATTTGACAGATTTATATGCCGACGTGTTATTTTGGTTATAAAACTTGGACTCGGGAAGATCTATGGTTCCCGAAAATGGGTATTTTTCAAAAAAAAAATTTATATTTTGGTCATAACTTTTTCATATCTGAACCGATTTTCCCGAGTTTTTTAGAGCATATTTTCTATTAATTTTCTATAAATTTTCGATCTTTTGATATATAAGGCGTAACCATAAGTCATATTACAGTTAAAAAATTCAGGTTTTTATACAATTTTTAATACTCATTGTATGGGATGTACCACGCCCACTTCTCCAATCCCGCCCACATTTTGTGGGATGGTGTGTATTTATAACCTAAATGTTTGTACCTAGTTTGAAAACTTTGGCTCTTGCCGTTCTCCAGATATACAGGAAAAAGTAATAAAAATACAACACAAGAGATTTTTTTGGAAAAATTAGAGGCAGTCGTGGTTTTTTGGTCATATCTCAGCCATTGTTAGACCGATCTGGCTGAATTTCAATAGCAAGAAATGGTGGACTATATGTGACATAAATGTAAAACAACCTAGCCGCTATCATGTCTGTAGTTTTTGGAAAACACATATCAAACGTAAGACGGAAGGACGGACAGGCAGACGGACGGACAGACAGACAGACGGACGTACGGACAGACGGACGGACGGATATCGTTAAATCAACTTCTCTCCTTATAAGGACCCAGAATATATATACTTTATAGGGTATAAGATCAATATTGTAGAAATTACAAACGGAATGACAAACTTACATATACCCTTTTCCACCTGTGGTGAAGGGTATAAAAACAACAAAGCATGTGCAATACATAAAAGCAATATATATTGCAATTAATACTGGTACTGATGACTTTTGTACAAATAAGAAAAATTTTGTATATACTTAGAGACGGATTTTTAACAAAGCCCTTACCTGTTATTTTTTAAGGATTATGGTCACCTTGAACAAAACTATTTTTAAATATATAATGATTAATTTAACTTAATTTTTGTGAAATAATTCCTCCATCGATAAGATTTAAATTTAAGATTTTCTGTCGGTAAACGGAAATTTTGTATTTCTAACACACACAGAAAACGAAATTAATTGAACAGGTCTGCAAAAGGATATCTCAAACTATTATTATCTGTGATTATTGCCGTTAAAGTAGTAACGGGATCGATATTGATATGATTCATAGCACGTTACATTCACCAGATAACGGTGCATTTGTGTTTTCCGATTTACTATATGGGGACAAAACAATTTTCACAATACAATTAAGATAACTATCTATAATATATTTTATTTTTCTACAACGATACGTTTAGAAATTCCGTCACAAAAAGAATAGAAATGACCGAGTTAACTTCACCGTACACAGTCTTCGTATATACGTTTCAAGCTTAATTTTTTGTGCATAATAACGAGAGATTTTGGAAAATTTTGTTCACATTTATAGCAGCTAAGTTTTAATACAACCATCAAAAAATTTTTTTTGAAATCTAGAAATTAAGTCAGTTATTCGTAACGAACTGTAAGGAGTTTAAGATTCTTTATTTTAAAATTTTTTATTAAACTAAATTAGTTTTCACATTTTCTATATTAATCGCTTTAACCCAGCCTACCTAAACGTCCATGTAGTTTGTATTACATTATTTAAAATTACACAAAAATTCATAAAAATTATTCCAAAATGTTAATTTTTATTACAAATTCTTCAACATTTAAGCATTTAATTTGCAACTTAAATGGTTTTTTACCTTTATTCTTTGTTTTAATAACTTTCACCACAAAATTGACTCTATGGCATTTTTAGTATAATTTTACTGTCATTAGGTAAATTTTTAGACAGCAGTCTGTTTAAATAAATATCACACAAAAAAGTTTATTATTTAAATTGTGATAATAAAAGCCCTGAACAAATTAAAAAATAAGCCAACATCACAAACATCATCCATCTACCCACGTACTTACTCTTCATACAATTTATTTTGATAGCAGACAACAAAAAAAAAACCTCCTGTGCACACTTTCCTAGTTTCTAAGAGCCATAAACAGCACCTGTATGGAGATGGACTCAACGTTTTTACACGCCATTTTATTTTTATGTTGATGACGATGATTACGACGATGATTATTTATGTCATTTATGGGATTTTAATGTTCTGTAAAAATTAACGTAAATGAAAAATTTTTTTCTGTGTTGGTTTTGTTTTTTTTTTTTGTTTTTTTTTTTTATAAAAAACGCTTAAATAAAATTTAGGAAAAATGTGGATAAAAAATATGTATTAAGAAACACAAAATGTTAATTTTAAAATCATAAAGACAATGTCATTAGCTTAAAGATCTAGTTAAAAAATTACAAAATTCTGTTGGGTATTTTGGTTAATTATAAAATCTTAAAAGATGGTAGATTAATTGTTAAACAAGATTAAAATTATGTGAGAGAGAAACTAGTATCTGTAACCTTAGTTTGTCAAGAATTTGGATCTATTCTAATTTTCGAACTAAATAAAGGCACAAATAACTTTTATGCTAATCTTAACCTTTTAACATAACACAGTGCAACACGTAAAGTGAAATATTTCCCGAAAACTTTCACTTTTGCGGCTACATAAGCGCTACCTAAACGGTGTTAAGAATCCTTCCTAGGAAGTTAATATGTTGGAGAAAGTTGTTAACTGAGATCTTAGGTACATTTTTGTGGTTGATTGTTTCCTTGAATTTTGAACGGCTTGCAACCTATGGACCTGAACAGGCGAAAAAAGGCAGGAGAAAATCGAATTTTTTAAAGTTTTATTGCGATTTTGATCTTGAAGATTAAGTTTTTTTGGTTTTATATATTCACAATTTTTTTTCTCTAAGAGCAAGAGCTACAACTTTGCCTCAGAGGGTAAATCAAAATTCTGAACGGTTTGCAAGATATGAGCCTGAGAAAATGATCACTTTTTTGCAAAAATTACATCCAGGCCCCAAATTTTTGGGGGCCTATAAAAAAAGTGCATTACTTTGGGCATAACTGGGAGACACGGGTCTTTTTTTTTTTGGTTTTTTTATCACGTAGTGGTGTCCGTATATGGTTATTTTTCCATGACTTGAATAATTGCACACATTGTAATTAAACATTGTCTGATCCACAATTGCCCATACACAGAAAAAAGTCTCCAAAATTTTTCACCAATTAAAGCATTAATCAAAAATATAATCAGTTTTAAATAAAAATTTAATCAAGTGAATTAAACATTAAATAAAGTGAATTAAACGTTTAATTAATACTATTAACTGGTTTAATTGATACTATTAATTTGTTTACTGGTGCAAATTTAATTAATTTTTTAATTAATATCACAAATTTTTTAATTGAAATCAATTTTTAATTTTTTCTGTGTAGGTATTAAATTATAATGTTTACTAAACATCTGCATGAAACCTAATAATGATGTTCATGAAATCTTTATTATTATTTTGTACTCGCTTCGTTTGTATTCAGTAAGATGAATAACTATGACAAGAAAGCAACAAACAGTCCATATTAAGAGACGAGTAAGATAAAGTGTTCACTTAAGCCTAGTACTCTGTTCGAATTTGTGAAAAATATTGAGCAACATTGATTATTTCACACGAACATTTTGACATGTATCAATGTTACCTAATTTGCGAGTTTGTACAATTTGACGTTTTTATTCCTGCAAAGTATGCGACATTGTTTTGCGTATGTAAACAAACCCCACATGTATTTAACTACAAATTATTTTTTTTAATCAAAAATTTAATAAAATAAAAAGTAAATATGGATAAAAAACTGTTACCGGTTGTGTTGTTTTAATTTTCAAATTCTTATTAAAAAATCAGTTCATACTTTTTTGTTTTTGCTTAAAATTCCACGTGAAGTAAGTGCAGCTTACATTATTATTTCGCAGTTTTAAAAAAATGTTGCCAGAAACATTTCGGTACTTTTTCACAAAATGAACAGAGTACAACTCTATCAACATTATTTCATAGATATTCCTCACAAGTTTTTTTCATATGAGTTTTGACAGCATTTCACGTGAAATGTTGAACAGAGTACCAGGCTTTATACAAGAGAATATTAACAACTCAACTGTTGAATAAATATCCAATAACTTCATGGAAAAACACATGGATTTAAAAGTCAGTGTTGCCAGTTGAAGGAAAAGAAAAACAATTAGGAGTATAAAAAACCAAGTTAGAGTGCTATATTCGTCTGTGCCGAATCTTTGATACCCTCCACCGATCAATATCTATATGACCTTACTATAGGAAATATATGATAATTATTCATTATTAATTTATCTTTTTAAAAACAGACATCAGCATAAAAATTGGTTGCGGTTTAGACATGTATTAAATTATTGACCGACAATCAGAAAGTTTTAGGCTTTTTCTTTAGCAATTTTAACAAGCTTGAGTAAAATATTATGATTCTTAATAGTTTAAGCCGATCTTAAATGATTTTCAGGAGGGGAATTTATATTGGAGCCATTAACCGATCATCCTAAAATTCTGCAGAGTGATTTCTGTTTTTAAAAACATAAATTTCAATAAAATTCAAAACAGAGTGAATTAGATTTAGCGTTTCAGAACGCTGCTAAATATGGGATCTAAGGTAAATTATGGACCGTAAATCACAAAATTCATAAAATTTTTTCTGGCCATATGAAACAAAATTGGAAGAAATTTTACCATAATAAATATATTTGCTACGGTTGAAGGCGTATTTTATTAATTTACCAAAGTGGACTTTATATCGGGAATATAGTAAATTATAAAAACTGTGAAGTATTCAATTTTATTCTGATACCATTATTAATTACGGTTTTAGGCGTACTTAACTGTTTTCCGGGA
The DNA here is from genome assembly GCA_963931875.1 of Pollenia griseotomentosa. Lineage (NCBI taxonomy): Eukaryota > Metazoa > Arthropoda > Insecta > Diptera > Polleniidae > Pollenia > Pollenia griseotomentosa. The sequence goes on from OZ007561.1 coordinate 183,216,508, forward strand.
GTATGGTTTATATGGGGCCTAGGGTAAATTATGGACCGATCTTCACGAAATCTTACAGTATGATTTCCAGTCGAATAAAACGGTCTTTTGCATAATCTTATGTCATTCCCTGCATTGTTTTAAAATTTATGTTAGTTTTTGTAACAAAATGATCAACTTTTTAAAGTGGTGGTTCCACATTTTGAATCATAGTTCTGATCCTACTCAACCAATTTTACTGGATTTCAATCCCAAACTGCTTAGGATAACTACAAGCAATTCGACACCAAGTATGTTCATTTCTTTTGAGTTTTTGAAAGTCAGCGTGTTTCCAACAGACGAACAGACTGACAAACGGGCAGGCAGTCGGATTTGACTAAATCGACTTAGAATTACTCAAGGAGCCAGAATATTTATACTTTATGGGGTCTGAGATGAATAATAAAAAAGTTTCACACGGAATGACAAACTTAGTATACCTGCATCACAACTAATTGTAGTGGAGGGTATAAAACAAAAATAACCATGAAGAGTAAAAGCAACAAGATAAGGAAGTACATTAATATAAAATAACAAAAATTCAATGTAAATTTTAAAATTTCAAAAAATTTAATTTAAGTTTTAAAAACAGTCACAAAAACAGTTATAAAAAAAGTGATTATTAACAAAATTCAAATTGCTTTACAAAAAAAAAAAATTACATAAATTTGCTAAGGTGGCAACATTGCTATTGTGTATTTATAAAAAAAAAAAATGAGAGAGAGTGCAAACTGCAAAACAAAAGCCTTTTAATTGAACAACCCCTTTGTGTTTGCCATATGAAACGAAATGTGTTTACTAGTGGGATGAATAAAATAACAGCTTGTTCAGTAATCTCAGTTTTGTTTGAACACGAACTGCAGTGAATAGACATTTTAATGCGTTAATGAATGAAGCTGTTCATTCAGCCCTTTAATGTTTTAATACCCTCAAATGGTGTAACTTATTGCCCGACTATATTTAAATAATTGCTATTACCCACACCACCATAAGTGGAGTTGTGTTATGCTTTGGGGCTGATTTATGCAGAACATAAAATTATTGGTCCTTGACCCAAAGTTTGGTATATCGATCGAGTTTTTGGCTCTTTTAACTATTTGTTTTAGTGACCTATACTACTTTGAGGTTACACTAGGACCAATTAAGATAAAAGTTGAGCTTTATTTGGCGCGTTGTAGCGTAAGTAGTACCTTGCAATGGAACGTCAAAAAAAAAAAAAAAATTACACTAATTTCCACCAAGCGATTGCCGTAAACAATACCCTACTCCTCCAATATCTCTTTTAAATGACTGACACACCTTCGGTATATTGACATTATTTTTTTCCGTTGTTTAAAAGACCAACCTTTTACAACTTCTAATGGCTCAATTTTGTCACAGTTTGTTGCCATTGTACAGACGCTATTGTCTTTCCAATTACCACACGAATTAAATTTTTTTCGTCAAATCTATGGTCATATGAGGCTCGCTCAATGGGCACTTTTTTCTTTTCTCCTACAGGTTCCAATTGCACGAAATCCTTTTTCCTTGAGATCCCCTAAGAGATTATAACTGGTAAAAAAAGTTATCAAAAAATACTTTTGTCAGTCTCTATGTTCTCAAGCAATATGTTTTCCACTCTTGACCCTAAGGAATCAGTAGAATTTTCCTCTGATTTTCCACAATAAAAATAGAAAGTGTGGCAATATTGGGTGGAACTAGCTGCTGTGAAGTTTTTAAAGCCAAATTTTACTAAAAAAATATTTTACTATCGACTAGGGATGCCAAACGGGATTATTTTAACAAATCCCGGGATTCGGGATTTTGGAAATCGGGATTTCGGGATTTTCGGGATCCCGGGATTTTTCGGGATTTCGGTATTTTTCGGGATTAATTTGTTTCTTTAATATACAACTTTTTTTTAAAAAAAACAACAACACTTTATTTATTTATGTCTAAAGTTTTAAAAATGAAAACTTAACAAAACAATTTTAAGCAACTTTTTTAAAATTAACTAAATTTTATTTATTTTTAAATTTTTAAAAAAGAAAAATTTACAACTTTTTCTTATAAACAAAAGTTAAAATATATATATTTTTTTATTTTTAAGAAAGAAAACTTAACAAAACAATTCATTTTATATACAAATTTTATTATTTCGTTATTTCTTAATTTTTTGTGCGACGTTAAAAATTTTACGCTTACTACGTTTAAAACAAAATATTATTAAGATACATGTTAAAAAAAAAATTTTAATTTTTTTATTGCATTACTGGAGCGAATTAAAAATGTGAATTTGGAAAAAATTAAAAAAATCACATTTTTTTCAAGTTTAAAGTCCTGTAGCTCAGTAAATCTTTGTCCGACTACTATCGACTCAACAATTCCAATGTGTGCAATACTCCCCACTAAAGAAATTTGTTAAGTACAAAATAAGTAAATAGCCGAGTGTTAAACATTCATGCCTATCGTTAATAAAAAATGAGCCGTCCCCGTTCCCATAAAATATATGGGAAAAAGCAAAATTTCGAGGGATGTGATTGATTTGATACCATTTCCATGGCAGCATCTTCATCGTAAGATCAGTGTTAATCCCCTCTGTTCATCTTTCGATACCAAGACAAACAATATCAGTAAACCTAAAAGTTTGTTTAAGTCTTTGCCACAATTTTTTAGATTCCGCCGCTTAACACAATTTTCTGATAACTCAACACATTATTTTGTAGGCGAGGTTTTTACTGGGTGGTTAGAATATTTTTCATAGAAACGATTTATTTAAGTCACTATTTTAAATGATTTCCAGTCACAACTATGTATGTTAAAGTTTTTAGTATTATTTATATTTCGCTAAAAAGAACTTTTACGTTAGGGATCCAGTTTCATTTTAAAACTAAAATTTTCCATTCCTGCTGAAAGTTTTTTGAACGTCCAATTCCGATTTAATAATTTAGACCATTTCAGAAGCGCTTTTATTATTATTTAAAACGTAAAAATAGTAACAAACAGAACAATGACTTCTAATTTTTTTTAACAATAAATTTAGTCAAGTGCGATATTGCTTAACTAGCTGCATGTATTTACAAAATAAATATGTTTAACATAAAAACTATTTCAATAATCATTAATAGGTCCCAAATGAAACATTAAAATAAAGTCACATTAAAGGATGAGAAAATATATTTCGAAAGTTTGTATTGCTAATAAATTTAAAGCAACTTAAGAACTTTGTTTGCTATACAAAGAAATAATAGTGCAACTTTAGTTGAGGAGTTCTATTATATAACGATATAATATATATTAATTAAGCTTAAAGGGGTCTGTAGTAAAACGAAGAAAAGAGAAATTTATTGATTGCAACTGCAGAAAATAAGCGCAAACTTAATTTATTTCAAGGTAGTAGAAGAAGTTCCCTACCTTGGATCCGCTATAAATAAAGAGAAATATACAAGCCTTGACATCAAACGAAGGATAGTGCTTGCAAACAGGTGCTTTTACGGACGAATTAAGCATTTCAAAAATCAAGCCCTCTACAGGAAAACGGAAACAACACTCTCTAGCACACTTGTGATACTTGTGCTGATAAACAATGCCGAAACAAGGGTACTTGCAAAATCCGATGAAGATCTGAAGGTCAATGAATAACAATTTTCCCAATATCTGAATTGGTAATTTTTTAAATATTTATTTTAATAACTCGATTTCGTACAGCAGAGATGATTTATTGTAAAAGTTAAGAGTTGGCAATACCCTGCGGGAAATTTGTGTCAATTGGTCCAACAGACTGGTCCTGGGATTTGTGAAAAAAGAACAAGTACAAAAAGAAAGGACTCATGACCAGTGAAAGAAGAACCAATCCCTTAACTGGTTTATGAAGAACAAAATGGTAGAAAAAGTAATGAATTACAGTACAGTATTCACCGGTGCTGTGATACATTTTTTGGTACTTTCTAAAATTTGGTTCTTGAATTTAATTCTAGGAATTGTTTTATTGAAATAATACTTCATTTTAGTAACTGACACTAAGTGTACGTTCATTGAGAATAGATCTGTGACTGTTCAAAAGGTGTCAATTGACCCCCTCCAATGACAACCCCATGTAAAAGTGATAGGTCTTATTCATATAAAGTGTTAGAACTAGAACCGATCTCTACCACCAAACCCCTATCACGGGACTACTTTGGTGGCAGTTCGCTTCCCTCTAGGGTACTTAAACGTGTTTAGTTTAATCAAGAAAGGGAAATCCTATTTTTCTCCACCGTAAGGTCGGTTTGATTTGGCTAGTTTTGTTGCGGATAAAGTTGCGTTTTTTATATAAAATATAAGGTGTTTTATTTTGCCGCACTCATAAGGGTTTAACAGAAAGATTTTAAAATAATTCGATGAGGATCTTATTTTACAATTTGTTTAATCTCTATTAAACTGCTTTCATAACAAATGTTTTAAAAAAAAATTTACATACACTGATTTACCAAAACATAAAACATATTAATTATGGAAGTCCTCACTTGAAGCATATACATAAATACCAATAAAAGTGTTTTAGTCTGATGTTGAATGAATTTTTTTTTTTTTGTTTAAAGTTGTGAATTGTTGACCTTTAGTTTTGTTGTTTTTTAATTTTGTTCGGCATTAGGTCATGAGTTAAAACAATTTTTAAATAAAAAATATAAACATATTTTGTTTAAAAATTATATTTTATTTAGTTCCCAATATTTCGGTCAACTTTGTTGACCATCTTCAGGGGTTCTGTATAAAAATACAAAAAATATATTAAAAAAATTATTATCAAAATTACACAAAACATTTCCAAAAACAAATGGTATAATTACATTAAAAAATATAAATAAACGAAAACAAAAAATTAAAAATGTAAACAAAAATAACTTGCTGGAGCCGTAAGCTTTTGTCAACTAATGTTTATTACATTCTATTTTGGTCTTTTTCTGTTTTTGTGTATCGTGTGTTTGTATGTGTGAGCTGAGATGTTTTCTGTATCCAGTTTGTAGTTTAATCTCTCATTTGTGTCTAAATCAAGTATGTGTAGCATCTCCAAAGTAAATCTCCTAGCATAATTGTTCTCCTCTACTAATATTTTAACGTCATCGGAATTTGGTGTATGTCCAGTCATTGCACAGTGGGCCGCGAGTGCTGTTTTTTGTTCCAGTGGTTTGTAAGTTGCTTTTAAATCTGACTTATGTGATGCGAGTCTGGTTTTTAACTTTGTTTTAGTTGTGCCTACGTATGCCTTCTGACATATGTTGGTATTGTCACCCTTACAATTGATTTTATACACTACGTTTGGCTTTTCCTCAGTTTTCAATTTTGATTTTGTTTTACTGAATAATTTGCCAACAGTATTGTTACATTTAAAGGCTAAATGGAACTTGTCCTTATTATATATATTAGAATTTTTCATTCTTTCAGAGAAATTCGGTATATAACTGACTGATTTAAAGATTTTATCGTCTGATTCTCTAGTATTGGCTATGGGACATTAATTTCTTACACGTTTTATCAAGTCGTCAATGGTTTTTTTAGGGAAGTCATTCATTCTTAAAGTTTCCTTTATTTTGTATAAGTTTTTCCTGTGAAACTGAATGTCACTTATATCCAAAACCCTGTTGATGAAATTGGTTGCCGTATTTATAATAATTCGTTTTGGATGTTTCGAATAGAAATTTATTAATCTACCCGACGAAGATGGTTTCTGGTACCAATCTAGTTTTAGCAGGTTTCCTTGTCTTATTATTATTGAGTCCAAGTACGGTAGTTTATTATCACATTCTATCTCCATGGTAAATTGAATTTGTCGGTTAAATGAGTTCAAGATTTTTAGTGTTTCATCAACTTTGTCCTTTTTTATAATTCCAAACAAATCATCAACATATTTGGTGAGACATCTAGGTTTTACCTCCATTAAGTTCATAGCCGTGTCCAATAGCTCCTCCATAACTATGTCTGCAATCACAGGTGATGCCGGAGATCCCATTGGCATTCCTTTTAACTGTTCATAAAATTTTTCCTCAAATTTAAAATATCTGGTGTCCTTTATACAAAAACTTAGAATTTGAATAAATAAATCTTTAGTTATTGTTGTGTGTTTCTCCAGTATATCCCATTTTCTTTCAATCGTCCTTAAAGCTAAGTTAACTGGTATGCTGGGAAACAGCGAAATTACGTCAAAAGATATGAGCATTTCATCGTTTTCTATGGAAGTATTGTTTATTTTAGATTTGAATTCCTTAGCGTCTTTAACGTTGTACTGTGAGTTAGTAGTCAAATTCTTCAGAATATTAATTATATATTTACATAGTCCATACGATGGTGAATTTATGGACGAACAAATTGGTCTCAAAGGCATTTCAGCCTTATGGATTTTTGGAAGTCCATAAATACGAGGTGAGGTGGCTATTCTATTAATCATTCTATTTTTCTCGGATTCGGTTATGTGGTTTTGATTAAATAATTTGTCTATTAAAATATTGTTTTTCGTTTGTAACCCTGAGGTTGGGTCTTTCTTCATTCTTCTGTAAGTGCAAAAGTCTTTTAATATGTCTTTCATTTTTAATTCATAGTCACTTTTATTCATTGCCACCGTTTTATTTCCCTTATCGGCACTTAGTATGAGTATGTCATTATTTTCCTTCAAATATTTCCTTGTTTGTCCCACTGTGTCAAGTATTATTTTCTCTCTTTGGTTTAATTTTGTTTTGTTCAAGTGATCGTCTATTAATGTTATAAGTTTTGTTCTTGAAGCTTCTTGTTGTTCCTTGTTCTCGAATGTTTGTATACAATCCTCTCCCTCCGCTATACAATTGAAAAGTGGGAATGCAGTTCTATTGATAGGCAGAGCATATTTGGGACCCAATGATAAAAGCCACTGTGAGTTTGTTGGGATGTTTTTGTTGGTTTTGTTCACAAACCATTCGTTGTTATTATTAATGTTTATTTTGTTACTTTGTTTTGCTTTAAGTGTTTGTAGTTTCTTAATATGTTTATTGTTGTTCTTTATCATTATACTTTTGTAAATAATTTGTTCGCTGTTAATAAGTAAATCTCTATCGTGTTCATTTAAAAGTATTTCCATAATTTCTTTGGATTTATTCATTTCTTCTTCGTTTTTATTAATGCGTGTATGTTTTTGTTGTATTAATAATTTTAATATTTGTACATGAAAGTTATATATGTACTTCTGTAATCTTTTTTCAATATTTGGAGGGATTTTGTTGTTAATTTCGAATATGTTGTTTATGTTTTTTGTGGAGTTTTTAATAAAATTTGGTATAGTACCAATTTGTTTACATTTAATAAGGAAAGTTGCTGATGATTTTAAATTAGCTAATTGTTTGTTATGTTTCGAATAATTTTTGATGATGTTTTTCGTATCATTGTTGTATTTTTGTCTAATAGTTGTGTATATCGTCATGATGACTATATGTTGCGGTGTGCCTCCCGTTTAATATGTTTAAAGTTGTGAATTGTTGACCTTTAGTTTTGTTGTTTTTTAATTTTGTTCGGCATTAGGTCATGAGTTAAAACAATTTTTAAATAAAAAATATAAACATATTTTGTTTAAAAATTATATTTTATTTAGTTCCCAATATTTCGGTCAACTTTGTTGACCATCTTCAGGGGTTCTGTATAAAAATACAAAAAATATATTAAAAAAAAATTATTATCAAAATTACACAAAACATTTCCAAAAACAAATGGTATAATTACATTAAAAAATATAAATAAACGAAAACAAAAAATTAAAAATGTAAACAAAAATAACTTGCTGGAGCCGTAAGCTTTTGTCAACTAATGTTTATTACATTCTATTTTGGTCTTTTTCTGTTTTTGTGTATCGTGTGTTTGTATGTGTGAGCTGAGATGTTTTCTGTATCCAGTTTGTAGTTTAATCTCTCATTTGTGTCTAAATCAAGTATGTGTAGCATCTCCAAAGTAAATCTCCTAGCATAATTGTTCTCCTCTACTAATATTTTAACGTCATCGAAATTTGGTGTATGTCCAGTCATTGCACAGTGGGCCGCGAGTGCTGTTTTTTGTTCCAGTGGTTTGTAAGTTGCTTTTAAATCTGACTTATGTGATGCGAGTCTGGTTTTTAACTTTGTTTTAGTTGTGCCTACGTATGCCTTCTGACATATGTTGGTATTGTCACCCTTACAATTGATTTTATACACTACGTTTGGCTTTTCCTCAGTTTTCAATTTTGATTTTGTTTTACTGAATAATTTGCCAACAGTATTGTTACATTTAAAGGCTAAATGGAACTTGTCCTTATTATATATATTAGAATTTTTCATTCTTTCAGAGAAATTCGGTATATAACTGACTGATTTAAAGATTTTATCGTCTGATTCTCTAGTATTGGCTATGGGACATTTATTTCTTACACGTTTTATCAAGTCGTCAATGGTTTTTTTAGGGAAGTCATTCATTCTTAAAGTTTCCTTTATTTTGTATAAGTTTTTCCTGTGAAACTGAATGTCACTTATATCCAAAACCCTGTTGATGAAATTGGTTGCCGTATTTATAATAATTCGTTTTGGATGTTTCGAATAGAAATTTATTAATCTACCCGACGAAGATGGTTTCTGGTACCAATCTAGTTTTAGCAGGTTTCCTTGTCTTATTATTATTGAGTCCAAGTACGGTAGTTTATTATCACATTCTATCTCCATGGTAAATTGAATTTGTTTTTTCAAAAACTTATGCATGTTGTAAATATGTTCAAAAATTTTAAGAATTTTTCAATTGAATTTATAGTCTATTGCACTTTAAAATATCTAGAAAGCTATAGTTGGACAGACCTTAATATTTCTAGACCTCAATATTTACAGCAACATTTTCGCCAAAAGAAATTAATGTTTTATGAGGTGAGAATTAAGAGTTCTTTGTGCCGTATTTTATCTAAATATCTGCATCTTAATGAGATTTTTTCGTCTTGAAGAGATTTCAGGAAGGGGTTTATATGGCCCCTATGGTCGATTCGGGACCTTCCAAACCAAAATTTTGACACGATATAGTAGCTACTGTAAAAATTATATATATACCAACATTCATGGTCGAATATGGATTATAATTTTAAAATATGATAGAATAATTTATGCTGCAATAAAATATTTTTGTCTTTAATTAAATCTAGTAACCAATATAAAAGAATGTTTAATTGGCATAAAAACTCTTTTCTATGAAGAAATTTTTTTGGGGCCTTATAGGCCGATTCTAAATTTGTTCAACAGGTTTCGTCCTGGTGATAATTAGCGAATATGCGTTGTATATACTAAACGCGTGGAAGGTTCACATGGAAACACAACCAGCGTAACAGACGGACGGCTGTTCATTTTTATAAAAAAAAAGTGATACTGAATCGCCATTCATACCAACCAATATTTATATGTGTCAGCACAAACTCATAATGGTGGTGTGAGTGTAAAAAAAAACTACAATTTGATTACATTTTAACATTGTTCTATTTAAAACTGACCGTAAGACCTTTTTACATGCAAAGTATATTGTTTTGTGTAGTTCCTGTAAACATTTTTCTAATAGCAATATCTTCCAATTATGCACAAAGACACACAAACCCATAAATAGTCATTTATTTATTAAGTGGATACAATAAAATATTTTCCTATTCCTTGTTAACATATTTTAACTTTAACAAAACTATGTGCTTTTCATAAGAATAGTTAAGTTAAGGAAAAAGTAGTTTCTTAAAAGCTGATAAATAATTCAAAAATGGGCTGAAAAAGGTTAATGCTTATATCTTGTTTGCATGTCCTCTTCAAATAAGTTTAAAATTTTATTTTGTTAAATAATCTCTTACGGATTTCAAATTAATGAAATTTCTCATAATTCAGCTTGGCCAATCTTATGACTCCTGAACTTTTTTTTTCTTGTGGTTACCTTACCACAGAAATATGTGTAGGCCAATTAATCAGGAAGAATGTAACAGCATAAAGCCAATATCCAAGAAAAAGTAACAAAAGTGATGGGAAATGCACTGGAAAGAAGAGAAATAATACTCACATCCTTTTTCGTCAATATTGATCCAAGAATCTATAAAGTACATTAACTCTAGATCCGAATAAATTGTGAAATAGATTAAACGATAAAAATAAATAAAAGATATATAAAATACTATCCGTTCCCGCGGAGTCGGCCGCTCAGAATAAATTTTTTGATTTGAAATCACTCTTACAGATTCTCATTTACTCGAGACCTTGCATATTAACGGAAATTCAAATGTACCAGTTAAAGAACATTAAAGTATTAAAAAGTCCCTTTTACAGATTCGTGTTCAATCAGGACATTTCATGTTTAATTTAATGCTTCTAGGTCCAATATTAATGACATTTAAAAAAGTGTCAGTTAGAGGAGAAATAACTACCAAAAAGCCCTGGTACAGATTTTCATTCACTAACGGCCTTGAATGTTTTATTTTATGTTCATAGGTCTGATATTAACGAAAAACAAGAAAAAGTACCACTTAAAGAACAAAAAAGTACCAAATATATCCCTTTAAAGATTCTCATTTAGAGTCTAAACACAATGTTTGTGGTGCGGTGCGATTTCTCGTTGCGGGAGAGAAAAATAAACACAATACAACTTAAGACGGCGACGGAAATATTTGTCATTTTTTGTTTAAATTTTTATTAATTTATTTGTGCATACATTTTTATCATGTTGTTTGTTTTCAATAATGTTGTGAACATAGCCAATTATTCAAAAACTATGGCAACATCAGAAAGAGAACTAGTATCAAAAATTGAGAGACAAGGCGAATTAAATTCGCCTTGTTGAGAGAGAAAGAAAGTCCGCAATGGAAATAAAATAGAATTTAATTTTATGCCGTTCCGCACTGCGGTTTTTTACTTCAAAATCGTATGAAAAATCGCACCGCAATAAATTATCGTTACATTGTGTTTGGACTCTTACTCAGGACCTTGCATGTTTAATTTTATGTTTTAAGTCCAATACTAACGAAAATTAAAAAAAGTACGCCACAGAGTCTTATCACTCAGGATATTTCATGTTGAATTTTATTATTCTAGGTCTAATATTAACAGTAAGAAAGTATCAGTTGTTGAACCATAAAGCTAGAGCAAGAAATTTAATTTTCCGTATTAACCCTTTTTGGTACTTTGTTCTCCCCATTGAAGTATTAAAAATGTCAATATTTTAGTGGGATGAGTATAATCCAAAGAAAGGTGAAAAATACTTTGAAAGAAAAAGTACCAATAATAGTTACGAATTTCATTACTTAAACGTTCGAATTTCCAAAAAGTACCGAATTTGTATTTGTATTTTTTAGATAATAATGTTTTCAGGTTTTTTGGTTTAAAGTATAAACGGGGTGACAAAAAAGTACCAAAATTCAGGTTCTATCCGTTTACTCCCTAAAAGGGCCGAATTTGAAGAAGGTACCAGACACCGTTCCGCTTACTTTTCTAAAAAACAACGATAAGTATTAAATTTTCCTCAGTCTCTTTTAGTTTGGAATAGGAGGTTAGAGCCCCTGGACCCTATCCTAAGCACTTTAATGGAACCTAATATAGCCTATGTCCGTAAGGAGGTTCCATTCTTCATTTTGTCAAGAAATTTTTAAAATCAGACCGGCAGTTCCGAAGATTACCTCTTACAAACATATAAACATAGGTTCATACCAACTTTTCAGTTTTATAATATTAGTACAGATAGTTCAAAAAAGTTTGCTTAAGATCGGTAGACAAATAGATGAAATATGAGTAAAAAGGCACGACTGCCTCAAATTAAAAGTATAAAACGTTACTTTGCCTGTTGAATCAAAGAGAAAAGAAAATTAGAAATTTAAAACTTCCTTTTTAATACTATGATGAAGGGAATATTCAGTATTAGCTTCATATAAAAAATGTGGTAAAAGAAAGTCTTTCATATACCCAATATATTTATTCAAATTGAAATTTTAGCCTTAAGGTACAAACAAAATACGATGTATACCCAATACTTTAATACAAACTACTTTTTATGTTTTTGTTTTGTTTAATTTTTTGTCAGCATTATCTAACAAAAGTATACTTTAGAGCATTTAATAACATTTGTTTCTATTCCACTTCTATTGCTTTTCTTTTATTTGTTAAAATAATTTTCAATGGAATGTTTTCAAGTTGAGTGTATTTGAGTTGTATTGTATGAAAAATAGCCAAGTACCATGGAACGATAGATATTTAATAAAGCTCGCAGAAAAAGAAAAAATATAACTAGAATCTGTATAAAAAAGAAAATAAAAAGCAGATAAAAATCATAAAAAATTGAAAAAAGGAAAAAATAACTGGTATTGTACACAAAGATAACCCCTTAAGCTGGCGCTTTAAGCATCCACTCATATGTGTGGTTTAAGAGTTGCTATATTGCGTATATTGCCCTTTTTGGAAAAAGAAGCTTCTCAAGATCCTTTAACTGTTTGCTGACTAGATGGCTGGCTGGTGTTCTCGTTTTGTATTGTAACGCTGTATTGCTGCTGTTAAAGACATTTAAGCATACTCCCTCCAATCTTTACATTTTATATACAATTTTTTTTTTTTTTCTAATATGATTTTTTTTTGCAATCCTTAACACAAGTGTATATTGTTAAATTTTCTTTATGTTTTTTTTTTTCTCTGAAGTAGTACGTGATAATTTTACACTTTATGAAATATCTTTGATGTTAGATTTATAGATACAGTGTACAAAAATATCTTATAATAAAATATTGCTCATTTTAATTTTCTTATAATAGGGGTAAATTAAAAGCAGATATAAGTATGCATTCATAAAAAAATGTTCTAAATTGTATTATGTTGTTAACTTGTATAAACACAATTGATTTTAAATTGCTAAATCTTTTGATTTCTAAATAGATTATTTGGGGTGAAGCATCATTATTTAGTTAAAATTATAAGAATTTCTTATTCATTGCGTACAATGATAAGAGATACTTGTGTTGTAAATAATTTTTTTTATTACAAGACCAATTTGTGCATTACAAGACCAATTTGACACTTACACTGTGCTCGAGATTGACACTTTTTTCAAACCTGGCGTTTTAGCATAATTCGGGTACGCTGAATCCAGTGGTGCCCACCGTTTTTTTAGGTAAGCTCTTGTTTTCTAGATATACCGTTATTTCGAATATGGAGGAGGTTGCACAACATATATTCGTGTAACTCAAAAACGGTTTAGTTTATTGAAAATACTAAAAAACCAAAATTCCGCAATAAAATTTCTGCATTTTCCAATTTTTTATGAATTTAGTAATTTCAATAAACTAAACCGTTTTTGAGTTACGCGAATATATGTTGTGCAACCTCCTCCATATTCGAAATAACGGTATATCTAGCTAACCTAAAAAAACGGTGGGCACTATTGCATTCAGCGTACCCGAATTATGCTAAAACGCCATGTGCCCGGCTTGTCTAATTTTACAACTAGCACAGTGTTATTAACAGAATAGCCCACAAAAAAAAAAATAACTATAAAAACCATATATTTTTTTTAATATCCTTTGTGCTAGTATTTATTTTGACGAAGTTTTAAAGTTAAATGAGTTATTTCGGTGCACGATTTCAGCCATAAACAAATCCGTGTTCGGATGTCCAAAACTCTGGTTTGAATCGAAATTCAAAATCAATATCAATTTGTGCTTCAGCCCTTTCGCCGAAGTATCTTGAAAAAAATTTCAACAATTTGCACGCGTTGCTCTGGTGTCAGTTGACTCATAATGAAATTTCAAAGCAAACTAAACAAAAAGCAACTATCAGCTGTTAAATGGGTGCTCAAATAAAGCAGTGATGCCAACTCAAAGTTGTGACACTCGAAAAAACACACCCTTTACATACATACCCTCCACAACTGGTGGTATTTTTTAAAAATTCATTTTAGATGTATTTATATTCCGGGTCCGTGAGTATTCTCTAAGTCGGCTTAGCCATGCCCGATCTGTTGAAATCACGCTCAGTTCGAATTACTCAACAGAGATTAACAAAATTGGTGTCTAGTTGTTTATATTTCTCCTAAGCAGTAAGGTATTAAAATCCATCATAATCGATGTAGAACAACCTTCCTCAATTTTTTTTTTTTTTTTTTGTGAACAGGCTCGCTTTCGAAGTGCTCAATTTTAAAAACAATTTTGTTTTCAAATTGTTTCCAGTTCCATGAAGCACAGGTTCAAATTGTAACAAGGACGAAGACTTTGAAAAAAAAAACAACCTTAATATCCATATTCCATATACAAAACTCTTACCGGGGGGCATTAACAATAAATTTGCCCTAAAAATATTTTTTCTCTCTGTCAAATTTTCATGTCATCGGTTCATATTTGACCATAGCTCCCATACAAATTTCACTCCCAAGAATAATAGTATTGATTTATAAAATCCAGTGACTCCTCAGTCATGTAAAAATTTTGTGCTTGTATATCTTGAATTGACCATGTAAAACCCATTCCTAAGATCACTTAAAGACAGAAAAATCTCATAAAGATATAGATATTTTGATAATAAATATGGTACGCTATCGAACATTTTTCCATTAATACTGGATATCGATTGACATGGGCATGAGTGACAAATCAGTCTTCCACGTGAATGTAGTCTACCATTGATTTTGCGCTTAAACCACAACCACTACTTGCTCTTCGATAGTACCTCTTCGTCAATAAAGCTAATCTTCGTGGAACTCTTTTGTCAGACTATGAATTGAAAAAAAAGGAACTTCCCCATCGGACGGTGAAGAACTTACCCTCTAACAGAA